>OW388302.1:32116521-33329355 GCA_936450465.1 Gibbula magus
GGTTCCTTGTCAGGAAATGGTAGATGCGTGTATCATATTTATGTGCAATGTTGTCATCCTTATATGTCCGTCAATGCACTGTCAGTTTCACATGGAGCGGCCTGTAGGAGTCAGTGAGTTACTGTTACGCCGGTTGGACAGTATCAAGTAAGATGTGTTATTTAACTGCCCAATCTTAAAAATTATGCAAAAGCAAACAAGAAATAACACATTATATGTATGCTTTATCTGATATTCAGTTGGTTTGTACAAGCAAACTCGTACTAGTATCAGAGCTGATAACAATCTGTCAAAATCAGTTAATCACAGGAGAAAAAGGGGTGGAATCCGCTTGCCGGATCCTTCCGGAAGATGTATTCACCCCTTGTTGTCCTGTGAATGCATTCCGTTAGTATACTTGATGTAAACAATCCCATCTTTGAGAATTGAATCTGAAACAACCTTGACTTTTATGTGATCCCTTATTTTTTTGCAGAATGTAAAAGACTTATTGTAATCAATATATCGTTCATCTATTACGAGAGCCCGTTATACACATGCCATAGGGACTCGAACTCGATATCGTAAGTAAAATATAGGTAAAACATAGGTAAAACAAACCTACCCCCTTATATAACATAGAGTAAAGTAGCACGGGCAGTCATGTTGCCGATGTAAGGGTCCATTCAACATTAGGTCAAGAGTATGAACGCACGTACTTATCAAATATACATATCCCCACAAAACCCGGCTAATTTCCAACATATGTCACCCCTAAGAGAACTTTAATTATAGCTCTTCTGACTCGAAAATCGGCCACAAAAACCTCTACCGTGAACGTAGACATTCCTTCGAACGATCTGATTGGTCCGTTGAGCTGGCTCTGTAGTTCACATTTCAAAGCTTCTCTCTGATCAGGTGTTGAATTCATAGTGAAGCAATTTTCGAAATATCCTGTCGTCTCGCCACGCCGTCGTGTTTGTTTACCGATACTATATTAATAGTTCAGCTAAACAGACCAATCAGATCGTTCGAATGGGTATAGACTGCGGACTAACGTTCACGGGAGAGGTTTTTGTGGTCGATTTTCGAGTTTGATGAGCTATTAAACTTATCATAGGGGTGACATATGGTGGAAATCAGCCGGGATTGCGGAGAAATGTATAAGTTATGTGTACGTACATTCATTTTGGAGTGTCACAATTTTTTAGCGTAAATTTTGACCTTATGTTAAATGGACCCTTAGATCGGAAATATGGCTTCCCGTGCTCCTTTACCTATGTTTTACCTACATTTTACTTAGGATATCGAGTTCCTGTGGGAATATGACTCACTAGTTCATATGCATTTGACGGTCGTTAATGTACATATACACTCAACCGCAAAAGAAACGTCATCACATTTTCCCCGGTGTAAAAAACGAAATACTGCTGTCGGAAAGAGACGATCTTTAATGATCTTCAAAGGGACATTATTTGTAAAGAGGTACCAACAATATCATACGTCAGTGTTAAATACTTTTATTTTCATGTTTATTCAAATACACTTGGGGTGTTAAAATCGCTTTTTAAAAATGTTAGTTTGGCCGGAATGTTGAAATTGAAAAATGTTATCCACATAAATAACCTTTATGACTTAAACTTGTTGACGCGTCTTTACTGTAGGACGTCATAAAACAAGCCAAGAAAGCAATTTTTGACTCCCTTATCTCACCCAGTTATGGAGATTCAAAACGATGACTTCTTTAAACGTGGGTTTCACAGAAATATGAACAGATAATGTTTTGAGATTTTAAACCTAGATTAGTTGGCTTCTGGAGACATCTCTATTTTAGTAGCCTTTATTACCCGCGGATTGAATTATCGTTTATTTTGTATGGTGACGTTTCTTTTGGGGTTGAGTGTAGATAAACAAGGCTAGCCGTAGCAGTGCTTTGCAAAATTAATGGATGTCGTTGAGAATTAGACTTTTTAAAATAGATATGCAAATTTTATTTTTTATGTTGGCTGACAAAAGGAGAAATTCTTCTTATGATTACGCTGTACTAAAGAAACTGTCTTGAAAACAATATATTCCTGTTCATAAGTTACCACTTTCTTGCAGATAAAAATTAGGAATTTTCCGTCCTGATTGATGTTTCTCGCGAAGCACAAACAATCTTTTGGCCTGTGGCAGTGTAGATCGATATAAAATCATGTGTAGGTGGACAATCATTTGAAATCTTTAAAACATATTGTTTATAGACAAATTACAGCCATGTATACTTTTAATCTTTTTTATATTACATGAATGTAAAACGGTTCAAATCTTAATTGAATCTATGCCAGAAGGATGTTAAACATACCAATCGTTAAAAACATGCTTCTGAAAAAAAACTTTTCTTAAAAACGAGTTTTGTGCATTAACAGGAATTGCAGTTAACGGTAAGCTTTCGTTAGAGTACAGACCTGCAGATGTATCAACGTGTCGAAATATAAAATATTGAATTTAGTACAATAAATAGTGTGACTTGTTGTAATGTAGATCGATGACAGCCATTTGAAATCTTTAAAATACTCATTCCATACACACATTACAAACCTGTGGCTTTCTCTTTACATCGATGTTAAACGTTTTAAATCTTGATTAAAGGTATACAAGAACGGTATTGAAGATGCGAATCATTAGAAAAACGCGCTTCTGAAAAAGTACCACACTATTGTTAAAAAAACCCGGTTGTTTCGGCATTAGAATGTATTGCAGTAAATCTTAAGTTGTTGTTAGAAGGAAGTGCAGACCTATCACGCTGTCAAAATACAGAAATTCAGTGAAAAAACTATTCCGACTCTAGGCAGTGAGGAACGATGTGAGTTCATGCGTAGGTAAACATTTGACATCTTTAAAGGGGCAGTAGCACGTTTTTTGAAGAAAATATTTTTTTCAAATTTCCCATTTATAATGATAGTTTATGTCATTTGAATTAACCTTAGAGGGTAAAACATCTTATTACACAAACCAATTATCCGTAGTGGTAATAACGATGCTGCGTACAGAGCAAAAATTGCATGGCGGCCATTTTATTGTGAACACAATTTATTATTTCGAATTACAAAAATGATCCCCACGGCTTTACTGAATCATGTAAACTCATGTTTTAACTTAATTTTCCGAAGAGAGAAGGGTGTTTTAATATTGGTGACCTTATTTTTCAAATACAATTCATCAACTTATTTAAGCGAAAAAAGTGTGCTACTGCCCCTTTAAAACATACTTTTCATCCACACATTAAGCCTTGTGGACTTCTTTTAAATTATTCACATCGATGTTCAACGTTTTAAACCTAATACTCATGGCTAGGTGGTACAACATAGAAGACCTATATCTCTTTACAAGCATCTTAGCATTTACCGATGCTGACTTTGTAAATTCAATTTACCCTTGAGCCGTACATAGCGACTATAACCCGAGAAAGTGTGACAAATAAGTATGGACTTACATTTGTACTTACTGAACGAGAACGAGGATTAAACATACATTCAATGAGTAAAGGACACGTTAAAGGCATATGTCAGATTTATTAGTGTATAGAGGTATTTATAAACCATTCTGTTTAGTTTTAATCACATAAAAACAGCCTTCCCTTCCATCTACTACAATGACGTCACGAACACTTATTTTAGGACGTCACAGATAACTAAATAATTGAACTCTCTATAATATGGTTAAGGCAACTATCGTCAGCACTGATCGCACCAACATCTTACCACACGACCACCGGGCCTCAACAAAAATCGAGGTTCAATAATCGATAGTTAAGCTAATTACACACACTGTACAGGAATGTGTACTATTGAAGGTACATGTAGCCCAAAATATAACAATGTCATCTAAATGGCATGTATTTCTAACTTGAACTCTCCTTCAAACAATGACTGTTGAGGTGTATAAATAACCTCGTTATTGTTCCTTTGTCACATTAGCTGATTAATATATCTCTTCACATAAGTTCCGATTTGAAAGGCAATCAGTAGATAATCAAATACCAATTGAAATGCTAACAATTAGACGGTGTCCAGGATAAATAGCGTAACAAATTATGGGCATAACTAATCGGTTTATCAACTAATGCGCGTTCTGTTAATGAAACCATCTTTAATGTAGATATAAAGAGTAGATATAACTATCGAATAATACAGACTTGTATCTGAAATAAACCTCTCGAGGTAACTAATTCTACAGTACCTCTATGTACCTCTATTTCGAAACACAATTGGTCGTCTATTGTATAGGATAGTAATCATACGGTTAGTTAGGTTGCTGAATAGAGAATACAGGGACTTTTACAGGAACAAATTGCACACCAAATTGACGATGCAGATTGATAGAAATAATAATTAGAGTATTTATGTACGGACCTATCCACAATGCGTGCATGCTCAAGATGTTCCCTGTATCATTACCCTGGTCCAATCCAAGTGTCAACTACACTTTAGGTCACCTACAACAAAACGTTTAACAGGTACAACGTTTTTGGGAGTTGAGAGAAGAGAGGCACATTACGAATAAAGTGTCTTTTCCAAAGGTGACACCACAAGTCTCCCAACTCTATTCAGTGTGGGACAGGGAACCATTCTTCACATTCTCAGATTATTCAATAATGAAGCGGATCGTCACCAATTGTTGCTGAACTTCACTGTCGGTGGTAGTGAGCTATGCACAGGACCGCGTGCCACCCGTGTGTACATAGACAAGGCCAACCAAATAATTTTATCAATGCATGAAGAAACTTCTTGTCTCAAATCTTGTTGATTTTGACAATGCCCTTAAGTTTTTGAAGGGAATAATAATAATAATAATAATAATAATAATAATAACTAGGATTGCCACAGGCAATACTTAGGTCTTCAAGACTTCTGCTTGACCTAGAACATGTCCATGTTGGACTTAGGGTTATTCGTCTGTTTCTCTGCTTTAAAATGAGCTATCAAACATGTCTCTATCTTCAGTAGTTATTTTACAAAAATTCTCCAAAGAAGGTACCCCTCTGAAAATTGAAAAATCACATATTAATGGACCCCTTCATGATCTTTCTCACGATTAAGACAAAACGGTTAACATTTTCATAATAAGGTGTAACATAGGAGATGTTACACTTTGATTTCCACTTAAGTAGATTTAATCATCATTTAGATGGCATACATACTTAATGCGTTACATTCTTCTGAATATTCAAGAAAATACTCACAAATGCTAATGTTCAGACCCCTAGACGACATTTGCGATGTTTGAAGCTTAACTATCAACATTTTGATTAAAGAGTTCAACAAAAAGGGTGTTGTCCTTGAATTTGTGCATCCGTATGTGTAAATACAATTTCATTATCTTGAATAGTAAGGCAGTTATGATCCTTTAAACATGGCTGAAAATGGCGACTTCTGAAAAATGGCAATCTTCTATGACTTGTCACACAAAAACTATGACAGAAAAATGTTTGAAATTTATTCCCCTTAAAAAAGGACATCTCTACTTCACGATGATATATTAAACATAATTGTATCTTCAGTGGTTTACAATGGAAAATTCTACAAAGAAAGTACCCCTCGAAAAGTCTCAAAATCCCAAAATTTTACATTTTTGGGAATATGTCCAAATTGTGCCTAAACTATCAATTTTTACATGATAATGATATGTTATGAAAGTGTTGAGCTGGTTATTATAAAGAGATTGCAATATATAACTTTGACATAGCTTAATTTATAACAAAGAAATGCCTCTTTGAACATGCAGTAGAAAAATGAACATTTAAAAAAAGACCATTTTCAAGGGCAGATAATACGAATACTAAGTGGAAATTAAAAATTCGAGTGCCAACGATCTTTTAGGAATTCATTTTGCTTTTAAATGAGATATCATATATAGCTGTATGTATTGCCCTGATTTAGGAGAAGATTTTTGAAGACGCGTACCCTCAAAACCGCGAAATTTCACAAAATTTTCAGTTTTTTCGAAATAGCACAAAATCTATATATACGGCCGAAAAAATGTCACTAACTTTTTTTGTGGGGAATGTTGTTGCGCACATTTTGGTGAAAGTTTTAAGAAAATATATTGATAAGTATTCGAGCTATGAAGGTTTAAAGTTTTGACTTCAAGGGGAGATAACTCGAGAAAGAAGTCGAAAATCCAAAAAGTGACTCGTCTTTTTCTAAGTTGAGTCACAGGCTATCATCCCTGAAAATTCCATGGGAATCGGCCCAGTGGTTACTTCAGAAAGCTCTGGACAAAAAAAAGTACAAATAATAATAAGAATAACTAGGATTGACGCGTCAATACTTAGGTCTTCAAGACTTCTGCTTGACCTTGAACTCCATGTTGGACTCAGGGTTATTCGTCTGTTTCTCCGCTTTAAAATGAGCTATCAAACATGTCTCTATCTTCAGTAGTTTTTTTACAAACATTCTCCAAAGAAGGTACCCCTCTGAAAACGGAAAAATCACATATTAATGGACCCCTACATTACATTTCTCACGATTAAGACAAAATGGTTAATATTTCCATACTAAGGTGTAACATAGAAAATGTTGTGCTTTAATTTCCACTTAAGAAGATGTAATCATCATTTAGATTGCATACATAATTAATGCGTTATGCTGTTCTGAATATTCAAGAAAATACTCAAAAATGGTTAAATTTGGACCCCTAGACATCGCTTGCGATGTTCAAGGCTTAACCATCAACTTTTTGATGAAAGCGATCAACATAAAAGTTGTTCTTCTTGAAATTGTGCATACGTAGGTGTATGCAAAATTTGAATAGCGTAAGAAGTTAAGCAGTAATGATCCTTTAAACATGGCTGAAAATGACGAGTTCTGAAAAATGGCAATCTTCTATGACTTGTCACACATAAACTATGACAGAAAAATGTTTGAAATGTATTCCCCTTCATAAAGGACATCTCTACTTCACGATGATATATTGAACATAATTGTATCTTTACTGGTTCACAATGGAAAATTCTACAAAGAAAGAACCCCTCGAAAAGTCTCAAAATCCCAAAATTTTACATTTTTGGGAATATGTCCAAATTGTGCCTAAACTATCAATTTTTACATGATAATGATATGTTATGGAAGTGTTAAGCTGGTTATTATGAAGAGCTTGCAATGTATAACTTTGACATAGTTTAATTTATAAGAGAGTTATTCCCCTTTGAACATGCAGTAGAAAAATGAACATTTAAAAAAAGACCATTTTCAAGGGCAGATAATACGATTACTAAGTAGAAATTACAAATTCGAGTGCCAACGATCTTTTAGGAATTCATTTTGCTTTTAAATGAGATATCATATATAGCTGTATGTATTTCCCTGATTTAGGAGAAGATTTTTGAAGACGCGTACCCTGAAAACTGCGAAATTTCACAAAAATTTCAGTTTTTTCGAAATAGCACAAAATCTATATATACGGCCGAAAAAATGGTATTAACCTTTTTGATAGGGAATGTTTTTGCGCACATTTTGGTGAAAGTTTTGAGAAAATATATTGATTAGTATTCGAGCTATGAAGGTTTAAAGTTTTGACTTCAAGGGGAGATAACTCGAGAAAGAAGTCGAAAATCCAAAAAGTGACTCGTTATGTTCTAAGTTGAGTCACAGGCTATCATCCCTGAAAATTTCATGCGAATCGGCCCAGTGGTTACTTCAGAAAGCTCTGGACAAAAAAAGTACAAATAATAATAATAATAATAATGAAGAACACGGATAATAACAATAGGTCTTCTGACTTTCGTCTTGAAGACCTAACTAGGATTGACACGTCAATACTTAGGTCTTCAAGACTTCTGCTTGACCTAGAACTCCATGTTGGACTCAGGGTTATTCGTCTGTTTCTCCGCTTTAAAATGAGCTATCAAACATGTCTCTATCTTCAGTAGTTTTTTTACAAAAAATCTCCAAAGAAGGTACCCCTCTGAAAACGGAAAAATCACATATTAATGGACCCCTACATTACATTTCTCACGATTAAGACAAAATGGTTAATATTTCCATATTAAGGTGCAACATAGAAAATTTTGTGCTTTAATTTCCACTTAAGAAGATGTAATCATCATTTAGATTGCATACATAATAAAAGCGTTATGCTGTTCTGAATATTCAAGAAAATAGTCAAAAATGCTTAAATTTGGACCCCTAGACATCACTTGCGATGTTCGAGGCTTAACTATTAACTTTTTGATGAAAGCGGTCAACATAAAAGTTGTTCTTCTTGAAATTGTGCATACGTAGGTGTATGTAAAATTTCAATAGCATAAGAAGTTAAGCAGTTATGAACCTTTCAACTTTGTTGAAAATGGCGATTTTTTAAAAATGACAAACTTCTATGACATGTCACAAAAAAACTAAGACAGATACGAGCTTGAAAAATATTGTCCTTAATATATGACGTGTCTACATCACCATGATCTATTTAAAGTCTTCCTATCTTCAGTGGTTCATTATCAATAATTCCCCAAAGGATACACACCTCAAAAAGTCTCAAAATCAAAATATTTCACTGTTTTGGGAATATGCTCAAATTATGCCCAAACTAATAACTTTTATATGATAATGATGTGTTATGGATTTGTTAAGCTGGTTATTATGAAGAGACTGCAATATATAACTTTGATGTAGCTTAATTTATAACAGAGTTATTCCCCTTTGAACATGCAGTAGAAAAATGAATATTTAAAAAAAGACCATTTTCAAGGGCAGATAATACGAATACTAAGTGGAAATTAAAAATTCGAGTCCCAACGATCTTTTAGGAATTCATTTTGCTTTTAAATGAGATATCATATATAGCTGTATGTATTGCCCTGATTTAGGAGAAGATTTTTGAAGACGCGTACCCTCAAAACCGCGAAATTGCACAACATTTTCAGTTTTTTCGAAATAGCACAAAATCTATATACACGGCCGAAATAATGGTATTAACCTTTTTGATAGGGACTGTTGTTGCGCACATTTTGGTGAAAGTTTTGAGAAAATATATTGATTAGTATTCGAGCTATGAAGGTTTAAAGTTTTGACTTCAAGGGGAGATAACTCGAGAAAGAAGTCGAAAATCCAAAAAGTGGCTCGTTAAAATCTAAGTTGGGTCACAGGCTATCATCCCTGAAAATTTCATGCGAATCAGCCCAGTGGTTACTTCAAAAAGCTCTGGACAAAAAAAGTACAAATAATAATAATAATAGAGAAACAGGATAATAACAATAGGTCTTCCAGACGTAGTCTTGAAGACCTAATGAAGAACACGGATAATAACAATAGGTCTTCCAGACGTAGTCTTGAAGACCTAATAATGCAACCCATACGTCATCTGGAAAAAAATGGCGAGTCCTCTTCATTATAATCCTCCACATCGAAGGGAAAACATACTGTATACGGTATTGATTGAGGATGTCACACCATCAAGAGTTCATTTAGCATCGTTTAATTACTAGGTCATGTAAGGCGAAATGGCAATTCAAAATCCATAACGTGATTTCCGTTTACAAAAGAAGTATTGAGCTGAAGATGCTACAATCAAGTTCCAACAATTACATAGAATGCGAAAATCAAGCAAATGGTGATCAATAGTCCGACTGTGCATCGTGTGTGCAATGGCCTCTAACAAATACACACTGTACTTTGACATATGATATTACACTATTTGGCTTGTTCTGAACAGATTAAACAATATAAAATAACGTCAATATAAGTACATACAATCAATTTTGCAAATGGCGAAGCACAGTTCCAGGTTATATATCAATTTACTTCCAAACTATGCTATAATACTTTAGTAAATCAGGTTGCAGCTAAAATTGAAAAAGTCAATCTGATTCTGAGATATCATGCCAAGCTCATGTGATGTATTTTATATCAAAATCAATGGCCTCTTCCGTGAAACACATTACAGACTTTGGAGTTCTCGGCAAATAGTACCACGGTGAAGCAGATGTGCAAATATAGACAGAACATGTTAAATGATGACCAAATATTTGCAAAACTGTTACGTTACAAACTGAAATCTTCAATACTTGATATAAGTGATCCATGTAAAGTATTCATCTGTCCGGATGATATGCTTCAATTTCTCCATCTTTTCGGATAATATGTATTCAACTATCCTAAAGATATGCATTACAGTATTCATCTATCCTGACGATATACTTTGAATTATTTATCTATCCTGACGATCCGATTCAAAGTATTCCCCTATCCTGACGATGTGCTTCAAAGTAATCACCTATCCTGACGATGTGCTTCAAAGCATTCACCTATCCTGACGATGTACTTCAAAGTATTCCCCTATCCTGACGAAGTGCTTCAAAGTATTCCACGATCCTGACAATTTGCTGCAAAGCAATCCAAGATCCTAACGATGTGCTTCAAAGCATTCACCTATCCTGACGATGTGCTTCAAAGTAATCACCTATCCTGACGATGTACTTCAACGTATTCGCCTATCCTGACGATGTGCTTCAAAGTATTCCACGATCCTGACGATGTGCTTCAAAGCATTCACCTATCCTGACGATTTGCTTCAAAGTAATCACCTATCCTGACGATGTGCTTCAAAGTATTCAGCTATCTTGCCGCCATGCTTCATACACAAAACAACATATAGTTTTTGCCTTCGGTTTTTGATCCGTTGAAATGAAATTTTCTAAAAAATTAAAGTTTATTACCTCTACGTACATTATATATCGGAATCATTTGAGCATAAAATCGACACAATATAACTTGATATTGATTTTTAAGACGATTTTAATTTACCCATTTCATCAATGCCGCAATCAAAGGCGGCGATCCTCTTTGTTGACCGTCCTTGAGTCGTGATTGATTAACCACAGAAAAGGGTCGTCTGTCACCCGCTCCGTGGAGCCCCAATAAATAATTAATGATGATTATCACTGCCGGTAGGTGAATTTATGAGGTGTGTTAAATCGCCAAAAAAACACATGTTTATTCAAAAATTATGTAATTGTCATCTGCGAAATTACCTAGTTTGATATCTAAACATTCGATATATGGAAAATTTAAGTTGTTTTATTGAAGATTGTTAGTGAAATTAACAATCAAAATTACGTTGATTTATGACTATCGCTGATAATGAGATTACTCCAGTGACGTTACATGTGTCATCGCTTCAGGGACCACACCCACGCAGATTTTCATTTGGTTGCTGGGGCAAAATTAGGCAGTTGTTTTAAAAAGCCGAATATAAGTAATTTGTGGGTCGATTTCAGAAATTTAAAATCGAGAAATTGTTAAATTGAAAACATCCATATTGCCCCTTAATCAGAAGATCAGGTCATACGTAAATAAAATCTCACTTAAACGTTCCCATGTAACTTCTATTACATTTGGATGATACAGCTGCTTTCTCGGAAACAACCCTAACGGTGAAAACCGATATCGATTGTACAATTCTTATGTTCATCCAGTCACATTATTACTCGACGTAAACCCTGATAAAGATGTGTAGCAAAGATTCGAGATCAATGACGTTATTGCATTGCAAGGTAGATTAGTACAATATAAGTTTGTTACAAAATTAGGATTTCTCTAATACGTATTAAATACATTAGATGTTATTGTAGATTTTGAAACAAATAATATATTCTTAGAATAATAATGGGTAATAAATACGTTTTCTCATCTCAATACCTAAGCTACAACACTTGCATGAATACCATTTAGATTGCTGATTGCAGTAACTAAACTGCTAGCTGAATAAACACAGAATATGACGTTTTTATTTAATTTACGTGAACCACCTCTGACGTACATACAAATTTGTTTCAAACTGTGAATTCCGTAACTGTCGAAATGCAGAAATGCAGTGAAAGAAGAGGTATGGTGATTTGGGGTTCAACGCCGCTTTCAAGATTATTTCACTTTTACCACCGCTGCTAGTATTATTGCAGGGAGAAATCTTGCAATGCCATGGTATGTATTGTGGTGAAACCTGCGAACATCGGCTGTATATAGCGAACCACGGTTGGTACTATGATGAATTACAATAAAACTTTTAGCCAAGACAAAGGCCCTATATATTTTAGTAACCATACATGCACGTCTTTAAAAAAAACCTTAAATATGTGTAATTACTGAGTGAAACAGTAATTACGCGTATTTACTATTCAATTCAGTTACATTACATTTCCAATTTCCAACTGGAATCCATATATAGCAAGAAATAAAGTACATTTTCATTGAATATATTCATTGAATGTAAAACAGGTTTTTGTCTTTTGAAAGTCAAGTAAATAATGTAGTGACTCCACGTGTTTATAATGTCAGGGATGACATTTAATAACAATCCTCCGAAAATTAATTTGGATAGTAATGTAAAGTTGGGTATTAATACCAGCTACATATGACATATGAGCCATTAATCTTCAGATAAATGAAATAGCCCATATGTCGTGTTGGTGTAAGGTGGCGATCAACGCAAGGAATAGGATTACGAAGATGTCTGAGGTCAACAATATTCATTTAAATGCTAATTAAGATTAGGATTTATATACAACATATGTTTTTCTGTCACAATAAAATATTTACATTTTTAAAAATTATTATTTTAGTGTTATTGTTATTGCATATTATTACATTAAATATCCCAATCATTGTAAACAAGGATTAACAATAGAGCAGATTATATTTAATACTGGTTTACTGCAATCAGCTGTACCTTTAAGAGTTATGATGAAAACTCGTAACATAACGTCACTCGACTGATCAATACCAGGTTTTAGTGTTTTTTAACAGAACACATATTCCTATTGTTAATATTTAAACCATTTTCATCATCATATTTTTTATTATTACATAACTTCGTGAAATAAAAGAAAAAATATAGTGAGTGAGTTGTGCGTAACGACACATCGGCAGTATTGCCGCCATTAGCGGCGAAATGAAAAATATAGAACACTTTGGCAGAAGTTAGTAGCATAACATAGTTTCTTGGCTGTAATCATTTATACTGTAACGCTGTAAGTCGTACTAAAATTTCACTGGTCAGGTATTCATCAGGTTTCAGAGTTTTTTAAAATTAAGGTTCGAAAAGATCCTGTTATTGTCGATGTATTGTTATTGATATAACTCCGGTAATATTATCCTACGAAGTTTGATGTTGATCCTATATAACACACGCCTCTATGATGTTGTCAAGTAACAGGCATAAAAAAGGCCTATTTTTCACATCTTTGTTATTCAAGGTTTTCAAACATGATTTGCCTTACCTTAAAAAAGGCCTATTGCACAATCCTCAAATTAAAAAACGTCAAATGTCATGTTACAAGAAATTACGCTTTTATGAAATACTAGTTTTCAGATAAAAAGGACAGATACATTAATACCCTCCGTAAATGACATTTAAGATAAGATCCGAGCAAACATTTTATAGCAAAGTGTGCTAAACGATGTGTTTTTCGTGTCGTAAACTGTGCTCTGTTTATCTGTTTTCACGTAACGCATTCCTATTCCAAGCTTGCATCATATACTTAAAGCAAAAAATACTTTTTATGGCAATACATTCGAAAGTTTAGGTGAACAAACATACGACATAAAATACTGACAACATGACACCAGGTGATGATAAAACTTTGAATTAAGTTTAGAGATTTCCGAAAAGGAGTTCCTCAAATGCCAAATGTGCGCTAAGAAAGCAATCAAGTCGTGTGATTCTATACTGAAATTTAGAATAACAGCGATTGTTCTGTACATGTTCTCGTTGTCCATGAATGTTAAAGTGTAAACAAATGTTTTGTTCAATCTCATGGAAAATTAAAGTTACATCCATTGTGTTGTTGGGGGTCACATACATGTATATCAAATGTTATAAATGGTGTTATTTCATCTAGAAGTACCGACTGTTGCCGACAACCACCATTTTGATGATAGTCGACTTAGTATATTGACGATACAAAGGTAAAAGTAGTGATTTATGATCGAAAACCGGACAATGCACCGCGTGTGGTGCGCGCCAATGAGTCAAACGTTATTTTGGAATCTTAATTAAAACAGACCAAATAACAAATTAGGGTTGATAATGTTGAATAGGTCATACAGTGCATTTACATGGAACGTGCATGTTCGGTTTCTGCACATGCAAAATTATGTTACTCGATTTTAATTGGAAACTAGTAATTATGATATATTAGGCGATTGGGGAAGAATATGCAAGCTGAGTGAATTTGTTTGTATTATAAACAGCACATATGGTGAGTTGGAGCGTATTAAAGCCAACTATTTTTTTATGAAACACAATGGATGTACCTTTAAGGTATTATTATTCTTCACACTTTTCATCCTGTTCCATCAGGGTATATGTATCCGCATTGATAAAATACTGAAATTATATAAAGCATGATGTTGGGCGACAGGATAATCAGGGTTTTGTATCCGCATTGATAAAATATTGAACTTATACACAGTATGCTATGGGACGAAAGATATTCAGATAACCCGGGTAGTTGTTTCCACTCATCCAGTTTGATCCTCTGATCCTCTACAAACTGCACAATACTGTTTACTCATCGCTGTTTATAACATTTTATTACCCATATGGTTGAAAATAACCGAGTTAGTATTATTGATATGAGCACATATCCACATATCATGTTTGCCTAGCAACCATTGTTTCACCGCGACATAAAACAATGGTTCGTGACGTCCCGTATTTTGTCGTCTGTGACGTCATACAACGATAGTTCGTTACGTCACTGTTGCTTGCCGTCGCAAGAGGAGTGGGCCGTTTCCTGGCTATTTTAAGCAAAGCAGAGGGAATAAAATGGGTGATAAAGAAATTATAACACTCGAAAGTGTGTCATATGACTTTTACGAAACTCGTGCAAATTTGTGTATAAGCCTCGCTCTCGCTCGGGCATTACAAACATTCACACTCGGGTAATAATCTTTATATATTTGCAGCCAATGAAGTGTTATGATTTTAAATGTATCAGGTTAGAATAGCTTGCTTATACAGATACACTGTTAGAGGAGGTTGTACATTATTTGAATAAGCCTTGAATGACATTTGCTATAAATACTCCGCAAATTAATTTTCGAGAGTACATGGACATGGGGATATGAAACCTGATCTGCGTGACATACACGTGTAGTCTTAGTCGAAAAGATTGACTAAATTGCATTTATCATGTATACACAATTATTTGTGTCTTCATTCTTCGTCCCTTGAACTTATAAAATGTCCATTAACTAGGCTGATTAGAATGTAAGCATGTCAGTCATCCCAAGGGCTATAACAAACACTATTTATCAAAATAAGGAATGGACATGTAATTTTGTAATTAATTTAAAAGATAATTTTCTGAAGAAGACAACATGGATAATATACACGTTGAATTTGGTATAAGCATTATACTAGTTTAACTTTGACACCTTGATATTAAAGCATCTGTATCGATAATGTCAACAATCATTAAATGCATTGCCAATAAATAAATGAAATCCCTTATCAATTATTTATTTTCATGATAAAACCCTCACATCCTAGCTGTTATCATTAAACTATTTCAACTACATTGCAATAAATTACTACAATCCCATTTCGTTTTACCTTTTTTTGCAGTCAATTATCTCAAAACTATTTATTTCATTAAATGCTTCAAATAGAATTTCTGTTGTTAACTTTGTGTTTGATTTATTTCTAATTAGAATTCATTGCCTTTTTATGATATTGTATGGTGATGTTTTACTTCATTTGTAATACAAGCACTTTTTGGAATTGATGTAACGACAATTTGTTGGAAAGTAAGTACATTATCGAAATTCCCATTTTCGATTAGTATTAAACCCATCATCAGCACTGTGTTAATACAAAGTGTATCCTTAATTTATATTGAGGATAATGCTACTCGTAAGACTAATGGCTGGATGCTGTTGTTTAAATCATGGTTTAAAGGGGCAGTAGCACGTCTTTTTTCAAATTTCCGATTTATAATGATAGTTTATGTCATTTAAATAAACTTTAGAGGGTAAAAGATCTAATTACACAAACCAATTATCTGTAGTGGTAAAAACTATGTTGCGTATAAAGCAAAAATTGCATGGCGGCCATTTTATTGTGAACACAATTTATTATTTTGTTTTACAAAAACGATGCCATGGCTTTACCGAAACATGTACACTGATTTTAAACTTTATTTTCCGAAGAGAGAAGGATGTTTTACTATTGGTGAAATTATTTTTCAAATACATTTCATCAACTTATTTGAGCGAAAAAACGTGCTACTGTCCCTTTAAGGGTTGTATTATATGTACAGCATTTGACACGTTAATACACTATGCTTGTCTTTCTTCTTTTCTACACTAGACGGAGGGAGGTATAAGTGTTATGAGAGCTTGGAAACTCAACATCCTTGGAATCGAATCGTCGTCAGAGATCACTCATTAATAACCTTATAAGTTTCTAATTGATAGTCATTATTGCAAAATCGAGTAATTATTCAGATATGACATATTAAAACGTCTTTGATCTTCGAGATCAACACTCTTATATCACAATAAATGTATACTATGTCTCCAATTTTAAAATGGACAAAGGCCGACGTGTTAAAAATCATATAGCATTTTATCAATGTATTTTGTTAATTGAATTTGAAAATAATATTTAAACAACTTGAGTAATCACAGATTTAGATGAATACTGTATTTTTGGAATTCAGTTTAACTTCAAAAGTTCATAAGCATGATGAATCGTTTGAGTGAAAATGAATTATCTGAAGAAAAATCAGTCTGAATCAATGTTGATGTCCCTGTACAGCTGTCCTGAATTGACCGGTTTTATTAAAACAAAAACACAAATCATCAAATGACCAACCTTTTTCAACGCATCACAATATCACATTGGAACTGAAACAAATCCACGTTACACACGCAATGTCTTCAAATTCCAGACATTTGAGGTATTCAAGACATTCCATATATTCGAGATATTCCAGATATTCCGGATATAACATATATTACAGATATTCCGGATATAACATATATTACAGATATTCCGGATATAACATATATTACAGATATTCCGGATATAACATATATTACAGATATTCCGGATATAACATATATTACAGATATTCCGGATATAACATATATTACAGATATTCCGGATATAACATATATTACAGATATTATTGATTATATACATGTTTCAAATGATTTGGATCGTTAGCGTGTAACTATAAATTAGATCGAAGTGTTATATGAGTAATCCTAAAACGTTGATGAGATTTTATTTAATCTATCATTGATTTATTTCAATCTGTTATCTATGTAACATAGAACAAGTCTGATGATTTTCTCTTTATGCAATTCAAGACAAATGTCAACAATATAATCCTGATTTAATTCACTGTAAATAGTGACCAATCAGTTAACATCACATCGTGTAAATGTCACTAATTAATATGTTATGGAAGAAACCCTGGGGCAACTTGGTGAATAAAGTGTTTGGATATCAGAAATTATTGACTGACACCCAGGACTGAAATTAAGGGTCATAGCTAATAACATTGTGATATTCTCGATGTTTAGTTTGAATGGTTATAGCTGAGTGCATGCTCTCAACTCCATCTGAAGTACAAAAGAAAGTAAATACCTAACAATGTTAACGTTTGTTCAGGATATTTGACAAAGCAAGATCATTATTGTTGTTCTATAGCAAAAACAACCAATGCAATAATACCGTACAAAGGCAACTTTTATTGGTAGATATATATTTCCGGAAATCATGAAATTGTGCATTGCATTGAAATCAAAACGGTAACAACATAAAATGTATTCCATTCCATCGTTCTGTAGACTACGGAAAGGACAAAAGAGAGAAGCTGTAGGAATGTGGCAAGTAGAGACTTAAATATTCATATTGTACGAAATATTGGCAGCGCTGAACAGACCATCACCCGACTCCTTCCTCATGTCAACCGGAGTGGCCTGATATCCGGCCGTAAAGACAGTGGAAGAACGGCAACTGCATATACTTAATCTATGCAATAGATTCCTTAACAGGTGTCAACGATGTAATAAGATTACCATGTCAGTAGCATTACTATTATGCACAGAAATCAATCTCATTTATTAATTTTATTCAATAGGAGGTGAGTTGGGGTTTAACGCCGCGTTCAAGAGTATTTCACTTGTATAGTGACTGCTAGTATTATGGCAGGGAGAAAGCCCGCAATATATACATATATAGTAATATGTGGCTATACATTACGGTGAAACCTGCGAGCGTCGGCTGGAACTAGCGAACCATGGGTGATACTGCACTGAAATTCAGTGTAGCATTGCACCCAAACCTGACTGCGTGTAGAACAGTTCTCTTCTGCAGACAAAGAATCCTGGCGGGATTCGAACCCCGGACCTCTTGATCCTAAGCCGAACGCGCTAACCACTGCGCTATCCCGCCCCCTATTCAATATGACTCATGCTTCCCTGGTCATAAGTCCTTTCATGTAAGAGGGTACGCTATAATATAAAATTACGTTTATGAGGCGACTTCAAGGTGTTGGTATCCGTTTTTCATGGGGCGATCTTGACACTTGAACGGTATCAACCATTCATAATGGGCAAGGACAGTCAGACGCTTTCAACATCGAGAGTGGTCAAGATACATTTTCAGCTACACAAGTCGATTCAATTTCATCCATGCTACCGACATTCACCATTTCACCTCAAATTGGGATTGACATGTCTGTATTTGGTTCTGAAATGGTATTACACTTTAACAAAAAGTGACATAGTGTCAAGACTTTTTTTTTATGCATATCATACCTTTTAGGTTTCGTATTGTTACGATTTTATATATTCATGATACGTGAACGGCGAATGAGTTCACATAACCAAGACATGTAAACGGTATACCATTATTAAATATTAAAGTTACTTGTATGTTTTGATGAGATGTGCTATATGTAAAGATTTCTGTAACATCTGAAATGTTATATAGATTTTTTCTCACCGAAATCCTTTGCCATAATTGGTCAGTGATAGGCCCTTTATACCTCATATAGACGTTGGGATGAGACCGTTCGAGAGTGATTATAAACTTGTTTCATTGCGGATGAGGTAATTTCCAAATTGTTTAACTTATCCATAAGTTTTGAGTGTTCATTGATAGGTCTTCATTACTTCATTTCATAACACAACGGAACAGTACTTTTACATTGTAAGCATTTGATGTTTTAAACATTCTTATAGCTGGCAGTATCGGTTTGTAACATGTCTATCCTGTTCAAGCTACAGTTTTCCGTAATCATGTGACAAACTCATTGATCATGCTTCTGAGGAAGACAATCTCAGATCAATAGCTTACATTCTACTTCATTCTAAATCAATTACTTGATGACTTAATGCAAGTGAACTTTATGGACGAGGATGGGAAAAAAAAGTTAGAGATGAAGTAAAACCTACGCGAAAAAATACCAAATACATAAGGTGTTCTCTGTTCCAAATTTCCTCTGTTAATCAAATTTGAATAAATTATTTGATTTAAATAAATAGTCAATACATTGTTATGACTTGTATCGATGTCAACACATTGTCAATATTGTAAGACTTAATAATTAACTTTCAAAAGCTTAATACTAATCAAGGCTGCCTAAGAGTAACGGATAATGTTTGTGTTATTGTGTTGCATTCCAATTCATATTAATTTCCTCTATGTTACAACGACATATAGATTAAACTAATCTGTTAATTTTATATAGGAATAACTGGAAAATGTCACTGGCTTAAAGTAATATATGTGATACATTTCTATGTTTCTAAGGATGTAGGTGATTGACACCTACATGTATCATTAATCTGTTAATTTTATATAGGAATAACTGGAAAATGCCACTGGCTTAAAGTAATATATGTGATACATTTCTATGTTTCTAAGGATGTAGGTGATTGACACCTACATGTATCATTGCAAACCTTAACAAAAGTTTTTTAAATTTATATTTTAAAATGAGTGAATAAACAAACACAACTGCGACCCATTTTCTGATTAAAAAGAATAATAAAAAAAATAAAAAAAAATAAAAAAGGTCTATCAACTTAAATTTGAGTAAAATTTTTAGATTTATTTGAAAGCCTTTGTTCATGATAAATTTTCATTTATCTTACAATTAATGATAGCTATGCCACAAAATTGAAAAGCACGTTTATACAGAGAAATCAATTATAAGACTGTAATTGATAACAATCCATTACAATTAAATGTACTTACTTTTTGTAATAGATTGTTTTGAAATCAGGCAATCAAAGTAGTTGTCAGGCAATGTCTTCGGCTTGACACCTCATCAAGGTATACTCACATGGAAAGAAACGTCCCTTCATTTTTAAGAGAATTTAAAACGAAATGCTGCCAACAGCAACAGTAGATATTAAATGTAGTCATAAACACATAGTTGGTAAACATGTATTGACGACTCCATCCCTTAGCGATGTTACGTTTGTCTTTATGTCAGTTCAAGTACATTTCCGGTACTGAAATCACTTTCTCAAAACATTTTGCCCAGAATATTTGGTATTCAAATGAAGCATTTATAAAATTTATTTAATGAAATATGTTGTCGACCTTAATAACATGCTTTGACTTAACCTGTTGATGCATCTTTACTGTAGGACGTCAGGAAATCAGCCTAAACAACCTTGTTGACTCTCCAATCTCCTCTACTGAAGAAGATCCGAAAACGACGATTTCTTAAAACGGGCGTTTCTGAGAAATATGAACAGGCAATGTTTTGAAATTTCAAATTTAATTTATTTATCTTCTGAACAGAAAATTATGTTTTTGTTTCAATATATGTTGTGTATGGCAGTTTTAATGAACTTTAGGGAAAAAACACAATACCGATTGAATTCTCATTGATGGCTGTAAATTCAGAAAGAGCCTCAGATCCAAAAATCATATACTATTTTGAATCCGGCTATAGAGACAATAATAATAATAATAATAATGATAATGTTAATAGTCCACTAGCGCCAAATAATTCTATACTTTACTGAGACTTGCGTACTATTTGGGACCAGTATGAATGTTCATAATAACATTCTTAAATAAAATCCCCCGAACCAAGTGCCTTTCTCTCAATCATATAAGTACATGTCTCTTCTGCTTAAACAATATTTACAATGTTTTCAATTATCGAGGATTCATGTGTGACTGAACTCGTTCAGGACAGATGTTGACATACAGATACCTTACGAATGATCCATCACGAATATGGATTGATAAAAAGTGCTTTTCTTCTGGAAGCTTTTAAATAAAACAGTCTGATTAAAACCGACGGTATTCCGCGGAAAAAATGTGCAAAATAGTACATCTATAGGGATACGAACTCATATCGTTCGAAGGTTTTCACGCCAAACCGTCTGGCAACAGCCCGTAAACTCCCATGTTCTGACGCAATTCAGTAAACCAGCCACAAGACGTCAAACAAATGCTTTCGGTGCGAGAAGCTAAGGGAAGATAATTCCAAACAGCTATCCCTTTGTCTGTTCCGAATGCTTTCAAAACAACGACCGTTTGAAAACTATGATGTGATTGGTCAGCTATTTGACTTGGCTTTGGTTGCGCTAAACTGGTTCGGAACACACGCCTATACGGGATGTCTCAGACCTTGTGGCGAGGAATCTATAGAACCTGTTCGTAATCCGGTAGATATATTATTTTGCAAATGTTATTCCTCGGAACAACGTCGATTTAAATCAGACTGTTAAATAAAAGAGACAACAAGCATGACATAGTGTGACACGATTCTCGCCGCAAATTAAAACTTCAAAATTGAAAACTAAGTTCATGGTCAGCAAAATCGATTGAATCTTCCCTAAAAGAACACGTGTGTAAGATAATGATGAGAATTCAATGCTCAGTTTTCTAGATATTGTAGATATTAGATATCGTCACTGTAGATTGATGAATGAGTTATTTTCCTGTCATATCAAATTATATCAGTTACAGAAAAATAAGTTTTGCACATTTATCCATAGCCTGAAACGTTTGTGATTAATGTTGTTATACAAACAATTAAACGAACATTTTCTGCACTGATGAAGTGCTTTTTGAAATTAATGTGTTATTTATGCAGAATTATTTTGCTAGAGAGAACAACGCTAGTCTTTATTTTACATAAAAATAGGATTTTGTAGAACTTCAGATAGCAAATATAACAAAAGTTAACATTAATGATAATAATCAATTTTAATAATATTTATCAGTCATTTAACGCACACAGTAACGTAAGCTAATCTACAGCAGGATATTGTCTTCACCTTTACAATGGAAACCTTTATTCAATCTTGGTAGCTAATCATTAGTACACAATAGACATTGATGAACGTAAAGGAAATGACAGGATTTAAGGGGTGATAGCTCCATCAGCAGTTGCTTTGTTGACCTGGAGAAAAATGTTAGAAGCGTTAATCAGAGGTATGTACAATTCATTCAACCATCTCGAAGCTGATATGCTGATTCAACCTTTTCTATAGTTAAATTTTCATTCATTGATTGAACCAGTATTATATGACACGTTTCTTCATTTATATAAATTTAGTTATGATTAAAAAGGTATTGTCAACTGTTATATTTGTTCTAGAGACGATTTCATTATTCTGTTATCTGTGTGTTAGAATGGGCATATAGCTTCATATAGTTTAACTGTATAACATAGATATAAGGAAATGCTTTACCAGAACTTTATTTTCACCTCCTTGATGAATCCAAGAAATAATTTGTGAAACCATTAACATGCTAGAATGTATCAAGCATAGTTACCTTTGGAATTATACAGATATAGATGTATTGCAGACTGCTGGTAATTTGAGATTTAGACCATATATATATATGTCTCCTATTTGTTAGCATCAATTCAAGTCCAGTTGCTAATGGCCTCTCCTCCGAGTTTGCTTAAAATGTGAAGTTATATTTTTCATGGACAACACTAATCATTAAGACATTCCGGGAAGGAACTGATGAAGATGATGACAAACTTGGTGTTAAAAAGAAATGTTGAAAATCACTTCTAATGTTGCTTTGTAGTGTAAGTATGTTATCGTGTGCAAAAGTCAGTTTTAATGTATCATTCATATGATGGACACAACTTATTACATATAATGTAAATTGAACTTTAAATCGAATTTGCTGTGTCAAAGGTGTCTGTAAATACTTTTTTTTAATATTTATTGTAGAAATATATTCCTCTATCATTTTGGTTATATTCTATGTTTCAGATTAAGAAAAATAGTCAATTCACCATTACATTTTGTACTGTGATTGGACAAGCTGAAAACTTAAAAGGCGCAATGCTTAATGGATACGTGTAAATGTTACTCGAAAGACTCGGAATATTTGAAGTGCAGAAGAATTTCCTCAGACTGACATAATGACAAATGTTCATGTAATTGCCCAGTGAAAAATCACAGGTAATATGATCACGCATCATTAGAGGTTGATGCTGCAAAGCATATGTTAATTGGGATTCTTCTCACCACAGGAACACATTAGAAGACTGCCATGAATCACATTGCTATCACATTCAACAACTTCTGCAATTTTGAAATACTTTCAAACGCCAATATTTCAAATATTCCAAAATTCGTTTTCCATTTTATTCTTTGTCGTAAGTTAAATGGCTCTTTTATTCTTTTATTCTTAAATGATTTAAAATGTAAACATATAATGTTACTTGAATTCAAACAACAAGCCTTTATAGTATAATGCTATCTCAATAAGCAAATACTTAATTACTTATACATACTCACTGCTTATAAGACATATTTCAATGACAAAGGACAATATACTACATTTAGCAAAGGCATCCAACTATAAGTTATTAAAATCATATCGGAAAATGGCCTATTGGCTTCACCATTCTAACATAACAGACGAATAGGCCGTTACGATTTCAATTAAATTAAACTGGAATTGAACTGTCAGATAGAGAACTGATATGCATTGATAAGAACCCAAGCACAATTATGAGGGATAACTTTTAATATCAAACACTTTAGTATAATTCATTTGATTTCACTGAATGTATCGTTTAATTATGTCTATATAAAATTGAATCATAATGTTAAGGCATATTAAACCTGAATGAGTTGTCACGACATTATCAGTTAATGAAATTATTCAAAGAATAAATCAAATTAATTTATCACAATTGTTTTTATCTAATGCCAGTAAGTAGTAATTGTATATATTTTGGTTTTTCATGAATGAATCCAGCAAAGTCGTTAGTGTCTTTTAAACATGCATTAGTCGTTTGGGAAATGTAAGCAGATTATTTTATTTATTTGATATTAATTGGTATATGCAACTTGTCATGTGTTATAATGTGAAAATACAGCATATCAGGCATATTGGGCCCGTAATTAGCTGCATTACTGAACATTGTTTTAGATGAAGAGGTCACTCCACATTGAGTTAATTAACCGAGAGCATCATATTTTATTTAATGAACACAATTTCATATAGTTTTTATTTTTGAAAGCAAGAAATTCAATGTTGATAGTCGTCTTTGAATTAAAAGTTGGTGGACAGTGATAAGGTAAATAACAATAAACGTGGTGTGTTATCGATTTACCACAAACCTGTATCATTCAGGTATAACATTGCACATACTTCAAGGAAATAGATTATGTTCACATCAGTTGATATGATTGGTCATACACGACAGATATGTACGTTAATTTACAACAGGAAATGATCTGCTGCATTACTGTGAAAGCCATGATAGTATATTGACAACTAATCATTACTAAACAATAGACACTGATTAGTCTCTCTTTGACACGAAGGTGGAGGAAATGACAAGAGTTGATAGCTGATATCTTGATAATCGGAATCTTTGTTAATATTTATAAAGGCACTCCAGAAACGTTTGCATGCTATCAAGGAAGGCCAAACCTGTGGAAAATAGTTAATTCATATCAATTTACCGTTTTAATGACCATCTAATATAGTTATAGTAATACTAATATAGTGGATAGTATTCGAGCATTTACTGGTGCCTCAATTGTACTATTCCCAAACGAATATATTATTACACGCCCGTTGAAGATATCACAGTTTAATAAATCTACAATGTTATTACACATTGTGTAATAACATCACGTGCTGCTGATTGACGTGACATCATAATGGCAAAAATATGACCTCACAATGTCAGCGCCGGGGTCGCAATGGAGTGTGTCCAATTTATCGACGAGTTTGTGGAATAAAATGGCATTTAAATCAGTGAGTAATAAATAAAATACTATACTCGTTTCCGTTTAATAACATATTTATGAAACTCGTAAGATGGTATTTGTATTTAACTCGCTTTCGCTCGTTAAATACAAACCACTCATTCGTTTCATAAATATGTTATTAAACGGAACATCGTTTAGTATTCTCTATTTATGATCTACAAAGTAGACACAGTTATAATGTTCTATGTAATAGCAAAGTAATTTAATAGAGGAAAATACGCTGAACATAGGCTGGCTACGCGCCGAAGACTCATCTAGAACGCAACATCATTGAGGAATAATGAAACATTGATTGTAGTTGTGATGTCATACCATTGTAAAAGTCATGTTAAACGATACCAACAAAATGAAAGATATTCTAATTCACGAGGATGGAAAATAATTACATCATGCTTCTTAACCTAAGCTTAATTTGTAATTGTTGAAATGTTATTTGTTTATGTTTTTGAAACCCAAGGGTTTTAAAAAATCGTTGTTTGGAAATCTCCTTAATCAGGGAATATAGGAGAGTGAAATATTGTTGGCTTAACATGTTTATGACATCCAATGATGCTTCATAAATATAAAGTTCAAGAAGGTATGTTTTGCTTATCTTAACTAACATAATTTCAAATCTCATAACATTTTATCTCAAATGCCAAAAATTATTTAAAAAAAAACACCTTTGAAATATCATATTTCAGCACCCAATGTTTCTTTGAACAGATATAAAGTAATTCATTCACATTCTCTCATGAATGAAATTTTGTATATCTCGTTGCGAGCAAAACAAAACACTGTCAATTACATAAACGTCCAAAGGTGAGATTCATCACGGAATTAACTTTTATCACGGCTATTAGCATTATTGCAAGGAGAAAGCCCGCATCACAAGTGTGGCTATGCAGGGTAGCGAAACCTTCTTACATCAGCTGAATCTAGAGAACCATTGGTGGTGATGTACTTACATTCAGAGTAGCATTGCACCCAAACCTTACTGAATGTAGAACAGTTCTCTACCACAGTCAAAGTTGCAGAGACACTTAAGTTAATTTGATATGGTAGCCACAACCTTAAATGTTTAAATGTTTTTGAATAGCGATTACTCTACTATAAATTTGAGATCTAGCAAACCACTATGAGAGAGAGACTTGATGAAATGGATTCCCCTGGTTGCTGATTTATACATTTTCTTTGTTGAAAGATGTAAAGGTGATATTGGGGCTGGTAGTGTTTTGCAGATCATGTTACTAATAAACATTGAATTGGACGTGATATGTGATGGATATGCAAATCGAGTGAGCATTAACTCTTTTTGACTCATATCAAAGTCAAAATAATTTTTTATAAAGTCTATGTCAAGTCTATGAAAATAGCAATCGCATCTTGTCATAGTGATCAAGGAATCTCTTGATTCTGAACATTTGGAATGAACAGAACAGGACAACATGAGAAGAATGAACACTCCTTTTGAAATACTACAGTCTCTAATTATGAAATCTTTCAGTTCTTCTGTTCATTGACACATTGATCCGTCATTGTCAATGTAATTGATGATCTTGTCCATGTTATGAAGGACAGGACCAGTCATGAAAAGGCAACTCATTCCATTGAGTATATACTAACCAACCTCCAACCTAAACGAGTGAAGTATTTGGTAACAACGCACAGGTATTTTTAGAGAAACTTTACTTGTGGTTATTACTCACTCATTTTGAATATAAACATAACAACCTTTTAAATTAGTTTAACTAATTCAGAATCTAAGCATGCAATCTTTCCTTTCTTTACTAAAACACATTGCTCTGTCATTGTAAATGTTATGTATGACATTATCACCACTTGTAAATCAGATATATTTTCTGGTATCTGAAAATAATCTAAGTATAATTAAATCAAATTACATCCACCATAAACGCTAAAGTTCATTAAGAAATTAATTCTAAACAACAATGTGTTCGCTTTGCTTGTTAGGGTTTAATCAAGGAGAGCAGGCAATGAAATATTAACTTCATGCTGAGTTACATTTTAATCAAATGGTGGTCATGACCTCACAGTATTAACTGAATAACCCCTCCCCAAAATAAAAAAAATCGAAATGAATTAGCTAATCTAGTAATTAAGTTAGTTCAGTATTCATGGCTTGATCCCAAATGGTTAACACTCATGCCACACACTTCAATGTCGCTTGTTCTGCCTGACACTAATGTGTCAAGTTGGTGCGATAATAATTGATATTCAATTGTAAAATAGCGTGATGCATTTAAATGGTAATATTATCTTTCAATTCTCAACTTGGTTTTGTAAGGACAGTTGGGCACATCAATTATAAAGCGAACATTGGTTATAGGTTGGAGACGCAGACGCCTCTCACCTGTATACACAGTTGAAATTTCAGTTGGAATTACAGTTCCAATATTCAAAATATACTTTCAACCAAACATGGTTAGCCTCTTCATATTTTGGAAAAAGTATATGACCAATGAATACAGCTGCAGCAAATTTGTATCTACTTGCCATGTGGATTATCCGAAATAATTATCCCTTTTCACTGCGAAAAGAGATTTAGTCTTAACATCTCGAATTGAAACGGTCGTTATGTTATCTTTAATCTGAACATTAGTAAACATAAGATTTTTCATATCAAGCCCATGTTACACCTTGATGAGCAGATATGTACCAATTCGAGTGCATAATTTCGAACTGGACTTTCGGAAAATCAAAGAAACTTTACTTGCAAATGTTATCCGCGCGACATAAGAATCTACTTACGATAATGTTAGCGGTCATTCAACACGACAACCTTCCACTCAGTTAATACATTGTTCAAATTCAAATAAGACTTGCATAATTGTACTCAATTTACTAATAATGTATTCATGACAGCGAAGCATATACATGTATAAACACATATTGGATAGAGCCATGGTTATGTTCAAACTGAAAGCGTGGGGATACGGGTCATTATCCTTAGACTAAAACTAGATCCACATGCCTCCTTTTCACAGTGAACCGAAATGTGCTTCATAATCAATCGAATTGTATATTTTAAATTAGCAAAGTTTTAACAAATTGACTGCTTGTTTCAGGGAAAATATACCTACATATGACTGTACATAAGGCATAAGAAAGATAGATATTTTCAGACTGCCATTATGTCACATGCTAATATAATTGTGAAGTGAAAATAACAGGTAATATGATCATGCATTATTAGAGGTTAAAGCTGTAAAGCAAATGTTAATATGGTTTATTCTCATTACAGGAACACATTAGAATGTTACCATTAAATACATAACTGTAAACGTATTGCAATTTTGAAAATACTTTAAAATGCCAGTATTTTAAATATTCCAAAATCGCCATATTATTCACGTATTATGACGTAAATTTCATTGTTCTTATATCCTGAAGTGATGTCGAATGTAAACACATAATGCCACTTGAATTCAAACAAAAAATCATTGGTATAATGATACTTCATTCAGCAAATACTTAATTACTTTTACATACTCACTGCTAATACTGCAATGGTAAAGAAAAAATAGTACATTTAGAAAATTCATAGAAGTGATAGATACGAGGCTATAATATTAATAAAGTACGTACATACTAATCTAATATATGATATTTTTAAATTGGAATTGAATGTTAGCTAGATATCTGTATTGCAATGATTAGAACACAACCACAGTTATTAGTGCACACTTTTGTTATCAAACATTTTAATATAATTGATTCGATTTCAATGAATGCATCGTTTTATAATGTCTATATGAAATTAAATCATAATATTATCAATGAATCTTAGAAATGGTTTAGTTGTCACAATATAATCAGTTAATGAAAAACTTTCAAGAATTGATAGAATTAATTCAGTTTCAAAATTGTTCTCTAAAGCCAGTAGGTATTCACTGTATATAGTATAGCTTGTCACAAAAATAATTCACAAAATCATTAGTGTCTATTAAAGATGCATTGATCGTTTGGGAAATAGAAGCAGATTCTTTGATGTATTTGATCAATATGGATTTTTGCAATTTTTCATGTGGAATAATGTGAAAATACAGCATGTCAAGTATATAGGGACCATAATCAGCTGCATCACTGCACATTCTTTTAGATGAAGTGGTCATTTCACATTACATTACTTAATGAACACATTTTCATATAGTTTTGAGTTTGTGAAAGGAATAAATGCAATGTTTTATAGTCGTCTTTGAATTAAAAGTTGGTGGACAGTGATACGGTAATTAACAATAAACGTGGTGTGTTATCGATTTACCACAAACCTGTAACATTCAGGTATAACATTGCACATACTTCAAGGAAATAGATTATGTTCACATTTGATGTGATTGGTCAATACACGACAGATATGTACGTTAATCTACAACAGGAAATGGTCTGCAGGAATGTGAAAGCCATGATAGTATATTGACAACTATTCATTACTAAACAATAGACACTGATAAGTCTCTCTTCGACAAGAAATGACAAGATATCTTGATTATTGGAATCTTTGTCAACATTTATAAGGGCGACCCAGAAGCGTTTGCATGCTATCAAGCATAGCCAAAGCTTTGGAAATATTTCAGTCAATTCAATTTATCATATCAATGTCCATTTACTGACCTTTGCTGTAAAATATATAGAAGATATTATCTGAGTGTTTACTGGTGCCTGAATATTACTATTCCGAGACGAAAGCATCATAAACGTTGTTTGATATAGAATGTAGACTAGACACAAGGGCAATCCAGAAGCTTATGCATGCTATCGTGTATGGAGGTGAGGGGAGTTGGGGTCTAACGCTGCTTTCAAGAGTATTTCAATTATATCACGGTTGCTAGTATTATGGCAGGGAGAAAGCCCGCAACGCCATGTGGCTTTGCATTGCGGTGAATCCTGCGAACATCGGCTGGAACTAGCGAACCATGGGTGGTACTACGCTGAAATTCAGTGTAGCATTGCACCCAAACCTTACTGCGTGTAGAACAGTTCTCTACTGCAGACAACGTTGCCATGCCCCAGGCTGGATTCGAACCCCGCACCTCTTGATCCAAACCTGAACGCGCTAACCACTGCGCTATCCCGCCCCTATCATGTATAGACACATTTTTGGAACAGACCCTTGTCATCTCTATTTACCGTTTTAATTTATTAATGTACTATTCTCAGCAGTAAACAATATTTTGTGGATATTATCTGGGTGTGTATGTCATAAACAAATGCATGAATTTACAATTCCAAGCGAAAGAGTTACCAACTTTGTATGACATACAATGTAGACACACACAAATAATGGTCTATATAATATAACAAACTATCTAAAAGGAAAATACACTTACATACTCCTTCATAAGACGTCATACAGATTCTATTTCAATGCAGTTATAAGAACGTTTGGATGGTTTTACCTCTTATCTACACAGCTCATGATATATAACATATAATAAAAAAAAACAGGGAAACATTTCTTGAAGAGTTCAAATCTTAAAGAACCCGAAAAAGGTGAGACTCTGATAAGTAATAACTGATGGTTTTGAATACCATTTACATTTAACATTTAAAGGTTAGAACTATAGTCCTGTGTTCCTCTCCCGCTTTTCTACTTCTAAACTATAAAATCATTACTTTGAGCTATTTAAACATAATATGATATGATATTGTACCACCGACCTTTGGCAAACTTTGAGTGTCATTTCTTTTTCTGACAAAAATAAAAACATGTATCTGAATATTACCATAAACGTATTATTGAGTCCTATCTTTGTGACATTTGATTAAAAGTTTTATGACAGCCAAATCCTACTTTTTAAATATATGGATTTCGATAATAATAATTTCACAGAAAACAAAGAGACATGCAGTTGCAAATCACACTATCTGAAATAGTACAAATGTTTATACTTATTTCGGGAAGAGTTGCTTGTAGAATTTGAATCAACACCCCCTAAGAGGCAGGCACCAGTCACCAGCACCACTGTATTAACACCTTACGTATTCCGACACCATGGCCAGATACAACAACTTGTAGTTAAGCTTTTTGTACCCCTCTGGTGCACATTGGTAGAGGTTCTGTTTAGACAGTGAAGCAAAGAGACATTTTCTGGGGATCACACCATTTGAAATAGCACACATTCTTGTACATTTTTGAGACGAGTGCCTTGCGGGATTCGAAAGCACACAGTTAGAGGCAGGCACCAACCAATAGAACTGACTACCAACAGTTTCACTTTTTGGCCAAAACAATGCTAACCTTACATCAGGTATCCAGTGTTCATGCAAGTTCATACTATAATGTTATTAATTAAGTATTTCCGTTTTGGCCCAGTTACAAGTCTGAAGTCCGTTGTATTGGCCCGAGACGAGGTCGAGGGCCAATACAACGGACCGAGGATCTGTAACTCATTCATTCTATGTGCACAACACTAGACATCGCATTTATATTGAAATAATAATTATAAACAAGTTTGGTGAACAAATAGCACGGGTCAAAGTTGTGAAGCGATAGCTTCGGGCTTTCACCAAATGTGCAAGTGCGCATGCTCAGACTCATATTGGCCCAGTTTGTCTGGTATTGGGCCAGTTTTCCCGTATTAGCCCAGTTTCCCCGTATTATCCCAGTTGTCGAATGATATGGTCTAGGCCGTAAATGCCGTATACATGCCATAATATTGATAGTTAATTAATAAATATAAATATGGCATTTCTCGGTTTCTTTATGGAAAAAGAAATGTTCATTTAATTATATACATTAGATGTTGACTATGTAAGTGCAGTGATATGATTTAATTCAAATCAGCATATATGGTATTTTAGCACGTAGCAAAGCCAAACAACATTTTATGAAAAGTATCATCATATTGAATCAGCGTGATAAGTTGATCCTGGAGATGTTGATGAATGGAAATATTGGAAAACCAGAAAAAAGAAAACAAGTGATGGAGAATATGGGAAGAACTTATTAAATTCTTTTAAATACTACAGAATCTAATCATGAAATCTTTCAGTTCTTCAGTTCTGAGACAAATTGTTCTGTCACTGTCAATGTAATTGATGATCTCGTCCATGTTATTGACAGTCCTCACGTTAAAACAAAACTCATTCCATGGATAATACTAAACGACCTCCAATAAACTATAATTGTAATTCATCAGAGATTTGTTCTGAGAGACAGCTTATTCCTGATTATTACTCACTTATATTAAACATGAAAATAACAACTTTTAAAAGAACAAATAATTCAGAAACTAATCAAACTGTCTTTCCTTATGACACATTCCTCTGTCATTGCAAATGTTATTATTAGTACACTACTGTGCATAATTAAGTACACCGTGTTTGCGAACATTTCGCGCACATTTCACAAACATTTCACGAAATCCGGTGTACTTTGTTCTGCACAGTAGTGTATAATTAAATCAAATTACATCGATCATACACTTCATTCAGAAATATTTCGAAACAAGGAAAGCAGTTTCTGGAATATTATCAACTTCATGCTTAGCTACATTTTAATCAAATGTCGGTCAAGAGCTCAATCCTAAGTTAATAACCTCCTCCCGAAATTAAAAATTTGAAATGAATTAGCTTATCTATTAGTTAAGTTAATTCAGTATTCATGAGTTGATCCCTGATGGTTAACACTCAAGAGACACAATTCAATGTCACTTGTTCTGCCTGACACTAATGTGTCAAGTTGGTGCGATAATAATTGATATTCAATTGCAAAATAGCGTGATCATTTGCAGGTTTCAGGTTTCAAATCCCATCTTGATTTTGTAAATACTTTTGGACACAACTCTTATAAAGCAAACCTTAGTTATTGATAATGATAATTTTACATTATCTTAAATTACTGCTGTAAAACATGTAATTGGGAATGATACTTACTATTTTAGTTTCTTTTATTGGCATATTGGTCCTTGTGGTTTAACACTTTCACACTAAATGCAATGGAGACAAAAATGTAATCTAACCTTGCATTGAAAGGTGCTGAATCAGGAGATTGCAAGTTTTATTTTTTTATATATTAAATTTCCCATTTAAAATGATAGTTTATGCCATTTATATTTATTTTAGAGGGTAATGATTAAAATACATTTAGGCATTGGTATTTGAGAACATATATTATCCTTGTTTCTTTGTTAGAGAAAGGTTCTCTGGTAAAATGAGGCATGTACTATTTAGTACATCGCATAGCAAACAGTATGAACATATATTGGTTTCATACTTATTTCTCAGCATTGACTTATGATGTACACCACACATCTTCAATAGGGAACTATACATGCCATCTTTGCTGATAGTATTATGAATATTCAATGCAGTTGTAGAGTGCTATATGATGTTATATATGGTGAGATGAAACAATGGGCTTTATCAGTGTGTCAATGTTGTTCTGTTACGCGTTCACATACTTGTTTCAATATGGTTCACTTGGCAGTTTTTACTCCAGGACAAGGTCGATTCCTTCGAACCTATTCCTTGTGGACACATTGCTTTCTTTTCATAGTTCAAATGCTGTTTTGTTAAGGTGTGCCAGCATCCTGTTCATGTTCTTAGGCAAATCGGTATGTATGTTCATTGTTGTTCATTAGAGAGCTGAACACATCCTACAGGCCAGCCATTGACATAAATGATTTTGTAATGGTACGGGGTCTAGGTAGACTATTGTAATGCACATGGTATCTCGGCCTGGAAAGCCTATGGATTGATTGAAAAGAAATGTGGTCAACATTGTCGGCATGAATTATTAACTTGCATGAAGTTGCAAACTTACGGATCTATTCTCACTGATGCCATTGAATAACAGTTTAGCTTGTCCACATGTGCCCTATGGTATTAGAGGAGATTTTATCATCCTGACTTCCGAGTGCATATCCAGTGAATCATGACCTCGAGAATTTGTAGATGCAACATCCGCTTCTATCTTTGATATAGCCTCTTGTAAATTAAAGTGGTTAGTATCGATTACTTTAGATAAATGTTCCTCGAATGCAAGTATCAGCTCTTTTAATTCATGAAATCCTGTTGTTTCATTAGAGGAAACATCAACTGAAGTGCGCGGGTTTGGTTGTCGCGATTGCCATATCGTTTTGCCGTGTGATATTTCAAGTATTCAAGTTTGTGTACATTTGTGAAATTCCTAGGTTATTTACATTGTGTTGCTTGAAGAATTGTGTGATACCAATGTACTATTTAAGGCCAGTAGAAAATTTTGAACGTCATGATCAGAGCATTTTTTTCTGAACTGACAAACACTCGCCTACAAACAAAGGTTATTAGTAATTTATCATAACTATTTCAACATTTACTTAGATGAAATTACACCACCACTTATTATAACAAATGACTGAATGACAAAAGAAAATGTATCCCCATATAATTTATGTTAAATAAAACCATCTCTCAGATTAAGAAAAGATATAGTGGGCTACTAAACTAATCAAATTAATTGATTGATAGGTAGAACAATGTCACAGTAGTTCGAAATGAATGTTAGTAATATTAATTTAATTTATTGGCTTGGGTTCAATCAATCTTTATTTGATACTCAAGAGGCCTCAGGCCTATAGTACACTATACATAATATTGCTTCAACATAAATTATTAATGAAACAATCTGTTTTCTCTGTACAAATGCGTAGAAAATATACATGGATAGGTTTTCAATTTCTTTAGTATTTGAGCTGTTTAAAAGTTGCGCAAACGTGCTTTTGTTTGGATAAGTATAATATTTTTCTTTTATATATTTACTTCGAATGTTATTGTAACAAGGGCAAATCAAGAGGAAATGATATTCATCTTCAACTACATTTGAGTGACATAATTGACAAGTCCTTTGCTCTCGTGCCATATTTACATATCTACCTTTCTCGATTAGGAGTTCGTGAGATGGGCATCGGAATCGTGCAAGACTAATTCTATATTTTTTACCATTTAAACAAGATAGATAGCGTTCGGTATGGATATTGCTTTTACACATTAGATAGGGTGTCACATTTACTTGAGATAGATCATTTTGCCAGCCAATTTTGAAGGTATATATCTTTAAGTCTCTTGGTAAAAGAGTTTATGAATTCCGGATTTATTCCAGTTTCCTGGCTCTGCCAAACATTTCCAAATCCAGTTGAGAATAATAGTTTTTTTTACATCTGTCACCCAGTTTGTATGTCCATTTCTATCGTATAAAATCATCATATTATAACACTTCTTTGGTAAGCGATAGGATGGCATGTGTAATAGCTTTATCCAATACCGAATCGCTTTACAAAATGAATAAATATATATGGGAAACCTGCCACCTGGGTTGAACCCCCTGAATCCGAGGCTCCAAAGAATCTAAAAGATAGAGAAGTTTATGTAAAATGCAATATAATACCTCAACGATGCTATCATATCACTCTTAAAAAGAAACATTATTGTTTTATTGTAAGGTGTCTTGAAAATCAAGTATGGACAGTACGCTTTGGTGCAAGTAGAGAACTATGGATATTACTGGGTTAAAATTCAGTCCTGCAATGTAAACCCTACTGCATGTAGACCAGTTCTCTGCAGACAAAGCTGTCGAATGCTTGGCGGGATTCGAACCCTCTTGATCCAAAACCGGACACACGTACCATTTAAGCTATGAATAAACATTAATATGACATCACATTTACACTATTTCAAACTAATTTAGATAACAGCATTTTCACAAACATTTCTTTTGACACATAATGTATATGAATTCGGAATATGAGAAAGTAATCTTGCCTCTGTATCCAATAAATGTATCTGTTACTTAGATGATTGCAACTCTAGTGTCGCCCATTTTTGATTACACAGACATGGTGTCATGAGACTTTTATGACAGATGTGTAAAGTGTTAAGTGTACAGGTTTAAATAATCCATTCATTAAGTAGGTGTTGCAGACGCTCATAAAATATGAACTATATTCATATCATGAGATATATACACTTGAGGCATTCCATCAAGAAGCCCACTTCAGTATAAATATAATTGTAATATATGACCAAAACACTATACAACGACAAGATTGACTTCAATTCGTTTTCAATGGAAAAATCATACCAACGATATCTGATATGTTCACTGCAAGTATTGTACATATTGGATATCGTCACTCTATCTTGATAGATGAGTTATTTCCCTGACATATCAAAATGTATAATTTACAGAAAAATATATTGTGTAAATGTAATCATACGCTGCTACGTTTGTAAATAATAAATAATTTTGTTACACAATCAACTAGCGAACTAGCGATTGATAAGATTTCACTGAATTCATCGTTAAATAGTGTCCATATGAAATTAAATCATAATGTTATCAATGCATCTAAGATACGGATGAGTTGTCACGACAAAATCAAGTAATGGAACAATTTCAAAAATGGTATAATTAATTCTGTTTACCAAATTTACTTAATGCTTGTAAGTATTCATTGTATATATTATAGCTTGCCATTAATGGATCGTGCAAAACCATTAGTGTCTGTTAAAGATGCATTAATTCAATTGGGATAGAAGCAGATTCTTTGATGTATTTGATCTCGATGGATATATACAACCTGTCATGTGGAATAATGTGAAAATACAGCATATACAATTTACAAGAACCTTACTCAGCTACATTACTTAACTACATTATATATAAGCAAGAACATCATTTTCACAGAGTGAATACATGTTCATATAGTTTGAATTTGTTAAAGCAAGATAGATAATTTTGATCATCTTCGAGGTTAAATTTGGTGGATGACAATAAGATAATTGTAATATTATACATAAATATATAATTGCTTATAAATACAGAGATTTTGCATGCATGCTAGACCTTTCAGCAATCATCCTGTATCAGCCCGGATCTTGCATTTTACTGTTTTTAAGGTTTGCTTCTTTTGGAATGGAAGTCTTAACCTTCCGTAATAACGGGACAGGTGACATTTCTTATTTTAACATTTTAAAAACTTGAGTAGGCCTATCATAATTGTTGAATCTTATTTAGTCAAATTAATGTGTTTATAATGAAGTAAAGTTTATGAAAGTTTATCTTACTTGTCTTGTTTGCTTGGTAAGTATATATGATAAACATAGTGTGATATGGGTGTTTTCATATTCACAGCAGCTGATATTACTGGTTTTAAGTGACAGCGATGTAAGGTAATCTACAACAGGAAATGGTCTGTTGCTGTACTACGACAACTAATCAATGCTACACAATGGACACTGATGAGTCTCTCTTTGACACGAAGTGAAAGGAAATGACAAGATTTGATAGCTGATATCTTGATTATTGGAATCTTTGTCAACAGTGTAAGGGCACTCCAACGTGTAGCCAACGTCATGGAACTGACTATTTTCATCTCAACTCACCGTTTCAATTACTAATTCCAGGAGTACACAACATATTATATCACAATGATATTATGTTGGTGCGTATGCCATAAACGAGTGCATGCATTTTATGATAATGATTCCAGAGTGAAAGCGTCATAAGCTTAGTATAATTAACAATGTAGACACAGAAATAATAGTCTGTGTATAACAAAGTTAAAGGATATTCGCTCAAATCCACTTTCTCGAATAGGCAACATTTAGAAGCAAATGTCATAAAAGTTATATTTCAGTGCAATTATGAGAACGTTGGATGATCTACACAGCTCAGAAAATATATCAACACAGGGAAAATAATATGTTTTACTTGAAGATACTCAAATCTTAGAGAACCTGAAAAAGGTGACTCTGCGAAGTAATAACTGACGGTTAAATACCATTAACATTTAACATTTAAAGGTCAGAACTATAGTCATGGGTTTTTCTCTACTTCTTAACTATAAAATTGTCACATTGAGATATTTAAATTAAACTTTATATGATACTGTACCACCGACCTTTAGCAAACGTCTACTGTCATTTACTTTTGTCTGGCTGAAGACTTCAATAAAAACATGTTTGTGAAGAAATATCGTTAAAGTATTACAGAAGTTCCATCGTTGTGACATGAACTATTGATCAAAAGTTTCATGACAGCAATATCTGACATTTAAATATATCAATATCGATAATAAATATAAAAATAAATTGATGTTATATCAAAATGAATATATATTCAGTTTTTAAACAGTTTTGCTTTCTCCTTTATTCAAAATAAAGTTTTGGGATTAGACATCTGGCAAATGAATTGACACTTTAGCACCGAGTCAATCACCCTTTCTCGCATGCTGATACGACTTTGACTGATGCATGCTTTTCCCATGCTTTCCAGATGGTTTCTGCTGTTGGTTAGCAATTGAAAACGTATGGTACAGTTAACTTTTGGAATATAGCTGTCATATTCATGTATGTATAAAATGAAATGAATGAGACTAGAGGTCTTTAAAACAATATTTATTGTTATTTATTTTGTATTATTTCGTTCTTCGTTTTATCGAGAAGTACCTGCAAAAATAGCATTGTAATGCCAATCCGTGACAGTGTAAAGTGAAAATTGTTATGGTTTTTATTATCAAATACCAACAACTCACGCTCAATTTGTCAAACGTAATTTTGAAAACTTTTATCTATAGAAAACAGACAAGTTGGAGGTGGTTGTGTTCAAAAGATTAGTTAGCTTTAATAAATACAAGACGTTTGAGATCATACAATCTGAACAAGTACAAACCCTTGTACTTTTCTCGAAACACCAGGTATCAGCCACCAATATTTACTCAACAGCTTACCTCTTCGGCCATCGCGACCTCAACAAAACCAGGTCTAACAACCAGTGATTAACATATTTTTAGAATCAGTACCTCTTAATTGTGAACACGGCTCTGACATCCGTTTAAATAGTGAACAAATGAAACATTGTTATATTTGGGAACGTACCATCTGAAATATAGTATTGTAACGCCAACCGGTGATCATCTTGTTCATGAAGGACAGGGCCTGATATGAAAAGGCAACTCATTTCATGGAGGAAACCTTCCATGTAATAGAGTTGTTAATAACAAGTAAATCAGTTTTACCACACAAGTAACACGGAGTTTGATACAACTCATTCACTGGTTTTCGTGTTAGAAAACCTAGTAAACTGACGTCCAAAAGAAACTTTCTTTTTAAATTTGAAAATATCGAAATCTAAACTACCAGTTGCAACCGAAGTAATATGGAATATATCGCCCAAACCCAACATTTCTGAACATGACCTTTGTATCCCTCGTGGTTTTTGGTAAAAATGCAAAAAAATTAAAAGCACGTGCATGACGTGCAGCCATAACCGCACGTGCAGTAAAGGTATAAAAGAGATACCAATAGCATGCCTGGTGTCCATAATGTAAAAATCCCCACCAAAGATATGCCACGACTGAGAACAGAAGACCGTGAGCGAGCCCTAGGTGTGATGCAAATGGGTGCCAGAAGAAGAACGTTTGGCTGTTCTCGTGTAGCTGTCTATAACTTGATTCAACGTTACGGACAGACAGGGCAGACATCTGACAGGCCAAGAACGGGACGACCGAGGGTGACAACCCCCCATGAAGACCGGCACCTGCGTACTTTACATCTCCGAAACCGCTTCCTTACAGTGACATCATCTGCGTGGAATGCTCTTGGTCACGTGGTTAGTCGACAGACCGTTGCTAGAAGACTCGGGGCTCATGGAATCAGAGCACACCGGCCGTATAGAGGACAGCGGTTGACTGCTGAACATCGTCGTCGAAGATTGAGATGGGCCAGAACCGTACGGCGTTGGCAGCGACGTGACTGGCAGAGGGTCGTCTTTTCAGACGAAAGTCGGTTCAATATTGCTTGTCTGCGGGATATCTCAAGATATTCCTTGAAGATAATGTCAAGGTCACCAAAATCTAATCAGCCCGTCGTCTTCCCTAGAAGGTGCTTTGTGTAAGAAATGATGGAATTCCAGTGAATGGTTGAAGATAATGTCAAGGTCACCAAAATCTAATCAGCCCGTCGTCTTCCCTAGAAGGTGCTTTGTGTAAGAAATGATGGAATTCCAGTGAATGGTTGAAGATAATGTCAAGGTCACCAAAATCTAATCAGCCCGTCGTCTTCCCTAGAAGGTGCTTTGTGTAAGAAATGATGGAATTCCAGTGAATGGTTCTTGAGATATCCCGCTGACAAGCTTTACATGTACATTAACATGTCGAAAAATTCCTTGAAGATAATGTCAAGGTCACCAAAATCTAATCAGCCCGTCGTCTTCCCTAGAAGGTGCTTTGTGTAAGAAATGATGGAATTCCAGTGAATGGTTGAAGATAATGTCAAGGTCACCAAAATCTAATCAGCCCGTCGTCTTCCCTAGAAGGTGCTTTGTGTAAGAAATGATGGAATTCCAGTGACTGGTTGAAGATAATGTCAAGGTCACCAAAATCTAATCAGCCCGTCGTCTTCCCTAGAAGGTGCTTTGTGTAAGAAATGATGGAATTCCAGTGAATGGTTCTTGAGATATCCCGCTGACAAGCTTTACATGTACATTAACATGTCGAAAAATTCCTTGAAGATAATGTCAAGGTCACCAAAATCTAATCAGCCCGTCGTCTTCCCTAGACATTATCTTCAAGGTCACAGCGGAACTTTGAATTTTTCGACATGTTAATGTACATGTAAAGCTTGTCAGCGGGATATCTCAAGAACCATTCACCGGAATTTCATCATATCTTACACAAAGCAAAATGACTGATTAGATTATGGTGACCTTGACATTATTCTCAAGGTCACAGTGGAATTTTAAATTTTTCGACATGTTAATGTACATGTAAAGGTTGTCAGCGGGATATCTCAAGAACCATTCACCGGAATTCCATCATATCTTACATAATGCACCTCCTAGGAAAGCAAAGGGCTGATTAGATTTTGGTGACCTTGACATTATTTTCAAGGTCACAGTGGAACTTTGAATTTTTCGACATGTTAATGTACATGTAAAGGTTGTCAGCAGAATATCTCAAGAACCATTCACCGGAATTTCATCATATCTTACACAAAGCAAAATGACTGATTAGATTATGGTGACCTTGACATTATTCTCAAGGTCACAGTGGAATTTTAAATTTTTCGACATGTTAATGTACATGTAAAGGTTGTCAGCGGGATATCTCAAGAACCATTCACCGGAATTCCATCATATCTTACATATCTTGCACCTCCTAGGAAAGACAAAGGGCTGATTAGATTTGATGACCTTGACATTTTTGTCAAGGTCACAGTGGAGCTTTGACTTTTTCGACGTGTTTGACAGTCGATTTTGCTGATCTTGACATTATTTTTAAATTTTGAAGTATTAATTTTCGGCGGGGGATCATGTCACCTTAGTGACAACTACTTGTTGTTTTTGATCTAGAGCTTATCAAAAAGGGTGTAAAGTTTCTTTTGAACGTCAGTTTAGTTTGTTTAGTACTCGCTCATATTAAATATTAAACAACAACTTTTAAGAACTTTTAAAATAATTCAGAATCCAATCCTGCAATATTTCCTTTCTTTACAAAGACTGATTGTTCTGTCACTGTCAATGATATTAATGGTTTTATCACAACGTGAACATTAGATATAATATGTGATATTCTAAAAAGATCTGAGTAGAATTTAATCAAAAATACATCTGTCATAAACTCAAGACTTAAGTGAAATCTCGTTTAGAAATGAATTTGTTCTCTTCACTTGTTAGGTTTTCATCAATGAGCAGTTAATTGGATATTATCAACTTCATTCTAAGTTACATTTTAATCAAATGGAGGTCATTAGCCGAGAGTCTTAACTTAATGTACCCCTCTAAAATTATGTTTAACAGAAGTTGATATCTTGGCTTATTTAAGCATTCATGAGTTAATCCCTAATGAATTCTTGCCTTGCAATAATGTGTCAACTGGTGTGAAAATATTGAGATGATATTCAATCTTGATGCATTTAAATTGTAATATTAGGTTTTGACTCCAAGTTGTTTTTTTTTAAAGGCAGTTCATTACATCGTTTATAAAGCGAACTTACATGAAAATTACATAATCTTTTGACGTTATCTCAATTTACTGTTGTGAATAATGCAAAATAATAAGTTTGCATTTCCAACAAAATATTAGATCTTAATTTAGCTCTCTAGGCCTTTTCACAATTAGTTATGTTTCTTTTTTGTAAAACATGGGTCTTCCTGATCTGTTTTAAAAACTATTTTTGAAAAAAGTATCTCCTGATTAGGACTTAATATCTCCTAATTAGGAGAAAGCATCTCCTTATTAGTACTTAATCTATTCTAATTAGGACTTAATATCTCCTAATAAGGACGTATTATCCCTTATTAGGAGTTAATCATATTACAGTTTGAAGGTTTGATCAGCTTGTTTCTGAAAAATGTTGCTTCAAACTTAATTGGAGCAGTCTTTATCGTTAGATGTACCACTAGGGTAATTATTCCCATCGCAGGAAGAAATCAATATATAGCCTGATCTGCTTGACAACAACGTAGCACTCAATATGCAGAATAAAGAAGTTGTATATCCATTATGTCTAAAGTCTTCATACCGATTTCTAGAATGTCAATAGTTCATAGAGTTACTTATTAACAAACTCTTTCAAATGCTATTTTCACTTTAGAAGAGAGGATATTTCCACAAATGCCATTACAAAATATAAGATTACAGTAAATTAAGTAACGGTTAAATGCTAAGTAACTATCATGTGTATTACTTCAGAGTAATATATAACTAAATAACAACAAGTTACCTAAGTTGCATTTAAAAAACCCAAATGACAACACATAACTGTCTCGGCTGAGTAGTTCTAACCTGGTTTAAATTTCAGAATTTATAGAAAGATTGGAACAAAAAGTGGTGGACTCCATTTGCCGGATCCTTCCGGATTCTCCCACATTTTGGCGGATCTTCAAGAATCTGGAAGGATCGGGCAAGCGGATTCAACCATTTTTTGTTCTGTAATAATACTCCACACATTGGCTGAGCAGTCAACTATTCCCTACATATATCAAGTACGAGCGTCATATGCTTTTTACGAAAAGAACATCAAGGTTTTGTTTATTACCACAGCGATAGCTTTAGTATATGCCTTGGTTGCACTCTTGTGTGCAAAACTTTCAAAACTATCTTGTAATTGAACTACTTAAGATACTCTTGATAATACTCTACTATGAAAAAGAATGAAATATTCAAGATTTAAACTTAACTCATTAGAATGTGCCATGTTGGCAAATATATATTAGATATAAGGACCACTGAACATAAATATCATCAATATACTCTAAATGTGACAAATACTTCTATTTCACTAACTATATCAAGTCAGTAGTCATAACAATAACATTTAACTTTACATAATCTGAAATTTACTTTCTCAAACAAAGTGGTCATCACCAGAATGTGAACAACAGGATGAGTCATTTAACAAATGGATATACAATATTGAGACTCATAATAGCCCGGAATGGACTTCTATGTGCACAAATATCAACTTACTTGTTATCTATTTACTAATAGGACTTTAGTTATTTATCAAGCCATACTTATCTGTTATTATAAGGTCATACGTCTGAAAGCTAACGAGCTCATATACCACATATCTATATACAACTGACTTGCGTAGTTATATTAAGCTGTAGCATGCTGTAGATTGTGTTCATATCATTTGAAGAACAGTAGCAATTATATCACAGGGGTCTCCTTCTAGTAAAGCCTCTCTCTCCTTAGTAATTAACATAATCATTCTAAAGAATGATAAATCTGACTTATTATTGTTATTTAGAGTTTATGTTAACATTTGTCAGTTTTACACTTCTCTATGTCTAGTTCTTAATGTGTTCTTAATTATTTTCTCAATATGTTTCCGTACCAGAATATAATACAATATTTACTTGACATAAACAATGCCCACTCAACATTTACAAATTTGACGTAATGGATTTACTTAATGATTAATTTCATTGCGAATTGTTGTACAAATAAAGCGTCGATCATAATAATAAGAAAGGAGAAGGTTAACTCTATATCCGACTATTCATTCCCCTCTCTTAAAAGGATCACGGAGGCGTGATAGCCCAGTGGTGAGTGCGTTCTGCTTCAGATCAAGAGGTTCAGTGTTCGTGTCCTGCTCGAACTCTACAATAGTTTCATTTATAACCCATATGGTTGAAAATAACCAAATTGATATTATTAAAGGGGCAGTAGCATAACCAATCATTAGTGTATACTAGCCACTGATGAACCAGGAGGAAATGACAAGAAATGATGGCTGGTAGCTCCATTAACAGTTGCTTTGTTTACTTGGAGAGATTTTGGAATTCAGTAAACCGTCTTAAGGGGGCAGTAGCACATACTTTGCCAGTTTCATTTTTTCAATTTTTCATTTATAATGATAGTTTATGTCATTTATATTTACTTTAGAGGGTAAAACAACTTATTACTTATTATTTTAAACAATTGTTCGTGAGGTCACTATATTTTTCCGTCGCAAAGTTGGTCCTTTTCTGATTACTTTAATGCGAAGCAAATGAAATAAAACGGGTAATAAAGACATTATTACACATAATTACGTAACCTAAACGTCTAACATAATTACATTATGATATCATACTGTTACTGTGGTGACGGGGTGTTCCTTGAGGCCGCTCAACATGAAAAGGACGCTGTCTAGGCGACATTACAAGGAGAACATCATACAAGAAATAGAATATCTATCAATTCGCGACAAATACAGTTTTAAATCAAATATCTGGTAAAATATTTGTTAATGGAATGATCGATATGTTATGTGTTTCTTTGGAATCGCTTTTCGTGGAACTATTATCAAACCAGTCCTATATGAGACTGTGACAACAAAATATTATTGTGAATTAAGGTAATCTGGTTTCTCTGGTTTATGTACTGGAACCCCAATGAATTGCATTTCTGGATACCTTTGTGATTTCTCTTTCAGGCTATCGCAGTTCCATTTGGTTTGTATGAAGTAAATTAAATGGTTTCCTTGTTTGGGTTATATATTAAAATAACTTTAAAATGCGATTATAACAAATATGTAGCCACGACAACACATATCACCTGTTTTCTTGATTGTTTACTATTGATTGCAGACACATTTGATTTACCAAAATAAAAAAAATATATGACTTTCATCAATTTGAACCAATGTTAACATTTTCCGACAACGAAGTTAAAAAAAGTGTTCTATAATCTTCTGATATATTAATATTCAATCATAGCACTTACACATACATGTCTGAAAATGAGTGAAATGAAACAGTAGGTGATAGCCTTTTGAACCATTATTCAGTAAGTCCCTAAACAGTCTCTCAGCAAGCATAATAGGATAAATCAACCGTTATCACGTGATGGTTATCTGGATGAGGATTAACTAATTGTTGCACATAATTACAATGCAAACCAGCATACAACAAACAACTGTTTGATTTAAAACCATTTCTGCTTTACACAGGAATAAGATGCAGTAGAAGTAGGTGTTTAAACTTGAACAAGCGAACTGACATCTCTATAAATACTTTGTTTTATTCAATTATAATAATTATCCTCGGAAATCTCCTTGGTACTTTAAAAGCATGATTATATCATTAACGTATACACAAACTAGAAGAGCGTTTGCGGGACACCGCAAAAGCAGAGCAGCTCCGAAACTTTGGGTCTCGCCTTTCCCTGTTCCGCCTTCTCCTCAGCATAAATAAAATGGGAATTTTTTTTGACAAAAATTTGTTCATTATTCAAGTTATTCTAACAAGTTGAACCATCACTGGGGTCACTTTTCACAACTTTGTTCTTAAAACCTATTTCTGATTTCAATTGGATCAACAGATTAACATGGCCTTAACCAATATCTCATGACCTTGAACGTTGACCTTCAAGGTCACACCATCAATGATTACTTTTCACTCAAAGTGATCATTGTTAACATAAGGTATATTCACAATAGCACGCTTAAGATGTGACCTTGCTGTGACCTTGAACTTTGACAGATATTAGCGAAAACGTTTTCAAATCTTGGTCTTTCTCCATAGTTGATATATACCAAATAAGAGCCTGACAGCACAAAAATGTTTGAAGTTATCGTGTTTACAAGGATTATTGTAGTGATTTAAGAACTCATGACCTTGACCTTTGACCTTGAATGTGAACACGTCAAAATCATTCACCAGATTTATAAGAAAGAAGCTATGTATTTGAGGTGTTAATACCTTTTTGGAAAAAAGTTACTTAGAGATTTAAGAACTAGTCACCATGACCATATCTCGTGACCTTGACCTTTGATCTTCAAGGTCACACAGGTAATGATCACTTTTCATTGTGTATAACAATCATGTAATGATTCAAAGTGTTAATATTTAAAATAAGGAATGTTCGCAACTGCATGCTTAAGTTGTGACCTTGCTGTGTCCTTGACCTTGGACAGATTTTTGGCGAAATCCCTTTTCAAATCTCAGTCTTTCTCCATAGTTGATATATACCAAGTAAGGGCCTTATAGCACAGAAGTTGTGGAAGTTATCGTGTTTACAAGGATTTTTGTAGTGATTTCAGAACTCATGACCTTGACCTTTGACCTTGAATGTGAGCATGTCAAAATATTTCCCAAGGTGTACAAGAAAGAAGCTATATATATGAGGTGTTGATACCTTCATGGAAAAAAGTTATTTAGTGATTTCAGAACTGGTGATCTTGACCCTATCTCGTGACCTTGACCTTTAAAAGTCAAGGTCACACAATTAGTGATCACTTTTTATTGTGTATAACAATCTTTAATGATTCAAAGTGTTAATATTTGAAATAAGACATTTTCGCAGAAGCATGTTTAAGTCGTGCCCTTGCTGTGACCTTGACCTTTGACGGATGTTAGCGAAAACCTTTTCAAATCTTGGCCTTTCTCCATAGTTAATGTACACCAAATAAGAGCCTGATAGCACAAATATTTTTCAAGTTATCGTGTTTACAAGGATTTTTTTTAGCGATTTCAGAACTCGTGACCTTGACCTTTGACCTTGAATATGAACATGTCAAAAAAATTCCCCAGGGGCATAAGTAAGAAGTTATGTATATGAGTTCTCAAAACCTTCTAGGAAAAAGTTATAGCAAATACAAAACGCGCATGCGGCGGCGGGGGCGGCTGCGGCGGCTGCGGCGACGGCGGCGACGGTAACTGCACAAAAACTGATAGCAGCTCCGACTAAGTCGGAGCTGCTAATAACATGTCAAATTCAGGCCCGCTGACTGATTACAGAATACGGATATATGATTTATTTTCAAAGATTAATTCAGTATTTTAATACTTACTAGGTAATAATTGATTCCTTAAACTATAATAAATGTTTCGTAATGTTCATTCAAGTGCATACTGGATTATTTTCTCTTTTGGAATATTATATATACTGCTTTATACAGGAGTAGGATGCAGTAGAAGTAGTTGAATAAACTTGAACAAGCGAACTTACATCTCTATAAATAATTGTTTTTATTCAATTTGAAAATGTTTCCATGGAAACCTCATTGGTAGTAAAAGAGAAACCCCTAAGTTATGCATTACTATTGTAATTTCCCGTTCAGGCGATCATGATTCTATTTGGCTTTCTCCCTTGTATTTACTACAATACAGAATGTCATTCTTATTCGGTGTTTATATCAAAATAACTTCACAAAGCTTTGGTACCAGAAATACCGAATTAGCAAAATAACACACATCATCTAACTTTATGGGTTGACAGCAAACCCATTTGATTACATCTTGATTACATCTTACACAAACAACGTGTCAAGGTCTGTTTTTTGTTTTGTCATCCTACCTTTTATCATGCACAAAGTGTTTAGAAGACTGCAATCAATGGAAAAGTGTGTGTTTTCATGACAATTAGGGACACACTCAATTTATTACCATCACTTGCTTGACAACGACATTAGAACTTATGTCGAAAAGTCGCCTTCAAAGAATAAAGAAGTTGTATATCCATAAAATCAGTTCTATTCTTCAATTTATTGAGTTGAAAAAATACCGAATTAGATGTGGTCAATATATAATCAATGACACCTATTAAGATTGAATACGAAGGTCACTCAGGGGACATATAATATGAACGTTGAAGAACCATAAATAGACTAAGTCATATCCATTATTAACATATATATTTACATAGTGTTCATTATCCGTCTACTGATTAGATATTGACTGTCATCAACCTCCATCATTAGTTGAAAGGTCTACAGTGAGATATCTATCTAAATCATACAGCTGATTATATGTATGCAACTGGCGTGTTATAGCTGACTTGAATCTTCACAAATGTTTGATGTATTGATTAACAGGGTCGTTGTAATAAGTGGCTCTATACATTTTCCCGGTATAGTCTCTCAATCTTGTAAATGCTAATTGTTTATATGAGTATTAGTCTTAAGAAATACAATGTTCAGAAGGTTATGTTTAGCATAACATACTTCTTTCTGAGAAAGAAGGTGATTGTAAACAATTAACGCTTACATAGCCGAAACTATATCATTGATACACATGAATCACAATGGAGCCAACCCAGTTTCATGCCCTAAGAATTTATACTCACATAAAATAACAATAAATTAAAAAAATAAAATTATCATGTCAAATGTTATATAAAATATGAATAATCATTAAAATAAAACTGTTTTCCATATTCAAGTTCTAATACGGATTGTAAACCTGTACTTTTGATGATGATCTTGTTATGCAATTTCTTTTACCTTGATTCGTGCTTAAACGTGCAAACTTGAACTTTTGGACTTATGTACATATAGATAAGATATGTGTTGAACTGAAAATGACTGAGAATAACATGGTGATTATATATTTGAATTCAGATCAAGTATCTGGAAAGGTCTAACACATCTTCTTTTTTTATGAAATTTGAAAACTAATTCCAAATTAACGTGTTGTATTGATATATTCGGTAATCATACAACCTTAGTGCATATACTGTACATCTGTATCATTGAACTAACCTGTCTACTAATTAAGATAACATAATCATATGCAAATCTGATTCGTTGGATCATGATGCATACACTTGTGTTTACAATGGTTTCAAATTCCACCTACCTTTCCTATAGGTACACAGACTAGTCAGTGTGTAAAGCTTATTCCAAAAGAGAACTTACCTGCAAAAAAGGGGAAAATCAAGAATACTAGAATATATATGAGCATAATATATCTAATTAAATCATACACATGTAAATAAAACAAATATTCAGTTGCCTTTAACATAATCATATCAAAACAGATGTCTCTACTAAAATTTCCCAAATTATGTTAACATCAAATGCTGCATCTTTGTAAAGTATATAGTATTACACAAATATCTGGCAATATATTTGAAAAGACATCTATCAACATAAACATAGAGCAATTTATCATGTGTTAATTATAGGTATGCATTTACTTTTAGCCTCCAGACGGTTTCTCATGTCATTTGTTTATTATTACTACTTATTGGTATCTGGTACAGACATGGAATGGTTTGACCAAACACAGGAACATTGATGACGTTTGTAATGTGAAAATGTTTGACACGGGGGATGGTTGGATGTCAACAGTCTGTAAACTGACTAATATTCGATAGAAATAATTACCAGAAAATCAAGATTCCCCGTCAAAGGTACAATTCGAAGTCCAAATAATACCTCTGTGAGAGTTTATGTCTGAAGCTATCAACGAAATTAACTTGTCTTATCTATACAAGTCGTTTGTTCCAATTAAATGATGTTTGCGTTTCTATAAGATCACTAAGTTTGTCTATGAATATTCACAATCTACATATCCATTACCAATGTATACACTGTTCGGTTTTAATTGGGCATTATATTTGTATAATCGCCAAATGTTTGAATATGTGCAATGGTGGTGTTACCAGCAGTTTCGAAAGGGGTAACTACGAAACGTGATCACTGTTGTGACACAATTGAACACCGGGACTGTTGTGACATAATTGAACACCGGGAATGAATGCTCAATTTATGAGATTTGTGCCTTTTTCTGTATCAGTTGAACTTTTTAAGAAACTAGTTGTGAATGGATTATACCTCTACTAAAACTGAAAACATTACTTGAATAATAATTGTATGTCATTACATTGTCTGCACGATATAATGGAGTTTTGTCAATTATCCAATAACACATTTGGTTGGTTAGCTAACCTCAGTAGATGAAGTGATAAAAAAGTACTTATATAAAGGTAGAGGGGACTACTTTTTAGCACATTTCACTAAGTTATGTATATCCATACTATTTGCAGAACTAAACATATACGCTGTCGACTTTGTCTCCTGATTAACACTTACACACAAGTAGAAAGGCGTGTTAAGGTATTGCAGTAAGACACTTTGAAATTCCATGGATACGATGAACAATCTTGTAAACGACTTGACTTCTCATTTCATGGTGATTCTTCTCAATCTTATGTTGGGCTGTTTCTATTTCCATATACCATATGAGATGTTGATGCGGTAAATGTAATTGCATCTTTTATGTAATGATGATTCGTGTTAAACATGTGGTGATCTAATGTTAAACATAATACCTATATCTAAGGGGTCTCAACATACACAACGGTTAACGTTTTGGTCTTTGCTCTTTGAATTATTTTGCATTACATTTCCGTAAATAAATTGACTTAATTAGATAGCATGCTACATGTTACCTCTCTATAGGAGCATTGAATAAATCTAGTTAGTAAACATACGCAATACTAGTTTATATCAGGATAAAGACAACTTCTACAAATAAATTGTATGTTTGGTCAGATGTTGAAGACAAAATTGGCAGTATTGCTTTATAATATAAACCCTAGAAATAAGATATGTTCAAAATATACAAATGTACTTATTTTGGACAAGCAACGTAACGCATTTTATAGTTTTCTAATTGATACACTTGATATTGACTTGTATGTTCGTATTGAAATGATTGATGATGATGATAATTTAATAGCTTTATTATGTGGAGCAAATATCATACCTGAAATAACTACATCAGACAGAAACAATGTTATATTGCTTTGTACATTCATTCATTGACATCATCTCTTTTGTACAGTTTCTGATATCTATTTTGTTTTATGAATCCTGTTTCTATGCCTTGTTTATGACCATGTAAATACATCCTTGTGATCTTCGCCATATCGGAGGAAATAAAGTCATTCATTCATTCATTCATTCATTCATTCATTCATTGTATAACTGTATAATTGTATGCAGAAGTGATGAAATCATACCAGTTATTTGCAGTTAGATGAACAGGTTAAAGCTAATCGAGTCAAGTTCTAAAATGAATCCGTTTTATGAAAAAAAACTTTGGTCTCTGAAAGAGTTCGGAATCATTGAAGACAAGCTTCTATGCTAACACCTTGTGACGAATGGAGGTAACGTACTTATGCAGATTTGCAACGGAGATCATCAACACATCTCAGAAGTTGCTAGAGGACATACAAGTGACTTACAAATTCATCTCCCATAAAGTCAAGTCTGTTACTTCTCTTTGCCTGCCATATTGTGATTGTGAATAACTATTTTACTTAGAAGAGTAAAGCGTCTCAGAAGGCTGATAGATAAATATGCATGACTTCAACATCTCTTGCATCTCTGAGTTGCACCAAATGTTTTAATGTACCAATGTTATGGAGGATCTTACTTAACAAAACTTTGTGATCGTGAATAACGATATTACTTGGACGAGTAAGGAGTCTCAGAAGGCTGGTAGATGACTATTTATGACTTACTCTATCTTTCTACTTTACATCTCAGAATAACGTTTATGTTTCTCAAAATGGAATAATTTTATAGTTGATTTTACTTAGCATAAACGTTTGTATCATGGAAATATTTTAAGCTGGATATGAGGTGATCATAATATGTACAATTAAAAACAGGAAGTATTGTGTTCATAGCTTGTGTTGAGTGTTCTTCTAACTCTACAACTGTTATAACATATATCAATTAAGCTCAAATGAACTTGGTTGGATTTCAGTCCAGCAATGTAAACCATACTACATGAAGACCAGGTCTCTCCAGCAGGCAAAGCTAGCTGTCCAGTGCCTGGCGGGATTCGAACCCTCACTCACCGCTTAAACTATGATATAAAAAACAATTTTCAAACTGACAATTTAAATAACTAAATATTGATATAAACATTAATTTGTGTTGACACAAAATGTATGTGAATTCAGAATATAAGGAAGTAAACATACCTCTGTATCAAATAAATGGATCTGTTACGATATTTAATTTAGATGATTCCCTAGTGTCAACCATTTTTGACTGAGCATGCCTTGTGCCATGGGACTTTTAATGACAGATGACAATGTGTACAGGTTTACATACTCCATTTATTAATTAAGTGATACAGACGCTCTTAAACTATGAAGTCTATTCATGTCATAAGAGATATGAACTTGAGGCATTCCATCAAGAAGCCCATTTCAGTAAACGTTTAGTAGTAATAAACAGTAGAAGTAATTACCACAACACTATAAAACAAGAACATTTATTTCAATTCGTTTTTCAATGGAAAAATCTACAAACGATATATGATATATCAATTGCTGGTATTGGAAATATTATAGATCGTCAGTGTAGCTTGACAGATGAGGTATCTTCGTGTTGTATCAAAATATATCAGTTACAGAAATGTTTAGTAAATGTAATCATACGCTGCAACGTTTGTAAACGAACATTGTTTGCATTGATGAAGTGCTTTTCTAAATAAATGTCTTATTTATGCAGAATTCATTTGATACAAAGAACATAATGCTTCACCCAAGTCTTTATTTCACATAAAATATGAATTTGTACTAATGCAGATAACACAATTACAATGATAACAATGTAGCAAAATGTAACATTAATGACGATAATAGATTTTAATCGAGAAACATATTATTCTGACATATAATATTATGGCTCGCAATTAGGTACGCTAACCTAAAGCAGGATATAGCTACAACTACACAATGAAAACCTTTGATATCTTGATAACCAATCATTAGTGCATACTAGCCACTGATGAACGAGGAGGAAACGACAAGAATGGATGGCTGATAGCTGCATGTATAGTTGCTGTGTTTACTTGGAGAGATTTTGGAATTCAGTAAACCGTCTTTAAGGGGCAGTAGCACATATTTTGCCAATTATTTTTGTTTTCAAATTTCCCATTTATAATGATAGTTTATGTCAGTTATACTTACTTTAGAGGGTAAAACAACTTATTACCGAACCAATGATCCGTAGGAGTAATAACGGTGTTGCGTATAAAGCAAAAATTGCATTGCGGCCATTTTATTGTGAACACATTTTATTATTTTTAATGACAAAAATGATCATGCCCATGGCTTAACGGAACCATGTAGACTCATTTTTAAATTGATTTTCTGCAAGGAGAAGGGTGTTTTACCATTAGGGACATTATTATTCAAATACATGTCATCAACTTATTTGAGTGAAAAAACGTGCTACTGCCCCTTTAAAGCTGAAATGCTGATTCAGTCATTCTATAGTAAAATTTTCCATTCATTGATTTAGCAAGCATTATATTATGATGAATCATATATCTTAATTTATATAGATTTTGTTTTGATTTAAAAGGTAATTTATCTGTGTCATTATCCATGTGTTATCTATGTCTTAGTGACGGTTTCATTATTTTGTCATTCATGTCTTTGATTCAGCAGGCACAAAGCTTTATAATCTTATCGTAAACTGTATAACTTTCATGGATATTAGAAAATGGTTTACTTTGGCATTATACAGATATTACAGATAATTTAGCTGGTAATTCGAGATCATATTTGTCTCGTTTTCGTTAGCATCAATGCTAATAGTTTCTCCTTCGAGTAGACCTAAATGTTGTAACTGTACTTTATCGTTTTCTCTACTTCAGAATTTAAATCAGCTATAATTTCCACTTTCCAGAAATCCCCATCATTTTATAACAGTAAAAACAGAAGACTAAGTATCATACACGCAATATTAAGAAATAGTAGCAGTAATTTAAATGATGACCTATTCAAAGTTACTTTATTAAATGTTATTGCCTGTGTATGCGGATGTCCTTGTGAAAATGTATATCATTATTTTATTGAATGTCATAATGAAAGGCAATGCTTAATTTCAAATATATTAGATCTCAGGTTTAACCCAACATTAGAACTAATTTTGAGAGGAAATACCAATCTAAGTATAGAATTAAATATTTTAATATTCAAATTTGTTCAAGATTTTATCCACAAAAGCAATAGATTTTGATGATATTCTATATTTCTTGTTACATGTCCTTGTGCTGTTAGTATAATGTTCACATTTGTTTTCTGCCAATTAATATGAAATATTCCATGTATATTTATTATTTTTGTCATTTGATGTGTCAATTATACAAGTCCTATTTCAATGTTTATCATGCAAAACCTATGTATTTTTATTCTTATCTCACAACACTTCGCTGTATATTACCTGCACATGCATATCTAAATGAACATTACAATAAATTTATTTCATATATATTTATATTTTATTGTTACATTTCTGCACTGTAAATTACCTTCGCCTATTCTTAATGATAGATCTGTAGTATAATATTATTAAATATGTACATCTTCACAATTATAATCATTTTTGTATAGGAAAAGGCCTTGTAAGTGGCTCAACTTGTGCCTGATCCATTTGACCTTTCTGTCAATAAAATATGTTTGAACCAAACCATCGTTTTCTCATTGACAACACTAGTGACTAATACATTCACATGGACAGTAAATGAAAAAAAACAATGTTAAAAGTTATGGTGAAAAACACTTTTAATGTTGCTGTGTAGTCCAAGTATGCTTTCGTTTCCATACATCGATTTTAAAGTATTTATTATTTACATAATTGAACAAACTTGAGGAGTTTAAATATGATTCAGGTGAACTGTAAAGTGAATTGGCTACGTTGTCATTGGTGTCCATTAATACTTGACATTTTCGTATTTTGTTTGTAGAAATAGATCAATCTATCATTATGTTTCAGATTAAGACAAATGATCAGTTCACCATTACATCAATGTGTACTGTGATTGGACAAACTGAAACCTTATGGATATATTTAAATGTTACTTGAACGCATCAGAATATTTGAAGTATGGAGGTGAGGTTAGGTAGATAGATAGATAGATAAATGTTTATTAAAGTCTCACCTCACAAATATATACATACAATATAAAATACACAAGATACATAAAACGTGAGCCACCCAATAAATGGGTTATGAGAGACTAAAACACAGTGTAAAATATAAATACAAAATATTGCATACACGGGTGCAGTAAATGTATATACATGATAAAACTAAGAAACATATAAAATACTCCTTCGTTTTTGCAATAAAAGATTGCAGGTTCTGGCACATTCATATATCACATTTGGGCTGGATAGGATAAAACACACTTTTTGTAGATCATTAAGAAAGGTAAACTTATCACAGTTTGCTACACATGATTCTAAAAGTGTAAGACGTATTTCCTCGTATAAAGGGCAGTGCAGTAAAATATGAGTCTCATCCTCAACGGCGTCTGAGCAGTTAAAACATACTCTCTTGTCGACAGGTGTGTTGTTATACCGCCCAGTCTCCAGGTGAAGAGGGGCGACTCCACATCTGAATCTGGCTAAGGCGCTACGGTTGTATCTGGACAGGTGGCTAAGGGCATATCTTTCTTGGGCGAACGTAGACTTGAAATTTCTGTAGAGCCTTAGTTTGTTACCTCCCTGGCCTCTTCTGCTGTTATCTCTCGACAGATCTCTTTGCCAGTCTTGTTTAAAAGCCTCCATAACTTTTGAGCATAGTTCCGATGCCATGAAATTGATGTTAAAGCTGTTGTTTATTGGGACAAAATGCTGAAGATTTTCTTTTTTGAGTTTATCATGGATTCTCCAGTTCCAGTTGTGCTTTTTTCGTTCTGCTTGGATATTAGCCCACTGAAATGTCTTAAATAGGAGTCTGTTCACAGGTGTATCACATAGGCGTTTGTAGAACTTGATAACGCTCTTCCATTGACGGACACAGGGAGGGCTCCATCCCATCTCTCCCGCTACAGCTGCGTTTGGCGTATACTTGGGAAGGCCGAGGTAGAATCTCATGGCTCTGTTGTGTACAGCATTAACCGCCGGAATACAATACTTAGGTGAGTTGGGGTTTAACGCCGCTTTCAAGAGCATTTCACTTATATCGCGGCTGCTAGTATTATGGCAGGGAGAAAGCCCGCAATGCGATGTGGATATGCATTGCGGTGAAACCTGCGAGCAGCGGCTGGAACTAGCGAACCATGGATGATACTGCACTGAAATGCAGTGTAGCATTGCACCCAAACCTTACTGCGTGTAGAACAGTTCTCTTCTGCAGACAAAGTTGTCGTGCGCCTGGCGGGATTCGAACCACAGACCTCATGATCCGAAGCCGAACGCGCTAACCACTCAGCTATCCCGCCCCCTTGAAGTATGGAAGAAGTGACATTAGAATGCCATTATGTCATAAGCCTATGTAATTGTGCAGTGAATAGTCACATGTAATATGATCATGTGTCATTAGAGGTTGATGCTTCAAAGCAAATGTTAATGGGTTTCTTTTTATAACAGAAACACATTTTGTGGCTGCCATGAATCACATAGCTATCAAATTCAACAATTATTAGAATTTTGTAAATACTTTCAAATGTCAGTATTTCCAAAATTCGTTTGCCATTTTATTCCATGAGGTTAGTTTAATGCGTAATGATATCAATTAAATTGGAATTGAAATTGTTATCTTAAGAACTGTCTTGCAATTATTTGAACACTAACACAGTAATTAGTGGTGACTTTAAATATCAAACAGTTTAGTATAAATGATTTGATTTCATTGAATGCATCGTATAATAATGTCCATATCAAATTAAATCATTATGTTATCAATGCACTAAAAATGGATGATTTGTCACAACATATTCAGTTAAGGGAATATTTTCAAGAATTAATAGAATTAATTCAGCAGCACAACATTTCTCTAATGCCAGTAAGTATTCATTATATATGTTATAGCTTGTCATTAACATACCATACAAAGCAATTAGTGTCTTTTAGACATGCATTAACCGTTTGGGGTATTGAAGCAGATGCTTTGATGTATTTGATATTTATGGATATATGCAACTTGTCATGTGGAACAATGTGAACATACAACTTATCAGGCATAGCACGACCATAATCAGCTGCATTACTGAACATTCTGTTGAACGACGAGGGCACTACATATTGATTTAAATAACCATGAACATACTATTTTACTTAATGAACACATGTTCATATCGTTGTGACTTTGTGAAAGCAAGAAATGCAATTTTGATAGTCGCTGAATTTAAATTTGGTGAACAGTGATATGTTACATGTTAATACATGCTTTAACAATAAACGTGGTGTGTTATTGATTTACCACAAATCCGTAACATGTAGGTGCTACAGTGTAACTACTACAATATCGCATAGAATGTATTCACAACATTATTATAAACGACAGCTATGTAAAGTGTAGTTAATTGATGTATTATTCATTTACTAGAAACACCTAACATCCAGGTCGAACTTTGTTACCTCAATATCATATAGCTTAAGTTCACAGCAGTTGATCTCATTTGGTCATAAACGACAGCTATGTAAGTTAATCTACAACAGGAAATGGTCTGCTGCTGTACTGTGAAAGCCATGATAGTTTCTTGACAACTAATCATTACTAAACAATCGACACTGATGAGTGTCTATTGGACACGAACATGGAGGACACGACAAGAATTGATAGCTGATATCTTGATTATTAGAATCTTTGTCAATGTTTACAAGGGCACTCCAAAAGCTTATGCGTGCTACTATGTGTACCCAAAATTATGGAACTGACTCTTTTCATCTCGATTTAGGAGATAAACCTACTGTGTTTTAAACTTTTTGTGAGTCTAACGTAGATTCGATACCGATTTTAATCATTCGGAGCCGAACGCGTCAGCGTGAGGCTTCGAATGATAAACATCGGTATCGCATCTACGTTAGAGTCACAAAAAGTTAAAAACACAGTAGGTTTATCTCCATTCTACCATGTCCAGTTATCAGCGTATTTAAATGTGTTTCTTTGACACTGCGGAAGTGAACTGAGTGATGCGGTAATCGGTTGAACCCATTTTTCTTCAGGTATGACGCATCACATTTCCGTTGTTTTCGATATGGTAGAACTTTACTAACTAGTGAAATTAACAATTCATTCTCAATAAAATATGATAATTAAGTGATAACATAGATTTTAATCAAATAGAAGATACAAGTTTGTAAATCTTAACGTTTCTTCCTGTGACGTCATAACTGATTGAGCTTATGACGTCATTGCATCCGAACCGAAACCGGTTTGTTCACAGCTTATCGCGGTCTTGATCGACTGTACTGTAGTTTCACTGTTTAAAACATCGGTCCAAATTAGAATAACTTTCCAAAACAGATACACAGATCAAATTATGTAGAAGGAACACATGATGGAAACCGTAAAGTGAATATAACTGATTTACGAATGTTTATTTCAATGACATAGCTTGGCCTAGAATCTTACGTCACTATGTATCCAAACGCGGTAAATCGCCGTTCACAAAAATCGTGTTCGAACCGCCGTTCGACCATAAAATAAACCAATAAAAAACAAGGATTTTAAAATGTCATGGTAGAAGTATCGTTTCAATTACCATATACTTATCTCAGCCGTACAAAATATTTTGGGAATATTATTTGGGTGTGTAGCTCATTAACGAGTGCATGACTTTTACAATTTCTGTAATACATGTACAATGAAGGCACACACATAATGTATAACAAAGTAAAGTATAGGAAATAAATTAAAATCCACTTTGACGAATAGACTGGGTACCTGCCGAAGCAGCATTTAGAACAAAACGTTATAAAAGTTATATTTCAGTGCAGTTTTGAGAACGTTTGGATGGTTTTGGGTTTTCTCCCTTTTTCGAAATCAAGTTTTGGGATCAGACATTTGGCAAATGAATTGACATTTTCGCAACAATAAAAATGAAACCATTAATAAAAAGTTTCATGACAACAAAATTTGACCTTTTAAATATTTATCGATTACGTTAGGAGAAATAAAGTATTGTAACATAATGCTGAATAATTTTTTAAACGTTTAGCTTTTTCATTTTTCGAAATCAAATTTTGGGATCAGACATCTGGCAAATGATTTGAAATTTTTGCAACATTTCAACCACATGCCTTGTCATGCACCACATGCCTTGTCATGCTGACATGATATTGCACGTGGTGCATGACTTTCACATGTTATTGTAACGAGAAGTACCCACCGTTACCAAAATATGGTATTGTAATGTCAACCGTCCATGTTATGAAGGACCTGACATGAAAAAGCTCCTCATTCCATTGAGGAAACTAACTGACCTTCCATGTTATATAATGTTTAATAAATGGGTTAATTTTTTGGTAACAGACGAGACAATCTATCATAATAATAGGCAGGGAGAAGCCGAAACTCTGATTCCGACCAGTGTTTCTCCTCTTTTCAAATGATCAAAGAGGTAGTATATTACAGTGATGAGTGCTATTGGCTTCAGATCAAGAGATTCTGCATTCGTTTTTCGTTTCAACTGGAGATTACTCAACTGCAGAAACACTTCACAGATGACAAACAAGAAAAAAAATATTTAAAATATCTTTACACAGTCTCTCTGTATCTTTTCCAGTTTACAAATCAACAAATCCATTCCCTACAAACATCTATTTGAGACGAAAAATTATTTGAACAAACTAAAATTACACATTTATACATTTACCTGCCTTAATGAATTAATGAAAATTACATTTGCACAACGTAATCATCCATGAGTATATAGTCAGCCTAGGTAGTTCAATCATACAATGTAAATATTCTTTCATATATTTGTTGATCTTCGTCAAATGTTACTCATTCGATTAATTGGCCTTATTATGTGATTTACAAGTAAACGGTTTTGGATAATTCTAGATGATCAAAGTATAGATTTGTACGTTAGCAAAGATTAAATGCACTAATGGATTCAAAACATTAACATTCTGAAATCAAATATCTGGTAAAAGACTACTTAATGGAAAGACCGATATGTTGATTGTTTCTTTGGAATCACTTTTGTAAGAACCATTATCAAACCAGTCCCTTATCAGTCTGTGAAAGACGATTATTGTGAATTCAGGTAATTTAGTTTCTTCGGTTTCTATACTGGAACCCCAAAGCAATGCATTTCTAGATACCGTTATGATTTCTCCTTCAGGCCATCGCGGTTCTATTTGGTTTGAATTAAGTAAGTTAAATGGTTTCCTTGTTTGGGTTTTATATTTAAACAACTTTAAAATGGTGTTATAACAAATACATCGCATCATCTGTTTTCTTGTTCATTGCAAACTGCAAATATTACAAGCATGATGGAAAAAAATCAACCATTATCACGCGTACGTGATGGTTATCTAGATGTGGATTAAGTAGATGCAGTAGAAGTAGGTGTATAAACTTGAACAAGCGAATTGACATAAATAGTTGTTACATTACATTACATGTTGAACGTATACATAAATGAAATAAAATGTCAAATTCAGGCCCGCTAACAGATAAAAGAACACGGATATATGATTGATTTTGATAGATTAATTCAGTCTTTGGATTCTAATACTTACTAGGTAATAATTGATTCCTTAAACTATAATACATATTTCGTAATATTCATTTTGAAGTGCATACTGGAATTATTTTATCTTTTTGAAAATTATAATAACTATGAAAATTGGAATATCTTATGAAATGAGGAGATATTTATAGCAATACTACTGTTAGAAAACTATATAATAGGATGACATAATACTTTATTTATCAACATATAACTTCAAAATATGACACGAACAAGCGCATTGGTATTTGTCCACTCAAACTTATTCACACTTACTACTGGTAGCAACCTTGGAATTTGATTAAATGTTATTGTATTCAATCATCAGCTAAAATCAGTTAACCATAACACTGAGATTAAAACATTGTGAAATAACATGAATGACGTAAACTAAACTAATCAGACAATAGCAAGATTATTGTGAATTCAGTTGATACAGGTATTTTGTTATGTGTAGTGCAACCCCTAAGCAATGCATTGCTTTATACTATTGTAATTTCTCTTTCTGGCCAACACGACTGCAGTTGGCTCTCTCCCTTGTAATTACTTAAATTAAATATAAAATGCTGTTCTTGTTTGGTTTTTATATCAAAATAATTTTAGAAAGCTTTAGTAAGTTTGGCAACATAACACACATAATGAATATGATGTGTTGACAGCACATTTGATTACATCTGACAAAAAACATACTCTGTAATTTTATTCAATTTGAAGCATGTAAAGCTAATCTCAGACAATTCCCTATAACAAACATAAAAGAAACGTTCTTTAAGCTTTTTTTGCAATATCATATTGATATTCATGAAACATTTCTCCATAGTTATAAACATTTCAGAACTCTTCCGTTCACACTTTCGTCCTTTCTTGTCTGAAACTATACTGAAATAAAACTTTTGGTGTTGAACAATGCATATTTTATTATAAAACTTCGCTTTTTCATATAGATAGAATAAACATTGTCAAACATTTTGCTAAACAGAGTTTGTCATCATGAATTTAGGCATTGCAGCCAAATGAAGATTACTTGGTCGCACATAGCAGACTGCAATAATTAGAAGTGTGTGTGTTTTCATGGCAATTAGGGACAAACTCTGTGTATTGAGTTAATACAAATACGGAATTAGATGTGGTCAACTGCTATATATAATCAATATGAAAACATAACATCTATTAAGATTGAATAAGAAGGTCACTCAGGGGACATATAACTTGAACATTGTAGAACCATAAATAGACTAAGTAATATCCATTATTGGACATATATATTTACACAGTGTTCATTATCCGTCTACTAATTAGATATTGACTATTATTCAACCTACATTATTAGTTGTAAGGTCTACATTGATATAGCCAACTGATTCAAACAGCTGATTATATGTCTTATAGACTTGATAATCGTTTCGAATATTTGATGTATTGATTTACACAGTCGTTGTAAAAATTTGTTCTCTAATTTACGGGAATGTATTCTCTCCACTGTATTATTTTCACTGTATAGTATCTCAATCATGAAAAGGCTAATTGCGATTACAAGTCAATACAAATACAATGCTCAGATGGTCATTCTGAGCGTATTATATTTCTTCTGAGAAAGAACGTGATGGCAACAAACGAACGCTATCATAGCCAAAGCTTTATCTGATACATATACATCGGAATTGGGGAAACGCAGGCGCTGTAGCACGTTTTTTGCATCTTTTGTCTTCTCATATATGCTATTCATCATTATAATTGATACAATAAATTGTTATGTTAGAGAGTATAACATCTCATTACTTTACCCGATAAGCCGTATCTATAGAAAACGGTTATCCCTATTGAAAGAAAATGGTTCGATGTATAAAGCGACAGTAGTGAGGAACTCTTCAGTGTGAGAGGTAGATGTGTAGGTCTCATGAGAATTTGAGATTTCAAAAAGCAAGATAATTGACTATTATATCACGGTACCATATTCAAAACTCTAATTTGAGTGTTTAGATATGACTGCAGCGGTCAGAAAACTTGAACTACCTTCAAGCGGACATTTTTATGTGAATACATTAAAATGGTCACTGGAAGGGAAATGGACTCGGATTGCTTAACCGAACAATGTACATTCGTTTTTATTGATTAAGAAGTATTAACACTTAGTTAGCTTTTCGTCAGGTCACTTTATTTGAGTAGGAAAAACGTGTTACAGAGCCTTTAAGGGTTTATTCTCGCACATACAATAACAATAAATAAATGTTCAAATATTTATCATGTCAAATGTTAAATACAATATTAATAATTAATACAAAATGTACTTATACAAATTGTAATTGCATAATCTGTGTAAGATAACTATTATTATTATTATTATTATTATTAATATTATTATTATTATTATTATTTTAACAGTGAAAGTGATTCCATTCGGAATAATTTATAATAATAATTGCTTATATTGCGCCTTTTCCACACCCTAAGGGATGCTCAAAGCGCTACAATTTTTACTCTGAAGGAAGTGTACTTTCCGTATTCAGGTACGTCTTCATTTGTACAGCTGGGTAGACTGAGTGCAATGTTGATTAAGTGTCTTGTCCAAGGACACAACACAGTATTCGACCAACGTCACAAATCTTTGGTGTCCCAACTGGGATTCGTCGGCTAACCACTACACCACCTTGCTCCATCTGGTACAGACAGGACTTCTTTTGCGACACAGAAGTACATCAATGGTGTCTGTTATGGAGAATTTGACATGGTTTATGGTAGAATGTCAACAGGCTTCTGTGAGGGATTATGTCTGATATAACTGAAGCTATAAATTAACATAGCTTGCTATTGCATGTCTTATGTATACAAAGGTGCGTGTTTAAACCAATTATAATCAATTAAATTAAAAATTTACTATCAATTTTCGTTTTCATCATATCCATAACCAATGAATACAATGTTTTGTTTCATATGAGCGTTGCATTACACTCAGCAGCAAAAGAACCGTCCTACAGTGAAAACAGTTAAAGACGTTTATTTTTTATGTTGACTACATCATTTATCGATTAAACTCAGTTAAATGTCAAACATTATGGCCATTTTTTTTTTTCAAAAAGCGATTTCGTAAGGAAAGTTGTAAATGGATTATATGTCTACTGTACCTGGAAAAGTAAGTTGAATAAGCATCGTATGCCATTACATTGCCTGCAAGATGTAGTTGAGTCGTGTCAATTATAAAAAAAGACATTGTTGGTAGGCTAAAGACAGTAGTTAGGTAAAGTGAAAGATAACTTAACATTAGAAAGGATAGCCATTGAGCACATACATGTATTATTAAGCTTCATAATATACACTGTATTATTATTATTATATCATCAGTTGTTTTTGCCCTCTAACAACATAAAACCCAATACAGTAGGCATATAAGAGACTTGATGTATTGCAGAAAGATGCTTTGGATAAGATGAACATACCTATTTAATGGGCCTGGATAGCTATTTACGAATTGACCGCTCATTTCGTGGTGATTCGTAAACCATACAACAAGAGGGTTCTATTTTCGATATACCCATTCAGGCTTTAATGCGGTAAAAGACTTATAAGGTATATAAGGAATATGTGACGATGACTCTTGTTATACATCTAGGGTTTCTGAAGTAAACTATATATTACCTTATCGTTTGTATATATTAGGTCTCAATTACATAAAAAATACACAAAGGTAATCTTAATTAACTTTTATTCTTTGAAGTTCGTTTGCATGTATTTTAGTAAATGATCTGTGTCTTAATGAGAAGGAATGTTTAAATATAACAAGCAATCTTATATATTTCATTGTTTGTCATGAGGGTAATAGGAAGAAATAGACATGTATCTGGCCTATAGCAGCATTGTTACTGATCAACATTTGCTTGCCAAACATATATTTAGTAATGATGTTCCAAAAAAACTTATACAAATAGATGTTTTGTCAGTTACTTAATACAGGATTGTCAGATTTGCTTGACATAAAACCAAACTTTTTTTTATATCTGCTCTTTTCCATAACTATTTAGGATTTGTTCCCAAAATACATTCACCTTGAACAACTCACATCATGGTGTGTCAGAGGAATGAGAAACAAAAATGTTCATACGACAACTATTGTATTGAAGAAATATGCATCACAACTCTATCGTGATATTCCCATTAATACACATCACACATTTAAAAGATATACAGACGAACATATTTACAAAGGCATCACTCTCAAATATAGGTAACAGCTTAACAGCTTATATTGGGTTATTACTTTTTTTAAACACGTAATATTATACATTGAAATAATCCCTGGAAGTCATCTTCATAATCATAACTGTCGAATTACATACTTAAATCCACATAATCCGTCGAAAGGCCTCATACAATATTTTTTATATGAAACTGTATACAATTTAAACATAACCTTATAAAGATGGCTGACTGTTCCTAAATTAAAAATTATAAAATCATATCAGCGTTTCAGATGTTAGATTAGAAGATCTGCTATCAAGCGTTTGAGGAAATCAAGTTCTCAAATTCATTAATCCGCTGATTCCGTTTCTGAATCCAAATACCATTTAGATGTAACGGATTGGTGAATTACAACTATTTCTGCTTCATTAATCCGACGGTTCATCAAACGCGTTGTCCTTGACAAGCAAGTACCACACTGGTTGGATTGGTAAACTTCAATGACAGTGGGTTGACACAGGAGTCGATCGTGTCAGTAGTTTGTGATTCTAATAACTTGATATGTCTCACTTATAAACTCACTTGACATTCTAAATACGTTCTCGTCTGTCAGTAGATTCATTGGAGAGAAACTCCATCTTGTTTGGTTCAATTCAGTAGTCCGAACATTTCACTATCCGAACGTTTTTGATGAAAGACGGAAGCTTTCGGATTATCGAGGCCTGAATGTAAATGTAAACCCATTTTGTGAAAAATTAAACATCTTCTTTTCTTTTCTTTCTGCTTCTTATATCATTGAAGACATGCTTCTGCTCTTGAAACTTTGTGACGTAATAAGGAAACCAACGTAAATGCAGATCAGCTAAGGAGATGATAAAAAACATCTCAGAAGTTGCTAGAGGACATACACGTGACTGACAATGAAACTCCAATTAAATCTTTTCTGATACTTATCCTTGCCTGACATTTTGTGATTGTAAATAACTATTTTACTTAGAAGAGTAAAACGTCTCAGAAGTCTGATAGATATATATTTTTGAATGCGTTCTCTTTCTACATCTCTTGCACCTCAGAGTTACATGAATGTATTTCATGTACCAATCTTATAGCGGATCTTACTGAGCAAAACTTTTGAAAAATGCACTTATTCGAAGCTGCAATGTATTAGGTATTATGAACAAGATTTTAGCATTCACCATTAACTGAAGGAAATTAACCAGCGTAGACAATTATGAAATTCATGAGAAACCAAGAAGATATTTACAACTTCAAAATGCCATTCTATTTCTTTCAATGTATTCACATCATAGACAACATTCCCTTTCAATGTATCAATATAAAGCATTTGTGATATGACGAGCAGTGAAATACATAGAGAATACTAAACGACGCCCCGTTTAATAACATATTTATGAAACGAGTGGATGGTTTTGGTATTTAACGAGCGAATGATATGTTATTAAACGGGGCGGAGTTTAGTATTTTATTTATTACACGCTCTAAATTAATGAAATATGTAATTAAAGTTTACTATTCATTCATGTAGATATGCGTGGGGATACATCTCTTACCATGGACGCATAACGCCATCTCACTAAACACCAAAAATAGACCAAGCAAATATCCGTTAATAACAGTTTCAATTTTGAACAATATAATTTCAAAACACTCATTACATTGTCTTTATGTTGAACTATAAGAAGCCCAAATTGGCGAGTAAACAAAAACATCGTATCAATCTCACTAGATCTTATGAATGATGTCAGGTGATTGTGACGTCATCGGAATGCGACTGTTTTCAAGTGCGATTCAGTTAGGCTAGTTACAGTTGTATGTAGCTGCAGTACGTTGCTTTGCCAAAATAGGCTCTGTAACACCCTGATGACAATGATACTGGGGAGTAAAGTTACATACAGTTCTGCAGCTAGTTTTATCTAGCGAAATTGTGGGGATCATTGTCCTTGTTGCCGATGAAGTTAACATTGACGGCACAAATTGCTAACAGCACCACCGAAAATGGAATTCCGACATTTATAGCAAACGTTAAAATTTTATATCAGCATTGATACTTACCTTGAAGCATTTTTATTCATTTATCTTGTTGTGGTATCTTCTGTAACAAACGGCACAGACATGAACAACGCCTCCACAACCTGGTCGACACGAAGCTAATTTTTTACGTTCTAAACAATCAAAACCATTCCTCAAAATTAGAAGAAAATATCAAAATGTACCTTTAAGGATTACAATGTAGTTGCAATAATACTCAACTGACGACTGTCACAGGATACGTGGGTTCAACATGACGTTTATTCCTTGTGAATTTACATAAACGGAGGCTACGTCAAGTTGCATGACGAAGCAAAATGGCGGTCAAATCCCGAAAGCCGTAACGAGATAACATTTCAAGGGAACTAACTCTGAATCAACCAAGGGATACTGATTGACGGTAAATTGTGATAGAAGCGTTCGTACAATATTAATCATAACGACGTTGTGTGAAAAAAACATGTCCCAAGAAATCCAGTGCGATCCCAAAGGCCATGTGACTACTCGAAAGTAGTTCCGACTGCAATCGCTTTCACGTGCAATGTTTCACAACAGTGTTGAATAACATTTCGATGTTTCACAACAGTAGTATCTTCAACGAGAGTGCTGTCAAGCTACACTCTTATATTTTCACTGTGACCAGTGTCTGATATAATTTGACGTCATAAAAGTGTGGTCTGGCGCAGTGAATTGGCTTATGACGTCACAATGTTACTGTGCAACTTATTCGGTTCTGTGCATGTTTGTTTGTTTTTATTTTTGCAGTTTGTAGGAAACGGCATTTATATAAGCATAATCTTGCTTGTTCGCTGAATCCGTCACTTTTTCAGTGAATAAATACGTTTAAACCAGTGAATTGGCTTCTGACGTCACATTGTTACTATGGTGACGGGATGTCCAATGCGAACCATCCTTTTCTGGCGTAATCACAAGGACATCATAACATGACATCACATTATAAATGGAATCTCCTCTATATATTATTGTTATTGAATATATGCCAGTCATTGGCAAGAAACGTATATTTATATCACTAATTCAAACCAGTAAAAATAAAAAAGAGGTTTACATCTACTCGTCTCGCTATTAGCAGCGTTGTCATTATAAACATGTATACCAAGGACACAATTGAACAATATCATATGTATATGATTATCAGCTATTATGACGAACAAGGAAGGCATTAATAGACGTTTCGAAATAGTGTACTCTCGTCAAGTGTAATAAATTTCATAAAGTCTTATACATTATTGTTGACTTTTGAAAATATATGAATGTAAGTTCACCATAACCTAAATTTCTATGTATTGTGCAGCGGTATTAAGACTTATTTTTTACACCTTGTTTCCAAATATTTCAATGGTAATTAAATCTTTAGATCAAAAGTTGAGGATTAACCCAATATTCAATATCATGGTAGTGGTTTTACCATTGTAAAAAATGATAACTATTCTATATAGGGAAAATAAGGGGTTTCCTTCGCGTTTTTTCAACTTACTGTACAATGCATACATACATGTAGATCAAATACGATCAAATGATACTCAAGATTACCCAATATCTGAGAGGAAAATAGCAAGACATCGAACACTATGAAGCCGTCTGTTTATAAATAATGTCATTAAACATGGGATCCAGGCATAAATACAAGTGATCCCTTTGGCCCTGAATGTACACAAGTCTAGCGCATAATAAGATTATTGGGAATTGAGTTGATATGGTTTCTCTCAGATGTTTTTTGCTACACCCCAAAGCAACACATTGCCGTAATTCCTCTTTGAAGCGTATCAGGAAACTGCTTGGTTATTCCCATCTTATGACCAATGTGCTCTTATTCAATGGAAATGGAAACGAGGCTCCCTTATTTTATCAAACTTAAAATAATTGTATAATAAGTGACTTTCATCAATTTGAACCAATGATTAACGAATCTGCTAAAAGACTATGACCTATTCTAGGAACGAAGTTAAGGAATCCCTTGAGCAATATCATATTAGTATTCATGAAACATTCTCCCAGAGAAGTTAATAATTCAGAACTTACACGTTTTTGTTTGATAATAAAAAAACAAACTTGGGTGTTAAATAATTCAGATTTGACACAGTTGACATAACATATGAATTGTATAGGACCATCAATAGTACCCATATGGAAGTTATTGACAAAGTGTTCATTATTGCTTATTGGTCATTATCCACCCTCCAAAGTTGGTTCTAATGCCTGCGTATTGACAGCTATACAAATCCTTATCTCAAGTGTCTAATTGCTCAATCGGCTTCCATAGCTATGAATCCTTGCACTGGTCTGGTGCATTAATTCATGTACTGTGTCCTAATTAGTGTGTTTCTATATCACAAGGATGTTTCCTCTCTTTCCATCTTAGCTTTATTGCCCTAATCTGGTTAATACTAAATATATAGTTATCTAATTACCCGTCTAGAGCCACAGGACAAAAAGTGGTGGAATCCGCTTGCCGGATCCTTCCGGATTGTTCAGGATTCTTCAGTATCCGCCAATATTTGGGGGAATCCGGAAGGATCCGGCAAATGGATTCCACCACTTTTCGTCCTTTGAGCTGGTCTTAATGCATAATCCGGTGTCAGAATATTAACATTAAGATGATGATACAAATTGTACCAAATACTCCATATTGAAAATGTACTTTATATATGCACTTAAAATAGGATTTCTTTAATTTCCATAGTGGGAGTGGCGTCAACCTGACCTCCCCATGGATCCTCAAATGTACACTATTAAATAGACAAGTTTATGAACAATGCAGTGAATTGTTACTTTTAAGTTCAAGGTTAAAGAACTACGATATCAGTGATATGGTCAATTTCCGCTGTAATCAGTATCCCTGACGTCAAGGAGAAACTTTTCCATACCCGATGCTAAAAACATGAACTTTGAAACTTCACTGTCTGAAATTTAATATACAATCTAATGAACCATACCTTTAATTACACATATTAAATCATTATCACTTTAATCAACACATTATCAAATAAAGACACAATATATTGTTCCTGACATTTTGAAAGAATTGACATGTGGACAAACGACAGACCAATACATTGGTCAGTCATTGCCAGTTGTATTAACGACAATATCTATGTAGTGAACTAACAATGCAACATTATTTTCTTTAGGAAATGTTAATATGTTGTAAATCGGTCGTGTCAATTCAACCTTAACCTAAACATTTTACCACTTTATTGAATTATTCGATATTCTAAAACAGCCTTAAAGCGACAGTATAACGTTTTTTCGCTCAAATAAGTCGATGAAATGTATTTAAAAAATAATGTCACCAATAGTAAAACACCCTTCTCTCTTCGTAAAATCAAGTTAAAAAATCATGGTTCTGTAACGCCATGGGAATCGTTTTTGTCATTCAAAATATTAAAATGTATTCAAAATAAATCACCTCCATGCAAGTTTTGCTTTAAACGCATTACTGTTATTACCACTACGGATAATTGGTTTGTGTAATAAGCTGTTTACCCACAAAAGTAAATATACATGACCTAAAATATCATTATAAATGGGAAATTTGAAAAAAAATAAAACTTGCAAAAAACATGCTACTGCCCCTTTAATATACATTCAATCAAGTGTCCTCTATCTCAATCTCTCACTATGTTAAACATTCTAAGTTACATTTGAACAACACGATGAACGAGACCTCACAGTATTATTCGTGTGCCTGTTTGATAAAGCATTATGGTATTCATGACTTAATCCCCAACAGTTAACATTACAGACACACAACTGTTCAATATCAATAGTTCTTGTTTGGCACTAATATGTCACGCTGGCGCGATGATAGTTGATATACAATTGCAAAATAGCGTGATGCATTTAATGGTAAAATTAGGTTTGGACTCCAACTTGTTTTTTGCAAAGACAGTTTATCACATCTCTTATAACATTCACGACAACTAGATATTATCTTAATTTACCGCTGAAAATAATAATTATGCACATTCAATGAACTTTCGGAATTGTCTCTTTTAATTTCAGTTTCTTTTCATTCCCATATTGGCAAATGTCGTTTAAACTTTGAATTATGGAGATTTCTTCTAAGAATGTGGTCTAATTTGAATAACGTGAAATTGTGAATCAGATGATGATTGTTAAAGTAACTTCACTCTTTCTTGGAAAAACAGCAACCTACAATTCAAACTATTATATAAAAAGAACATTCAATATAAGAGTTCACAGATAACACATGGATACAAAGGTAGAACAATTTAACAATAATAACTATAAAATCAATAATTAAACATTTACATAGTGAGCTAATTACAGCTTCGAGTTTGTATTTGCACCATGACCTGTAACTCGACAAATAAGGATATAATTGATTGAAATTGTTTTTTAAATACACATTTTGTTCTCTATTTGCACATTAGTAATGATTCATTTTCATCTATATGATAATAAAAGACGAATTTCATGAACATTTGTTTTGAACGTTTAAGAGAATTTCTTACACATTACTGGTACATTACTGTAGAATGATATTTAATTGAACACTTTTTCAAAACACTGGTTGCCTAATCAACCATTCTCTTAAGAAATATTAAAAAGTTTAGATTTCAATAAGACAATTACATATTACACACCTTTAGTGATGTGTAAACAAGGTACATGTTAAGCAGATAACTAGGTATAACAAGCCAAAACAGTATTGATGGGAGATAGAAACCATTAAAAAACACATTTCTTTGAAGTAAATCACAACCATGTTAACAGAAAATAAAAGTTTTCAGTAAGAGTTGTATAATGGAATGTACGGATTAACCCTCAACCAATATTTATGTACTTAGGTATAGCATTTATTCCTGAGCACCTTGTACAACTTTCACTCTGAGGTCGAGCAGGTAATCAGAAAATGAACTAAGCTCCATAATGTCATTGTGTTTTGAACTTATATTCGACTTTTAAGTATAAATAGGTTCCCATTTAGTAACACTAACGTATTAGGCTATCAGGTTTACACAGATTGTATATAAGACGGAGATTAGAAAAGTTTGAGGTGTTTGATGAAAGTTTTCTTTTCTGAAAGAAGTTCGTTTCTGACCACATATGAATTGTGCTGTTATGTGTCACATTATTAGGATATATATTTGAAATATGTAACTTTTTTTTAAGCACACTTCAGTTGTTATCGATGTTCCAAAATGGTTTTGGGCAGAGTATTTAGCATTAAATAGAAATACAGCAATTGGATATGTATCTCATCAGGAATTCTAATATCGAAATAAGACTAATATCTTAATTATTAAGACATGGGTCAGCCACCGTTTTATTTATTAATAATCCACATTAGGCACAGTCTGTCAACACAAACATTATTAAAGGTACATCCGTTGTGTTGTTAGGGGTCCCATATTGCAAACATTATAAATGGTGTTACTTTATCGTGAAGTACCGACTGTTACCGAAATCTAACATTTCCATGAAAGTAGACTAGACATATTGGCATTATGTGGCGCGCGTCAATTAGTCAAACGTAATTTTGGAATCTTATTTATAACAGACAAAAAAAACAAATTTGAGTCGATAATGTTTAATAGGTCACATAACTACTTTGCATATAAATGGGTCGTGCAGTTTCGGTTTCTGCACATGCGTAATCATGTTACTTAATTTTAATTGGAAACTTGTAATTATGAAATATTTGTCGTTTAGGGATAAATATGCAAACTTGAGTGAATTTATTTGTATTGTAGACAGCACATGTGGTAACATTTTTGGACATATTAAAGCCAAATACAATTTTATGAAACACAATGGATGCACCTTTAAAGTTCTTTGCATAAAGAAAAAGTAATAAGAAGTGTAAATGTGATACCGATATCGTTTTCTCTTTTATTGCACAAGTTCAATTAAAGGGACAGTAGCACGTTTTTTTCTAAAACATTTTTTTCAAATTTTCTATTTATAATGATACGTTGTGCCATTTAAATGTACTATAGAGGGTAAACCATCCTACAACACAAACCAATTATCAGTAGTAGTCATAACGGTGTTGCGTATAAAGCAAACATTGCATGGCGGCCATTTTATTGTGAACACATTTTATTATTTCGTATGACAAAAACGATCCCCATGGCTTTACTGAGCCATGTACACTCATTTTTAACTTGATTTTCTGAAGAGAGAAGGGTGTTTTACGATTGGTGAAATGATTTTTCCAAATACATTTCAACGACTTATTTGAGCAAAAAAACGTGCTACTGCCCCTTTAACGTATCAGTCTCAGAAGAGTCCATATGATAACCTATAACCACAATCCTCTACGGCCCCATCGCTATTCTATCTCTGACCATCTTTATGAGATATGAGGTGAGGTGAGTTGGGGTTTAACGCCGCTTTCAAGATTATTTCACTTACATCGCAGCTGCTAGTATTACGGAAGGGAGAAAACCCGCAACGCCATGTGGATATGCATTGCGGTGAAACCTGCGAGCAGCGGCTGGAACTAGCGAACCATGGGTGGTACTGCACTGAAATTCATTGCATCCAAACCTTACTGCGTGTAGAACAGTTCTCTACTGCAGACAGAAGTTGCCGTGCCCCTGGCGGGATTCGAACCACGGACCTCTTGATCCGAAGCCGAATGCGCTTACCACTGCGCTATCCCGCCCCCTTTTTTTAAAGGGGTTAACCTCGTGATATGTTACACTGGCCAACTAACAGGGTCACAATAAGATCAGCTTTCAATACACATGACCGAGGATAGTTAAACTGTTAGGTCCCCAAAAACTGAGAATTTTATTCTGGTTTCCACCCGCGTCAGTTTCAAACAACGCCTCGTGTCATTTTGTTCTTCTAGGTTTTGACAAAAAGAAAGGGCAGATAACTCGAATTCATTCAGAAAAAGTGGACATTGAACATGTCACTCGTTTCTGTTTAGATGGAGTGAAGGGGTGAGATCTTTGACTATTTGGAATAGTAACACGTATTGAAAAGGGTTTGAGCTATATTTATAAAACTAATTGAATTATTTCAGTTTTCTTCACAGACGAGAAGTTTGTTTAAAATTGCATCATTTTTGTCAGCCTGTAAAGACAAGAACATATTTTTGGGTCTTAGGCATGTCTGACCACATCGAAAGACATAAGCTTTAGTCTTCTTAATGTTGATGCAACACACATATGCAGGTACTAACAATTGTAAATCACTTAAATTGTACCCGTGCCGAGCCCTTATTTTTGGGAGTAGGCTAAGGGAGTTCTTATCAACGGCTGTTCTTAAATAATAATTTTGAAATTCCCCCAAATTAATTTTGACAAAACACAATCGATAATCGACATATAAGACATACTCTGTGTGAAAATAAATAAATTTGCCTCGTCCTGCACACATTTACAATATGTTGAACATGGTCGGGGTCTTGTTGGTGTAAATTTCATTTGTTACCCCCGTCTACTTTAAATAATGATATTTAAGTTAAAAAGTAAAACAGTCACTAATAAAGTCATTCAAACTACTGCCGAAAGGTGTTATTGTATCGTGCCATAATCAGATGCATCTAATTTTTTTTAAATATTGAATTAATGGAAAACAACTGATTGATATACTTTCTTTTGCACCTCAGTTTAGATTTATGAAATAAAGTTACAAAAATTATAACTTACTCTGAAATCTAATAAATCCACATCAGAATGTGTCATTAACCAATGGATATACGATATCAAATTACAACGTCTCAAAATACCAAGACCCTTATTCTATTCATCTATGTAAGTTAATGGTTATCTATCTACTAATTGGACATTACATATTTACCAAGCCAATTTGAGGAATAGAAGGGCATACGTCTGAAAGCTAATGATCATGTGTCTGTATACACTATGACTTGTATAGCTGTTTACCTCTATTCTATTCCTAACCCCTGGTTCCTTTTCCTCAATTGGCACAGACATTCCCATCCGTGACAATCTATTTCATAGACGTTTTAGTTCAGTTGTTCGAATATAGTTTGTGGTCATCAATTCTGTCTCAATGTATTTTGTATTAGTCCAAGTTTGAAATATGTTCTACGCTCACCAATTCAAGCAATACTGTTGAATGACATACAACTCCTGACCCTGTAAACGATTGACCTTTAATCCAAATTTGAAATTATTGAAAATAAAATGTATGATTGTAATGATGCTAGAGTCAGCAGGAAACAGTTGACACACATCTTTTTCAGTCTGTTTCAATATTATATAGAAACATGTTCCCTACTTTCGAAAGCTGTGTACATCTTCTCACAAGCCAACATTTAGAAAGTAAGGCAGTTAATCATTGAAATGTTTGCTTAAGGGCATGTGATTCAATACAGATATACATGAGTGTATTTGTATCGATTGATTGACCTTTGATTAATTGTGACTATATTTCCCTGAGGTGCAAAGTTTTGAGATGAATCTTGTGAAGATATTAAGATTTACAGCTTCAGGATAAATTCATATCATGATCTCTTCATAATGATCTCCATATCATTTTAAGATCAAAGGAGAATGAAATATCGAAATTCTACGTTTAAAGCTTTAGGACATTTATGGTTTATCATCATGGTACCTCAATAATCAGATAACAGGATATCACAAGATAAATATTTGTCGAATATTATAGATGGAAGATACATGTAATACACCATAAGACCAAAAGTCCCTCAAACAAAACACAGCCATGATCACAATCATATACGATCTCATCGGATGGTCAATAATGAATTGTACGATAAACCCACTTTCGTGTACTTACGTATGTATCCACTTTTGTATATCACTAAAAATAAATTGTACAAAACATGACATGGTTGTTGACTTGGAACAACTTTCCTCAACCAATGAAAAGTCTTTTAGATTTTCAATTTGGTAATTAGCAGGGATGTCCAGACCAACCCACTGTATGAATGATCCCGGCTCTCCACTATTAATCCAAAGGATAACACGACCTTTGTGAAATATCTGGTTATTATTAAAGGGGCAGTAGCACGTTTTTCCGATGAAATAAGTCGATGAAATGTATTTGAAAAATAATGTCACCAACAGTAAATCACCCTTCTCTCTTCGGAAAATCAAGTTAAAAAATGAGTGTACATGGTTCCGTTAAGCCATGGGGATCGTTTTTGTCATTCGAAATAATAAATTGTGTTCACAATAAAATGGCCACCATGCAATTGTTTCTTTATACGCAACACTGTTATTACCACTACGGATAACCGATGTGTGTAATACGATGTTTTACCCTCTAAAGTAATTATAAATGACATAAACTATCATTATATATGGGAAATTTGAAAAATAAATTTGGCAAAAAACGTGCTACTGCCCCTTTAAGTACAAATGCAGTTGATACTCAATGTTAACAGTCTATTTAAAAGAAGACATGTTGTCATAAATAACCCATGATGTTTTATAGATCTTAAAATACATTTACATTGGTATTTGTGAACACTGTTATCATTGTTTCATTGATAGAGAACATTTTTAAGATAAAATGAGGCATATTATATCATATTCACTGATGGATTTACACTACAAATCTTTAATAGGGAACTATTCGTGTCATCATTGTGAATAGTACAATGCCATTTTATAGGGCATATTCAATGTAGTTGAAGAGTACTATATTGTGTTTTGGTATGACTATTTGGAGACAATAGGCTTCGTCAATATTGTCTAGACAGTTCAGTTATGGATACTCATTCTTGTAATGATATGGTTTATGGTTAACTTGGCATTTTTTGCTCAAAGATCGATACATATATCCTGATCCTCGTGTACACATTGCTTTCTTTTGATAGTTCATATGTCGGTTTGTTAAGGTTTGCCAGTATCCTGTTCTTGTTGTTAGGCAAATCGGTCTGTATGTTCATTGTTGAGCTGATCTTGCCCTGAACACATCCTACAAGCCAGCCATTGATAGAAATTATGTTATAATAGTTGGGGTCTAAGTGGACCATTGTGATGCACATGATATCTCGGCCTGGAAAGTCTATGCACGGACTTGAAATAAATTTGGTTGACTTTGTCGGCAGTAGGTTTTAAGTGAAGTTGCACACTGGATCTTACCTCATCGATGCCATTGAATACCACGTCAGGCTTTCTGTCGTGCAATGCTTTCTGGATCGCCTCCCCTGTAAGTCCACCTCTGCCCTTATGGTATTAAAGAAGACTTTATCGTCTCGATTTCTTCCGAGTGCATATCCAGTGAATCATTAACTGGGGATGTTGTAGATGCAACACCCGCTTCTATCTTTGGTATAGCCTCATGCAAATTACAGTGATAGTATCGATTGTTTTAGATTAATCAGATCTTTTAATTCATGATCATTAAATCCTATAGTTTCATCAGTGGAAACATCAGCTGACGAGCCTGTATTTAGATGAGGAGCGTTAACGTGACGTGATCGCCATATTGGTTTGCCGTGTGATATTTCACTATTCAAGTTTGTGTACTCGTAATGTTATTATTCAGTGTAAATCCATAAGCCATTTACACTACGTTTCTTGAAGGATTGTGTGATACCAATGCACTGTTTAAGGCCTGTAGATGTAAATGACATGATCAGAGTATTAATTTTCAGCTGAAAAACACTCGTTCAAGCAATCTAAAAAACAATTAATGTCACTTGAATTCAAACAAAAGTCATTAGTAATTGATTAAAATGAAGTATTTTTCTATGTTAAATTGAGTGCTCAACCACAGAAGCATAATACGAAATATTTTTAAAGACAATTCTCTCATCATGTTAAAAAAGTAAAACCAAAACTCATCTTAAGTGCCACTACTTACTCCCGATTCCTAAAACTACACTTCCCAGTTGTAAATACAATATGAACAGTACATTTAATTATTGAGGATTCATTTGCCCCATAACGTGTTCAACACAGATGTTGAGATACTAATAGCTTACTGATGATCAGTCATGAACATTGATTGATAAACACTGCTAATTTCAAGATCTACCAATTTAAAAAAAATGATAATTATAAATGATTTAAAGTTAATTTAATATACATCAGGAATTAGAAAAGAAACATGCGATTCATTTATGCAGCAATGTTCTATGACACAGTATAATAGGATTGTATATATATAGACAACTATATATATGATTTTATTATATCCTAAGCGATATGAGAATGAGTTTTCTCAGTTTGATAAAATGTGTTCTCATCACTGTTTGATATCACTTTCTCATCACAGTGAAATATCACAGAGGGGATGACGCCATGTGTACAGTAGTATGACGTCACGCTTACAATCAACGCGACGTCATCGCAGTTGCTAAGTGACAGAGCAACAATGGCATGACGTCACCAGAACTCACTCAAGTGAAGTAGTTTTGGACGTAAAACACCATATTTCCGACCACAGAAACATAATATGTTGTGTTTCAGTGCGATAAGTGATATCACACTGAAAACACAAAATATCCCCTAAAGTTTCATTTTCAAACAAACCTGCAGTTCAGATGCCAGACCTCGACTCCTTGATCTAGGTTTTCTATTTGCAGGATCTACGAATATCTCTGGAACCATTTCATTATTAGGGTAAATCACAAACTGAACATTAACATTATAATTTCAAGTGATTTTATGCCCATTTAATATCACAACAGGAATAACAATAAAAATGTGATGCTAATGCATGCAATTTGTTTTGTTTGTCACAAATAACTATGAATTGATTGCAAACTAGGTACATAATTAGTTTCACTCTCAAACATACCCACAGTTAAGGAAGCAGACCTCGACCCTTTGATCTATGATTTACCTAAAGCTGGTGGATACTCGTCACTTTGTTTGTCGCGAATATGTGCATTGTAAATGTATTGAGTTGCACTTATTATATTGAGATGGCATGATACTTATCAATATTATGTTATGTAAACTAACAGAATATTGATATCAATATGAATTTATTTTGACACATAATGTATGCGATGTGGGATTACAAGGAAGTAAAAGTTCCTCTGTATCAAATAAGTGGATCTGTTACAGTATTGTATTTAGACGATTGCAACTCTAGTACCAATCATTTTGATTATGGTGCCGTTGGACCTCTTATTACAGATGTGTAAAGTGTAACGGTCTAAATAATCCATTCATTAAGTAAGTGTTGCAGACGCTATATTATAACTATATTCTAACTACATTCATGTCATACACAGAGACATTTATCAAAAGTCCACTACAGTATAATTTTAGTTGCAATATATGCACAAAACAATATAAAACGAGAACATTGCCTTCAATATGTGATATATCAATTGCAAGTCAATTCTAGTAATGTCGTATGCTGAATGTGAGTATTATAGATACTAGATATCGTCACTGTAGCTTGATGAAAGAGTTATTTTCCTGTCATATCAAAACAAAACTGTTACATAAATGTAAATGTAATCATACACTGCAACATGTGTAAATGACATCGTTATACAAACAACAGAACCAACATTGTCTGCATTGATGAGGTGCTTTTTAAAAATAAATGTGTTATTTATGCAGAATTAAGTTGCTACAAAGAACATATTGTTTCACCCAAATCTTTGGTCTACATAAAATATGAATTTGTACAACTGCTGATTACAAAATCACAATGATTACAATGTAGCAAATGTTAACATTAATGATTATAATCAACTTTAATCAAGAAAAATATTTATCTGACATAATGCTTTGACTCCCAATCAGGTACGCTAATCTAAAGCAGGATATTGTCTACAACTACACAATGAAAACATTTATGATATCTTGATAACTAATCATTAGCACACAATAGAAACTGATGGACGGGGGGGGGGGGGGGGGGGGGGGGGGGGGGGGGGAAATGACAAGAATCGCTCAATCAGCAGTTGCTTTGTTGACTATGACTTATTACTATGAAGTTAGTTATGATAAAACAGGTATTATCAAATATTATCTTTGTTGTAGTGACAGTTTCATTTTCAGTTATTCTTTTGTTAGATTAGGTAGTAATAATGCTTCAAAAGCTTAAATAATGTTGTCTTAATCTGAAAAAGTGATCAGCACAACTGTACATCTTTCATAGATATAAGGAAATCGTTACCAGAAAAAATGTCATCACCTACTTGATAAATCCGAGAAAGAATTTTGAAACCATTAATGCTAGAATGTATCAAGCATAGTTACCTTTGGCATTATACATATATTACAGACAATCACCACTATACGGCCATTCAGCTGGTAATTTGAGACCATATATGTCTAATATTAGTTAGTATCAAATCCTTGGAGTTGACCTAAAATATGAAGTTGTATTTCTCATGGACAACATTAATCACTGATACATTCCAGGAAGGTTACATCAGAAATGATGAAAGTAATGAAACATTGGATGTTAAAAGTTATGTTGAAAAACACTTCTAATGTTGCTGTGTAGTCAAAGTATGTCATCTTTTGCAAACGCCACTAATAATGTATTCTTTATATAATAAACACAACTTATCAAATTTAGTTTAAATTGAATTTTAGTGAACTGTGAATTTTTGTAGAAATATATGCTTCTATCAATTTGGTTATCTTTTAGATTTCAGATTTAAAAAAATAGTCAGTTCACCATTACATGTTGTACTGTGATTGGACAAGCTGAAACCTTAAAAGGTACAATGCTTAATGGATACAGGTGAATGTTACTTGAAAGACTCGGAATAATTGAAGTACTGAAGAAGAATTTTCTCAGACTGACATTATGTTATGTTTATGTTATTGGCAGTGAAAAACCACAGGTAATATTATCATGAATCATTAGAGGTTGATGCTGCAAAGCAAATGTTAATTGGGTTTCTTTTCCTTGCAGGAAACATTAGAAGGCTGCCATGAATCACATAGCTATCACATTCAACAATTATTGCAATTTTGAAAATGCTTTCAAATGCAAGTATTTGAAAATTTTCAAAATCCATTTGCCGTTTTATTCTATGACATTAGTTTAATGGTTTAAAGTGATTTTAAATTTAAACATATAATGCCGCTTGAATTCGAACAAAACCATTAGTATGAATGCCATCTCGTTAAACAATTATTTAATTGGTTAAATACAATCACTACTTATAACAAATATTTCAATGACAAACGACAAAGTACTACATTTAGAAAATGCATCCCAATATAATTCATGGACAATTGGCTACAACATTCTAAAATGATTATATAATAGGCCCATTATGATATCAATTAAGTGGGAATTAATTGCTATCTAGAGAACTGTCTTGCAAATATTAGAACACTAACACAGTTATTAGTGCTTAATTGTAATCATATTGTCATCGATGCATGGATAAGTTGTCACGTCATAATCAGTTGATGAAATAATTTCAAAAACTGATCTCATTAATTCAGCTTCTGAAATTGTTTCTAATACCAGTAAGTACTCATAGTATATATTATAGGTTGTCATAAATAATCCTGTAAAATCACCAGTGTCTATTTAACATGAATTAATCCTATGAGAAATGGAAGCATTTTATTTGATGTATTTGATCTCGATGGATATATGCATCTTGTCATGTGGAATAATGTGAAAATACAGCATATCAAGTATACAAGGATCATTATCAGCTGCATTACTGCAAATTCTTTTAAACGAAAGGACACTCCACGAGCATAGTATATTACTTAATGACATGTTTATATAGTTTAAATTTTGTGTAAACAGGAAATGCAACTTTAAAGTTAACGTTGGTGGATGACAATAAGGTACAGATAATAACATACTGTAACAACAAAGGTGGTGTATTATCGATTTATAACAAACCTGTAATATTTATGTATAAAAGTGCAAATACTTCAATATCAAATAGATTATGTTCACATCACTTGATCTTATTCTTCATAAACGACAGATATGTAAGTTAATCTACAACAGGAAATGATCTGCTGCTGTACTGTGAAAACCATGATATTACCTTAACAACTAATCATTACTACACAATAGACACTGATGAGTCTCTATTGGACACGAACATGGAGGAAATGACGAGATTGGATAGCTGATATATTGATTATCGGGCACTCCAAAATATTATGCATGCTATCATGCTTTGCCAAAGTTACAGAACTGACTCTTTTCATCTCAATTGACCGTTTCAAATATCATATTAATATTTTTCGAGGATATTTTGTGGGTGAATATGTCATAAACTAGCGCATGAATTTGACAATTCTCGAGTGAAAATGTCATAAACCTAGTATGATATACAATGTAGACACATGTTCTATGAATAAAAAAAACTAATTTAAAGTACGTTAACCCCCGTGGGGTGCCCGGGTTAGAATAGGCCCTCAGTTCCTCCTGCTTGTCGTAAGAGGCGACTAAAAGGGGGCAGTCCGTTTGCCGTGGGCTGCGACCTGTACGGGTGGAGGAAGGATGCCTGGTGGTTGAGGGATGTGTTTAGTTTAAAGCTAACACTGAACAATACACTGCTTTGGCCCCGACTTCATCTAGACAGGTGGCCAGATTGGCCCGGTCTGGTCAATCGGCTGGTCATGCCTAGCACTTGGTTGCGCACATCTTTACTATCCCTCTTCTTACGCTGCTACTTCTCTCTTTACAATTATTTTTTCCCCTTACTTTCTTTTTGCTCTCTTGCATACCTTCACCACCTATTAAACGCTATCCTTCCTGATGTACTTATCTCTACTTTCGGCTGGCTTTTCTTAGTGCTTTCTTGCGCTCTTTCATCTACTTAACTCAGCTCTCAAGATAGCGGTGGCCCATGGGTCAATCCAGTGAAGCATTGGCAACGCTTTAGTGGAGTATATCATCCTGGTATCCCCGGTGCTGTCAGCAGGACGCCCGCTGATGTATAGCATTGCCCTTGTTGGTGCTCCGTGGTGGGTGGGGACCCAGGCTGATGAATGTTCATCCACCTAACATGGGAAGAACAGGCAAAAAAAAACGTACTCATTCAATGGATGAGGGCCCCTCTTCTGAGGAAGAGGCAACCTCATCAACATCTGCTGAAAATATATCAAAATCTATCAAATCTTCATCTTCAACATCTAACTCATCTTCTTCAAGCAACTTTCCCCGGTTCTTAGTCATATCATCAATTGATGATCAACCTCTCCGCCTCAACCCCTTCGCCAGAGCCAAGACCATTCAAGGTCTTGCTGGTGATGTGAAAGAGGTCAAGAAGATCAGAAATGGATACCTATTGGTAGAAGTTAAATCAAAACAACAGGCAACATCACTTCAAACACTGCAAACCATTGTTGACAAACATATGCTACAAGGCTGCATGATGGCAGCAGCATCTTTACTGCAGAAGCTAAGGCCATCCTTAAGGCCGTCCATCACATTAAAAACTCAACCCCTAATAATTACATTATTTTTTCCGATTCACTTTCTTGCCTACAAGCAATTAAAAACTGTAAGAGTGATCACCCAATTATCAGGGATATTTTATTACTTCATAATTCTTGTCTTCAATGCGACATCGTCTTCTGCTGGCTTCCTAGCCATATGGGTATTAGAGGTAATAACAAAGCTGACTCAGCTGCTAAATCTGCATTAAACCTCAAACATATTTCTCCTACCAAAGTTCCATATACGGATTCCAAACCTGCTATTAAATCTTACATTAAACAACGTTGGAAGTCCCAATGGGACCAACAACATCATAACAAACTTCACACTATTCAACCTCATTTAGGTTACAAATCTCTATCCTCTTTTACCCGGCAGGAAGCTTGTGTCCTACGACGATGTCGTATTGGACACTCTCATCTTACTCACTCATATCTTTTAAAGGGGGAAGATCCCCCAGTATGTATACCCTGTCAGTGCCCTCTCACAATCAAACACATTCTATGTGAGTGTTGGGACACTGCACATATCAGGGAAACTTTTTATCCTTCTATTTCAATCAATCAAGTTTTTACTCATTTCGGTGAGCATCGTGTTTTAGATTTCTTGAAGGCTATACACCTTATTGACAAATTGTAAATTTTAACTTTTCATTATCAGCTTTTATTCAACTTGTGATAATTTGCTGATGTTTTTGCGGCCTTCGTGCCGTGTTCCGTTTTTCAATTGCAATTTTCTTTTTTAAATTAGGCAAATAAATTAAATATCTCGCCGCTAATGGCTGCAATACTGCCGAAGCGGCGTTAAACAATAACTCACTCACTCACTCACTCACACCTCACACTTCACTGAACAGCAGCAAAGCCATCATCCGAGACAAGGATCGATGTCTCGAGGATTCCACTGAGCAAGAGCTTCTAGACAACCTCAGGAACCAGGCAGTTACAGCTGTGAAGCGTTTCACAATCAAGAAGGAGGACAACATCATAAAAACTCACACCTACCTTTTAACATTTTCTCTTCCACAAGCTCCTAAAACAGTTTATGCAGGATACTACAAGCTCTCTACTGAACTTTACATCCCTAGCCCCCTCCGTTGCTACCGATGCCAGAAGTTTGGCCATGGAAGCAACTCGTGCAGGGCGAATGAGCGTGTTTGTCCTCAGTGTGGCAAACCTGAGGATGAAAGCCATCCGAAAATCTGCACGGAGTTGCCGAAATGCGCCAACTGTGCTGTCGAGCACATGGCTACCTCCAAGGAGTGCCCTCGGTGGCAACAGGAGTCACAAATCCTTAAAATCAAATTCACCCAAAATATCTCCTTCCCAGAAGCTAAACGCCTGGTTACTGAGGGTCCTAAACCCTCATACTCATCAATTGTTTCATCTGCAATCACCACTAAATCCTCTGTGTCCACTCAGACGGACATCGAGTGGGTGAATGATCCCCCAACTCTAAAAACATTCCGCTCTTCTACTTCTTCTACCATAGGTACCATGACATTTCCTCTTCTGGCACTTTAAAATCCTATCAAACCAGCTTCTCAAACCAAAAACCTAAAAGCAAATCAAAACTCAAACCAGAAATCTAATCCCAAAACTGATAACAAAACCAAAACCAAAACCAAAACATCTGACCGCACACCCAAAGGCCAAAGGAATGCTGTCGAGATCCACAACAAGTTTGGGTCTCTTGACCTTGGGTCTGATGAAGTCCTTATGGACGCTTCAGACATAACACCTCATAACTCGCCCAAGAAGGGGGACAGGGGTCGGTCCTCAGATGGACGCCTCTCTCCAATAAAACTTCCAACATGAAGCTTTTAATATTTTATTATTTTATCGTCGCATTAATGGCGATTCTCCAGTGGAATTGTCGAGGTTTTAAGGTCAATTTAAATTAATTGGGATTGTTAGCCCAAAAGTACAATCCTCAAGCTATTTGCCTTCAAGAAACTCATCTTAAAGAATCTGATAAAGTTGCAATGAGACCATTCACTTTTTATAATTCTTTCTCCCCTTCTGCTGATAGGGCTAAGGGGGGTGCATCAATTTTAGTACGTGATGGAATTATCCACAGAGAAATTCCATTAAAAACACAATTACAAGCTGTAGCTGTCAGCTTATCATTATTTAAAACTTTAACTCTTTGTTCTTTATATATTCCACCATCTCAAGATCTTACTATAAAAGATCTTGATCAACTTGTTACCCAATTACCTAAACCTTTTATTATCATGGGCGACTTCAACGGTCACAATCCCCTCTGGGGTAGTAATACCCTAGACTCTAGGGGTAAAATACTAGAAAGTTTCCTTACCCAAAACGATTTATGTCTATTCAATGATGGTTCAAACACATATCTACATCCTGCTACAGGATCATATACAGCTATAGATTTATCAGTAACTGATGCATCCCTTTTACATGACTTCTCATGGTCAGTCCATGAGGATACATGTGGGAGCGACCACTTCCCAATTGTATTAGAACCCTCATCAGCTATTCCCGAGGAGCACAATCCTCGTTGGAAATTTTCCAAGGCTGATTGGGGTACATTTTCTTTCCTATGCCGTGATCGTATTATATTTGATGAAATAGTTAATGCAACTGATCCTGTTGAGGCCTTTTCTAAAGGTCTCATTGATATAGCAACTGAAACTATCCCTAAAACCTCGGCAAATCCACGCATTCACAAGCCATGGTTTAATGAAACCTGTGATACTGCCATTAAGGCACGTAAAAAAGCTGAACGCAAGCTCAGTAAACGACCTACAATAATTAACTTAGATAACTGTCGCAAGGCTCGAGCTAAAGCTCGACGCACAGTCAACCAACAAAAACGCGAATCTTGGAGAGGCTATGTCTCTAAGATCAATTCCAGAACACCTATCAGCAAAGTCTGGAATATGATTAGTAGAATTAAAGGCAAAGGTTCCAAATCTACAATAAAACATCTTAAGGTCAATGATGACCTTCTCACATCAAAATCTGACATTGCCAATAAGTTGGCTGAAACAATCTCTAAAAATTCTTCATCAGCAAATTATGTCCCTGCTTTCCAAAAGTACCAAAAGGTACAGGAAAAACGACCACTTAATTTCAAATCTGACAATGGAGAAGATTATAATGAACACTTCTCCTTGTCAGAGCTCAAAACTGCACTTTCTAAAGCTCATGATACAGCAACCGGCCCTGATGAAATCCATTATCAGCTTCTTAAACATTTACCGGAACCTTGCCTTGAGGTTCTACTTTATGTATTTAATCATATATGGGAAACAGGTGAATTTCCATCTTGTTGGCACAATGCTACTATTGTGCCTATCCCAAAACCTGGGAAGGATCATACAGACCCTTCCAACTACCGTCCTATAGCCTTAACAAGTTGTGTATGTAAAACTATGAAATGGATGATCAATGATCGTCTAGTTTGGTACTTGGAAACTAATAAATTACTTTCTGATATTCAATGTGGTTTCCGCAAACAACGCAGTACCACTGATCATCTTGTTCGTTTAGAATCATTTATTCGTGATGCATTTATAAATAAACAACATGCTGTGTCTATCTTTTTCGATTTAGAAAAAGCTTACGACACTACATGGAAGAATGGCATCCTAAAAGATTTATTTGAATTTGGCTTGCGAGGTCGTATGCCTCATTTTATTTCCAATTTTTTACATGATCGCCAATTTAAAGTGCGCGTGGGCTCCACCCTTTCTGATTTCTTTGATCAAGAAATGGGGGTCCCACAAGGTAGCATTTTATCTGTTACATTATTTAGCATTAAAATCAACAGCTTGGCTAAAGTTTTAAATGATCATACAGATGGTTCACTTTTTGTGGATGATTTTGGAGTTTCCTGCAGAGGTAAAAATATGCCATCAATCGAGCGCCAATTGCAACTCTGCCTCAATAAAATCCATAAATGGTCGTTGGAAAACGGCTTCAAATTTTCCAAAGCTAAAACATCTTGTGTGCATTTTTGCAATATGCGCAAAATGCACCAAGATCCAGAACTATTTCTAGACAAAACTCCAATCAAAGTCGTTCCTGAGGCCAAATTTCTTGGTCTCACATTTGATAGTAAATTATCATTTATCCCACACATTAAAAACCTTAAAGCTAAATGCTTAAAGGCATTAGACCTTTTAAAGGTCGTTTCAAATAATAAATGGGGTGGAGATGAAGAAACTCTTCTTCATCTCTATCGATCACTCATCCGCTCCAAACTTGATTATGGATCCATAATATATGGATCTGCCCGCCCCTCATATATCAAAATGCTAGATACAATCCATCACCAGGGTCTCAGGCTTTGTCTTGGGGCCTTCAGAACTTCACCTGTTGAAAGCCTTTACGTTGAAGCTGATGAGCCATCTATTGAAGATCGGCGCATCAAGCTAGCACTTCAATATATAACCAAATTAAAATCAAACCCTTCAAATCCTGCATACAACTGCGTATTCAATCCTGAATACCAGCAGTTGTATAACTCAAAACCCAAAGCAATTCCACCACTCGGTATCAGACTTCAACAACATGTTGAAGATTCTGATATCGACCTCTCAACAATAGCAGAGCACGGTTTGCTTGCCACTCCGCCATGGCAGGTGGTCAGGCCCCGTGTAAACCTCTCTCTATCTACTCATAAAAAATCTAATACAGACCAATTAATATTTCAACAGGCATTTTTTTAACTACGTGATTTTTTCGCAGACTATAAACCAATTTACACTGACGGCTCTAAGGATGGATCCACAGTTGCAGCAGCAACTGTGACTCCTTCAACAACATATGCTTCAAGGCTGCATGATGGCAGCAGCATCTTTACTGCAGAAGCTAAGGCCATCCTTAAGGCCGTCCATCACATTAAAAACTCAACCCCTAATAATTACATTATTTTTTCCGATTCACTTTCTTGCCTACAAGCAATTAAAAACTGTAAGAGTGATCACCCAATTATCAGGGATATTTTATTACTTCATAATTCTTGTCTCCAATGCGACATCGTCTTCTGCTGGCTTCCTAGCCATATGGGTATAAGAGGTAATAACAAAGCTGACTCAGCTGCTAAATCAGCATTAAACCTCAAACATATTTCTCCTACCAAAGTTCCATATACGGATTCCAAACCTGCTATTAAATCTTACATTAAACAACGTTGGAAGTTCCAATGGGACCAACAACATCATAACAAACTTCACACTATTCAACCTCATTTAGGTTACAACTCTCTATCCTCTTTTACCCGGCAGGAAGCTTGTGTCCTACGACGATGTCGTATTGGACACTCTCATCTTACTCACTCATATCTTTTAAAGGGGGAAGATCCCCCAGTATGTATACCCTGTCAGTGTCCTCTCACAATCAAACACATTCTTTGTGAGTGTTGGGATTCTGCACATATCAGGGAAACTTTCTATCCTTCTATTTCAATCAATCAAGTTTTTACTCATTTCGGTGAGCATCGTGTTTTAGATTTTCTAAAGGCTATACACCTTATTGACAAATTATAAATTTTAACTTTTCATTATCAGCTTTTATTCAACTTGTGATAATACGCTGATGTTTTTACGGCTTTCGTGTCGTGTTCTGTTTTTCAATTGCAATTTTCATTTTTAAATTAGGCAAATAAATTAAATATCTCGCCGCTAATGGCTGCAATACTGCCGAAGCGGTGTTAAACAATAACTCACTCACTCACTCACTAAAGTACGTTAAATAATTTAAAGTCATATTTCATGAATAAACGAGGAACAGGCCGAAGCAGCATTTAGAAAAAAAACGTCATAAAAGTTTAGATTTGAGCAGTTATGGATGGTTATCTTTTGGATAGTTTTACCTCTGATCTACACAGTTCAGGAGACATAACATAAAGGTCACAGGAAAAGTTTTATTTTTTTAAATCTTAAAGAACCAAAAAAGGTGAAACTTTGAGAAATAATAACTAATGGTTTTGAAATACCATTTACATTTCACGTTTAAAGGTCAGAACTATAGTCATAAATTTTTATCCCATTTTTCTGCTTCTGAAACCATACAAACGTCACAATTAAACTTAATATGATATTGTACCACCAACCTTTAGCAAAATCCAATTGTCATTTACTTTTGTCTGGCTGAAGACATCAATTAAAACATGTTTGTGAAGAAATATCAATATCAAGTATTACAGAAGTCCTACCTTTGTGACATGAAACGATTGATAAAAAATTTCATGACAGTCATATCTGACATTTAAATATCTCGATTTCGATAATTAAAATAAGGTAGTGTTATGTCATGCTGAATAACACTTTTTAAACAATTTTACTTTCTTCCTTATTCGAATACAAGTTATGGGATTAGACATCTGATAAATGAATTGACATTTTAGCATTGACTCAACCATTAGCCTCCTGCTGACACGACATTGCACGTGATGCACGCTTTTCACATGCTAACCGGATAGTTTCTGCTGTTGGTTAATGTTTGAAAACTTACGGTTCAGTTCATTTCATAAAATGTCTGTCATATTCATTTATGTATAATTATGAGATGAAGGGGTGAATGAGATAAAGAAGTGTATAAAGTTGTTCTACAATTTTAAAATCGAGTTGCTATTTGTATCCATTGTTACTGGAATTTAGCAATATAATGTCAGCCATTGACAGTATAAGGTGAACGTCGTAATTTTAAAAAAAATATAAAATGATAGTGTACTGCAGCTTGTGCTTTAACAATTAGTCATATGTAATTTGGGAAACTTTTTCCTACAGAAAATACAGATTTGAGTTGGTAATGTTTATGATTACTTCAAATTAAAATGGATCAGCATAACATATGGTATTTTGGCACGTATTAAAAAATAAAATTTTATAAAATGCCACCTATAGTCATCAAATCAAATCATCATGATCCCGATTTATGTTGATCCGGGAAGGATTGAAAGATTAAAAAAAAAAAAAGAACAGATGAGAAGAGAAATGGAGAACACGGGAAGAGTGAGCAACGTGTTAAACTCTATTGAAATATAACATAATCTGATCAATTATATCAATTTCTTCTGTTCTAAGACACATTGCTCCGTCATTGTCAGTGTTATTGATGATCTTGTAAATGTTATGAAGGACAGAACCTGACATGAAAAGACAACTCATTCCATGGAGGAAACTAAATTACCTTCCATGTAATATAAGTTTTGATAAAACGGTTAAATTATTTAGTAACACACAAGCAAAACAGAGTTAGATTCAAATCATTCAGGAGTTTACGTTTTAGAAAAAAAACCTAGTAGAGTGTTGACTACTCGCTCATATCAAATATAAGAACAACAACTTTTTAAGTTCTTTTAATATAATTGAACCATCTAACCATGCAATCTATCCTTCCCTTATCAAGACCCATTGCTCTGTCAATGTCAATGTTATTAATGGCATTATGACAACTTGGAATTACATACATTATTTGATAATCTAAAAAATCTTAGTAGAATTTAACAAAATTACATCGATCATAAACTGAGTGTCCAGCTAAAATTTGCTTAGAAATGAATTCGAAAATATTATTTTCTCTCGGCTTGTTTCTTTTTGATCAATTTAGCCATTAATTGGATATTATCAACTTCATGCTAAGTTACGTTTTAATCAAATGGTAATCATGAGCGCAAGTCTTAAATTAATTAACCTCTCCAAAAATAAATTGAAATGAAACCATTATCGTGACATTTACATCAATTATTAAAGTATTCATGACTTCATCCCTAATGGATTACAATCTTAATTCACACCTTAATATAATTTGTCCTTGCCTCGTACTAATGTGTCAAGCTGGTGTGAAAATAATTGATATGCAATAATAGCGTGCTGCATTTAAATGGTAATATTACGTTTCGACTCCAACTGGCTTTTGTTGAGGCAGCTCGCTACACCATTGATTAAAAAACCTATTGATTACATCATGAATTTTTAATATTATCTCAATTCCCTGGTGTAATATTGCATTTCCAGTGACATTAAAGATGTGTCACTTATCACGTGTATGGCCTACGTTGATCTACGTTACATAGAACATGCAATAGAGATAGGAAATGTAATCTAACCTTTGCATTTTGTACAGTTTGTAGTTTCTACTGGAAAAATCAGGAACGTTCCCTTATTGCAAATGCAGTTCCATGTAGTTACACCAACATACGTCTATCTTAGTTATACATTTCCGTATTGAGCTAATTACAGGTTCAAGGTTTGTTTGTCATTAGGATCTGCAACAAATCAATTACACAATCAAGTGATTTCCTTGACAACGACATTACAACCAATGTAGAAACGTCTCCAATGCAGGTTATAGAAGTTGTATATCAATAAATATTGTCTCATATACTCAACTCGTATACTTATTTATTAGCAAAACCCTTCATATGCTATTTAGATGTAAGTAACTTAAGTAACTGGTGACAGTTATTAAGTAACTACATTCATATGCGTAGATGTAGAATAATATTTAACCAAATGACAACACATAGCTGTTCCTATTGAGAGATAGTTGAGTAGTCTAAACCTGGTTAGAATATGGGAATTTATAGACAGATGAAGGAAACTTCCCTCCATCCATTAGTTATAATTCCCTATATATATCAAGCAAGAGCGCTGTATGACTTTTACGAAAATAGCATGTTTTTATCACCAACGTGAGGGCTATAATGATACGTACGTTTTTATTGCACTGCCGTGTGCAATACTTTTTGCAACATTTACCTGTCTTATTCAATTAATGAAAAATACGTTTCCAACACATCATACTTCCATTTGTTAAATGAGTAAATAAGCAGATTTGGTATTTCAATCATACAATCTAAACAAATTAAACAATGTTTTCATTATTATATTTGTAGATCTTTGTCAAATGTAACTCATTCGATTAATTGGCCTTCTTATGTTACTAACACCCACAGTTGCAGCAGCAACTGTGACTCCTTCAACAACATATGCTACAAGGCTGCATGATGGCAGCAGCATCTTTACTGCAGAAGCTAAGGCCATCCTTAAGGCCGTCCATCACATTAAAAACTCAACCCCTAATAATTACATTATTTTTTCCGATTCACTTTCTTGCCTACAAGCAATTAAAAACTGTAAGAGTGATCACCCAATTATCAGGGATATTTTATTACTTCATAATTCTTGTCTCCAATGCGACATCGTCTTCTGCTGGCTTCCTAGCCATATGGGTATTAGAGGTAATAACAAAGCTGACTCAGCTGCTAAATCTGCATTAAACCTCAAACATATTTCTCCTACCAAAGTTCCATATACGGATTCCAAACCTGCTATTAAATCTTACATTAAACAACGTTGGAAGTCCCAATGGGACCAACAACATCATAACAAACTTTACACTATTCAACCTCATTTAGGTTACAAATCTCTATCCTCTTTTACCCGGCAGGAAGCTTGTGTCCTACGACGATGTCGTATTGGACACTCTCATCTTACTCACTCATATCTTTTAAAGGGGGAAGATCCCCCAGTATGTATACCCTGTCAGTGCCCTCTCACAATCAAACACATTCTATGTGAGTGTTGGGACACTGCACATATCAGGGAAACTTTTTATCCTTCTATTTCAATCAATCAAGTTTTTACTCATTTCGGTGAGCATCGTGTTTTCGATTTCTTGAAGGCTATACACCTTATTGACAAATTGTAAATTTTAACTTTTCATTATCAGCTTTTATTCAACTTGTGATAATTTGCTGATGTTTTTGCGGCCTTCGTGCCGTGTTCCGTTTTTCAATTGCAATTTTCTTTTTTAAATTAGGCAAATAAATTAAATATCTCGCCGCTAATGGCTGCAATACTGCTGAAGCGGCGTTAAACAATAACTCACTCACTCACTCACTCGATTTCTTAAAGGCTATACACCTTATTGACAAATTGTAAATTTTAACTTTTCATTATCAGCTTTTATTCAACTTGTGATAATTTGCTGATGTTTTTGCGGCCTTCGTGCCGTGTTCCGTTTTTCAATTGCAATTTTCTTTTTTAAATTAGGCAAATAAATTAAATATCTCGCCGCTAATGGCTGCAATACTGCCGAAGCGGCGTTAAACAATAACTCACTCACTCACTCACTATGTTACTAACACGGAAATGGATTTGGATAATTCTAGATTATCAAAATATAGATTCGTATATTAGCACAGGTAAAATTCACTTATGGACTGTTATTCAAACATTGACATGGCTTAACAGTCTGAAATCAAATATCTGGTAAAAGAATTCTTAATGGAATGATGGATACGTTGTGTGTTTCTTTGAAACCAGTCCCTTATCCGTCTCTGAAAGGAGATTATTGTGAATTCAGGTAAGCTGGTTTCTGTACTGGAACCAAAAAGTAATCTATTACTGGATACTCCTGTGATTTCTCTTACAGGCTATCACAGTTCTATTTAGTTTATATTTAGTAAATTAAATTATGTCCTTATTAGGTTTGTATATCAAAATAATTTTGTTATAACCGACTTTCAGCCACGATAACACACACCAGTTTACTGTAGATTGCTACACATTTAATTTCAATTTACAAAAAAAACCAAAACATTTTACATGACTTTCATCAATTTGATCCTATGTTCAAATTTTCCGACAACGAAGTTAAAGGAAATGTTATTTATGTGTTTAATATATTGATATTAAATTCAAGATAATTACACTTGTTTGAAAATTAAGTGAAATAAAACTTTAGGTGATAGTTTTTTTTAACCAGTATCCAGTCAGTCCCTAACCAGTCTCACAGCAAGTATGATGGAAGAAGCTAATCATTGTCACTTGATATCTAGATAGGGATAAACTAATTACATATATATATATATATATATATATATATATATATATATATATATATATGCATACATGCATCCTCTCTGATGTTATTCAAGTTGAAGCATGTGAAGCTAATCTCATACAAATACAGACCATTTCCTACACCAAGCGTAAAAGAAATGTTCTTTAGGCTTTTTGGCAATATCATATTAATATTCATGAAACATTCTCCCATAATAATTAACATTTCAGAACTCTTCAGTTCACACTTCCATCCTTTCTTATCTGAATCTACAGTGAAATAAAAGTTTGGGTGTTAAACAATGCATATCTTATTATAAAACTTCACTTTTTTATATAAATAGAATAAACGTCATCATGATATATATTTTAGCATTACAGCTATTGGTAATTAGGGTTAAACTCTATTTATTAAGTTATAAAAATACCGAATTAGATGTGGTCAACTACTATATATAAAGGATATGAAGACATAACACCTATTAAGAGTGAATGTAAAGGTCACACAGGGGACATATAATATGAACATTATGGAACCGTAAATAGACTAAATGATATCCCTTATTGGACATGGTGTTCATTATCTGTCTGCTAATTGGATATTGACTGCTTTTCAAACTCCATTATTATAAAGTTCTGCAATGAGATAGATATCGAAAGCATACAGCTGATTCTATGTTTGCAATTGGCTTTCATAGCTGTATTATAGACTTGAGATTCATTACACATGTTTGATGTATTGATGTCATTGAAATTAGTGGTTTTCTATGGGAATGTGTTCTCTCTACAGTTGAAGGTTCTCCGGTATAGTCTCTTAATCTTGTAAATATTAACTGGTTATTAAGGATTCAGCCCTATGGTCCTTTTTAAAATGTTCGTGTTTTTAGCTTTATGTTCAAAGGGACATAATAGGGACACTATAAAAAAGTAATCAATGTCAAGGTTATTTATTGCAATTTGTTTCCCGATATTTGCTTAACAATTCTATTTCAGATCATTATCATGTAAAAGTTGATAGTTACGTCACAATTTGGGCTTTTCACCAAGACTCCGAAAATATGCCGTTTTGCTCATTGGAATGTGGGTCTCAATAATCCTACAGACATGCTAGAGACATGCAACTTTCTTTAAAAGATGCGCAATAACAATAGAAAGATGGTTTCATTCAATACATTTTATTTATTAAGCGCTGAATCCTTTTATCGTCACTTGTGACTATATTTAGATTATTTTTATTTGTTTTCCAATTTCAATAAAGCCAATTTGCCTCCCTCGTTTCATCATGTGTGTTTATTTACATCTTCAATAAAGCCTACAGGCAATTGTTTATCCACCTCTCAAGTACCTGTTCCCATCATGTTTGAGTTGCAAATCATCAGTGTATACCATCCTCATGCTTTACCCCCCTCATATTTGTATTACAAATTCCCATTGTATACCATTCTCATGCATGTTAATCTCCCTGATTGAGTTTTCTCACCATTGTTTTGTTTACTATATAAATTATCATATTTTGTTATTTCCTACATTCCGCCTGATGAAGGAGTGAGTATGTGCTCCGAAACGTCGTGTATTTTCACATAAAGTGTTATCCAGAAAATATTCCTGTTCTCATGTGATTATTAGTCTAGAGAATTACAATGTTCAGAAGGTTGTGATGAGCATAACATATTTCTGTCATAGAGAGAACATGACTGCAAACAAATGGACGCTTACATAGAAAAAGGTATATCACTGATACATATACATCATAATGGGGGAAACGTTTCATGTCTGAAGGATTTATACTAACAATAAATAAATGTTCACATATTTATCATGCCAAATGTAATATGGAACGTACATAGACAGTTATATCCTTGACTAACACAGCTATTTATATAGTGTTCATTAACTGTCTACTAATTGGATATTGGCATTATTCAACCTCCGCTATTAGTTGTAAGGTCTACATCTAGACATGTGTCTGCTGATTCTCTGTACGCAAATGGCTTTTATAGTTGTCTTATAGACTTAAGAATCGTTGCAAATAGTCGATGTATTGATTTACACAATTTTTGTAAAAATTGGTTCTCTAGTTTATGGGAATGTATTCTCTCCACAGTTCAATTTTCCCAAGTATAGCATCTCAATCTTGTAAAGACTAATTGGTAATATGATAAACAGTCGAGATAAATACCGTGTTCTGTAAGGTATAATGAGCATATTATAGTTCTGTCAGAGAAAGAACATGATTGAAAACAGATGGACGCTTACATAGCCAAAGCTATATCCATTTTACATAAAATTATAATGGTGGAAACCAAGTGTCACGCCTTTAGGGTTTATACTCGCACATAACAAACAAAAGTTTCATTATGTAAAACGTGAATAAAACTAAAACTGCTTCGAATAAAAAAATTATGTTTTTTAAATGGTGATTATGTTATGTAAATATTGCCTTGATTCGTGCTTACATGAGATACCTTGATAATCATTGTATATGTCAAACCGGATTAGATAGATCTGTGTTTTTGTAAATCTACATATGATATAAGTTGAACTGAAAATCATACACTGTATCATGGTGATGATATATTTCAATTAAGCAATCCTGAATATTTTGAAATTTAATATTTTTGATTGTTTTTAAGACTAAATCCAAATTAACTTTTGATATGGATAGATTCGGCACAAATACAACAGTAGTACATATACCGTGAGAGAATGGTTGTAAAACCAAGTGCTGTCACCTTTGTCTTTGAACTAACATGTTTATTAGTGAAGCGCATAGAATGATATGCTGAGCTCATCTGTGGGATAATGATGCACTTCAGATCACACAATTATGTTTAAACTCGACCTACCTTCCTAACAGCAGACCAGACAGTTTGTAAACATTATTCCGAAATTGGACTTACCTGCAAAAGAAGGAAAAATCAAATAGTTTAGAATATAAGCTAGTACATTATATCTCGTAATATCACAAACATGTTAATATAAAATGTTCATTAGGTTGATTTATGTTTTAAATCACAATGAACATATAAATAACATTTTCACTCATTGGCAATAAGAGAAACAACATTGCTGACGACAGACACAATATGTTCAGTCTGACTATTTTGAACAGGAAGCATCGAATATGTATATACTAAATGTTTATGAACCTATTGATAATAACCATGGTATTATTCTGTTGCCTTTAAAATTGCCTTTAGATTTCTCTACTAATATTTAAACAATGACGTAAAAGGGGCAGTAGCACGTTTTTTGCAAATTGTATTTTTTCCAATTTCTCATTTATAATGATAATTCGTGTCATTTATATTTACTTAAGAGGGTAAACAATCGTATTATACAAACCAATTATCCGTAGTGATAATATCGGTGTTGCGTATAAAGTCAAAATTGCATGGCAGTCATTTTATTGTGAACACATTTTATTATTTTGAATGACAAAAAAAGACATACTTTTTCAAATACATATCATCAACTTATTTGAGCGAAAAAACGTGCTACTGCCCCTTTAAGATCAAATGCTGTATCCTTGTAAAGTACATAGTATTACATAAAAATATGTCCATACAATTGAAAAAATATATACCAGCATAAACATCGGACAATTTCTCATGCGCTAATTATAGCTATGCATGTACCAGAGCCACGAAACTTTTTCTCTTGTCACTTGTTTTTTTCACTACTTATTGGTATCTGGTACAGACTTGCAAAGGTGTGGCCACACACAAGAACATCAATTGTGTCTGTCATCTGAAAATGTTTGACATGGTGGATGGTGAAATGTCAACAGTCTGAAAACTGTTTTTTTAAAATTCCCCATTTATGATGATAGTTTCCGTCATTTATATTTACTTTAGATGGTAAAACATCTTATTACACAAACCAATTATCTGTAGTAGTAATAACGATGTTGGATATAAAGCAAAAAAACGAATGGCGGCTGTTGTATTGTGAACACATTTTATTATTTCGAATTACAAAAACGATTCACATGACTTCAACGAACCATATACTGTCATTTTAAACTTGGTTTTCCGAAGAGAGAATGGTGTTTTACTATTGATGACATTATTTTTCAAATACATTTCATCGACTTATTTGAGCAATAAAACGTGCCATGTCCCCTTTTAATAATCATAAGACAATTCATGAATCCCCGTGGTAGATACAAGTCAGAGTCCAAAATATACTGCCGTGAGAAGTTATGTCTAATGCAACCAAAGCCATTAACTTAACTTACAATTAGATTTCTTACTTATACAAATGTTTGGTTTAATTAATCCAGTAAAGCATTTCTTTAAGACTACCTGCTGTAAAACGACCACTTTGTTGTTTATCAATATTCATGATCAACATATCCATTACCGATAAATACATTGTTTTGTTTTATATAGTGGTGGGTAGCAAGTTGCCCACCGGTGTGATAACTAGTTGGCAACTGGTGTCAGATAGCTGGTGGCTTACCACTGGTGGGTAGCAATTGGCCCACCGGTATGATAGCTAGTGGCTTGCCACTGGTGGATAGCAAGTGCTCCACCAGCATGGACAAACTACTAGTGGGCCACTGGAGCAGGTACTAGTGGTCCACCAGTTGTGTGTTTTCTGGGGAGACGAGACGAGGCCACTGTCTATGTCGTGACACAATTGACAACTTAAACACCACGAATGAAAGCTCACTGTATAACATTTGTACCTTTTTTTATTGTATCAGTTGCACTTTTTATTTCCCAGAAAGAAGGTAATAAATGGATCATACATGTACATATACTGTAAAAAGTGGAAAAGTGAAAAAGTAACTTGAATAAGCACTGTATGTCATAACATTTTCTGCACGATGTAGATGAGTCGTGTCAATTATATAAAAAAATATGTCTGGTTAGCTCAAGACAGTAGTTAGGTATAGTGACGAGGAGAACTTATAAGTGTATCAAGGGATGACAATGAGCACATATTATTAAACTTCATCATATAACCATCACATTTGCGGAACTACACATATTATCAGTTGATTTTGTCCTCTAACAACATGAAGCTTAAAGAGTAGTAGGATGAGAGACTTGGTGTATTGTAGTCAGATACTTTGAAGTTACATGGGTAAGATGAACAAACCTTTTTAATGGGCCTGGATAGCCATTAATGCTTTTTTTCATGCTTATTCTTCAATCATCCATTGAAAGGATCCATTTTCTATATATCCTATGAGTCTTTAATACGGTAAATGACATATAACGATATATAAGGATCATATATTACTCTTGTTTTACATCTAGGGATCTTAAGTGAACTTTATATTGCCTTTACCATTTGTATTTAGTAAGTCTAATTAAATAAACATTCACAAAAGTTAACTTAATTGTCCTTTACTCTTTGAAGTTAGTTTGCATTGTACTTTGTACATGATCTGTGTCTTAGTTAGAAGGAATAGTAAGATATAACAAGCAATCTTATATATGTTAATGTTTATCATGAGAGTACTTGAAACAAATATACATGTATCCGGCCCATAGAAACATTGTTACTGAAGATTTAACCTTTGCTTGCCAAACATATATTTAGTGATGATGTGCAACAAAAATGCTAATACAAATATAGTTTTGTTAGATACTGAAGATAGGATTGTCAGTATTGCTTGACATAAACACCGATCTACTATTGTCCATGACTAAATAAGATTTGTTCCAAATATACATACACATACACCTTGATCCTTTCTAATTAAGTTGGGAAAGGGAAATGTTCATGGGACAACTATTTACATTCAAGTTTTGTATTGATGAAATATGCATCACAGATTTATTTACATAAGCATTACACTCAAATACAAGTAACACAGTACATGGAATTAACACTTGTTTTGTAATCAAGTAATATAAGACACAGTGAAATATTCCCATGAAATTATCTTCATAATGATAACTGACAAACTACATACTTATAGGCCACATAATCCATTGAAAAGTATTCATACGTACAGTATATTTGACGTGAAACTGTATCAAATTTTAAAATAACTTTATAAAGATTTCTGATTGGTATTTTTGTTTTCACAATTGAAGAATCATGAAATCATATCATCTTTTTAGCTGTTAAATGAGAAGATTTGTTATCAAACGTTTAAGCAAATAAAGTTATCAAATAAATTTGTTTAGTACGAAAATAAACTGAAACTCTTTTCTGAAATGAGTTCTGCATCACTGAAGACATGTTTCTATGCTGTCACCTTGTGAGGTATGGAGGTAGCCCCGTGATGCATCTGAGCGAAGGAGATTATCAAAACCTCTTAGAAATTGCTGAGGGCAATACAATCAAAATCCCATTAAGTCATGTCATGTTACTTCTCTTTGCCTGGCTTATTGGGATTGTGAATAATTATTTTACCTAAAAGTGTAAAGAGTCTCAGAAATCTGATAGATAAATATTTATGACCAGCGCTGTCTTTCTTCACCTCTTGCATCTCATATTTGCACTGAATGTGTTTAATGTACCAATCTCACAGTGGATCTTACTTAGCTAAGTTCATCCACCATTAACAGAAGGAAATTAACCGGCGTACAAAAATATATATTTACAACTTCAAAATGCCATTATCATTATTTCAATGTACTCAAATCATAGATAACATTCCCTTTCAATGTAGTAATATAAATATATATTTATTTGTTATAGAATATATGCCAGTCACTTGGGAACAGATTTATCTTTAGATCACTATTGGCTTTTGAAAATATATAAATGTAAGTTCACCTTAACCTTCATTTCTATGTATTATGCAGCGGTATTAAGATTTAGTTTTACATTTTGGTTCCCAATATTTCATTTCAATATTGTAATTAATATCTTTAGATCAAAAGTTGAGGATTACCCCAATATTCAATCTCAAGCTAATGGTTGAACCATTATGTAAATTAAAATATAGGGGAAATTGTTTGTGTCTAACCTTACAATGTATACACAGATCTAATATGATCAAATGATACTCAAGCTAACTCAATATCTGAAAGGAAAACAGCAAGACATCAAACACTTTTGAGCCGTCTATTTACAAATAATGTCATTAAAAATCGGATTCAGGCATACATTTAAGTGAATCCTTTGGCCCTAAATTTACTAAAATTACTAGTCACGTAATATGATTTTTGGGAATTGAGTTGATAAGGTTTCTCTCAGATGTCTTTTGCTCAACCTCAAATAAACACATTGCTATAATCCTGCCGTAATACCTGTTTGAAGCCATCATGAAACCTGCTTCTTACGATAACTATGTTCTTATTAAATGGATATGGAAACGGGTCTCCCTTGTTATGATCAAACTTACGAAAATAGTGACTTTCATCAATTTGAACCAATGATTAGCGAATATCCCAAACATGCTCTTATTATCATTTAGTCATTTACATACTGGGAAATATTGGCTATTGATCATAATTCATCTTTCATTGTATTCATGTCTGAGTAAACTTTCTAAATCATACATATAATACAGATCTGCCCAAACGGCTTTCATAGTTGTCTTACCGACTTTAACCCTTAGACATGCCTGCTGTATTGATTTATCCTAATTAGTGATTTTCTATTATATGATGATGTTTCAAATCTTAGCGTTATTGTCTACATATTGCTAATACTTATTATATAGTTATGTAACTACTTGGATCATCAAGGGATGCCTAGGTTTCACATGACCCTTTGTCACATCAATTCTGCAACATTCTCTTCAACTCGGCCAGGTTCCAGATAGGTTGAAACAGGCAATCGTCACACCACTGTTACAGAAACTATCACTGGAAAAGGACTACCGTCCAGTTTCAAATTTGGCTTTCATCTCTAAAGTGCTGGAGAAGGTGGTTCTCAAGAGGATTAATGCGCACTTGGCTGAGAATGATCTCACTGAAGTGTTCCTGTCTGCTTATAAGCCCAAACACAGTACTGAGACAGCACTGCTCAGAGTGCACAATGGCATTCTCGGGTTCATGGATAAGCAGGAGGTGATGTTAGATCTCACTGCTGATTTGCATACGGTAGATCACCAAATACTTCTTGAGGGACTGAAGTTAACACTAGGAATCACTGGTACAGCCTTATCCTGGTTTCAGTTGTACTTGTCAGACAGGATAATGAGAGTACGAATACATGGAGAACTGTCTTGAAGTATGGAGTCCCTCAGGGTTTCCTTGTTAGGCCCGGTTTTATTTTCCCTGTACTTTTCCCTACCACTTGGAAAAGTCATTCAGAAACATGGATTGAACTTCCACGGCTACGCAGATGACAATCAGCTTTATATAGGTATACAACCTGCATCTATTCAAGCTTTGAAGAATGTCATGGAAAGCTGTATTGAGAGTGTCCAATCCTGGATGTCTGCTAATTTCCTGAAACTTAATCCAGAAAAAACTGAACTTATTATCTTCGGCACACCACAACAGCTGCAGCGGTAGGGAGTCTCATAGAGGGAGTGTGAACCTGATCTTCCCACGGTTCCAGAAATGTTGTTTGAAGATTAGACAGCTGTATATACAATGCAGTGATAGGTTACCTTTATGTTCAAGGTTGAAGAACGATGATATCAATGATATGGTCAACCTTTACTATACTTTATTTAAAAAGTGATCAAATCAAGTCACAAAATGCTGTTCCAGAAACTTCAAGAAATGAGGTGTGGAGAAACAACAAAACAACACATGTGAATAGCAATGATGAGAGTTAAGAACTTGTTATTCTTGAAAGCTACAGAATCTAATCATGCATTCATTCATTTCGTCTGTACTAAGACACATTGGTCAGTCATTGTCAGTTGTATTAAATAGATCGTCTGTGCAATGAAATAACAATATGAAACTTTACTTTCTATTATTCTTAAGTAAATGTTCTGCATGAACACACGTTGTTACTCGTTCTCGTTCGTTAACCTTGCTGCATTCATCACTTGACATATCAAAACAGCCTTAGTACACATTTCATCAAATATGCATCAATATTAATCTCACAGTTTTAATCAGGCTAAGTTACATTTTAGCAGAATGGTTATAAAGTTTTCACAGTCTTACAAACCCCGCAACAAAAAAAGTTGATTTAAAATGACTTATTCTTTTCCCTTTTAGATCAAGTATTAAGGTATTCGCGAAATAAACTCTAATGATTAACACTACAAACCTACAAAATAAAATATATATCAATCTGGTGGGTTGATAGTTGATATTCAATTGCAAAATAGCATGATGTATTTAATGGTGATAATAAGTTTCGACCCCAACTTATTTTTGCGAAGACAGTTTATCACATCTCTTATAACTTACACGAGAACTGGACATTATCTCAATTTACTGCTGAAAATTATGTAATTCTGCACGTTCAAAGAAAGTTCGGACTTGTCACTTTTAATTTAATTGTTTTTCCATTTCAATATTTGCAAAGGCCGTTTCAATAATGGAAAATACTTTTCAATTGAAATTTGGCCTTCCAAACTTGGCGGTCCAACTTGAATAACATAAAATTGTGAATTCAGTGGTGATATACAAAGTAATTTCACCCTTCCTTGGGGAAAAAAACAGGCAACCTAAAACTAAGTGTTACATGTACATGCAGATTGTAAAAGAACATTCAATATAGTTCACAGATAACACATGAATACAAATGCAGAACCATATAACAATAATTACTATAGGATTAATAGCTAAGCAAATCCTTATTGAGCTAACTATATCTTCGAATTTGTATTGCCACCATGACCTGTAACTCGGCAAATAAGGAAATACTTGATTACATAACATTTTATCAATACACTTTTTTCATACTCTATTTGCACTTTAGTAATGATTCATTTGCATCTATATCATAATAAAGACAGACTTTGTGTACCTTAATGTTGAACGTTTTTAAGCGATGTATTTTGTACTCATCTTATTGTCTGAGTATCTTGCAATCCTAATTAGGGTACCTTTTTAGGGTACCTTTGTTCTGGAACACTCGTATCTTGGGATAAGGACTATTAAAGTTAGATAACTTAAAATGCAGATCTGCAACTTTTGGAAATAAATATTTGGTGTTCAAAATGAATGAACATAAATACCCCATTTCTAATCTAAATACGACAATTACGTTTATCTATCTAAATATACTGTATATATCAACTCAGTAGCAGTTTACTTAATCTGAAATCTTCTATCTCAAACTTTGTGGTCATCACAAACAAACAACATGTGTCATTTAACCAATGGATAAAATATATTTAAGAACGTAAATAGTCTAATAATATCCAAATATCTATTATATTTATATAATAAATCACCTTAAAGGTTATATATCTACTAATTGGACATTAGCTATTTATCAAGCCATCATTATTTGTTATTATAAGGTCATACGCCCGGAAGTTAACAGGAATGTCTATGTGTATAATATTACTTATTTCTATTCTATTCCTGGTCGTTGGTTTCTTCTCCGCCACAACCCATCCATCTATCTATACATCTATCAATTAAGACTGTTCAGTTGTTTCAACATATCTAATAGTCATAACTTTTGTCTCAATATAGTTTTTACTGTTTGAGTAATACATTTCAGAATGATTTATATAGTAATCACTGGTTCACACAATACAATTAAATGAAAAGCAACTCTTAATGTTAGGGAATGATTATCCTTTTCTGATTTAAACAAATTAATTGATAGGTTTGGGTACAAGTTACCCAACTTAGTGAAACCCTCTCCTATGTACAGTGCTGACATATAACATTGAAACGCAATATATGTACAATGATATATACAGAAACGAGAGAAAAACAATGTTGCATATTTACAAGAAAAAAAACCCATAGACATGTACAATATCAGGAAAGAAAAAAACAGTAATACTAAAAATGATAGATTATATGCGGGTTAATTGTCATTCGAAATTCGAAATACTTGACGAAAAGTCTGGAAGTAAAATGTTTGCAATGATAGCAGTTGCAGCAGGAAATACACATATGACATAGATACAATCTATTCGAGTCAATTTGATAACTGTATTTTCTAATTTTCATAATATGTGCATGATACCATCTCCCCAGAAACCAGTAATTGGAACGTCATCTTATTAATCATTGAAGGTTTCACTTGATAGCAGATTAGTCCGTACAGATATACATTGATTGATCCGTACCAGCTTGTGTCTTATTTCCCAGAGGTGCAAAGCTGTGAGATAAATCTTATGAAGATATTGAGAGCGACAATTTATCAAGATGAATTCCAGCCAAGATGTTTGTGTAATTATTTTCATCAGAAGTAAATATGCAAAATGTCTGTTAACCTTTAGCCTGCTGGATTGTTTTCAAGTTTTTGCAGAGAGCGTCATATTTGTAAATTTGTAACAATTACGTCACAGGGGTATCCTTCATTTAAAGTTTTTCTCGCCTTAGTAATTAACATAATCTTAAACTAATTAAAATAAATATCTGAGTCACATTTTCTTCTAACTTATTATTGTCATAAAAAAATATTAATTAGTGTAATATTTTTCAAATATCAATTAATTTTACACTTGTCTATGGAAAAAATGAAATAATACATTAGTTCTAAAATTGTACTACATTTTCAAACTTGAATTATTTTGTCAATAATTATTTATGCAGCCCAATTTTTACACCATTTTGTTCAGAATTAAATTTTATACCAGAAACAAATTATGTTGATGGTATGTGTTTTCCTTTCAGAAAACAATAACCCGTCATAAACGATCTCCGATGTATTTATAAAATTTCGACGTAATTTGTAAAAATGGATATTCTTCAATGAACAATGCATTTACTTCCGTGAGAAATATTTGTAGAATAATGCATCAATCGTAATAAAATTTACACAAAAGGTTAACACATCTATTCACTTTTCTGTGTTCCAAATATAAGCATATGACATTACAGTTTTTATATGTTCCAACGTCAATCAGTCATCGATATCTCGAAACATGACAGTCAAGAAACACTCGGCGCTCGCCATTGTTATGCATTTCCTTCGCCGATTACAGATTTGTTCAAATAAAAAAATCCAATGATCTAAATCATTTTGTAAATATTCCGTTTAAAACCAAAGTTAGAACACATTTTTCCTAATGTCTGTTGAATATTTAATGTAAACATGGTCTTGAAAAGTTTAAAAATACAATCAAAATTTCATTCGGGTAGCGTTGTCGTATTTGTAAACAATGTCACGTGATTAGCTTGGTTGGACAAAATTGATCATGTGACCATCTATGTTTCGTTTGTCATTTCACTGTAAATTCGCCGATTCAAACACTAGTTATACACATTTATTCTTTGAAATATAATTGTTTGTCATTCTTGTTAATTTCATGGATGTTATAACATGTGCATTCATTTAATTCGTATCAGAACAAAATATTGAGTGAAAAAGTTGAGACGACACAATGGCCTCCATTTGCAATGAATTCGAACTGACAGGTCTATCTATGTTTTCGTTTGAAAACGGGTATAATTTCTATCACATTCCAAATGAAAACTTTAAAATAATCAACATGAATCATTTAGCAATTGTATTCATACAATAATTTCACATAGACGAGACTTGTTAATTCGTAATTTACTGTTTCACGGCTCCATTTCAACTTGTGAAATCGCAGATCAGAAAGTCGGTCCATGTCATGTCAAACACATTTCGTACTTCAAATGTAAACTCATACATGATCACGATTTGTGATAATGGTAGGATATGACATGATTTTTTCATATATGTATAAATTATAATCAAAATTCAAATTTACTCACAGTGATTTTAATCGTAAAAGCAATGTTACATCCGGGTGCTAGGTTCACTTATGCAAATTTATCGGGTCAAGGACACTGACTCTACGAACTGATGAAATAATTATTACAACCTCATTATTTGTTTTTAGAACGATTTTTATAAAACTACATCGTATTTAGTGTCAATTTGTTTAATTTCAACAGTTAATTACACTCTATGGTTAGACCGACGACCATTTCTAAAAATAGATACAGGAAGTCGCGCTTTCGCTCTCGGAAGCAAAACTTCAGAAATAGCGTCAGTTTTCCATGGGCTGACTTGAAAAAATGACAGATATGGTACTGCTGTACGTTGAATATATTGCTATATTTGGAAACAAGAATTGACAAACAATGCACAGATAAATGATTATTTATTTTTTGGAAGATTGTGAGATTCAAAAAGTGTAAGTGAAATTCTGTATTTATTTTCATGGATTTTACAAAAAGTAATCGATTGATGTTTTCATTTGCCGATATATTCGCAAATTTGTCATTATTTTCTAACAAGATTATATTCAATGTCTAAATTTTTTAATAAGCTAGGTGATGATATTCTGAACATAATGATGTCAAATTTATGCATTTGGCATGCACTTACTATGGAATTTCAACCCTTTGAATCGAATAGGTAACAATTTCATAACGACGTCAAACACGCACCTGCAGCCAATTTTTTGATTGAAAATACGTTCAAGATTTTTAATTCGTCATTTCTCAATAAAATACAATTTTACAGACATACTAATTACATCACGTGAACGTCTATTGATTTCTGATTCGGAAAATGTGAACTTTTTCATTAATCACAGAACTTTGTCACAGACTTATGTCGTATGTATGTCAAAGGGTCAAACGTCAGTGGTGTGTCAATATATAAAAATCCTTTGGACCACAATAAAGGCCTCTAGCGTGCAGGAGCTTAAGGCAATTTACAATGTCCGGACTCTGTAAAATGAAATTGAGCTTTTGTTATATTCAAGCATGGTACATACACCTCAATAAGTAGATAACTAGGTATAACATGACAAAACAGTTTTGCTTGGAGATAGAAACCATAAAAGAAACATTTCGTGGAAGCAAAACACAACCATGGTTACAGAAAATAAGAGTTCACATCAAAGGATGTTTCATAATTGAATGTACGAATTAACTTGTCTACTAAATTATGCATCTACTTACGTGTATCACTATATTCCTGAACAGTTTGTATTACTTTCACCCTGAGGTCGAGCAGGTTATCAGAACATGTAATTACATATAGAACTAAACTCCATTATCTGAAGGCAGTGTGTCTTGAACTTATATTCGACTTTTAAGGAAAAATAACTGGTTTCCAATTTAGTTACACTAACGTTATAGTCTGTAGCTACCAAAGGCCTCTGCAGATTTTATATCAGACGGAAAGTAGAAAACTTTGTTATCTTTGAGGTGTTTGATGGAAGTTTGCTTGTTTGAAAGAAGTTCATATTGGACTGACCTTGTTTTCATGTGAATGTTGCTTTATCTGATTGATTTTGACTACCTATATGTCAAATACCAAGAAAAAACAAAACGAAAACAAGTTCAATCAAGGAATCAGTCTCTAAAGAGCACAGAAGACTGAAATAGAGATACATATACTTTTCTTAGTCTTATATTCCATTTATTTCAAAAGTTTACGTTTGCCGCTTTATTCAATTTTAATAGGCGTATCTTGCAATGGGTCTGATTAAGGAAATCCATTGCTCTTCTAAGTAGATTTATGAAACACTAAAGTTAAAAAATATATAGTACACATCAGAATATGATATTTTGGGCAAAACATATTATATATTAACCATCAAATAACACAAATAGCCCCCATTATACTCTATATATGATATGTAATTCTATTTATCTAACTATATCAACTCAGTGGTGATCATAAAGGAGTAAACAATTAAATTATAAGTTAATCTGAAATCTAAAACCAACCCATTTAATTTGTCTAAGTATCTTGAAATACGGGTTAGGGTACTCTTGGTAAGTGTTCTGGAATACTTGTATCTGGTGATAAGAACTATTAAAGTTAGATCTGCAACTTTTGCAATTAAATATTTGGTATTGGAAATGAATGAACATAAATACCCTATTTCTACTCTAAATATGACAATAACTTTTATCTATCAACTCAGTGGTCATCGAATCGAAATCTAACTAGCATTTCTCTTAATCTGAAATCTACTTTCTCAAACTGTGAAGAGTGATATACACCATGAATGCAAACATCGGAATGTGTCATTAACCAATGGATATACGATATTAATGTACAAGGTCTCAAAATACCAAGACACTTATTCTAAGTATCTTTATATATCATCTTAATGGTTATCTTTCTACTAATTGGACATTACCTATTTACCAAGCCAACATATTTTGACAATGCAAGGGCATACGTCTGAAAGCTAACGGACATGTCTATGTATACAATATTACTTGTTAAACTGTTTACCTCTATTCTATTCCTGATTCCTTCTCTTTAATTGGCACATACATAGAGGTTATCATGAGAGTGTGTTTTGGGATGGTCAATATCCTGCATTAGGAATAAACATTGTATTTTGCGAGCCTTGGCAATATGACATTCCCATCCGTGGCAATCTATTTCATAGACGTTCTTAGTTCAGTCGTTTGACATATCTATTAGTCATCTAGTAGTATTTTTAGCAGTCCATTGTGTAATCAAGTTTAAAATTATTTCTACAGTCATCAATTCAGATAATACAGATGAATGAAATGCAACTACTAAACCCAATGAACTATTGAGCTTTAATCCAAATTTGAAATCATTGACAAAATAAAATGTCTGATTTTAGTGAGGTCAGTGTCAGCGGTAAAAGTTGACACAAATCTATTTCAGTCTTTTTGATAGATGTATAGAGACACGCTCCCTACCTTGGAAATATGTGTTCATTATTTTCACAAATCAATCATTAGAAACTCATGTAATTAATCATTGAACAATTTGCTTAATTACGTGTGATGTAATACAGATATGCGTCTATTTGTGTGGATTGATTGACCCTTATTTACTTATGACTATATTTCCTCGAGGTGCAAAGTTGTGAGATGAATTTTGTAAAGATATTCAGATTCATGGCTTCAGGATAAATTCAAATTATGATCTCTGAATGATTATCTCCATACAATGTAAGATCAAAGGAGAATGAAATATCGTATTTTATTCTAAATTTTAGGCTTGAGGACATATTACATTTATGATGAAATTTTATCATAAAGGTACCTCAATAACTAGATAACAGGATATCACAAGACACGTATTTATCGAATATTATAGATGGAAGATGGAAGAGTTGTCCTTCAAACAAAACACAGCCATGACCACAGCCATATAAGAACTCATTATGGTTAATACAAGATTATACGATCAACCAATTGCAATGTAGTAAATTATGTATCCACTTACGTATATCAGAATATTCCTGGTCAGTTGGTACTAATTTCACTTTAGGTTCGGGCAGGTAACCGGAAAATGTGATTTCATATTGAACTGAAATAAACTAAACTTCAAGCTCTGAATCTTGAAATTAATTTAAATTTTGAAGTATAAACAAGATTTCGCCATTTATCAATGATGTAGAAGTCTAACCAAATACTTTTAAGACTAAAGATGTTTTTAAAAATACCATGGTACCTGATTCTATTAAGCTAGATTTCATTACATATAATTAAAAGTTACAAATAGGAAATTGATACATTAATTATAAAGTATTCTATTCTAAATATGCTCTTGTTTCCATGCACACAGTGGCTGAAAAACTTGTTGTTTCCATACGGTTTTGGACAGAATGTTTTGTGTTTATATAAACATTGATGAAATACAAAATCAACCTTATAAATATGTAGTCAACGTCATGTACCTTCCGGACCGTGTGCACCCACCAATGCTACAGTATGGCATAGACTCTTCCAAAAGATGTGACAGATTTATTTATTTATTATATGTGGTGTAACTATTTCAATCGTTTATCATATAAACTATCAGTACAACCCCTTCCGTGGATAGTGTGTACTGTTGGTGAAACCACATCATCAAATCTGAAATAGACTGATAAAACTTCTCGTCGTAATGAATTAATTAAGGATAGATTTGCAACAAGTAATAACTTTTCCATTAGGGTAATGAGTAAATAGAGAGGCTATGTAATTCACTCATCAATGTATTTTTTTCCAATATTGCAATCTTTATCAAATATTACTTATTCTATTTCTTGTCATTATTATACTGCTGACAAGTAAATGGAACCAAACAATTGTAGAAAATCCAAATATAGATTCGTATGTTAGCACAGATAAAATGCACTTATGGACTATCATTTAAATTGTCGAGACTACTGAACAGAATATCAAGATAAGAGCCGGGCTAATGACATGATGGATGTGTTGTGTGTTGTGTTTGACAATTGTTTATTTCCAAACCATTACACAGTCTCTGAACAGTCTGCCAGGAAGAATATACTGGAAGAAATAAACCATTATCACTTGAAGGTTGCCAAGATTAAACTGATAGGTGCACATAAATGCTATACAACCTCAAAAAGCAGATGCCATAAAGACGATTTGATATTCTGCTTTATCCAAAACATATACGATTGAAACTATATCCTTTAAACACTTATAACGTATATATACAGCTTTTAAATTATGTTATATGTCAATTATTTCTTTATTCCCATCAACCACATTTGTGGATAGGAAGAACACTGATGATAGAAATCAACTGTTACGGGTTACAACAACTGTGGTTCGCTTGGGAAAATCAATCCAGTACCAATTCAGTTTTCACTGTCTCATTACAATATGTTTTTTGGGTGAACATTAGTGAAATCTATTGCGATATCTGCACGCTAATGGACGGAGAGCAACCTTGAACTACGCTTATACAAGTTGTTTAAGTTTACTTGTGCTTACAACCATGACATAAGATTAGGTTATATTGTATCAAATCATACTGAAAGAGTTAGAATTAAATTAAACAAGTTGCTGGACACCTTTTATAATCAAGTTGTTACTCATTCCAATTATTTCTCAGAAACCACCCTGAAAATGGTGTATTTAACTTTCAAATTACAAACCAGTTTACCACGTAAAAGCGGATTGAAACAAAAACAAATATCCGCGAATCACATGACCCTGAAAGTACACTTAACTAGTTATCACAACTTCACTTGTTTCAACCATGCCATTGTGATTTCATCTTCTTGTCATTGTTATCTCCTTACAAACATTGACATTCAGACATTGACATTTTTGCGATATGACCTCTATTAAACAAAGCTCATGTGACCAGTATACATCCTCAGAGACGAGATTGGCAGCTGAATAGGATAACCTTCATACTTTAACTTCTATACAAAATAACTTTCGGGACTACTTCATCACTGTATCATTGCGCAATTTTAACACGATGATCATTTCTGGATTAATCTTTTAAAAAAAAAACTTTCAACAAGAATTATATTCATATATAAATTTGTATGTTTGTAAGTTAGATAAGTACAGCATGATAGAACCAAAAACGAAAACTTTAATTATATTTCTGTGAACTACGTTTTGCGCCTGGTGACACATAAGTGATGCGGTATTTGTTTGATGGAGATTAGTGCCTTATCTAGGACAGTAATACACATTTGTTTTGTCATGCACTGTACATCTTTTGCAGAGTTTTTTTATTTGCTGATTAAAAATCGCTTTGATTGCAAAGTTTGAATTCATAAGAAATAAATTTAATAATGGGTTTGTTCACTGAAACTTAGCTTAGAAACGGTATAAAAAATCAAGTCAAACTATTGTATAACTGCGGTCGACAAGCTCTGGCATTTATACCAGGCTAACTTGCACTTTTCAAACCGTTTATAAGCCAGTAAAAGAACACATTATGAAATATATTTCTTCGTATCCTGTATATAACTTCTGTTTTATTATCTCCCATAGGGTTGATAACGAAATAAACATCTTTACTGAAAACGCAATGTTTGATAAAGACGTTGATCATCCCTAGTAACCCTGTCTTCTACACTAAACTAATCATACACATTACAAGATTAGTGTGTATTTAGTTGATATGGCTTCTCTCGTGTCTATAGTGAAACCCAATAGCAATGCATTGCTAAATAATGTTGTAATTCTCTTATCGTAATTTTGTTTTGTTGTTTCCCCTTGTAATTACTGAAATCAAATAAATGAAGAAATAATGTTGTTTGGTATTATATTTACAAATTTACAATTTCTTTATAGCTCTCATGTAACCACAGTAGCAAACACCATCTTCATTGTTTTCAGCAACCACATTTGTTTACAACTTACAAAAATGTTCTAAAGTGATTTTAATGAATTTTAACCAAACAGAAGCTACTTTCTAGGATAACTTGTTATTTTTCCTAGAAAGAATATACACTTTTCCTCAACGAAGTTCAAGTAATTGTTCTTTAAGCTTTTGAGCAAAAAAATTGAAAATGAAAATTGTGCAATATCATATTGATATTCATGAAACTTTCTCTCTGAGTATTTACATTTCAGAACTTGCAGACGTAAGTCTTGTTAGACAGTAAAGTGCCAATAAAATAAAATGAAAATAAAGTGTTAAAGAATGCATATCTGAGACTGTAAACCCGCTAACCCATCTAAATTCAATAACACTTGAAACAACACTTTTTGCCGAAGAAATTAGTGTAACGTAGAAGACTAGGAATTTATGGACGATCAACTACTTTTTTTTAACAATTGCTAAATAAAAGAAGTTGATCATCCATATATCCCTTGTCTTCTTTGCCAATATTGTTTATTATTATATAGGGCAATCATATCGGGGTTCATATTTTTCATACGATGCCCTAGAGCAAAACATGTATTTGTCATGGTGACGTGATGTCATAAACAATACTATGGCGTCCCCCTTCGGCTGTTACGTTGCGTTCTAAATGCGGCGACGGCTTATAGATGAAAGTGGTTTTTAGCGTACTTTCATTAATTTCACGACTTCGGTAATAAACAGAATACTATATGTCTATGTCATACTATGTTTACGACACTCGCGCCTGATTGTCGGTGATTCCCTCCCTTCTGCTCAGGACATACTAATATTCAGGCACTCGTGTCCCATAGAGACGAATAGAATATATTCTATGGAATGATCCTAGATAATGCTTACAATGGTGTGTATTGTGTTTAGCAGTAAGGAACATTGCATATTTATCCGCACTTTGTCAACTGTCTTGACTTACAACAATTATTTATATTATAAATATTGAGTAAGCAATATGATAACTCAAATAAATTTCAATAATTGTGTAATTTGACGTACATGTGTCTGAAAGGTTGAAAGCGAAGGTCACACAGTTGACATGCAATTTGATCATCAAAATATAAATTGTTGGAATGATTACTCTATTGGACATAGCTATATACATGTTAATTATTTGGTATATGCTATCATTCACCCTAATTTGTTGTGAGGTCTTACTTTGATAGCTGTCTAAATCACACAGCTGTGTCTGTGTATGCAATTGTTGTCTTATCGATTTAAATCCTTAGACATGACTGCACCTGTCTCGTATATTGATATTGACACGTATCCTAATAAGTTGGCATCTATCTTTGATGATGTTTCCTCTCCAAAGTTAAACTCACGTATCCTAATAAGTTGGCATCTATTTTTGATGATGTTTCCTCTCCAAAGTTAAACTCACGTATCCTAATAAGTTGGCCTCTATCTTTGATGATGTTTCCTCTCCAAAGTTAAACTCACGTATCCTAATAAGTTGGCATCTATTTTTGATGATGTTTCCTCTCCAAAGTTAAACTCACGTATCCTAATAAGTTGGCATCTATCTTTGATGATGTTTCCTCTCCAAAGTTAAAGTCACGTATCCTAATAAGTTGGCCTCTATCTTTGATGATGTTTCCTCTCCAAAGTTAAAGTCACGTATCCTAATAAGTTGGCATCTATCTTTGATGATGTTTCCTCTCCAAAGTTAAACTCACGTATCCTAATAAGTTGGCATCTATCTTTGATGATATTTCCTCTCCAAAGTTAAAGTCACGTATCCTAATAAGTTGGCATCTATCTTTGATGATGTTTCCTCTCCAAAGTTAAAGTCACGTATCCTAATAAGTTGGCACATATCTTTGATGATGTTTCCTCTCCAAAGTTAAACTCACGTATCCTAATAAGTTGGCATCTATCTTTGATGATGTTTCCTTTCCAAAGTTAAACTCTCTGAGGTACATGTTCATGATGTGGTTTAGAGTAATTGGTTATCTAGGTATGTGATTACGAGTCTTGCCATGAACTAAATTCGTCATATAGCGATTGCTCTGGTCAATAAGGTATCAGAATGTTTCCATAAATCTAGACACGGATGTCAATATTAATAATCAGTGAAACACTTCATACATGGATCCAGGAATATTGAGAGTTGGGGTAGGGGTAAGGGTCCAAATGTCAACTGTTTTATGCAAATGACTTCACTGTATCTTAAAGGGACAGGTATGATTATTTCAAAGCAACATCAGTTTACTGGGAAATCTGTTTTTAACGTTTTTCTCGCAGATGCATATTTTAAACAACATTAAACTCTCAATGAAACACTGCTCTATTCACGAGATTGTATGATTGTGGGATTCTATTTTCATCATACATAAGACAAGAACAGTATCACATATTTTCACAGACATGTGTTAATTATACATAAGAAATAAATACGGTTGTAAAATTATTATAACCACATTGATATTAAACTATGTGAAGTGTTACTTAATTATTTATCTTAGTGCATCAATTAAGCATACTGAGAATCATAGTTCGCAATACTGAGGTGCTTTCGTAATATTATTGAAACATATATAATATGACATTATTTGCATTCAATGACCTTGACCTAATAGCTTGAGTAATAATGTCAATTTATTTTAATGTAACATTAAAATGAATTGTTCATTGCTTAAGCATGCATCAGTTCTGTTTAAGTGACACAGTGTTGTTCTGGGTTGTTTCGCACCAAATCTGAAATGGATTTGTTGACCTTTGAAAATACATTGCTTTGGATTTTGTAAAATGACATTGGGCTTAAATATTTTAATCAGGTATTTATAGCCAATGGAAAATACATTGAATTGCAATACGAGAGGAACTTGAGCTTGTCCCCCAAATATTGGGATTAACGTCTTGTGACAGAAGATAATCAATATAATGAAACTATGTTTTGCTTATGTAAATGATGAGAAAAGATGAAATTTAATTTTTTTTAAATTTGAATGACATATGGTTGTTCACTTGATAGCTTATCTTTTAACTAACGACGATATTGATGTTTAGTACTATTTTCTTATTTGAAATTCATAATTTGAATTTTCAGACTGTAACTCTTTACATGCATATCTAGTCTCTGGTATATATACATACAAATCTTGTTTCAATTTAAGTTTCAAATATTTAAAAACATAATATGGAAATCCTACATTCATGGCAATTCGTTTACACCTAAGATCCTGAACACATACGATGGTTTAATCAACTGACATATTTGGAATGTCCACACCCCCAGGGGCCCGACTTCAGCTTCTGGGAGATAAATTCAAGTCTTTGCGGGCTTTGATGCCATCTTGACTATTAATGTGTGCACTTCACCATAAGAAAGATGAACTTCTCTCTTCCGTCCAACAGGATTAAGCTAGTTATCCACTTGAGCTAATAATCAGATTATATGCAGCTTACTAATCACTAGACGTAATCCCTTTGATAAATGCAGTCACCATGAGGATAAAGCCAGTCTTATTACTTTACATTCATTATTTCCCATCAGTGTGTTTCAAAATGTTTTAACTCATGAGTCAACCTTCATTTCATCCTAATCCATTATACTATTTTGCAAGTCTTTAATTTGATTTAACTTAATCTGAAATTCAGTTTTGGCAACAGTATAACATGACATTAGTGTAGCGGATTTACAAATAGCCCCCATTATAATATATATGTGACATGCAATTCTATTTATCTAACTATATCATCTCAGTGGTGATCATCAGGAAATCAAAATAAAATTATTAGTTAATCTGAAATCTACTATCTCAAACTGTGAAGAGTAATGAATGCAAACATCAGAATGTGTCCTTAACATATGGATATACGATATGAATGTACAGGGTCTCAAAATACCAAGACACTTATTCTCTGTATATATATACATACTTAATGGTTATCTATCTACTAATTGGACATTACCTATTTACCAAACCAACTTATTTTGATCATGCAAGGGCATACATCTGAAAGCTAACGAACATGTCTATGTATACAATATTACTTGTTAAACTGTTTACCTCTATTCTATTCCTGATTCCTTTTCTTGAATTGGCACATACATTTCGATCCGTGGCAAACTATTTCATAGAAATTCTTAGTTAAGTCGTTTGACATACAAAATGTATCTTGTAGTCATTAATTTTGTCTCAATTTTGTAATCAAGTTTTAAATACTTTTTATGGTCTTCAATTTAAGTAATAGAGTTGACTGAACCTCCTAATTCCTGAATGATGTTGCTTTAATCCAAATTTGAAATCACTGACAAATGAAAATGTATGATTGTAATGATATCTGTGTCAACAGGAAATACAAAGTTAACATATAAATATATTTCAGTCAGTTTGATAATTGTATAAAAACATGTTCCCTGCTTTCGAAATATGTGTTCTATCACATGTAATTAACTATTGAAAGTCTACGTAATTGCATGTGATTCAAAACAGATATACATGCGTGTTTTTGTATCGATTGATTGACCTTTGCTAACTGGTGACTAAATTTCCCTGGGGTGCAAAGTTGTGAGATGAATCTTGTGACTAATTCAGATATACAGCTTCAGGATGAATTCAAATCGTGATCTCTGCATAATTATCTCCATACAATGATAGATCAAAGCAGAATGAAATATTGTAATTCTCAATTTAAGGCTTGAGGACATATTACATTTATGATTAAATTTATCATAAAGCTACCCCAATAATTAGATAACAGGATATCACAAGACATGTATTTATCGACAGATGGAAGACACAAGTGAGACACAATAAGACAACGTTTTCCTTCAAACAAAACACAGCCATGACCACAGTCATATAACAGCTCATAGGATTATTAATACTAGATTGTACGATCAACCCACTGCAGTGTAGTAAAGTGTGTATCCACTTACGTATTTCAAAATATTCCCGATCAGTTCGTACTAATTTCACTTTGAGGTCGGGCAATAAATCAGAAAATGTGATTTCATATTGAACTGAAATAAACATAATGTTCAAGCTCTGAATCTTGAAATTAATTTCAATTGCGAAGTATAAAAAAGATTTCATCATTTATCAATGATGGAGAAGTTTAACCAAAGTCTATTAAGATTGTGAGTTGATAATAAAGTTGTTTTTAAAAAATACCATGGTTTTGTGTTTAAATAAACGTTGATGAAATACTAAATCAATCTTATCAATATGTTGTCAACACCCTGTACCTTCTGGGACCTTATAGACCCACAAATGCTACAGAATGTCATAAACGCTTCCAAAAGATGTGACAGATTTATTTTAGGTTTAGATTAGTTGGCTTCTGGAGATGTGATAGTTTATCATATAAACTATCTTTCATTTTGTTTCTTTTATCCAGTTACTGAAGATTATCGAGCAGAAAAAACACTTGACCCATGAAAGAGCAGGGGAGGCTAGAAGATATTTTAAAAATGAAACTGAATTTCAGTAAAACCCCTTTCGTAGATGCAATGTAGTTTCAGTTAAACCATTCAGCATCAAATCTGTGTCAGTCAGCATCCTCTTTGCACAGACTAGATTTTAGACTGATAAAACTTCTCGTCGTAATGAATTAATAAAGGATAGATTTGCACCACGTCATAACTTTCCCATTAGGGCAATGAGTAAATAGACAGGCTATGTAATTCAATCATCAATGTATATTTCCAATATTGCAATCCTTATCAAATATTACTTATTCAAGTTCTTGTCATTATTATACTGCTGACAAGTAAATGGAACCAAACAATTGTAGAAAATTAAGATATAGATTTGTATGTTAGCACAGATGAAATGCACTTATGGACTATCATTTAAAACGTCGAGACTACTGAATAATTGGAAATACAATGCCAAAATAAGAGACGGTCTAATGCCATGATGGATGTGTTGTGTGTTGTGTGTTGTGTTTTGAAATTGTATTGTTCAAACCATTACATATTCTCTGAACAGTCTGTCAGGAAGCACATGATGGAAGAAATAAACCATTATCAGTTGAAGGTTGCCAAGATTAAACTGATAGGTGCACACAATTGCTTTACAACCTCAAACAGCAGATGCCATAAAGACGAATTGAAATTCTTCTTTATCAAAATACATATACGATTGCAACTATAACCTTTTAAAACTTATAAAGTATATATACAGCTTTTAAATTATGTTATTCCCATCAACTACATTTGTGGATAGGCAGAAAATGATGGAATAAATCAACTGTAAAGGGTTACAACAACTGTGGTTCGCTTGTGACAATCATTTCAGTGCCGATTCAGTTGTCACTGACTCATTACTATATGTTTTCTGGGTGTACATAAGGGAAATCAATTGTGATATCTGCACGTTAATGGATAGCTAAAAACCTTAAACTACGCTTATACAAGTTGTTTTTGTTTACTTCTGCTTAAGATCAGATTATAGTGTATGAATCATACTGAAAGAGTTAAATTAAATTAAACAAGCTGCGAGACACCTTTTTATTTTGTTAATTTTGTTACTCATTACAACTCTTTCTCAAAAACCACCCTGAAAATAGTGTATTTAACTTTCAAATAACAAACCAGTTGACCACGCAACTCGGATTGAAACAAAAACAAGTATACCTGAATCACATGATCCTGGAAGTACACTTAACTAGTTATCTCAACTCCACGGGTTTCAACCTTTCATGTCATTGTGATTCCATCTTCTTGTCATTATTATCTCCTTACAAACATTTACATTCAGACATTGACATTTTAGCGATATGTCCTCTATTAAACAAGGTCATGTGATCGGTATACAATCTCAGAGACGTAATTGGAAGCTGAAAAGGATAACCTTCATTCTTTAACTTCTTTACAAAATATACTTCGGACCTACTTTATTACTTTATCATTGCGCAGATGTGACCGTGCTATCACATGATAATTTCTTGATTTAGCTTTTAAAAAAACACTTACAACGAGAATTATATTTTTATATATTTTATATGTTTGAAAGTAAGATAAGAATAGCATGATACTTAAATCATATTTCCTTTGAACTGCGTTGTGCGGCTGGTGACACATAAGTGATGCAGTACTTTTGTGAGTTTTTTTTTATTTATTGATTAAAAAACGCTTTTATTGCAAAGTTTGAATTCATAAGAAATAGATCTAATAATGGGTTTGTTCGCTGGCTTAGAAACTGTTTCAAAATTCAAGTCAAACTGTTGTATAAATGCGGTGGACAAGCTCTGGCATTTATACGAGTTTAACTTGCACTTTTCAAACCGTACATAAGCCAGTAAAAGAACACATTATGAAATCTTGTTCTTCTTATCATGTATATAACTTCTGTTTTATTATCTCCCCAATAGGGTTGATAACGAAATAAACATCTAAACCGAAACGCCATTGTTAGATAAGCTCTGGCATTTGTACCAGTTTAACTTGCTCTTTTCAACCCGATTTTTATTTACTGACTAAAAATTGCTTTAATTGCAAAGTTTGAATTCATAAGAAATACATTTAATGATGGGTTTGTTCACTGAAACTTAGCTTAGAAACGGTATCAAAAATCAAGTCAAACTATTGTATAACTGCGGTCGACAAGCTCTGGCATTTATACCAGGTTAACTTGCACTTTTCAAACCGTTTATAAGCCAGTAAAAGAACACATTATGAAATATATTTCTTCGTATCCTGTATATAACTTCTGTTTTATTATCTCCCCATAGGGTTGATAACGAAATAAACATCTTTACCGAAAACGCAATGTTAGATAAAGACGTTGATCATCCATATATTTCCTTGTCTTCTACACTAAACTAATCATTCACATAACGAGATTATTGTGTATTTAGTTGATATGATTTCTCTCGTGTCTGAAGTGAAACCCAATAGCAATGCATTGCTAAATAATTTAGTAATTCTCTTATCGTGATTGTGTTGTGTTGTTTCCCTGTTATTTACTGAAATCAAGTAAATGAAGAAATAATGTTGTTTGGTATTATATTTACACAATTTACAACTTTACACTGCCTTTATAGCTCTCATGTAACCACCGTAACAAACACCATCTTGTTAGTTCAATTTTTTCAGCAAGCACATTTGTTTACAACTTACAAAAATGTTCTAAAGTGATTTTAATGAATGTTAACCAAACAGAAGCTACTTTCTAGGATAACTTGTTATTTTTCCTAGAAAGAATAGACACTTTTCCTCAACGAAGTTCAAGTAATTGTTCTGTAAGCTTTTGAGCAAAAAAAATGAAAATGAAAATTGTGCAATATCAAATTGATATTCATGAAACTTTCTCCCTGAGTAATTAACAGTTCAGAACTTGCAAACGTAAGTCTTGTTAGAAAATAAAGTGCCAATAACATAAAATGAAAATAAAGTTTTAAACAATGCATATCGAGACTGTAAACTCGCTAACCCATCTCAATTCAATAACACATGAAACAACACTTTTTGCCGAAGACATGTTGTCATCATATCTTCAATTATGCCCATATTGATTGTTTGTTATAAGTTAGTGTTACGTAGAAGACAAGGAATTTATGGATGATCAACAACTTTTTTTAACAATTGCTAAATAAAAGAAGTTTATTATCCATACATCCCTTGTCTTCTTTGCCAATATTGTTTATTATTATATAGGGCAATCATATCGGGGTTCATATTTTTCATACGATGCCCTAGAGCAAAACATCTATTTGTCATGGTGACGTGATGCCATAAACAATGCTATGGCTAAATGCGGCGACGGCTTATAGATGAAAGTGTTTTTTAGCGTACTTTCATTAAGTTCACGACTTCGGTAATAAACAGTCTATGTCATACTATGTTAACGACACTCGCGCCTGATTGTGGGTAATTCCCTCCCTTCTGCTCAGGACATACTAATATTAAGGCACTCGTGTCCCATAGAGACGAATAGAATATATTCTATGGAATGATCCTAGATAACGCTTACAATGGTGTGTATTGTGTTTAGCAGTAAGGAACATTGCATATTCATCCGCACTTTGCCAACTGTTTTGACGTACAACAATTATTTATATTATAAATATTGAGCAAGCAATATGAAAACCCAAACTAATGTAAATAAATGTGTAACTTGACGTACATGTATTTGAACGATTGAAAGCGAAGGACACACAGTTGACATGCAATTTGATCATCAACACATAAGTTGTAGGAATGATGACTCTAGTGGACTCCAGTGGACATACCTATATACATGTTGTTCATAACCTGTCTCATTGTTTGGTATATATATATATTATTCACCCTAAATTGTTGTTAGGTCTTACTTACTTTGCTATCTAAATCACACAGCTGTGTCTGTGTATGCAATTGTTGCTTTATTGATTTAAATCCTTAGACATGCCTGCACCTGTCTCATGTTTTGATATTGACATGTATCCTAATAAGTTGGCATCAATCTTTGATGATGTTTCTTCTCCAAAGTTAAACTCTCTGAGGTACATGTTCATAATCTGCTTTATACTAATTGGTTATCTAGGTATGTGATTACGAGTCTAGCCATGAACTAAATTCGTCATATAACGATTGATCTGGTCAATAAGGTATCAGGATGTTTCCATAAATCTAGACACGGATGTCAATATTAATAATCAGTGAAACACTACATACATGGATTCAGGAATATCGAGAGATCGGGCAGGCGTTAGGGTCCAAATGTCAACTATGCAAATGACTTCACTTTATCTTAAAGGGACAGGTATGATTGCTTCTAAGCAACATTAGTTTACTGGATAATCTGTTTTTAACGTTTTTGCATATTTTAAACAACATAAAACTCTCAATGAAATGTCCCTCATTATGAGAGCACTGCTCTATTCACGAGATATTATGATTGTTGGAATCTATTTTCATCATATATAAGACAAGGACAGTATCACATATTTTCCCAGACGTGTTAATTATATTTAATGTTATAAATACGGTTGTAAAATTAGTATAACCATATTGAAATTAAACTATGTGTAGTGTTACTTAATTGTTTATGTTAGTTAAGCATCCTGAGATTCATAGTTCACAATACTGAGGTGCTTTCATAATGTTATTGAAACATATATAATATGACATTATTTGTATTCAATGACCTTGAAATACTGACTAATAATGTCAATTGATTTTAATGTACCATTAAAATGAATTGTTAATTGCTTAAGCATGGACCAATTCTGTTTAAGTGACACAGTGTTGTTCTAGGTTGTTTCGCGCCAAATATCAAATGGATTTGATAACCTTTGAAAATACATTGCTTTGGACTTTGTAAAATGACATTGGGCTTAAATATTTTCATCAAGTACTTATAGCCAATGGAAAACACATGGAATTGCAATAAGAGAGGAACTTGAGCTTGTCCCCCAAATATTGGGATTAACGTCTTGTGAGGGAAGATGATCAATAATGAAACTATGTTTTGCTTATGTAAATGATGAGAAAAGATGAAATTTAATTTTTTTTAAATTTGAATGACATATGGTTGTTCACTTGATAGCTTATCTTTTAACTAACGACGATCTTGATGTTTAGTACTATTTCCTTATTTGAATTCATAATTTGAATTTTCAGACTGTAACTCTTTACATGCATATCCAGTCTCTGGTATATATACATACAATTCTAGTTTCAATTTAAGTTTCAAATATTTAAAAACATAATATGGAAATCCTACATTCATGGCAATTCGTTTACACCTAAGATCCTGAACACATACGATTGTTTAATCAACTGACATATTTGGAATGTCCATATCCCCAGGGGCTCGAAAACTTTAGCTTCTGCGAGACTTATTCAAGTCTCTGCGGGCTTTGATGCCATCTTGGCTATTAATGTGTGCACTTCACCATAAGAAAGATGAACTTCTCTCTTCCGTCCAACAGGATTAAGCTAGTTATCCACTTGAGCTAATAATCAGATTATATGCAGCTAACTAATCCCTTTGATAAATGCAGTCACCATGAGGATAAAGCCAGTCTTATTACTTTATATTCATTATTTCCCATCAGTGAGTTTCAAAATGTCTTAGCTCATGAGTCAACCTTCATTTCATCCTTATCCATTATACTTTTTTTAAAGTCTTTAATTTGATTTAACTTAATCTGAAATTCAGTTTTGGCAACAGTATAACATGACATTAGTGTGGCGGATTTACACCAAGTTTGCACAGGGTTGTTTAAGTTTATACCTCAATGAACTTCTTAAATTTTGTAGTCAATACTTATAAATAAATATACTCGTACCTGATGTTTTGAAAAAGGTTTTATTGCTCCAAATATACAAAATTGCAACAATTATAACTGTACTAATTACGCGTATTAAGACACAAGATGGCAAATCAAAACGTCATTAGATTATCAGCGCCTTCAACTCGTCCATCAGCCAATGAAAATCCACAACGCCACTAGCCATGAGCCTCACGTCATGGGGGGCATGGCTAAATGTGATGTGACGATCTCTGTGACAGTCCTCGCAAAGCGATTGCTATTTATTTATTTATTTGTATTTGACACTTCATGCTTAAAACTGTTTGTAATAAGACTTGATCCATTCAACATTGTATATTCCTATATTTGTACTATATATTTGTACTATTATAGAGGATATAAGAAATCAAGGGATTGAATTTATAACATTGTTCTTATACACATTTTTTTAATGATCAATATATTTTAGGATGTGAGTTTATATACTTACATGCAGCATTACTTTGAATGTTTCTTCAATTATATGTTCCATTATCTAAAGTTATTTACGGATTTTCTATCACTGATAAAAACATTTTTCTGACAAAATGTTTATAATTTGTATTGCAGAAATCATGACGACATTTACTCTCCATTGATTAAAATCATTTTAATAAGCATTTATCTCGAAGAGTTGTACATATTACAATTGCATGAGAAGTATTGTTGAAGTTACCGATAGCATGAAAGATAAAATAGATTGTATGCATCTCAGTATACATCAATTTACAGTGAAATCAAATCACATTGCTTGAGGGAAAATCTAGTTGACCTATTTCTTCCTAATTTCTGGTGACAGTGACTGCTGGTCGCTAGTGGATGACACAGACCCTAAAATGTGTGGATATCTTATTTTCTGTGATGATTATGATGATTAACTGGTAATTGAGTTTCGTAAAATGAAATTATACATCAAATACAATTAACATACTTATTTTAAAATCGTTAAGTGTTCTGAGAAATACTTTACTGTCTGGATTATCATTTTCATTTAACACTGAATTGTTACTTATATCCAGACTAAATTATCTCTGATTGCAACTGAACGATGAAATCATAAGATCTAAATGTCAACTTCATATTCAAATTGCAATTCGCTGTCTGTTTGATTAGTAATTAATAAGCTATTTCTATTATGTGTACTTGTCATATTTCGACAAGCAATTATAAATAAAAACATTCTATTTTCGATAAAACAGGAATAAGACATTTGTAGAGCTCATTGCATTTGTGATTTATCAACAAAGTACCACAATAATCAAATATCTGGGTCCCACAACAGTGTTTTAATTATAGATGATAGGTATAACCAATAAGAAAAACATTTCTTTAAAAGAAATCGCCTCCATGGTTACAGTCAAATAAGAGCTCTCCTCAAAGGAGGTTTCATAATGGATTGTTTCTGATTGTTTCCTAACGTTTTATAAAAGATTGTAGGATCCACCTACGGTCATCCATTTATAATTAAGTATTATCTACATTCCTATATCAGTATATTCCTGATCAACTTTGTATTATTTCCACTTTGCGGAATAGGAAAGTATTCGGGAATTGTGAAAACAGATTGTCCTTAAATACATATACTGTCCATGCATTTAATCTTAAATTTATGTTTGACTTTGAAGTATAAACTATATGTTTCCCCATTTAATTACAATGACGTGTAAGTCTAAAAAGGTCAAGAACATTAAGCTACTAACACATTAAGTACATTCTGGGACTTCAGACCATTACTGCAGGCCATTACAAAGGCTTCAAAAACATATGACCATTCTATGTCACTCTTCTATATGTCTTTAAATTAAGAAATTAAGAAATACGAAGACACAGAGTTAATGATTTGGTTCAGCAGGCTTCTTGAGCATCTTGTATGTTTGTTGGTATTCTTTCTATTACCCGGTGTTCAGTTTTGACCAGTTACAACGGGGGATAACCAGCTCTTGAAGTAACCTATCTGATGAATTAGTATAGAAAACTCGACATAATTTGCACAAGTTGACAAATTCAATCAGTATTAAATACATGTCAATCAACAGCTAATCTGCAGAAACTAGAATTCAGATAAGTAAATTTACTGATCTTTTATGAATTAATGCAGAAAGTTGTGCGCAGTCTTATCAGTCAGAAAATGGACATGGCACATATTTTAATCACACAGTGTAAACAATGTTTTCGTTTCAATATCTGTAACTCTTTGTCAAATGTTACTTATTATATTTCCTGTCATTAGTATACTTCAAAAATATAAATGCATTTAAATATATTTGCAAAATGTCAAATTATAGGATAGTATTTGAGCAGTGGTGAAATGCACATATTGACTATACTATACTAGACTCATTTCAGTGAATGAACGTGCTACTGCCCCTTTAATATCTAGTAACATTAAAGTTTAATTATCCCGAGAATCATAGTTTACAATACTGAGGTGCTTTCATTATATTATTCAAACATATATAACATGACATTATTTACATTCAATGACCTTGAACTACTGAGTAACAATGGCAATTGATTTTAATGTAAAAAATTAATTGTCAATTGCTTAAGCATGCATCGATTCTGTTTAAGTGACACAGTGATGGATTTGATACCCTTTGAAAATACATTGCTTTGAATTTTAAAAGGACGGTTGGCTTAAATATTTTTAACCTTTACGTTAACCAATAGAAATTACATTGAACTGCAGTAATAGAGGAAGTTGCACTTGTCTCCCAAATATTGGGATTTACGTCTTGTGAGAGAAGATGCTCATTATCATGAAACAATCTATTACTTATGTACTTATGTAAATGGTGAGCATAGATGAAATTCGCACATTTGTGATGGTAGAAGCTTTTATGATAACTTTTAAATTTAGTACCTTTGCATGTTTTAATTCAATTAATATATATTTTTTAACTTATATATTAACAAATGGCGATCTTGATGTTTATTATTTTTGTGTCATATTTGAATTCATAGATTGAATTGTCTGTAACTTAATCACGCGTATAATCAGCCACTGATAGTAAGCCCATTTATTCAACACACAAACTACATCAGAATGTGTCATTTCAAATGAAGCCATTTGTGCTCTTGAGGAAGTTCTATCGGCCATACAGACAATTGAATAAAAGTAACCTTAAGGTGCATTATTTCTCCTAACTTTATCAGACAAATTTCACGATAAGTATGGCCTCTACGGCTCTTTGTTACAAATCAAATAGAATGATAGTCTGTATAATAGGATTCCTCATAGAAAACCCAATATTTATCTTGAAAGAGATGTTTATGTGAAATGTTCTAGTTTATTTTCTATGAAATAAAACTAAATTCAACAATATGGCTAGGTATGCCAATTACTTTATCTACATATACACACGATTCTTCATGAGTTATCCACTTCTTGTAATGCACTTTTAGTTTCAAATATTTTACAATATGATATTGAGTTCATGGAAAGTCATTTACACCTAAAATCCTGAACACACACTATGCATGATGATACGACGGAGCAATCTGACATCTGTTCATATTCACTTACATAATTGTTAAATCTATCTTCTTATCAAGTGTTAAACCAATTGAAACCATAAATTAACTATCACAAATAGGAATTCATTAGAATTAGATAATATCATGTCCGTGGATACTAAACAGAAGAACAAAATAAAACAAATTTCAAACCAGGTAGTTATAGATCTAGCCAAGCCTCATATTGACATCATCATGTTTGAACACATGCAATGAAATCGGGTTACTACTGTTTGATAAACAGTAAAGTTCAGTTCAGATGGAAATACTATCCATATTTAATCAACTCACATATTTGCAATGTCCACAACACCCAAGGACTAGGAAACTTTAGCTTCTGTGAGAGTTATTCAAGGCTTTGTGGGCTTTGATACCGTCTTGACTATTAATGTGTGTACTTCACCATAATAAAGATGGACGTATCTTTTCCGTCTAGGAGGATTAAGCCAGCTATAAAACAGGGCTAATAATCAGATTATTTGCAGATAAGTAATCACTGGACCTAACCCCTTTGATAAATGCAGTCGCCATGAGGCTTAAGGTAATCTTATTTGGTTTATCACTTTCCATTAAATATTTCCCATCGTCGTGTTTCAAAATATCTTAAAGGGGCAGTAGCACGTTTTTTGCAAAATGTATTTCTTCAAATTTCCTATTTATAATGATAGTTTGTGTCGTCTTAATTTAACCAATTAACCAAACCAAGTATCCGTAGTAGTAATAACGGTGTTGCGTATAAAGCAAAAATTGCATGGCGGCCATTTTATTCTGAACACATTTCATTATTTCGAATGACAAAAACGATCCCCAATGGCTTCGCTGAGCCATGTGCACTCATGTTAAACTATAGTTTCCGAAGAGAGAAGGGTGTTTTACGATTGGTGAATATATTTTTCAAATACATTTCATCGACTTATTTGAGCGAAAAAACGTGCTACTGCCCCTTTAAACGCAATGAGCCATAATACACGTTTATATCTGATATTCAGATTCATCAACATTATAACATGACCCGGGCTCGTTCATTTGTACTGACCACTTAATATTGACAAGGTTTGCAATAAGACCTGTTCTGTATGTACTGTAGACCATTGTACTTTCCTTTATTTGTACCACTTCAGAGGATGTAGGCAATCAAGAAATTCCTTTTCAATATTTACCAATGCAACATTAATGACTTTATCATCATTTTCCCAATTGCTAGTTTTGTGAATGATCATTTAATTTATGATGTGACTTTATATACTTACATGTAGCATGACATTGAATGTATTATTATATATAATTATATGTTCCATTATCGAAAATTATTTACAGATAAACAAACTGTTTATGATTTGTATTGCATAAATCATGACGACATATATTCCCCAATGATTTAAATGATGTTCATAAGTTTTACTTTCGAAGAATTGTACATATTTCAATTATAAGATAAGTATTGTTGAAGTTTTCCATAGCATGATAGCTCAAATCAACGTATGTATCTCAGTACACTAATTTACAATGAGGTTGCTGATAAATCAAATCACATGGCTGTTCCGAAAATCTCTGGTTGACCTGATTCTACGTAATTTCTGTTCGCTGGTGGTTGACATAGACCCTAAAATATTATGTGATGTTTGTGCTGATTAATCGATAATTTAATTTTGTACAATAAAATTATACATCAAATACAATAAACATACTCATTTTAAGATCGTAAGGAATTCGTTACTGTCTGGAAATCCATATTCATTTAACACTGTTTTGATGATTTCTTACATCCAGACTGAATTATCTCTTATTGCTGTTGCCCTTTGAAAACATAAGTTTTTAAATGTCAAGTTCTCATGTACTTACATTATAATTCTCCGTCTCTTTAATTAGTAATTAATAACCTAGTTGTAGTTTGTGAACTTGTCATTTTCCGACAAGCAATTATAAATACGAACATTCTAGATTCCATAAACATGGAATAATACATTTGCAGGGCTCGTTGCATGTGTGACTTATCATCAAGGTACCGGATAATTAGATTACATAATCCAACATAGGTTATAATTATTGATGAACGTTATAACAACAAGAAAAGCCTTTAAAAAGGCAATCTTTGGAGGCAACGGAGTAGGTCTAGTGAATGGAACATAGGTCCTCGATGCACAGGCGGGTGGACAATGATGCAAGATGAGGGTCTTGCCTTGGTGTTTGCTGCTCTAGTCACTCTAGTGGGAGTCTTTGGGTTAAAACATCAATCAAGAATAAAGACACACAATTTTTGGATAAAAAATCCATCCCAAAATAGCAGAAAACACGTTTTTTTAAAGAACAGATTACAGGATCCCACAAACGTAATAATTATGGATGAACGGTATACAAATAAGACATTTCTTTAAAACAAGGTTCTGCCATGGTTACAGTCAAATAAGAGCTCTCATCAAATGATGTTTCGTGGTAGATTGTTTCGGATTGTTTCCTTATGTTTCATCTTAGATTTTACGAATCATCCTACTGTCATCCATTAAATATGAATCTACTTTCTTATATTCCTGATCAACTTTGTATTAATTAGGTAGGTAATAGGTAAGTATTCATAAATTGTGATTTACAGTTTGCCCTAAAATACACATACTGTCCAAGCATTTAATCTTTAATTTATGTTCGACTTTGAAGTATAACATATGTGTTTCCCCATTTAACTGCAATAGTGTATAAGTATAAAAAGGACATGGAAGACGCGTATAAAGTAAACATTAAGGTATTTGAATTTTGTTTTATGTCGAATACTAATATAGAGCAAGAAACTTAAAAGATTCAATATCGAATTTATTTTAACTAATTACATTATATAATGAAAGTTAATAACTTATGTATGATGTCTACAAATCAATGTATGTGATTGTTTTCAAGCACACATTGAAATCGTTGATCCATTGTTAGTGCAGGCAAGTATTACCATTTCAAAATTCACCCTTTTTTCAGTTTATAAGGTAAGAACATTTAAAAACGAAGATTTGTTTGAAGTTGTGCTTTTCAGAAATATTAATTTGGAATATATTGCATTTCTGTTGGTATTTTTCTTTTGCCTGATGAATAATGGGAATGAATAAGTAAACCAGACAATATTTTCACCTTAAACATTGTCATTACCCTTCATTCTAGTACGACCCTTTTAATGGACTCTATTTCCTTTACAAATTTATAATGTATGTAATCAGTATTGAATACGTGTCATTCAACAAGTACTTTGTGCAAACTAGAATTCAGATACATGTAAGTAAACTTACTGGTTTGCGAAATCGTATTAGTCAGAAAATGGACACGCCACGTATTTCTATTACTCAATGTAAACAATTTGTTCTTAATTTTTTTAAACATTTTTGTCAAATGCTATATAATGTATTTCATGTCATTATTATAGTCCTTAAATGTTAATGTAATTAGATATTTGCATAATGAAAATTATATTTGAGCAGAGTTGACATGTACTAATTGACTGTCCTATTCCTTAATATGTGGTAAAAGACTGGCTAATGGCATAATAGCTATGATGAGAGTATACAATGACTGCTCTTGTACCCACCATTATTCAGCTAGTCCCTCAACAGTCCCTCAGGAAGAAAACCATTTACAACTGGAAGGTTCTCTGTGCATGTCTGACTAAAACCTCTTTGCACAAAGTAGATGTCGCATTGATAAATTTACTCATTTTAAAGAATGAATGAAAAAATGGTTTGCACTATGTAATAACTTTTCCATTAGGAAAATGAGTAAATGGACAGGCTATTAGGTCAAGTATATATTGTAAGTAGTTGTTTATTGAAATAGTGAGATCATCGCCAAATGTTACTATTCTATTTCTTTGACATTATTATACTGATGACAAGTGTTTTGAATAATTGTAGAGTATTGAACTATAGATTCGTATGTTAGCACTTATAAAATGCACTTATGAACTATCATATTCATAATCTTGATACGGCTGAACCGTCTGAAGCAAAACTGTGCGGTAAAAGATTGTTAATTGAATGATTTGAACTGCTTTTGTACCAACCATTATTCAGCTATTCTCTTAACAGTGTCTCGGTAATCACGATGTAAGAAATCAACCTTCTTCATCATTGGAAGGTTCTCTGTAAAATAACCAATTGGTGCACATATTTTGATATCACTGTATCTTTAATTCAAACATGTTTCATATTCTGTGTAAATGCCAAATGATGTCTGATATGTCTGCCAAATAATTCAACAAAATAAAGTCAAGATACCATCGATATATTACATAGTCATAGTCAACGTCATTGTGAAAGTATACATAACCCGAATATGCCAGACGCTTGTTTGTGTCCATCATAACTTTACAACTTGAAAATGTTCAAATAAATTTATTTTGTCCTAATATCAAAGTCGTCTGTTTTCAAATCAGATCGTCACAACATTGCGATTGAAACAGGATAAAAAGTTTATCACATGGTCCTGAATGTATACTTAACTAATCAGACACCTACACAATTATAGTGAATTCAGTTGATATAGTTGCCAGTCGTCTGTAGTGAAACCCAAATCAATGTAAAGTCTCTCATTCCTCTGTTTTGTCATCCTCCTTGTTATGTTCTTAGTTAAATCGAAGTGTGTTCTTTGATTAGATTTTGAATGATAACTTGATACTGCCTTTATTACTTATTTGTGACACTACATGGAATGCAATAACTAATAATACTTACACAGATACAGTACTTAGTTCTTGACTTGTGATCGATTTTTAAATTTAAATTCAAACTTGTAAATTACTTGTAAATGGTATTCATGGAACATCCTCCCTAATGAGTTAAAACTTTGGAACCTCATATTCAGTAAGTGCGCATTAAATGTTTTTGTTGCATATTCACAGCTTTAATGTGATAATGCATATCTGACTACAAAGCTCTATTTGGAAATTTTAATTGGAACCATCAAGTTTCTTCAAAGAGTATTTTGCTGCATCTTTTATCATACGCCACGTACTCTGTAATAAAGCTTTATAATGATCATGTTAACACAATGGGGTGTTTGTTTTTCCTTGGTAATGCATATTTATTTGATCGTTTAAACTTCTGCAATTTTGTTTATAAAATTGTAAATGAGATTGTTGAGAGAAAATGATGTTTACACTTCCACGCTTTTGTCATCAATTGTATTTAGGAAAGGGACTATCACAGGACAACAAGTGGTGGAATCAGGAAGGATCCGGCAAGCGGATTCCACCACTTTTTTCCCTGTGTTTATTAGAAAGTTATTATATTAGAAATTAGAAAGTTACAATATACTAATTATCATATATTGTAATTTTGAACTTAATTGCAGATGCGATTGTCTTCAATCAGCTTGAAAAGTATTACCCTTTCATGGCCTGGTGACACGGGATACACATATCAAGACGTAAGGCCCTATCAGCGACCTACAATATGCTATGACAATTAATCAGTTTTATTATTATTTTTAAAATAAATTTCCTAAAGCAAGGTCAAGGTTACACGGTAAAATCCATTATTTCATGATAATAGTCTCACCCAAAAATATACAAGGTCAAGATAGGTTGCCATAGGGTCAGGATTCGATATATCATCGAATAAACGTTTGATATGCACATCACTGATTTAATCTAAAGCATTTGTAAAGTTTCAAAGAAATTTATCAAACTCAAGTCACACGTGGAAGTGATAAGTAATAGGCACAATCTATAGAAAGATATGTAAAAAAAACACAGGTCCGATATCATATGTCAATCAGACAATGCATATTGGACTGTAAACATACAATATCATCATTTTAGAAATATAAATGGCCTTAGTAATATTTCTGTAAGATACATCTATTTTCATATTGTTCATTTTTTGTCTACCAATTGTCAATAGGTCATTATTTACAATCCATAATCGGTTAAAATGTCAACTGTGTGTATGTTTGCAATTGGCTTTCATCGTTGTCTTAAATCCTTGCTATTGATTGCATCAGTCTCTATGGAGTACAGGCTGAAGCGTCCATCTTAAGGGTAATCTATATCAAATCGGATTCGCATCACCACAGTTCAATTGTCTCAGTATATTCACTCAATTATCTTAGTATATTGTTTTCGAAATGAAGGAGAGTTTGTGAGTTATTTTCAACACTGCTTGGGTCAGATCGCAGCCATTAGAGAAATTCAATTCAATTACACAATAAACTTACTAATGAAGATGACTTAAATGTTTGCTATGTCATACTTTTAGTAATTACTCTTTCGTTAAGTTCACTAATTCAACACCTTTCTTAAGCTATATCTTCTTACATGTATTGAATTGCTGCAGTCGCTGAAATATGTCAATGAAATGTATTTGAAAAATAAAGTCAACAATAGTAAAATACCATTCTCTCTTTGGAATATCAAGTTAAAAATGATTGACATGGTTTGTTTAAGCCATGGGAATCGTTTTTGTATTTCAAAATAATAAAATGTGTTTGTAAAAATCGTGCTACAGTATCTTTAAACATGCAGCCAGCTTCGATTAAATGTCAATATAAGTGCTGTCTTTGTTTTCCTGCCTCGGATAAGCCATTTTAATCCCAGATGTAAAACATGTTACAGGACCTTAAATGTGATTATCACTTCTTATTTTACTCAAATCTATGAAAGAAGCGAATAAAGATCAATTCGTACCATTGAAGGAAACATGAAACTGTCATAGCAGGTTTTTTCAATTTGAGAGAGCATTTTTATTGTTAAGGAATGTGGAATATGTATAAATGCAGTAGATTACAACCCATTTGTAGAGAGATTAGATAAACTGTTATACCGAGTGTTTAACCTTAAAGTTACATCATTTTATCATTACAAACGTGGATCTCGAGTAAATTCAAATCCATCATGTTCGTAGAAAGCTAAACAGTGACACCAGATTATATAGATGAAACAAAGCGATCAAGCCATCAATCTTATGGACATTATCAAATATTATGGTTGATCTTATGGACATTATCAAATATTATGGTAGAACACAATCAAATACCATGGTTGAACATGAAACCAATCACCTACAGGAATGTATTTCATTTGTTAAAGGTAACCCTTCATCGCATGCAGTGGACATTCTATCAAAATATCACGTTTCTAATCAGTTTAGATCTTCACAATGTCCACAACTCCCTCAGTACTTTCACATTGACATTAACTTAACTAGATAAAATAAATCCAATGCAATTCCAATTATTCACAGAAACTTTTACTGCACCATTTAGGAATGGTACCAATAATGTGCTCAATCATCAGTGTATGTTGGTAATGTCACATCTCAAATTGACATAATCTAATCTACAAACCGACTCACCAACTCGCTATTGGGCTTTGCATCACATACAGGCTTCGTCAACATTGTCAAATGTAGACAACAGTTCAATTTGAGTAAAGCTTGCGTTCAAAGCTACGTCGAAATTCAGTGGAGTTTAGTGGAGTGTCACGTATGGTTCGCTAGTCTTCCTGAAAATCTCTGTCAAAATAATATTGTGGTCTCTCTCCCTGCAATAATACCAGCGACCGCGATTTATGTGAAATACTCTTTGAAGCAACGTAAATATCCAACTCACATAAAAAACCATGTTCATTAGAAATGTGTGCATTGCACCATGATACAGCTAAGTTCTCCAAATGTTAGGATATCTAGTAGGATTAGGCCAACTATCGAACACATCTATTAATCAGATAACATGTGGCTAACTAATCAGAAAACCTTACCCCTTTGAAAATGCAGATAATCTTACTTGTTTTATCCTTTTCAATTAAGTATATCTCGCCATCAATGCACAGTCTCATAATTGATTATTCGACCTTCATTTCACCTTGAGTCAAAATACGATATTATCCTTCAATGCTAATCTAAGCATAACATTTCAATTTGTCTGAAGTCTTGTATAAATATTGTAACATGAGCTTTTTTATCTGTGTATTTCGAATAACATGCTGAACATTGTTTGTCATTTATAAATACGACCCAACCAATTCAGCACAGAATATTCATATATGAACAAGTTCTTATATGTCTGGGAGTGTAGATGCTTACATGTACAGTTGACCTATTAGAGGTGTAATGACTCACCTTATGAACTAGACGAAACCTTTTTACTTATTTCATTAATACTGTCACTACTTAAAATAATGTTTTATAATTTGTAACGTCATGATTACATATACTTTCTATTGATTTTTAAAGGATATGCATCCAATGTATCTGTCAATTTATTTGCATTTAATTTGGAAAGAGGTACATGCATTACAATTGCAATTACAGACCTGATAGTGATAGCTCAGGTTAATTGAATATGTGTGTCTACAATGACCTTACTATTAAATTATCTCACATGCTTGCAGCTGTAGTGGCTATCTCTGGTTGACCTATTTTGTTAAGGTAATGCACTTTATCCCTAATTTCCTTGCTCGATACAACTAGAAGGGAGCTATAAACAATAAAAGGAGCTATATATAGTAAGTATTGTGAAGTCTTCATAACAGTATACTGATTTGCCGATAATTTAATTTCTGAAAAAATAACTGATATATCAAACACATTATACATACTTACAAAACCATTGGTTAAATATTAAAGATATTGACCCGAGGATTAGTTGGCTGTCTGAATAGTCTGAACCTTGTGATTATATATGATGGATGTAGGTAGTTATCTTATCCATAAACTCATTACATATTTTTAGACTTAATTAATTTCTACTGAAACTGATCAATGAAATGAAAAGACCTACAGGTCTCGTAGTACACACAATATAGCTATCCTACTTGGAAAAAATGTAATGGGTGAGATGCCAATACTTCAATAAAACTATGTGATGACTTCTTATTTTCCTAGACAAACACTTACCTTCATGGAGAGACGGGCACTTACTCCGTCCACAGATCTGTTTGTGGTAACGTAATATTCTCTCACAGTGATTAGTTAGTGTTGATAGAGGAGTTTATATATTTTGACCAGGCTAAATTTCAAGATCATTATCTTGATTATGAAATTGATAGGGAAAGACTAAATAGATGTTATATGCTGAAAGCACTGGCTTGAAAACTAATTTTTATTGTTCTGTGATAATGTTAGAGTATGGAGACAATTGAATAAACGTAACCTATGCAGTCATTATTTCTCCTAAATTGATTACACTCAGTACTTTATATTGTAAACTTTATTTTCTTTGGTTCGACATCAGCTTACTGGCTCCTGTAGCAGTGCATCTTGATTGGTATTGTCAGAGAAAACGCCACATATCTTAAATCCTTTTTAAATATTGAATCGTTCTGTTTTTCTGTATTGCTAAATATTATAACGTAGATGACAGAAGTTCAGTGAACGTATTTCTTAGCTGATGTCATCTACTTTATTATACAATCGTAGCAAGTATCATTATGGTATCACACACAACATGTCAGTTACAATGAATGCGAACTTATATTAATGGTAACATAATTTTTCAAGAGAACGAATTCTTCCTGAACTGCACAATAATTCTAAAAAAGACTTTTTGTAAAATAGTATTGTAGTCACCACCGATTATCATGATGCACAAGCATATTCAGGGGATGATGGGATATCGAACCGATCCAACTGGTAAACAGATAATCACAACAAAATGGTAATGACCAGAAAACAAATCTATTTTTTCTCAGAGACAGTCCCAAACTCCAGAAAGGATATGCAGAAATATGACGTATTATCTCTGGTTCTGCTCAAGGAACAAGTAATTGTAGTGATTCTAGGTCAATTTGAATATATTGGAAAGAAAACATCAGAAAATATGTATATGTACATTGAATTGTAATTTAATTGGTCAGTTACGACATGTATTGATGAACTAGCATGTTCATCAACTTAACAAAAAGGTTGAAATGCCGGAAAAGTCCACCTACCTTCCAAAGCCACACCACAGAGATGCTTCGTAAAGAATAATTCGAAAAGAACTTACCTGCAAAAGAAAGAAAAAAACATGTTATGTAACTAGAGAACATCCACAACTAATATACATCACGCATTCAAACTTGATTTATTTCCTAGAAACAATAGAAACATGAAAAACAATTCTAGTCAGTATTGGCATTAACATCATGATCTAGATATTGTAACTCTATTTAATTTCCCCATTGTGTTTTAGTATGGATCAACAAGACAGTTGAAAGGGATACTTTCGAGAACCACTTCTAACTATAAACTGTACTTAAGATAAACATATATGTGTGAAACAAGTAAAATAGTAATAGTATTGGGCCTTTAATACCATTAAAATAAAGCGTTTTGCCCAACGTTTTATCAACCCAAAAATTATCACTTTCCCAGTGTTCACTTTACCTTCACGCATAACCTACATTTCATGTATCTTTATTCACAATTTTGGATAAATAAAATGAAGTAGAATGTGCACTTGTTTAAACACAATGCTATCTTTTACAAAGTTTCCTTTGATTTCCTGAAGAAGTTACATGCGTAGTTAAATAAGCTGACATATCCGTCAGTGAATCATGCAGGCTAACATATAGTATGCTCGGAGTCTAGAAATCAAAGTGTCTTATTAATTAAGAAAAAAAAACAAAAAAAACATGCCACTCTGTTAGAATCCTGTCAATGAAATGTAATTGTATAACACTACTAATGAAGACCGACGGCAGTTGGTTTTTTTTGTTTTTACAAAAGAACAGATAATGTCATTGTTGTTAATTATATTTTGTGTGTGGGGGAAATTCAATTACCTTATGGTACGTCAACCATTACAACACTGCAAGAATTGACAAACAATGTTAGTTTTAATGGGTAAAGTCATTCCCCTGATTTACGAAGCTCTCTTAGTGCAAATTTACTCGTAAAGCCATGATAAAATGAAGAGAACCCAGGTACATGTATGTTAGGTTAGTTACGAGAAACAGGGAATTATTATTCATGAGTTTTAGTGGATCACTTCTGAGTCAGGGCTAGTTTAGACAAATAATTAATATTGAATAGTTGTACAACGTGAAGTGTCCATGGGACGTGCCTAGGTTGTCCAAAAAATATGCAGATCGTGGTTAATCCTAATTTTCACAGAAAAGAATACACTACAAGTGTTGCAATGTCAACGAAATTGTCATTCCATCTTTGGGTTATACCAACATACGGTCTACCTTTTATATGAACATGAAATCAGTGACATACATTTCTGCAGCTCAAAGACAATTTTGAAAAAGACAAAATATTTATATAGTTATGTTTTCATGTTATGTATCTTCTTATTGTTGACATAATAAAATTACCTTTAGATACTGTCAACATAACATCACTCATAACAGCAATCATGAAGCGTTATCTGTAGTACTAATGAAGCCCTGTGACAAGAAGACATTTTGATAACAAGAAAACAAAATAACATAATCCATTTATCCATAATCGAATAGATCTTCTTGTAGTTGAGAATATCAAATTAGCTCATGATACTTTAAATATATAACACTGCACGAGCTTTAACAATGGCGCAATTCAATAATTCAACAAACAAATAATGCCATTTCACAAGAGGATTTAGAACTGCTAATAAAAGTTTTTATTGAGTGAAAAAGTCATCGAACAAATCCTGTTTGCCAGTAGTTCTGTTTCACTAAAGGCAGGCTCATGTGCCTGACATCTCCTTATATACCGAGATAACACCCTTACGTAATTAAATTTGCTAAGGAGATAATCAAAACGTCTCCGAGCAGTATGGTGACATGCGAGAAACCTACAACGACCATTACATTACCGAATTCAAATACATCACTTTGCCTGACAGATAACGATTGCGAAGGTTTTTTGTACAGTAAGAAAGGAATGGATTATCCCATGTATGATATACTCGGGAGTATTACAATGTAATATATGTACAATGTTACCAGCTAGATATCCTTGTTTCTGATATGGAGATGGATTAAAAATACAACCTTTTTATATTAGATAATAAACACACTCTACTCTACTTTGTAAGGAAAAGGAATTCCTTCACTGGCAAAAAATCAAAATCATTGAAGAAATTCTACTTTGCTGGACACCGTGTTATGTACTGCTTTAACCAGCTTATGTAGATTTACAAAGGAGATCATCAGCAGGGCTTGCGAATCACGGGAAAACATGCAAGAGATAACGCTTTGCCAGAGAGATGACCAGTTGACCAAACAGTTTGAATCATACACAGAACAACAACCCATGCGCACTCTCGATCAGCTGACACGTATATACAACTTTGGTTCAATATTCATCCTCTTAATTATTATGCTGGACATTTTGACTACGAAATCCGTATGTGAATGACATTTTTACTATCGGTGAAATGACTGCGTTGCAGCAATGATGTCTGAAGATAATTCTATACTTTTCTCGAGTAACTTCCAACTTTTCCAAAAAACCTCAATGGTTCAAACATTAGATATACATTCAATGGTTAAAATGTTAGATATAACGCAATATATCGAACATGATAACTGGAAAATAGAGGCAATTCGATCTAATGTTTAAGTATAATCCTTTATGTTTTCATTTAAGAACGATACAGGATGTGTTAATCTCATATTCAACTCATTAAAGTATCGGTACAATCCCAGAATCACATTGACTTGATCTGAAGCTGATTAAAAACTTGTGGTGTAACCTAAAAGTTTTGAGAAAAAAAATATGAGCACATTATTGATCCCTTTGGGACCAAAAAATGACGCTAATGTTTCTTCATCTTCCTGCTTAAACTGTTTTCAAAGAATATAACTTCATGCAATTAGTTTTTAAGATCTCCATTCACCGTTCACCGGAAGCGTTTAACCATAATGTATGTGTTCATTTAAGTAAGTAAAGGATATGTTGAGCTTTTACTTAAGTGATTAGAGTATAGATACAATCTCAGAATCAAATTAAATAGATCTAACGCCGTTTACAATTTCGTGGTGTAACCTAAACAATTTTTACAATAGATTTCAGCACATTATTGGTCCATTCGGAGGAATTAAAATGAAGCTGGTGTTTATTCAACTTCCTGGAAAACAAAAGAATATTACTGCATGCAATAAGCTTTCTGTCTTTAAACCATCGAGAAATGTTCAATAAATATAAAGTTTTATTTTCTTTATTTGCAATTCATCTGCAATGAATTATAAATTTAAAGGAACACTTTAGAGACATAATAATGCATAGTTTGGTATTTCTCTCTCATATTCGTCAATTAACCTGAACATACATTCAAAGAAAATACGTCACTATACGAATCGTAATTTCATTAATTAGTTGACAAGGCAAAACACTCGCCCATCATGCACTACGAATTCAAGTTGTGAATATAAACTTAAACTTAAGAAGCTGGGCACTCCATTTCAAACACTTTGGAGATACATTGAATACAGATTAAAGCCAACAAAATACTGTGTTTTTACTGAACACTATCAAGTGATTCCTTTAGAGAATGCAGTCAATCAATAACCTCACTTGTTTAAACAGTTCGTGAAAACAACGCAATGCTCCTTGCAGTATACTTATGTAGTTGTATAGATGAATTGCAGTGTAAAGTGAATCAGTATATGACTAAGCAAGTACAATACTGTATTTAAGATCCAATTCCATTAAGGAATATCAACCAAAAACAATGACTAACATATCACTAATTCAGCGTCATTTTTCACTTCGTGTGAGTTGAACTGCACTGAGAACGTAAATTGAACATAAAACATCATGGATTGTAAATAATTCATTATTCAAGTACTAACAACATATGTCATATTTCATTGTCAATAAGATGAAATGTTAATTCTTCTTCTTGACATTACCATGATTATATTAACTCTCAAAATTATAACAAGAAGTGAGCTGTGAATGTTACCTACATACATACATACTAATCTCTTATCGTCTAACAGTTCAGCACACACTACTAATATGCAGACAACAGTGGCGCCATACTGTTATTTACAATACCGCTTTATGCATTTCTAGTTATTCACTATGACAAATGATATTTATGACAATTTTCCCCCTTTGTTTGAAACAATGTCCTACCAAAAGTGTTTCCTGTCTTAAATATGCTAATTATATTATATAATTAGTATTGTGTTTATAAGTAGTCTGTGAGTTTACAGGATAGCTAACAGAATTATTGTCGGGACAAAACTGTAAAATAAACAATCCCTTACCATCAAGTTTAGATAGTTACAACGTCGAGTTTAAACTCAGCTTAGGGGTGTTGAATTGCAAAGACTCCCGGAAATGTATCAAACGCAACAATTTACTTATTTTCTTACTTATGTTATTATATCTTTTCAGACTTTTAAATCTTGAAATGTCATACACATCTCATGATAACACTATTTTAGTTGAAAAGATTGCCAGTAAAAAGTTTCACAAGTGAGGTATAGTACACAAGTCAATTATGTATATACAAGGTTAACCTCAGTAAACCAATATGTGATCTGATTGATTTGTAAAAATACACAAAATGTAACAATATGGTAAAATGATGCATGACTCGCAGAAATCTAAGCTACAGCACACTGTAGCCAATTTTGCTTGATGAATTTTGTTTCGTTTTATACCCAATCATAGCCATGGAACATAAACACTGTTGATATATCAAAATGAGTTTAAGATGTATGTATTGTGTCTGGTATAACAGCTGAACAGTAAAACATTATCAGTCATGGTCATTATACACCAACACCAGCTCCGGTGATTTATCGGGGACTAAGTGAGACTAAATTAGCTTATCTCCGTTCTCAAGGTGACTGTATTCCCCGTGGGAGAAATTTCATGGCTAGACTTTATCTGATTTATAGTTTTACTGTTATTCTATTCATTGGATACTGAAATGGCCAACAGACAATTTTACATGCAAATGACATTGTGAACAGTTCAGCTACGATACATATCCATTCTCTACAAAACGTCAATCATCAGGACAAAGTTTCCACCACAATGAACCACAAAGAACAATATCTGATGTCCCTTATCTATTATTATTATGTTCAATTGTTTTGAATGTAATTAGGAGATAAACCTACTGTGTTTGAAAATCAGAGACATGTTATACTGGATTGATAGCGAGTAAATTTAAAATTGAAACCGAACGCGTAGCAGAAATCCAAACTACAGCACACTCTAGCCAATTTTGCTTGATGAATTTTGGCTCGTTTTATACCCAATCATTAACTTATTTTATACAAATAGAATTAGATTGAAGCTCGTTTAGTGGCCTATGTATAAATCACCAGTTCAATTAATGCTATCCGGAAATGGTACTGACTTCATTTTATGCAAAACTATTTACAATAACAACATTAAACAATTATAGACTGGTGATGAGGTCAAAACCTGTGTTTATTGACCCGAGAAAACGATATTGACCAAGGACGAAGTCCATAAACACAGGTATTGACCGAATTCACCAGTCCATAATTGTTTTATAATGTATTAATACAGAAATGAAAGGAAAACAATGAAATACAGTCAGAAAAGGAATTTGGTTTGAACAGCTGGGTCTATGGTCAGATGACGTCATGGTTACAATAGCATGACGTCATGCAACAACCGTTTGACGTCAGTCAAGTCGATACTGATTTTGGTCGGACACTGTAGTCGATATGCTCTTCTGTCGACGGTAACGTGATAGCATCTCGACTAATCAGATCGCTGGAAAAATATGCTTACACAATAAAGATATATACACGCTCAAAGCTGAACAACGGGACGTTAAACACTTATGTGTTGCCTTTAAGCGACGTATGCCCTGGGTCAGCATGAACTTTCATAGTGTCGATGCCGAGATATAAAATTCTAAATCTAGGTTTTATGTTCAGATTGACATTTCGCGTAATGATTTTATCCCATTCATAAAACAAATACAATCTTTAGTTCAATATGATTACACGGAAGTGAGGACAGTTTTTCTGATGTAGAACATCACAGACTAATTGGAATTGAAACCAAACAACCTTCCTCACTCAAATAATCATTATTATCCTCTTTATATAACTTTTCATAAATGACTTGCTTTTCAGCAAACATATATTTATATCAACTAATGAAAGTTCACTTTACTGTGCCATATATATCAGACTAATATTATCAGTTAAAGAGATACAATTAACTCATCAAAGTATATGTTTCTTTAAGGAATGTCTTTGAAGGGTTTTAGAATATACCTATACGTATATAAGTAGATTGAAAAACTAATCTTCTATTTGAACGTAACGAAATGATTCAAATGATTAAATTATCTATATATTAATAGGGTAGACCGTGATGGATAGTTCAGTCTATAATCCTATCACTGATCCCTTGCGGTTGGAAGGAATGGAGCTTGAAGATCATCCTAAGTTCTAAGGCTCTTCCCTTTGTGGTGGTGGCAGCAATTTCAGGATCTTCCCTGAGTTGTGCAATGATCTCATAGTGTAGATCTTTTTTGCCTTGACCTTCAAAGTTGAAATGTAGAGCGACTGGTTTGTCCCTCTTATGACTGATGTCAGCAAAGTGTTCAGAGAGACTACTTTAAGGACGAAACTCGCAAAGGCCAATCAGAAGCCAATCTCTCTCGGTTGGCCCCCACCGTCATTATAACAGTATCTATTTATCTATAAGTTAGTAGACATCAGAGGATATCAGAGTGAGTGAGTGAGTGAGTGAGTTTAACACCGCTTTCAAGAGTATTTCACTTATATCGCGGCTGCTAGTATTATGGCAGAGAGAAAGCCTGATAACATAGCAGGCTCCTCGATCTCAACAATATTGATTTTGTATTTAATCCTTGATAAACGTTGGTTAGTCCTTATGTTTTACACTATGATAACAATGGGAATGGAGAAACCGATGACAACATTTTCTTCTTGCTTCTTATGGGTTATGTTACAATGGTTAGTAATGAAGATATTGTTCTACTCTCTTGTCTTAAATGCCATTGTGATCAATTCTTACATGTATCATATTCACTTCCGCTTATTAGATGCCAAATACTTAATAAACTAAATTGAACTGAATTAGATGGAGGGTCGTTTAGTATTCTTTATTTCTTAAGGAGAGATGGGACGAACAACTGAAATATTTTAGAATTTTCTAATTTTTGGTACATATGTTATTTATGATGTGTAGATTGAATATATGGAATAAAAAAAGGGGGTCACCGAACGTTTTTTTGAGTTATAGCCATTTGAAAGTTGGGTCCACGTCCGATTTTACCAAAAAAATGTAACATTATTTGAAGCTATACCAAAGTTTGAATACAGGTCCTTCTATTGAAGAAAATATGTTTATGAAGAGGGGAAATATAAGGTAAGTCATACTGATTCTTTTTTAGCAAAAATAATTTCTGAAATAAAAGTTATGAAATTTAAAAAAATAAAATTGTGATTTCACGAAACAATTTTTTGAACATTTTAATAGCTGAACCATATTTATATATTTTACGATTTTCTCATAATTTCTGAGATGAAAGATAAACTCATGATCTTTCCAAATATATATAATTCATTATGGGTCACCGAACGATTTAAAACGCTATGACACGATATAGAGCTAATGTGGAAGTAGAAAATACGATTTCGCGTCGCTAAACGACATGTGCTTTCTGCATGACGGCATGCTTTCATTACATTTATTTTTGTACGCTATCTTATCATTATTTGAGGTTATTTTTTCTCATAATAATCTAGGGTTTGACATATGAAATGAAATTAAAAAGGCCCAGATATCTATACAAGCAGCGATTAGACAGTTTCGACTATCTATGAGACCAACACCGCAGACAGAAACCTAGTCAAAATACTAGAAATAGGCTTATGACAGAGCGCTTGCGCACTCCGCAAAACGAACCGATCTAGCCTAAATAAGAAATTTAAAATATACTAAAATATACCTACATATGTGAGTTACAAATACAGAATTAATATCATTTACTATTGAGTATTTATGATTAATATCACGGACTATTTTGAAAGGACTTTGTGTGGTCTAGGTCTACTCTCGCGATCACTCTGCATGTCACTTCCGGGTGAGTGAATGGATACCCGCACTTCAATGTTGGGACGAAATAAACTATACTGTATAACTTTCAGGTAGGCTAGCTGAACACTTTATAATTTCGGTATATCCCTCAATAAGGTTACTGTCAAAACACTCTCACAATATAGATGAATTATATTCATAAATTCATCGTCAGCGATTCGATTTCGATTCAATGATTTTGGTATTCCACCGACATGACATTGATAGATCGACTTTCACAAGTCTACTGTATGACATAGAAAACAGTTTACTGTACTGTTGAATTATTATCCAGTAGCGTGACCGACTCCACCACCTCTTCACGGACGACATGACCGAGGGACACCGGTGCGGGCACTTCCTCGTTCGGTACCGTTGGTATCTCTGCTTCCTGACTTACGTAGCTGTGATCAAAATTAATTGATCGAGACGAGGTAACTGAGGAAACAGCTTGAGAGACGGCTCTGGATCGGCGAAACTTAAGACTACTGCTAAATTTACCCGATCGTAATGATCGAGCATAATTGTGCATCGTCATTATTGAATCAGCTGAGCGTTGTTTACAAACATTGCCGTAAAGCGATTGGGTGTCGTAAATATATACAAAAACTCAAAACAAACCTTGATTTAAGTTGTTTTATTCGTGAAACTGCCTTAAGAACTAAATTTAATGGATTAGGAATAATTAAAAAGGCATAAATTGTGTTAGTTTAACATATATACGAAATTCTATGCGACATTAAATACGTTAAAACTGTCATGCGCAGAAGACGAAAATGCTACGTCCCATCTCTCCTTAAAATGAAAATAAACTGATAAAAGAATCAATAATTTAGTAAAGTTCTTCTCGTTGTATCCTTGTAGAATGAAGGTTTGCATGTTCAGTTTTCTGGGATTCGAATCATGCCAGGGACATGGCAACTTTGTTTGCATCAGAGAACTGTTCTACAAACAGTAAGGTTTTGGTGCAATGCTACACTAAGTTTCAGCGTAGTACACCCATGACGTTAAGGGCTATCTCCCTGCCATGATACTAGCAGCTGTGATATATAAATGAAATAATCTTGAAACGGTGTTAAACCCCAAAATATCTCACCTCACCTCGTTGTAGAATGGAACTGATGATGATTTATAAACATAGCGCAAATAGTGTTGCATCCCCAATTTTTTTCACCAGTAAAAGTTGTCTGATAAGAAAGTCAACTTTGTGATATGACAGGAGCATTATCTACCAGTTTAACGAAGCAAATTTCATTCAGATAATGTTTCACAACTTTGTGTTATTTGCATGCATATAATTATTCAATATCGGCGTCCAGGAATAAGTATTGTTACACTGAAAATTAAGTCAGCATTGGTTGTTCACGTGTAAGCAGTTCCATTCTTTCAAGTGAACTGGTGAACCTTTAGTAACTTACTTTTAACCAAACGTCACTCGTTGTGTGTGAACATTCAAAGTCAGATTGTTTGGTGAAAGACAAATTTTAACAAAGTTGCTTACTGACGATATTCGGTCTGCATTACTGTAATGACACCTCTAAATCACAGAGATGTGTTTGAAAAACGACTCGAACTCATAAAGATATCAGATTCCGAAATCGTTTGATTATGACCTTTTTATGACTAGTTGTCAAACATTTTGAAAAAGGGGATGGAATTTTAAGAACCAGTTTTTTCCATATTTTGCTTGAAAAAAGATGTTGTGATGCGTGAAAGTCAAGTTGGTAATGTTTGTTTTCGGCCTATGATACCTAATTGTTATGCATAGTTTCGGCACAGAAAATATTGTTATTTGGGTAAAAAACAGTACCATTGCAAATTCAGTCGTTATTTTTTTAAATGTTAACATGAATATGTTTCTTCGAATACATTAGTCATTAAGTATCCTATCTTTATGTCTTTAGTGTTTAATTCAATACATATATCCTAAAATTGCTATGCTATGTATATGTTTCTATGGTTTGTGTTGGTTGGAAATTGAACCAATCAAAGGATGTTACACGCATACAGTAATGTCACGTGATTAGTTCGTTATGTACATTTGACCTACAGCTTGTTACCATTGTTATATTACTGTATCATATGTTGTATGTGAATAATATATTCTTACAATTGCATACATGTCCTGTGCAGTTAAACCTACGATGATGATGATTATCATGATGATGATCTATTCGACAAAAGAAACCTGGTTCCTGAAATGGAACTCTGGCTTATAGCATCAGACTATGTCTGATATTTCTCTCGAACGTGTCATCAACAGATTGAATGTTCTTACTTTCAAAGGAGACACAGTGAAACTTTGCATGTCAATGTCCATTTTTAACCATTATTTAAGATGGATTTCAGATTTCCCCAGCCAAATCACCAACATTACCTAGCTGATGAAACAAAATACTGGATTCATGTTTTGTTATTGCTCATCTGGGAAATAAAGTCACACACAAAGTAAAGATTAGCTCAACCGATTCCTGTATTTGCTATGGAGTGTTTCCCTTGATGCATGTTGAATTAGCTAGCAAGCAGAGGGACTAAGGAACCCAATAACAAGCAATATTTCAATATCAAACATCAATAATGTATATCGATATTCACAGTCAAGTGAAAGGAGCTTATTTTGATTTGTTTTGATTTGGATTACTTGTGACTATCTCGATACGTGTCTAATACAGTGATATGATATTAGATTGTTTTCAAGAAACATCAGTTGTTAAATGAATTGAGGTTTCATGCCGCTTTAAGGACAACTTACTCCATATCATGCTAGTAATATTGCAATCCGCAACGCCATTGTGGATATCTATTGCTGTGGAACCTAGGAATACAGAGCTGAAATTCAGTGTAGTATTGCACCTACAGTTTTTGCTTGTAGAACAGTTCTCTACAGTTGACAAAGTTTTCGGGTCACTGGTGATATTCAAATCACGGACATCTTGATTTGATCCACTACTCGAAACCATAACACTGTCTAGACCGTTATATTTATACTATTTATAGAACAACTCACGAATATACAGCGATGGGAAATAACATCAGACAGACAGACAGACAGACAAGTTTATTCAGTATTTAAGGCACAGTGGCCCAAAGTACAGTTGATGTTTCATCATGACAGCATGAGATCACGTGACATGTTTATTGGTTTTGCTCGGGATTTTAAAATGGACATCACATGTTTTATAAAAATGGCAACGGATTTTAAGACATCAATGTTATTAGAATTAAGTAGATTATACATTGTTTGTGGATTGACATATACACAATTTAAATACTTCTTTCGGCAGGCAGAAAAAGCATCACAGACTAACAATATGTGAAATTCGTCTTCTATTTGACCAGAAGAACAATAAGAACATGATAGATCATCCATCGTATTATTATCCTTTCTAAAACGTTGTATTTTTAAAGAATGTAGTGAAATTCTAAATTTACATAGATTTCGTGAGAGTGACTTATCATTTAGAAAACTAATATATTTTTCCGGTCCAAACACCGTTTTACAATGCGAATAATGACATAAATAACTTGATGAATTCACTGATTGGGACCAATTTTGTATAAACATATCCTTAATTCGTTGTTTAAACATAGACAAAAACATTTGCATATCACCAACATTTTGATTTAACCAGACATAAGAAAATCCACTTGAAAATAAAATATATCTCACATCTGCAGCCCAGGAATGTTTTCCGCGATCATCTAATGATTTCAATAGCTGATAACATTGATGGGCGTGACGATAATCAGGCAACCTAATAAGTTTAATCCAAAATTTTATTATTCTCATTTGACTTTCTATATGCATGTTATAACGACCTGTTTCACCAAGTATGGCTTTGTTGGAAGCAAATTTACCTACTGTTAGGAATCTTTTAAAATATGTTGCATGGACATTTTCAATGACTTGGAAAAAATGAGCTCCCCAAATTTCGGAACCATATAACAAAATTGGCGCTATCTTAGAGTCAAAAAGTAAGCAGGCAGAATTGAATGAAATAAACTTGTTCATTTTAAAGAGCTTAAATATTGAAAACATTGCCTTTTTAGCTTGTGCTGCAAGTGTTTTACATGCCATAGACCAATTCAATCGACTGGAAAATACAAGACCCAAATATTTATAATATGACACAACATTCATGGGTTTGCCATTAAATGACCATTTTTCAGTTTTTGCCACAATACCTCCGTTTCTAAAGACAACTATATTCGATTTTTCCATATTCAACTCTAATCCCCATGTGTTACAAAATGTTTGTAGAATATTCAGCTGACGCTGCAAACCGTTTACCATAAATGAGAATGTAACTATATCATCTGCAAACAAAAGTAAGAGTAGATCCTTGATTTTGGGGGTAACAAATATTCCATTATTACAAGATGCATACATGTTATCTACAAGTTCATTTATAAAAAAGATGAATAGTAAGGGGCTTAGGACACAGCCTTGCCTCACACCCGCTGTGGAATTAAAGGTTTCAGTATTACCTGAATTAGTTCTGACGCAGGCTGCAACAGATTCATACATGCTTCTTAAAATATTATACATTTTACCATGACATCCCTTAGTATGTAACATGAATAATAATTTTTTGCGGTCAACAAAATCGAAGGCTTTCTTGAAGTCGATAAAAGCGCAATAAAATCTACCTTTAGGTCTGCATAAATATTTTGTGCATAATGCTTGTAATACAAATAAATTATCAGATGTACTGTAATCTGGTCTGAACCCAGCTTGAGCTTCGTCAAGAAGTTCATTTATATCAATCCAGGCGCGTAAACGTCTTTCTAAAATATAAGCAAATAGTTTACCAGAAATATCCAAAAGGGATATGCCACGATAGTTGGCTGGATCAGATGCACTACCAGACTTGAAAAGAGGAACAATCATACCAATATTCCATATTGATGGAAATGTACCGTTATCAAGGACTGTATTAAATAAATCTTTCAGATAAGACACAAGAGAAGTAAGAGAGGCTTTATAAAACGAGGGAGGAATGCCGTCATGCCCTGCTGCCTTATTCCACTTCAACTCATTGATAGATTTTATTACCTCTTCTTCAGTGATCGGGGTTTACATTATATCATGAGAGAAAGCAAAATCTTCACATTCGTCACAGTTATGGTTTAAAACAAAGTCGTAAACTGACTTATCAAAATCTGAAAGAAGTCTTTCATCTTTACAAGAAAGGAGATCTTTGAAGTAATGGAACCATTGATAAGGAGTTATATTATCCTTGACTGTTGATTTCGTAAGGTGACATTTTAAGGTGCGCCAAAATATTTTACAGTCAGAATTTATCGCTGCCGTTTTTATATCCTCTGCAGCTTTAAATAAATAATTAACTTTTCTTAACTGGCAACATTTCTTAAAATTTTGTTTGGTATTCAAATATGATTCAAGATTAGATGGACATTTATAATTTCTGAAACGATTCAGAAGTCTGTATTTTTCTGACTTTAACTTCACACATTCATGGTCAAACCAGGGAGGCTGGGGCGATTTACAGCGATACGGAGAAGTGATCTTGATAGCTCCCGCTTTAACACCGGAACACTGAAGTAATGACGTTAACTTAGAAATGGCCGCGTTAAGGTCAGTATGAAGTAAGTCTCTGAAATCATCCAGCATACTTTCCTTTATATTATCTACCAAGTATGTATAAAAACTCTCTCTATGTTCCTCCGGCAGTTTATAACGTATGGACGAAAATAGGGTTACAACAGTATCGTTGGAATTGTTTGAACTAGAGGCGATTATATCCTGAAATACACAGACTATCGGCAGGTGATCAGACTCTGTACGAGCTGTTACCTCAAAACTTTGAATATTGATAAACAGTTCAGACGAGACATAACATCACTGCAATCCGTCTGTTCTAAGATGTGGAGCAACACCACTACATTTCAACAAAGAAAAAAGAAATACTGCTGGGAGAGATGGTTGAGTTTGAATTTCTTTGATAAGCATATGTTTATTAAGGACATACTACTATTTCATCCACTAGAGTATGCTACTTTTAGTGTTATGACTGTATAAACGCACTTTGGGTTCTGACAACCTATTTTTTCAAAAGGTATTACACAATGAAGATATGTCGAGACAGAATTTCATGAGAAATTCATACAATAATCGGTGTTGCTATCCATTCTGCAACTAAGACACCAATGGACTCAATTAACTCATAATCTTTACCTGTTTAATTACTATGATACTGAATTTAATACTGTATGTACAACACAAAAATTCACAACAAGAACACATTACGTATATTTGAAGCGCATGAAACTATCAATACTTCATCAGAATGTAGTAAAAGTTGCAAATGTTCGAAAAGGACCTCGTCAGTAAGTAACTCAGAATCAAACGTAATTGAGTTTGTTTCACTTTCGAGACAGAATGTTTACGCTCTTGAAGTGACATTATTTAACTGAGGTGGTGATTTGATGATGCAGAGGTTCAGGGAGAACTGTTGAAGTAATGTTAAATCTGTAAAAAGGGTGTTCAATGTTGGTGATAATCAGAGAGTCTTCAGGTTTTCAGTTCAGAAAATTGTGCTGTCAACGTAAGTTGAAAAAAATCCTTCATTTCAACGCTGAGATTGAATTTCAATGAGATATGTAATAGTATATTCACACATAAATCAATCAGCCTATTAAAGTATTCAGACTCATCAGAATTAATAGGACAACAATGTTCAATGATGATGATCTATAGCAAATACATTATTTTATTTTTCGCTTTCGAATCAGAACATATAAGCTTGTGACAAAACACCATTTTTAATTTGGGAAGCAATCAGACAATGCCGTGATCAGAGAGACTTTTGGAGAATAAAAGAATTGAATTGAATTGAATAAGGTTATAGAAGCTGGTATCAGTAACACTACAGTCATATACAAACTGAGTCAGTGAGGCGAGAGTCCGTGACAGACATGTTCAGTAAAGCAATTTCACAATGTTCACTATGACAATTTACTTAAATTATATTATCTATATATATTATATCTGTAAAGAAAGAAACACAATTTAAAATGCAGATTTGAATAACTGAATTTGAAATACATATTTATAGGTATTGCCCTTAACCCATTTGCTGCTTATGATGCCAAGGGGTCCTTTCTGTGTTGTCTTAACGAGCGATGCCAATCAACGCGCTGACATAGCCCTCATAATGGCCTTGATGTAACAAAATACGCCGTTTGGCGTTTACGCACTTGTGCTGATTGAGAGTATGCTTTGATTGTTAATTTATTCACGGCGGTGTAACATCTATACATGTCATATCATGTATTTACAATTCTTTCACATATGCATCGGGATCTTTCACCTCTTGAACAAAAACTGACATAATAGTGTTATCTGAAATTAACCGTCTGCAAACAATCAAACAACCCAATTGAGAGATCAAAATATATAATCAGCTCGCAATCTATGTTGCACTTTGCCGAAATTACAAGGTGTGATCAATGTCCGAGAAAATCTGTTGGTGTGTGTTGTTACAATATCACGTTTTCACGCTAGGCAAATAGACTAATCCGATGAGAAAACGTTGATCTTTTACAGGATGCTAAACATTTACTGTAATAAACATTGAACTTGAATATAGGTGTGCGTATTGTTTATGTTTGTTGTTCGTATGTTTTGACTTTTCATTTGTTTTTATACTACAAACACATGCTTATGATGATAATTTTACATCAACTGATCAATTATAAAAATTAATATTTGAGTCCAATTAGGTCATATAATAATGCATGTGTGTTTGCTTTAGCATTCAGAAATATCTTTACTGTAACTGTATTTTCACAATTATACAATTACTGTTCGAAATAATAAGTATAGAAATTATCATGGGTCAGACATTTATCTACTGAAAGGAGCGGAACGCGTAAAAATTAACACAATTAACTTGACCAGTGTGTTATGATTTTACAAACCTTTTTCGATGTATTTATATTAAATTATTAAATTATATTACATGTAGTTATGTATACTATGTAACACTGGTGTATGATTGGTCCACCAGACACGCCTTTTTGACAATTGCCAATGCCAAGTCACGTGCATCAAGTACCACCTTTCTACACTTATCAAAACAGGATAAGTATCCCGTAATCCGCTCTATAGGTTACTCTTTCTTGTTGTTAGATAACAATAGGGTTTTTAATATTCATTATTAAGATAAATTAACGATATCTCTGTATAATAAGATAGTAGACAGAAAGATGTTTTATTAGAGTCTCACCTCACATAAAATATATACATAAATATACTATAAAATGACATAAAAGTGAGCCACCTTGTAAGGGTGGTGAGAGATTATCTTGCTGCAATTTTTTATAAACTATGAATATTAAACATAAAGCTAATGTTATAAGTAAAGAATATATACATATATAAAATATACTATTGACCATACAATATATGCTTCCTTTTTTTGTAAAATATAAAAGCAGGTTTTGAAAGTAAAAGAGACATTGTGTTTAAAAAGTAAAACAAATTTATCTTCATCACAGTGCTCTTTAAAGTTGGGATAGCTAAAACAGACATTTTCATACAACCTTTCACGCAACTCGTCATACACAGGACAATGTAAAAGCACATGTCTTTCATCCTCAACACTCTCACCACACTCGAAACATACTCTGTCACTGACATCTGTATTTGTATATCTGCCGGTTTCCAAATGCAGAGGGGCGGTACCAGATCTGTTGGATTACACAGGAACTTGTTAAACAACAATTTCGAAATTGTACAGTCAATCAGAAAACCAAAAATAACAGCTACAAACTTTCACCATGAACGATTTCATCCAAAAACACAGCGAGAATAACAATTTAATTGTCACAGTTCATGCCATGCCAGCTATGGGAGTTAGAGTACATTTACAGTTCATGTCATGCCAGCTATGGGAGTTGAGTACATTTACAGTTCATGTCATGCCAGCTATGGGAGTTGAGTCCATTTACAGTGAATTTCAAACTTTAAAAAATCTCCTGAGACTTGAAACATCCCTATACACCAAAGTGCAGAGGTAATGGATTTACTGGGAAACTAAATGTCACTCGAGAGATTAATAGGTACTGTTGTAAGTGAATGACGATTTCTATGGCATATGAATCCCAACAGCGTCTCTCTCTCTCTCTCTCTCTCTCTCTCTCTCTCTCTCTCTCTCTCTCTCTCTCTCTCTCTCTGTCTGTCTCTCTCTCTCTCTAAAAAGATACAACAGTCTTGTTATTTAAAAAAAAATACTCGAAAAAAATACGTAATGTCTTCCCCTCCTTAGCACCATCCCAGTCACCCAATCACCTACTGGAGATCTGGTAATGTCATGTCACGAACTCCTCCGAAAGGGAGGTAAATTCAAGTAACTTCTAACAATTGGTATTTGCTTCTGAAGTCCCAGTACACTCACCACCAATGTACTTGAATATTGATAAGATCGGAATGATTTAAGCTGATGACATATCCTCACTGCTCTTTCACCACATTATTATGTGATATTGGCATTGCAAATTAAATAGTTGTCGATATTTGTGATGCACGATATTGCTAAGGTCAGGATAATTGTAATGACATTTTTTTTAGCTCATGTATTGCTAATTGTCTGCTGACTTATTTTTTTCTTATTGTGCGTTCGAGTGAAAATGATAAATCAAAGCTTTGTAAAAGATCACCTTGATTATTGTCTCTTATCCAACGTTATAGAGGATATTGGAAGAAAATGCATTTAACACAGACATTCCGAAGTCAGGTTTGTGTCTTCATCTTCTTCACATTTGAGAAATTGACATTCAGAAACTCTTCCCTTTCTTATGTATTAATTTCCAAACGCCATAAAGGTTAATAACATTTCTAAAATATTTATTTAACATATAAGTTTCTAAGGACAAAACATGTCAATATCACACAGATTGTAAATGACTTAAAGCGAATATACTGTAGGCTCTCTCAAGCTGGAAAACTGTGATTTCAATGTTGATATAGATAAAGTAGACTGTCAAAGAAATACGTAAAACAATAACTTAGTATTTGAATTGCCGATAAATGAGAATTAATATCTTTTTCTACTCTTGTTTATAACGATATTAACAAATATATTAACATTTGAGTTGCTAAAATGAGATAAAAGAGAATTAATATTTTTTTTACTTCTTGTTACTAACGATATCAGACGATTTCACCATTAATTTGATCCTTTAGTAATGATTATTGTCAATTGACATAGCAAAGCTCATTCTAATAATGTTTATTATTCTAAATAGGCCATGGAGTTTTTTAACAAGTTTTTGTAAGTTCAAATGTTATTAGATAAACAATTGTCTGTTGCACATATAACACAAATATAAGGGATGAACAATGTATAGCTGCTACTAACATTCACAGTCATCAAAATATCACTATTACAATAAGCATTGCTATTTCAAATGACAAGGATCATTACTAAAGGATCAATCGTCTGATGTCTATCTTTTATATCGTTGCTTCTACCTTCCGGTAATGAAGAACCACTTTATATTCTAATCCTCTTACCTAGACAATCACTTTCCCTTTGCCTTGCAGCTTCTCTACGCTAATATATCTTTCTTTGAGTTTGTCCATAATTATGTTTGCTGAGCGGAGCAGACGGTAGAAAGAAGGAGATTAGTGGTGGTGGACGGAAAAGCCTTTGTTGAAGCATAACCCGCATTACACATGTAAAGAGGCGGGAAAGTATAGTCTTTGGCATGTTCGGCTTCGGATTAAATGATCCAGGCTACGAATCCCGCCAAGGGCTCGGTAACGTTATCTGCTGTAGAGAACTGTTCTACGTGCAGCAAGTTTCGGTTACATGCTGCACGCAGTACGACTCATGGTTCATTAGTTCCAGCAGATGCTTGCAGTTTTCAAAGCAATACTGGTGTCCCTGGCTCTCCTTGCAAAAACACTAGCTTTATAGCGTGACATGAATGAAACAATCTTGAATGCGACTTTAACTCAAATCAACTCATGTGCTTAAACTTGAGTCTTTTACAAAAATGTAATATATGATTTTCCCATCAAACACATTGTAAAGGGACATCGTTTGTGGACAATTAACCAGCTGAATTTGAGAGTACTTCTCTTTGGTAAAATGTACCCTCAATAAATAGACAGTGATAGACAGATGTACTATATGAGATTTTAGGAACTCTCATATTTGCAACGTCCACAACTCCTAGGGGTTCGGCAACTTTAGTTTCTCTGAGAGTTTTTCAAGGCTTTGTGGGCTGTAAAACCGTCTTGACTATTAATGTGTGCACTTCATCATAAGAAATATGAACTTATCTCTTCCGTAGGTTTAAGCCAGCTATAAAACAGAGCTGATAATCAGATTATATACAGCTAACTACTCACGGGACTTAACCTGTTTGATAATTGCAGTCGCCATGAGGATAAAGTTACACTCATTTGGTTTTTAACTTCACAGTTCACAGTCTTTCAAAGTATCTTAATTCATGAGTCAACAAGCATTTAATCCTGAGCCGTTATACTCTTCTGAACATCTATCTGAAATTCAGTTTTGTCAACAGTGTAATGTGATTAGAAATTCCTTCTTGGAAAACAATATTTACAGGACAGAAAGTGATGGAATCCATTTTCCGGATCCTTCTGTATTCTCCCAAATTGTAGCGGATTCTGCAGAATCCGGAAGGATTCGGCAAGCGGATTCCACCACTTTTTGTCCTGTGAATTCATTATTTCAAAACATTATTTGCATAAAATACATCACGTAAATATGTGATGACTTTTTTTCTAGACAAGCAATTATAAATATAAAACATTTAGATTCCACTAAAACGAAATAACACATTTATAGGAATTGTTGCCTTTGTGATTTATCACCAAGGTACATTAACAATAAGATAACAGGGTGCTACGAGACTAATAATTTTGAATGAAAGATAAAAAAAAACATAAGAAAAAGATGACTACATTTTAATATGAGCTCTCCTCAAAGGATGTTTAATGATATATTATTTTGGATGGTTTCCTTGTGTCAGGAAGGTAATCAAAAAATGTAATTATAGTTTGTACTTAAATATACATGCTGAACTTACATTCGACTTTGTAGAATGAAATATATGTTATTCCATCAACATATAAGTCTAAAAAGGTCTTGGAAGTCAGTGGAGTGGAGTGGAGTTTTCAAGTTTGTCAACTCCGCATTCAAATATTAGACTTTAAATGTTAAATAAATTATTCATTATGTATTTAAACAAATCATTTCAATATATGTTATTGTTTCCAAGCACTTGAAATCGCAGTTTAACCTTATTAGACAGAGTGTTTGGCATTAAAAAGAACATTTCAAAAACATGAAAATTGAGCCACTAAGCACATTAAGTACCTTCTGGAACTTCGTTGATCCATCGTTACTGCAGCTTGTTATAAAGCCTTCAAAGAAACAAAGTGCCCTCCTGTTTCACTCATCATTCGACCTATCTGGTACTACCTTCTGGCAGTTATTAAGACGTCAAAAACGTACGGCCAACCTATATCACTCTCCTTTCGGTCTATAAGTCAAGGGGTTTACAAAACGAAGATTTGTTTGAAGTTGTGCTTTTCAGAAATACCAAGAGATAGAGATACTGATTTGGTTTAGCAGTCTTCAGGAGATTCGGTATATCTTGTATTTCTTTTGGTATTCTCTCTTTTAACTGATGGTTTGTTTTGACCAACAACAATGAGATATAAGCAAGCTCTAGAAGCTGCCCATCTGATGAAGTAAAGTATAGAAAACTAGACTAAGGAGAGAGATGGGACGAAGAAATTGAATTCATTTACGGTAACATTTTGCGACAACAATTTATTGTTGTGAATAAGCATAGATTTATCAATAAACTAACGGAAATCACTTACATTTAACGTGACGCATGTCGTTACTGTCACCTATATTCGTGGTAAATATGTGACCATGCGTGTTATTTCAAGTACATACATATCTTCAGTAAGTGATGAATATAAATCACGTTGTATACTTAACTGATAGTTGTTCTGCCATAAAGCAATCTTAGATTGATTGTATATTCAGTAATAATTACACGATAGGCCGTCAGATTTTAACGTTTGTGTAGATGATTTAAAAAAATACGTTTAAGTGATGAAAGTGGTTCGGTGACCCCCTATTATTATTTCGAAAATAGTTTGTTTATACCTCTGCGCACATCATATTCCACTTTTAGCAATATCTAAAATATGTGTTCTAGTGAAAAATCTTGTTGAATATGCGAAAACTATGATAAACATGCCGTTTTTATTTAAAAAATGCTTAATTTTATTTTACTTTATTTAACATTGTCATTAATTGTCAAAATATAAACTTGCTATGTATAAGCGTATGTGATACAATTGTATCTGAAAGGATTATGAGCTAAATTGTTGAAAGCGCCTGCTTAATTTAGGTGAAATTGGTCAAAAATAGCGTAATTTGCCGACAGGGGTGTTACTATTAATACTGATAACTTTTTTTAATCATTCGGTGACCCCCAAATTACATTACATTTTTGGATATAAGACACGATAAACTTGCTTTTTTGAAAAAAATAAGTGAATTCTAAGATATTTCGTTTCATCGTCCCATCTCTCCTTAAACATGTCATTATGATACATTTCAGTATGTTTCTGTTGATGGCAAGCATTTCCTTTATAAATTTATACAATTGGAACTAAACATGTCTGTCAACAACTACTTTGCACAAACTAGAATTCAGATACATGTAAGTAAATTTACTGGTCGTTTATGAATTAATGAAAGACAGGTTTGGAAAATCGTATCAGTCAGAAAATTGACACGCTATGTATTTCAATAACACAGTGTAAACAATATTTTCGTTTCCATATTTGTAAATCTTTGTCAAATGTTACTTATTTTATTTCCTGTCGTTAATATGCCTCTAAAATGTTAATGAATTTAGATAGTTACACAATGTACAAAGATGGGATTGTATTTGAGCAGGGATTAAATGTACTTATGGACTATCATTTTCCTTGACAGCTGGTTAATGTCAGGCTAATGGAATAAAAGGCATGGCGCGTGTATACAAGGACTGCTTTTGTATCTGCCATTATTCAGCTAGTCTCTAAACTAGTCTCTCAGGAAGAAAACCATTTACCGCTTGAAGGTTCTCTGTACATGTCAGACCAAAACAAACAAAAACTAGTTGTTGTATTGGTATATTTCCTCATCTTAGTGAATCAATGAAAAAATAGTTTGCATCATGTAATAACTTTTCCATAGGAAAATCAGTAAATGGACAGGCTATGTATTTCAAGTGTATAGTGTTAGCAGTCGACTCTTTGAAATAGTGGTAACTTTGCTAAATGTTACTTACTCTAAATGTTTTACATACTTATACTACTCACAATTTGGATACCTGTAAAATATCCAACACTATATATGTATATTAGCGCAAATAAATGCTCGTATGTACAAATCATTGAAAAGGCTGAACAGTCTGAAAGCAAATATCTGGTAAAAGGAAATGGACCAATGAAATGATGGATACGAGGGGATAATACAAGGTTTGCTTTATAATAGTCTTACAGTTATTACGAAGGAATAAATCAACCATTACCACTTAAATGTTATCTAATTAAGAATCGAGCGTGTTTGATTCAAACAGTAACTTTCCTATACTCTATATATGATGCAAAATATGTTCTGATATGTCTGACAAGTAATGCAACAAATGTTACGGCATCTTGATATTACACAGTCACAAATTGACGTGACATAATGACAATGGATATAACTCGATTATGCCAGAAGCGTGTTTATATGTATCTAAACTTTACTACTTGGGTATGTTGAAATGATATTGTATCTATTCATAATTTTAAAGTCATCTGTTAACAAATCAGATCATGGCGATGCTAAGATTGAAACAAGTAAATTACATGGTCCTGAATATACACTACACTAATGAGACACCTAAAAAGATTATTGTGAATTCAATCCGGCAATAATGTCTCTTATACTTCTGTTTGGTCATTCTTACTTTGAGTAAATTGAAATGTGTTTATTGGTTAGTTTTGAATCATAACATGTGCTAACTTGATGAATTACTACTACTTGTTTTCTACTGCATTTGAATAAAGGTTATTACACACTTACATAATCTACACACGCACATAATATATTGGGTGAATTGTGGTCTATTTGTAAAAAGTCAAACGTTGTTTGAAAGTTTAGACTACTTCATAATGGTTTTCATGAAACATTCTCCCTAATGAGTTAAAAGTGGGGAAGGCTCATATTCTCTTAGTGTTCTTTGTTAAGTATTAATTTCACAGCTCGAGTGTGACATTGCATAATTTACAACAAAGCTCCATTTGAAGATTTTAATTTAAACTTTAGTGTGTCTTGCAAGAGCAATTTGCTGCTTCTGTTGTCATGCGGCATGTTTTCCATAATGAAGCTTTGTAATGATCATATGGTAATTCAGATGTGGGTTTTTCTTTGGCAATACATTATATTTTCTCGTTTGAACGTTTGCAAAATAGTAACGAAGTTGTAATTGGGATTATGGAAAATGTCTTTCGTTTGTATTAGGAAGAGGACTTTAAAACAGAAATGTAGAAAAGTGCAATCCAAAGTCTTAACCGACAAGAGGTCTTTAAGAGCACACAACTCCTGGTTTCAGGATGAGATTGTCTTCAATCAATTTGAAAATGATTACCTTATCTTAATGGTCTCGTGACAATACAAATATCAAGATTTAAGGACCAACCAAGATGCTCTGGTCATTGATTAATTTTATTTTTTAATTTTCAGTAATAGTTGTTCTAGAGCAAGGTCAATGTTACAGTAAAATATATTATATCATGATCTTATTAAAATGGATACACATGTTATGTGTGGCAATGTCATATAAATTGTCTCTACATCCCCAGGCTTTTTTCTACAGACTATGTGACCTACCTGTTCCAATGCTCGGACAACCATAGGACTTATTTAGTTAATTATGAAACCGAAAGTTTGAATTCTGTCAGTGACGTGTATTTCTGCAATATGGCGGATGATGTATAAATGACATTTTAAAATAGGCAATTATATATATATATATAATTATAATGAGCAAATTAATTAGCTTTTGATAATGTCAAACTACGGCAAACTACAGCAAACATTCTTGAGGAATCAAAGTGCCTTATCAAAAAACCTGGTTAATTAAGAGGACAAAAAATCCTATCACTCAGTTAGAAAACCAAACATGCTCTGTTTTACAATACTACTTATGAAACCATACTGAAAGTTCATGTGTTTACAACAAGAAAACAAAATAAGCTGATCCATTTTTTTAGTTGAGGAAATGAGAATAGCTTATGATACTAACAATATAACAACAGTACAAAAGCGTCAACAATGGCACAATTCAACAAACAATGGCACTTCAGCAAATTATTTGCCAAAAAAAGCGAAACAAACTTTTCTGCAGCAGTTCTGAATCAATGAAAGCATGCTCCTTTGCTTGACATCTCATGGTGATTTGAGATAACAACCTTATTCAGATTTTCTAAGGAGATGAATGAAGACGTCTCTCAGGTCGTAGGAAGACATGCGAGAAACTTACAAAGACCATTAGATTCACCGAATTCAAAAACACCACTTTGCCTGACAGATACTGATTGCAAACGTTTGTTATTGACTAAGAAGGGTATGGATTATCCCAAGTATGGCATACAGTACGTTTGGCGTGACCGGAAGTATGCAAATGTAACAAACTTTATAACACAAACTTATTGATATCCTTATTGTGTGAAATGAAGATAGGTTGAATCTTACAGTTCTTTTACATTATAAAAAATAACTCTACTAAAGGAGTTATACAGTCTAACGATTGCAAATAAATCTCTCTATATGAAAAGAGAATTCCTTCACAGGCAAAAATTATTGAATACATGTTATTTAGTTTGACACTGATGTATTGTGGTAACCAAACTGCAAATTTGCTATTAAAGCATATGTACATATATGTCATTATATTGATCACAACTTTCAGTTCCATGAGACTTTAAATGGGCAGTAGCACGTTTTTTTCAAATTTTATTTTTTCAAATTTCTCATTTATAATGATAGTTTATGACATTTATAAATACCTAAGAGGGTAAAACATCTTATTACACACATCAATTATCTGTAGTGGTAATAAAGGTGTTGCGTATAAAGAAAAAATTGCATGGCGGCCATTTTAATGTGAACACATTTTATTACTTCGAATGACATAAATGATTGCTATGGCTTTAACGGAACCATGTACAAGCATTTTTTAACTTGATTTTCCGAAGAGAGAAGGGTCTTTTACTATTGGGGACATTATTTCTCAGATACATTTCATCGACTTATTTCAGAGAAAAAATGTGCTTCTGCCCCTTTAAGAATAACGTTAGTCATGTGGTTCGAAAGTAATAATAATAATCATTGATACTGATAGAACATCTTTACTTTGCGTATTCCACAATAGATGAAAGGACTACGTTTCAACAATAACATTGTAAAATATTGTTGGTATTTTTGTCTAACATCCAGCTTTAATGGTTAAAATTTAGATATAACTCAAGATATCCAACACAGTAATTCTGATAGTGCTTTATTATTGCAAAGTAGAGGTGATTAGATTCAAGGTTTAAACACAATCCTTTTTATTTCTTTTTTAAAGCTTTTATTCAAATGACTAAAGTATCGGTACAAACCCAGAGTCACGTTCACCTGATCTGAAGCCATATATAAACACGTGGTGTAACCTAACCCATTTAAAAAGGGAGTTTGAGCGTATTATTTATCCCTTTGGGGGAATTAAAATTAATCTAATGTTTTTTCAACTACCTGCTAAAACAGTGTTCAAAGAATATCATTGCATGCAATAAGCTTTCCTTCTTTCACCTTCGAGAGCTGTTCAATGAATATAACGTTTTTATGATCTCCATGCATCTGCAATAAAATATAAATTTCAACAAACCCTTCAGAGAAATGATAAAACTGTTTGTTTGTACTGTCCCAATTATCGTCAATTCCCCTGACGAAGATATCCCAAGAAAACACCTCACTCCACGAATGGTAGTTCCATCATTGAGGGGAAAACTCACCCATCTAGCAATACGAATTCAAGTTGTGAATATAAACTTAAAGTTAAGTAGCTGGGCACTCCTTTTGAAAACCTGCGTAGATACATTGAATACAAAGTAAAGCCAACAAATTGCTACTTTTTTTTATTGAACACTATCAAGGGTTTCCTTTAGAGTATTCAGTCAATCAATAACCTCACTGGTTGAAAACAGTTCTTAAAAAACAACTCAATGTTCCTGTCTGTATACTGATGTATGTGAAGAATAAATTCAGTTTTAAGTGTATCAAACTACGTGACTAAGCAAAAGTACAGTACTGTATTAATCTGTATTTTGGAACATCAACCTAAAACAATGACAAAAAGATCATTGTTCAACGTATTTTTTCAGTTCCTGCAAGTTGTACCGCACTGAGTAGGTAAATTGAACATAAAACAACACGATTTTATAAATAATTAATTATTCAAGTACTAACAAAATATTCATATTACTTCTTGACAATACCACAAACTGTTTTAACTCTCAAAATAATAACAAGAAGTGAAATACTGTAAATATTGATACAAAACATACATACTAATCTCTTATCGCCATGCAGTTTTATGAATTTCAAGTTATTCACACAGACAACTGAAATAAATGACAATTCTGTTCTATCCTTGCGTTTGAAATATTTATAGTCTGGATAAATAAGCAAATCCTGACCACAACATCCAGGCACTTACAATATCTGGTTTAAACTTCGTGGGCGAGAAATGAATGTCAGATACTTTACAAACACACCCCTTTATTTGATATAATGGTTCTATATGTAAACACATGGAATCTCATACATGTCTCACGATAAAACTATTTTGGTTGAAAAGATCATGATTGCCAGTATTTACCAATTTCACAAGGAATGCACAGTACACAAAGCCAATTATGTATAGTCAATAGTTATCTGGTAACGGACCATCAACGAATATATTTCTTATTTTATTTCATTCAATCAATAGCTAACCGTTTTCTTAAAATACTCAAATCTGTAACAGTATTATCAATCATAGCCATCAAACATAAACAGTGTTGATATATCAAAATATGTGTAAAATGCATGTTTTTGTCTGGTATAACAGCTAAATAGAAACAGTTTACTAGCCATGGCCATTATACAAGAATATCAGTAATTTATTGTGGACTAAGTGAGACTGAATCAGCTTATCTCTGTTCTCCATGTGACTTTATTTCCCCTGGGAGAAATTTCATGAGATAAATTGGGTAGACATTATCTGATTTATAGTTTTACTGTTATTCTATTCATTGGATTCTGTAATGGTCAACAGACAGTTTTACATACAAATTATATTGTGTACAGTTCAGCTGCGATTAATTTCCATTCACTAGATTTAGCCGATTATCAAAACAAAGTTGTCACCACAGTAAACCACAAAACCTTACAATAGAACATTATTTGATTATTAATATTCATTATTTTATTATATTATTATTATTAAATTGCAAAATCCATAAAAACGATATTAGGAGGGTCCTTTAGTATCCTATATTTCTTATTACGAAAAGTCATCGAAAGTGTCATCACTTAGTTAAGTTGGCCTAGCCGGGTGTGTTTTAGTTGAGTGAGTTTGGGTTTAACGCCGCTTTCAAGAGTATTTCACTTATATCGCGGCTGCTAATTATATGGCAGGGAGAAATCCCACAACGCCAAGTGGCTATGCACTGCGGTGAAACCTGCGAGCAGCTGCTGGAACTAGCGAACCATTGGTGGTACTACGCTGAAATTCAGTGTAGCATTGCACCCAAACCAAACTGCGTGTAGAACAGTTCTCTACTGCAGACAGAGTTGCCGTGCGGGATTCGAACCCCGGATCTCTTGATCCGAAGCCTAACGCGCTAACCACTGCGCTATCCCGCCCCTTTGTCTTAGAAGTATGGATCGGAAGATGATATCCTTGGCAACTGTTGGTCGTTTGTTAAAAGCCTTTAGGAAGTCTTTATCGAAATGAAAATATGTACGTATTAATTAACATGCCCATTATTTATTATGATTATATGCATATTAAGTATATGAAGGATGTTATACACAAACTGTAATATCCTATTATTGGTAAGTTATGTGGTTTTGACGTATGGCGTGTAACTTAGTCAAATTATTTTATTGTTTGTTGTATGTAAAATATATAATGTTAATTGTATCCAGAGTCTGCATAGTTGATGAACTGATGATGATGATGATGATGAATATGATGATATATTCAACAAAAGAAAGGTGGTTCTTGGGATGAAACTCTAATAGCATGCCAGTTGGTACGATTCTTCTCATGAACGTAGGATGTTACCATCAGATTCGATGTTCTTGTTTTCAAAGCAGGCAAAGCGAATCTACGCATGAAACTGTGACAAAATCTGGACCATTATTTAAGACGGATTTCTGATTCGATCAACCAAATCGCCAGCATTGCAGTGAAAGTGAAAATAAAGTACTGAACTCATGCCATGTTATTGCTCTCCTGGGAAATAAAAAGTCACACATAAAGTAAACTTTAGATCACCTGATTCCTTCATTTGTCATGGAGTGTTTTCCTTGATGCATATATAATTAGCTAGCACACAAAGGGACCCAGAACGCTTCGTAAGATAAAATAAAACATCAGTATTGTAAATCAATATTCACAGTAAAGGGAGAGAAGCTTATTTGGATCATGTTCAATTACTTGTGCCCATCTCGATTCATGGCTTTTATAATGTGTCTATGTGTACTATTGCATTCTCTAAGGCGTTCTCAAGAAGGTGAGGTGATAGATATGTTGAGGTTTAACACTGATTTCCAGACGTTTTACCTTACGTCAGGAAAGCTAGTCCTACTGCAGAAAGAAATCCTGTATTCCAATTGTGGATATGCATTGCTATGGAACCTGAAATTCAGTGCAGCATTGCACCTACATATAGATGCAACCTATATGATTGTAGAACAGTTCTCTAGTTGAGAAGGTCGTATGGTCCCTGGTGAAATTCAAACCACGAACCTTCTGATTTGCTCCACTGCTTGATCTCCCAATTGTCCAATAAAAACATATCTTCATAAAATAATATAAACTGTTACAAAATAAATGTGTTTGAAGCTGAAGTCACATGTACATGTAGGTAAATAAGCACTCACAAAGAAATTCCTTTTATAAAAAGGGGTTTCACATTGAAAGTTTTGACAGATTTCATTACAGCGTCATATGTGTTTCCACCAATGACACCAATGGGCTCAATTAACGAAAACCTTCACATTTTAAATGCTATGATACTGTGTGTAATACATTGTAACCGATGAAGCCCTTATAACTTCAGTAATGCAGAAGTCTCAATTGTTCAAAACAGCAAGTCAGCAAGTAACACATATTCAGAAAGTGAATTTGAATTGAATCAGATTGAATTTGTTTCACTTTCGAGGCAGAACGTTTTCGCTCTTGAAGTGACATTATTAAACTTGATGGGGTGATCAGGTGATGCTGGGGTTCAGGGAGATTTGTTGAAGTGATGTTGAATCTGTGAAATGGGTGTGCAGGTAATGGTGATAATCGGAAGGTCTTCACACGATTTCAGTTCAGAAAAAAATCCTTTCTACTTAAGTTATCAACCAGTAACGCTCATTCATTGCAAGGATGAAATTGAATTTCAATGACATGTGTACTAGTATCTTAACACATAAAACAGTCAGGCTATGCAAAGAAGCTTAACTCATTAATGCTGACAGGTAATTACCAGCTCAACCCCTGAGCCGCCAGAGCAAGAGAGAAACCTGCTTTGATTATCTGTCTTGCTTGACGATCAAAAGTGTACGCAACTATTGTAAGTTATGTGACATTAAGATATCAGCTAATGATTTCTTTTGTTGTTCGTTTGTGATATATTGTCAGATGTTACGGATGTATCGTACTGTGATGACCAATCGTGAGATACCTGTATCAAAGACTGACATGTAACAGGGCGTGGCATAAATTTCTGAAACACTTTGTTCCCCCACCAACTTGTACATAGATACACAGTTTGTTTATTGTTAATGCAAATTGTGTTACGTTAACTAATCATGAAATAATACAAACCACAATTAGGCTTTTAATAGACAATTTGGCATGAAATGATAGTGACATGTGTAAATAGAATAGATGTAAATTTATGACCCATGTTTTCTTTTATAACATTAAATCATTTAATACCATTTAATTGTGTCGCTTTACTTTGTTGTTGGCTTTTCAGTTCACTTCCGAGATAATTCAAATTGAAAAATGCTTATGAAGATCCGGACTGATTATCAAAGCAAACTAAATGTGTGTTATTTCCAACCCCTTCTAACTGTAAGTGATTTATATTTATCATATTGATTTATGCTCTGCACATAATCTGATATAAAGAGATCATATGTATGTAAACCCCTGTCTAAGAAGTGGTACAATCCCAGTCTTCTCATAATTAAACCACGTTTATGAATTTAATTAAATAGTATTTTATTTATCTCTACCGCCGACGGAGAACACTGACGCCAATTTAAATTACCTTCTCCAATAATCCCCTTTCTCGTCAATATGTGTTCATTTCCAAAATGTTGTCTCAACCTATTAATATACCTGTCACAGATAGAGCTATACGTGATTTGGCACAGTCGCCAGCATAAAAGAAAATAATGAAAGGGGGGCTTATATGACAGATACATGATCTGTACATACTTGAATATATGTAAACTATATAAAACTCTTTGTCATTTCTCAACAAGCATAGCATTTGAAATAAATGCAAGACATCATATATATTTGACGCCCAAACATGATTGCATAACACACTACAGACGGGGGCGTGACTAAAATAAACTTGTCCAATAATATCATTGTTTTACCCCGCCCACGCACCTGTCACCTGCCTTTCAGTTACGTTGGGCATACGTCTGATTTAATCCATAGACTGTTAAGTCAAATATGTTATTTCAATACTCAGATTTAATGTGTATATGAGTATGAATCCCGTAACTAATACAGCATCATGTTTGTATTACCAATGAATCATAAGAAATCACATATTACAGCGGATGTAGTGTTATGTAACATATTCCAATAACGAATAATGTCCATTACCATATTCAGAACACACTTGAAATAAGTTATGTGGTTTACAGGTAATACTTAACTTACTACATTTTGCTCACTTGCGTTCACCCCATGCATGTTTGTCTAATAAATGGACACGTGCAATAAACGATTTCAGACATGCAGATACAAATCACAAAATATGATTGTTCCAAAGTGCAAAAGTAGCAACACAAAAGGTTTGATGAAATTCAACAACTTGCACTTATAGTTCTATAGCATAATTTCCTTCCTCGCCGACATGTGTACTTATTAAACTTAAATAACTCGTTGCTAATGATAAATAATTCATATAATATATATATCAAGAGGTCTACATTGCATGCATGACTGAAACAATTGTGCATTGGCATCGCTAAGATGATGAAAAGAATGGATTGTCTTCAATAAAACATCGAAAACGCGTATATATGCGTCTTTCGCTAAATAACAACTGCTTTCAGCTGACGCACACATGCGTCTTTTGCTGAATTAGAGCTGATTTTAGCTGACGCATATATGCGTCACTCGCTGTGAGGTATCTATTTGTCGCATATGTGCGGCTCTCGGCCTTAATGAGTAAACTTATTCAGCCTCATAAGAATTCAAAGTCAGCAATCTTCAATGATGATTATAACTTTCGAACTAGCACTTAAAGGCTCATGACAATACACCATTTTTACAATGTGAGGCAGAGAGACTTCAATAAGGTGATAGAAACTTGACGAGTAATATTCTGCTTCTGTAATAATACAGTCAATATAAAACTGACCCAGTGAGGCAAGAGTTTGTGGCAGACAGGTTTAGTAAAACGATTTCATATTGGTCATTTTGGCGTGAGATTTGCGTGAGATTTAATTAAACGATTTACGGATGAATGTTCACAAAACTACATAACAAGATATAATGAGAAGCACAATTTTTCTTTAACCAGCATGGATCACTACAATACATAAACAATTTCATTAATATGTCATCAATAGTCACTTTCATGATTTCAACATACTACTACATATCGAGTTATATCCAATTTGATTTTTGTATAAATCACCCGTGGTTTTACAAATGAATGTTCACAGCTCATGGAATATTGGCAGCGTCAAAATACCTAAGTGTATTCGTATAATTGTATAAGTGTATGCATAAACATATTCGAAAACAAACTTTTTCAAGATAAAGATCGTAAACATATTTTTTACATAAGATGTAATACATGCTTTTCATTTATATCAACTGAATCGATATCGTGTTATGAATATATAGAATGGATATTATTAAACCCATGGTGCATGCTAAATGCATTTTTTATTTGTACGATTTGAAAAGTGGATAGGCATCGAGTAAAAAGCATTATTTCCAATATATTGATAGGAATGGTCTTCAGATCATAACTTATCAAACAATATTTCCAATTGTTGTAAAGGCAGTGTGCCCTATACCAAAGTGGGCTAAATGAAATTTAAAATACAGTTGATATAAAACAACTACATAAACTTATTATTATGTGGAGTATTTCTTTTTTTGAATACCAAATCGACAATGAAAATATACATTCTATTGCCTTGAACTAATATCAATTCTAATTACATTTTCACAACTCGATGGTTATGTTTTTGAAACACATGACTACTACTATACTTTCACATTCATTATCAAGGGTCAAACAGTATTTCATGATGATGTTTTTCCCCAGATACTACAAATAGAATGATGAGGTGCAACTAAACACAGGATAAAATGTGGTGGAATCCGATTTCCGGATGTTTCCGGATTCTCCCAAGATTTGGCGTATCCCGAAGAATCCGGAAAAATCAGGAAGGATCCTGCAAGCTGATTCCACCACTTTTTTGTCCTGTGAAAGATCTAATTATTTAAATAGCATGGCATAGTGTAAGAAAACAGTAAGAAACGAAACATAATGCACATAAACAGTGTCAGAATTTGACAACTTTCCTTACACTTCTTATCGAGAGAGACACTGAGAACTACTTACGTCCGTAAAAATATGAAAAGTACAACAGATTTAACGCCTCCCTTATATAGTCGGTAGCTGATGACTGAATTAATGATTGAATAATGCAACATAAGCAAATTAAATCAAATGCGATCATCTCTTTATGAAGCCCATTAGCAAACATGATTCCAAATAATATGTGTCCCTTGACAATTTCGGAGATATTTCAAAGAAAAATGAACACAAAAAAAGAACGTAATTGGGATAAGAAAGATTAACTCTGATATGAATTTAGAATTTAAACATGATTATAATTTACATGGATTAAAAAGATTGTAAAATATGACATTTCAAAATACATTTTCTAATAAAGAATATATTTTAATTAAAGGATTTTTAGTTTGAAAACATTTAGAAGTCGAACATTTATGAAAGATGTATATGTACATATTTTTAAAACCTCAATCATACTGTGAACTAAAACAGTAAGAAAGTAAATGTCATGTACATTTACAATGTCATAATCTGACACGTTATCGTTTACTTCTCATTGAGAGAGACAATATGGCGAATGTGAAACTGCTTACGTCCGCAAAAAAATAAGATATGTACAAATGGTATGTCTTCTATATAGATGATAGTAGCTTTTGACAGCATTCATAATTCATGCAAATCCTCTTTTTCAATAAGCCCATTAGAAAACATGGTAATCATTAAAAATAATATTTCCCTTTGCCTCACTGGATATAAAATATTTACTTTGACATAAATTTAGAATTTGAACATTTCTTAAAGGAGTTTTTGTAAAACATCAATCATGAATAAGATTTTGCAGCAAAAAACATAGGTAACGGACCATTTCCAAATAGCCATATTCCAGCTGTTTCTGTGACCTGACAGTGGATGGCACTCTGTATCTCTTGACCTCCACTCTTATATTAAAGTTTATCACTCTATCTTTTTATTGAATGAATTAACCTTCCAATCTCCTTCATATAAAGGGACACTGGTCAGCTGAATAACAGACACAGACCAATAAGATGGGGTTCATGTCAATATTGTTAAAGGTGATTAAGATAATGACATTCTATAGCATGATTTAAACCATTTTCTTTACATTCACTTTAGAAGATTTGCTAATAAAATTGTATCCCTCCAGGTAGTGATATTGCTTTTCAATTGGAACACTATCTCTGAAGATTGTATCCTAAATGTGTATAATGTAAAGTGAGTATAAGTGTCTTTCTTTATATTTACGTTTTTATTGATAAGATTTTCCTATTAATCTGATCTTTCTTCATTTCGATGTAAATATTGACTTCTTGAATAAACTCCCTTAATTTAATAAAGTTGTACCACTTATTTTATTTTATGAGAGTCGATTTCCTCATTGCCCTTCGGTTATATCCCTAATGTCAGTTACATTTCCATTGGAAATATTGCAACTTACACTGTCGGTTACCACTGTATAACTAAGCTATAATGAGCTTTATTGCTTATCTCAATTGAGGTATTTCCCTCAAGTCAGCTAAATTGTAATTTGCATTGCGAACTTAGGAATCTATAAGGACTGTTTGGGTCATAAAATGGTTCCGAACAATCTTAATGTTTTGGTTTTCTTTAACTGGATTCTATGAATGATTCATTTATCATATATTGGGACTCATGAAGCTAATGCAAATAAAGGGACGTTTCTATCGGTTTAATTTTTGAGGAAATAAAATGATTGGACAATAGTGGACGCCAAATTCTCATATTTTAACGGCGTTTGCTCTGGATTTTCAAGACTTTCCGCTCTATCAAACATATATTTATCCCCAATGTTCTACCATAGAAATGCTATCAGACATAATCCTATTATATGACATCGTCAAAGATGATTTGATAGCTCCTTTTCGCACCTTGAGAAGACATGGGCTCACCTTTTTATGTTAATGTTCCAGCAATATAAGTAACGGTCGTGCTTACTATGAATAGATGATGTACTGATGGAACAGAACAGACACTTAACAACTTTCTAGGTTGTATTAAACTGTTAAAATATTCCCCTGATGACCTTACTGGTTAAGTGCACCACAAGGGCTTCTGCCATAATGACCATTTCAAGTTTATTCGACTAGTTTATCACTATGACTGAAAGCTATAGCTACTCCATTAAAGGGACATTCAGTGTCTCTATATAATCTTATATTTGGCTTTAACATGTGCCAGAATAACTGATATGCTGATTTTAGATCAAATAATATCACTCACCTTTCATATTCTATAGTCACTTCACTTTCCATTTACATTCACAGTGTCCAATTTAACAATTCAAGGCCGATTTTGTTTAGTTTATTGTAGACAATTATCATAAGTTTTGCTTGACTAATTGATTCGTGCCAGTCGGTTTTCGTTCAGATATCACTACCACCATATCGGTATAACTTGTGTGCTTGTTTTATAATACAATGCTATAGATGGGTCACAAGTCAAGTGTTTGTGTATCTTAAAGTCAACAGCTTATATAAGACGTTTACAAAGGGATAAACTGAAAACGAGAATTTATATTTCATTTGTGTAACTATGTATCAGTCACTAAGTTCTACTTAAGGTTTGATCTGAAATCTAAAAAACATGTTTCCTAAAACTTAGTTTATATGTGAAAGAATGTTTTGTTGAGTTAATCAGGTTTTAGGATTGTTGATTTTGAAAGGATTAAATGTGCTCGGGGTGTCACGATAAAATGCAAATTGTAATCAAGAGCATGTCAACCAGAATAAAATTGAAAACTTGTCTGGATAAATGTGATACTCAAATAATAAACAATTATCTTCCTTTAGAGGTAACTCCACTCAATTCTTCCTTCCTAAGCTCTGTTTCACATGGGCCATTTTTTCACGATTCTCGTAAAAAAAACTAGCCTATGAAATATTGTAACACTGGTAACGTCCTCAATTTTGTCCAATCAAACATCATTTTACATCAGCAACCAACTTCTGTCTCATAAACAATATTTGCACATCGTACAGATGAAACAACTAAATTCATTTTGACTGATAAGGAATGCTAAGTTAAAAACAACCTAGGAATTTAACAATTATCATGATTCTATATTTCTAACCAAGAAATTGGTCGAAATGCAATGTCGAGGTTGAGATGGAAGAACTGAATGGGAAACTCTCTGTAGGGAGAATGCCAAGTTGCATAGGACAACAATATTCAAACCGTTATACATATATGTGAATGGAATGATTCGTTCCTGTTTAAAAGTATATATATAAAGAATAATAAACATAGTTCTGAAACGAGTGAGAAGTTTGGTATTTAACGAGCGAAAGCAAGTTAAATACAAATACCATTTCACGAGTTTAAAAATATGTTATTGAATGGAACCGAGTTTAGTATTTTATTGATTACTCACTGATTTAAATGCCACTTACTTCCACGAACTCGTCGATAAATGGGTCACACTCCATTGCGACTGCGGCACTAATATTGTGACGTCATATTTATGCTAGTCTGACGTCCAATCAATCGGCAGCACGCGATTTTATTACACAAGAGTAATTATATTGTAGATTTATTTGACAGTGATATTTTCAATGTGTGAGTAATAAATACAATGCAAGTGTTGATGAAAAGCGATCTGCAATAAATGACATGCAATTTGCATAAGTATAAACCGTCTGTTATCATAAAGTCATGTAAATGTAAATAGCCTGAATTAATTTCAATTAAGTTGTATCATTAACATACGATGTAAGAATCATCCTGAGAAGGTTAATAATGCAACAGTCAGTATTAATAACACTCCTTAATGGATATTTCAGAATTGAAATTGTTTTTTTTTAAATTTACGCTATTACATATATATCGCTCGTTATCAATTTATGTATACATTAAGTTGATCATGAACTAATAACATGTGTATCTAGAGTTGGCTTTCCTATCACTAATTTCATGCTTCTCCCAGCAAAAATGACTGAGTATTCTGCAATATGGAAACCAACTGGAAACTGGGTAATAGGAGTATCCACTTGGTATTCACCTGCTGAAACTAGGTAACCTGGTTACAACTAGAATCCATTTTGGATTCTATAACATTAAGTATTTCCGTGATGGAAACACACTGGAAACATTGATTATGTGTTTCATGTTGGTTTCCATTCCTGGAAATTGCAATCAATGTTTCCATGAATTGAAAAACAACATGAAACCATAATCTGAAGTTTCATGTTAAGTTTCCATTCCTGTAAATTGCAGGTATTGATTCCAGAAAATGGAAACCAACGTGAAACTATCAAGTGAAGTTTTATGTTGGTTTCCATTCCTGGAAATCTGCATTAAAAGATTCCATTAAATGGAAACCAACATGAAACTACCACAGTACACATGACTGAGTATCCTGAAATCGGGAAACCAACTGTTAACTTGGTAATAGGGGTATCCACTTGCTATCCTATTCCTGAAACTTGGCAACCTGGTTTCCAACTAGAATCCATTTTGGACTCTATGACATATAATATTTCCGTAAGGGAAACCAACATGAAACTCTAATGTGAAGTTTCATGCTGGTTTCCATTAGTGTAAATTACAATTATTGTTTCCCGAAAATGGAAACCAACATGAAACTATCAAGTGTTATGTAGTGTAATGTAGTGTAATTGAAACAGATAATGAAATAATTAAGAACCCGTGTATCCATTTGTTAACCATTTGTTCAAATCAAAAGACCCATAGAAACCAAATTAGTTATCCATTATTTAAAATTGCACGTGTATTCAAAGCAAAGTACTAGTAATTCAATATTAATTATTATGATAAACATGTTCAAATAAATTTTTCAGATGAAGCTTTAACAAAGGATGGTTAACTATACTTTTGAGAAAAATATTGTCTTGCAAATGTTATATTTATATAAACAAGTAAATAACTGAAACCCTTGATTGATATGATATGATATGTACCGTATTCCATTTCATTTCGACAATGCCATTAACTTATATCAACCATGATATGTTTTTTTTTGTATTATTCATGGTATTGCGTGTGTAATGTTGGACTTACTTTTTAACATCTACACAATAATATCAATTACACTCTAAGATTCAGTGAGCTTTAATTTAGTAATTAGATGTAGGTCAAATGTATGCTCCGTATCGCCGGGCGCTCGCTGTCCACCATATGGTGTTATATAATAGCCAGACCATGTGCTCTCCCAGACAAAGAGCTTTGTTCATCATCCACATTTTGGCGCGATTATTTGCCAGTATAACCCGTGACTGAATGAAGAAACAGAATCTTGTCTGCCGGGTGTACGTGAACTTCAGTGGCAACAACTGTTGTCATTCACGGAGGGCAAAACAACATGATATTTCTACAACTGCATGCAGGTACAGTTCATGTTTTTCTTATTGTGTGTCCAATATGCTAATGATTGAAATAACAATTTAAATAAAGTTGATTAAATACCTTCGAAATATTGTATCGAAACGATGTCAATGTTTATTGTATCAAGACAGTCTCTACTTTCTTGATTCATACGAATACATAAAAATTACATTCTAAAAAAACGACCAAGTAAGAGTTGTTGTACTGATGTATATTTTTGAATATCATATTATCCCCTTTATATTTAGTTAGAATATGAAATAGCCTTTTGAATATTCATGTTTCTTTGATTGATTTGATACTTTTATAACATTTCAGCATTCCTGCACTTATGGGAAACTTGAAGAAGGCGATAGATGACCTCTCACCTTAGCCTACAACAGGTACAAGTGTTTCAAAACTTAACCTAAGAACTAATGTAATAATTGCAGTATACAAAATAATAATATCTGGCAAATCAGAACTTATGATTGTGTATCTTACTAAAACACTTAAAATAAGTAAAACAGAGGTTGTACCACTTTCAATTTATGTTGGTCATTAATATCATTTTTACTTTTACAGCCTAGAAGAACATGAAGGAAGCATGTTGTCGGTCAAATACTTCTGCGCTTGAAGATGAGCATACCATGTGGTCGAAAGATCATTCCCAATGAGGACACAGAACGTATTAAGCTGAAGCTAAAGAGTTTGAAATCACCCCGGAGGATTAGTGATGTAATTTTCCCCGGGCTGTTTACCCGAGGAAATAAAACCACCTTTTCATAACATACATTGAATAGTGATTGGCCGGCAGCACAGTATAAATCGAGAATCTAACCACAGAATTATCAGTGATACTCTTTCTTAATCAGCAGCAATGCCCTGTTATTTTACCTCGTCATCCAGTTATGGCATTTTGCTGGATGATTTATGAAGTAATTTTAAATAATACAATTTTTAAATGTATATCTAGGATCTTCATAAATAAGATCACTATATGGTACTGTGTACTTGATATCATGTGAATACATTCCTTAGATTTGATTGTCAGATGTATTCTCCTTTTTGCAGCATTAGTCAAGTATTGACACTTACGTAATAAACTTCATAATACAACACACTTGTTTTGTATTACTAGTACAACAGGCAAAATGTCTTTTCTTTTTTGCAATTAGATATGATTAGATTGACTTTGCTATTGGCACTTTATGTAATGAACTTTATAACGAAGTACAATTATTTTTATCATTACTAGAATTATTGTCACCGAAGCATTATTGCTCTTGATGAAGATAGCAGTTGCTGTAGGTGTTGACACTGCATTCATTTAAATCATAACATGCAAATGCCAACCATGGACACCAGGTTGAAACCTACAGTAAACCATTACACTGAAACCTACAGTAAACCTTCACATGGAAACCAGACTGAAACCTACAGTAAACCATTACACTGAAATCACACTGAAACCACACTGAAACCTACAGTAAACCATTACACTGAAACCAGACTGAAACCTACAGTAAACCATTATACTAAAACCACACTGAAACCTACAGTAAACCTCAACATGGAAACTAGGTTGAAACCTACAGTAAACCGTTACATGGAAACCAGACTGACACCTACAATAAACCTTAACATAGAAACCAGACTGAAACCAACAATCCTGAACATGGAAACCAAGTTGAAACCAAGTGTAAACTAAGAAATATGGAAACCAAGTGGAAACCAAGTGGAAACTATCACATGGAAACTGAGTTGAAACCAAAAAGAAAGTTATTCATGGAAACCAGATGGATACCACTTGGAGGAGTGGGTAATTATTCGCACTGGATACCATCCGGATACTGGTGCAAAATTCAGTTTCAGTGTTGCTGGAAACCACATGGAAACTTATAAAAACTGTCTGGATACCAACTGGAAATACTGGTTTCCATTTGGTATCCTGTTAGTTTCAGTGTTCTGGAAACCAGCTCATTTTTGCTGTGATTTCTTTATATTTACTCTGCGGCATGGTATATGAGACAGATTTTGTTGTGATGTTTGTTATAAAAGCATAATGGATTTTTTAAATTTACTATGAAAGGATGTCAATGTTTATTGTATCAAGACAAACAGTCTCTACTTTCTTGACTCATTATAACATACGAATACATAAAAATTACATTCTAAAAAACGACCTAGTAACAGTTTTTGTACTGATGTATATTTTTGAATATCATATTATGACCTTTATATTTAGTTAGAATATGAAATACCCTTTTGAATATTCATGTTTCTTTGATCTATTTGATACTTTTATAACATTTCAGCATCCCTGCACTTATGGGAAACTTGAAGAAGGCGAAGGATGACCTCTCACCTACAACAGGTACATGTGTTTCAAAACTTAACCTAAGAACTAATGTAATAATTGCAGTATACAAAATAATAATATCTGGCAAATCAGAATTTATGATTGTGCATCTTACTAAAAACACTTCAAATAAGTAAAACTGAGGTTGTACCAATTTCGATTTATGTTGGTCATTAATATCATTTTTATATTCGTTTTACTTTTTCAGCCTAGAAGAACATGACGGAAGCATGTGGTCGGTCAAAGACTTCTGCGCTTGAAGATGAGCATACAATGTGGTCGAAAGTTCATTCCCATTGAGGACACAGAAAGTATTAAGCTGAAGCTGAAGAGTGTGAAATCACCCCGGAGGATTAGTGATGTAATTAACCCCGGGCCGTTTACCTGAGGAAAATAAAACCACCTGTTCCTAACAGATATTGAATAAGGATTGGCCGGCATGATTGTTATTTTACCTCGTCATCCAGTTATGGCATTTTACTGGATGATCTATGAAGTAATTTTAAATAATGCAATTTGTAAATGTATATCTAGGATCTTCATAAATAAGATCACTATATGGTATTGTGTACTTGATATCATTTGAATAGATTCCTTAGATTTGATTGTCAGATGTCTTCTCCTTTTTGCAGCATTAGTCAAGTATTTGCTCTGCAATTGACACTTACGTAATAAACTTCAAAATACAACACACTTGTTAAATATTACTAGTACAACAGGAAAAATGTCTTTTCTTTTTTGCAATTATATTTGATTAGATTGACTTTGCTATTGGCACTTTATGAAATAAACTTTATAACAAAGTACAATTATTTTTGTCATTACTAGAATTATTTTCTCCGAGGCATTATTGCTCTTGATGAAGATAGCAGTTGATGCTGTAAGTGTTGACACTGTATTCATTTAAATCATAACATGCTTGATATGCGTGATTAGCACAACATGCAAATGTCAACCATGAACACCAGGTTGAAACCTACAGTAAACCATTACACTGAAACCTTAACATGGAAACCAGATTGAAACCTACGGTAAACCATTACACTGAAATCACACTGAAACCACACTGAAACCTACAGTAAACCATTACACTGAAACCAGACTGAAACCTACAGTAAACCATTATACTAAAACACACTGAAACCTACAGTAAACCTCAACAGGGAAACTAGGTTGAAACCTACAGTAAACCGTAACATGGAAACCAGACTGAAACCTAAAATAAACCTTAACAAGAAAACCAGACTGAAACCAACAGTAACTTGAACATGGAAACCAAGTTGCAACCAAGTGTAAACTAAGAAATATGGAAACCAAGTGGAAACCAATTTGAAACTATCACATGGAAACTGAGTTGAAACCTAAAAGAAAGTTATTCATGGAAACCAGATTGATACCACTTGGAGGAGTGGGTAATTATTCGCACTGGATACCATCCGGATACTGGTGCAAAATTCAGTTTCAGTGTTGTGGTAACCACATGGAAACTGTTAAAAACTGTCTGGATACCAACTGGAAATACTGGTTTCCATTGGGTATCCTGTTAGTTTCAGGGTTCTGGAAACCAGCTCATGTTTGCTGTGAAACACACATTGAATACAGTGATACTACATTTCCCCCTTACTGCAGCCCTTCCACAAGGAGTATTTGGGTTGGTGTCCTTTCCTCTAAAGGTAACTGGTTGTTAAACATGACTGTCAGTGAGAAGAAAAGGAACAGAAGAGAATGATAATCGTATTTTTCGAATCCTGCCATGAGCTCTGCAACTGAAGAGAACAGTTGTACATGAGTTTCGAGTTCAATGAATTTCAGTGTTGTATCATCCACAGCTGGCTAATTCAAGCAGATTCTGGTAAGTTTCACCTCACTGCACATTATCAGTAACTAATATCATCAAACCACCACAAAGTTTTTAAAAATCCCGAAATATTTAACAACACATATAATCCATAAAATAACAAATGTATGTTCGAAGCTAAATAAATATCATTCACTTAACATTGTGTCACGTCGATGTTAACAGGAATTTAATTCGCTATTGGTAATTATTATTAATGTTCATAATTACCAGGATATGAATGTAAGAATTCACATAATAATTGTCGACTCAATTTTTTTTTCAAAATATATCAAGCGATAAATAAAAAAATGGAGTCATATTAATAAACATGATTTAATAACATGAATTAATAACAATACTGTCGTTGGCAAACTGTTATGTTTTTCTGATGCTGTCTTTAACATAGAAGTGCAAACTGAAATACCCAAAAACTATGGATCTTTTCAAAAGAATTGGAATTTCCAGAGGGTTGAGTAGCACCTTTTTATAGAAGAAGGACCTTTTTAGTTATCTTTTTCGCATATTCAACTTTTTACCGACATACATTTTTAAGATATTACTAAATTGTAAATTGATCAGTTGAATTAAATAACAAGTCTAAAAATAACATGTAGGGTCACCAATTTTCATCACTTTCAGGTTATACTTTAAAATGCCTACTTACATATAAAATTACGAGTTGTGATGAAATCGGGTGTAACTTTGACAGCTTTATAATGTTATACAAGTTTTAGAAAGAAATATAACAAACTTGTTATTTACAAAACCAAACTAGAATTAAAAAATAAGTGATTTCTTCGTCCAACCGCTCCTCAGCAATAATTTCACTGTCACGGTCACCCAATCACCTACTAGAGATGTGATAATGTCATGTCACGAACAACTTAGAAAGGGTGGTAAATTCATTATTTTCTAACAATTGGTATTTGCTTCTGAAGTCCCAGTTGTAGACACACCGCTGATGAACTTGAATATTGAAAAGGTTGGAATGGTTTCAGTTGTTGACATATCCTTATTGCTCCTTCGCTGTGAAGACTGAATTAAACAGCACATTATAATGTTATATTGGCATTGCAATTTAATAGGACACAATATTTGCTATATCAATGAACAGTATTGTTAAGGTCAAGGGATATGATAATATTTGCTAACTTTAGGTTTAAATACTTGTCGACTGTTTTTCTCATTGTGCGTTCATTGTTGCTGCAAATTATAGATTAAAGCTTTGTCATAGGAAACTGTGATGTTCTATCGTCTCATATTCTACCTTATATCATGATGACAGTATATTTGATTGGGAGACATGCATTTAACACTAACATTCCGAAGTCAGGTTTGTGTCAGCCTGAAAACCATAAAAACGTCAACATGTTGGCAATAGAGTAAATAACAGTTAGAATCCTTTACCTTATGTCTTTCCTTTTCAACTTCTTAAACACTTTGCTATTATTTCTAAAATCAAAATATTCAAAATTAAAGTTTGTGAGGAGTAAGCACAGATGGTTAATGGTGTAAAGCAAACGTAATACAGGTGGCTCACGCTTTATTTCTATGATTTTATGTTTATATATTGAATAAAGTAAAATGTCAAAGACATATATAAAAGATACACGTTACCATTAAGATGTCGTACAAAGAAAATTATGATATATTAAGGTAATTGAATAAACAATTTTCTCTTGGCATTCTATTACACTAATTTAACGCCTTACAATTCATAACTGTTATTAATAATTATCAAAATATCCATATACTTTTATACAGATACCTATTGTCCATTGAAAAATCGGATGCAGATGAATTTTATTTCTAGCGACAATGTCTGCTGCCTACGACCCTCCTTATAATGAAGAACCGCTTTATATTCTAAGCCACTTACTGGGACAATCACTTTCCCTATGCCTTGCAGCATCTCTCCGCTAATATATCTTTCTTGGAAGTTGTCCCTAATAGTGTTAGCTCAGGAGAGCAGACGGTAGAGAGAAGGGGATTAGTTGTGGAAGTAAAAACTCCATTACATTGTAAAGGGATGGTGTTGGTTGTCACGTCCGTCTTCAGATTAAGTGATCCGGGGTTTGAATCCCGCAAGGAGCTCGGCGACTTTGTCTACTTCTTCAACTTATGTATATACAGTTTCATATATATCGATACCGAGATACGAACAGGTTCTGTAGATTCCTCTCCACAAGGTCTGAGAACATTCCGTATAGGCGTGTGTTCCGAACCAGTTAAGGGCAGCCAAAGCCCAGTCAAATAGCTGACCAATCACATCATATTTTTTAATGGTCGCTGTTTTGAAAGTTATCTGCCCCTAGTTTCTCGCACCGAAAGCTTTGTTGGACGTATTGTGATTGGTTTACTGAATTACTGAACATGGGAATCTACGGGCTGTTACCAGATGGTTTGGCGTGGAAACCTCCGAACGATATGAGTTCGTATCCCGGTAGATGCACTATTTTGCAATTTTTTCCCGCAGAATACCGTCGGTTTTAATCAGACTGGATCAACGAGTTATTTATAATTGACTTAAAACAATGTTAGTAACATACCTGAGAAATCTCATAATAACAAGGTTTCTATTTTCACAGTAAATCATACTCCAAAAGGACATGTGTTGTGCCCTGAATTGTAATAAAAATCGCAAATTGTAATACCTGCCGTGAATTGTAATAAAATTTGCCCTGAATTGTAATAAAGTTTTCAGAAATCACTTTTATACCAACAATTCCAACAGAAAGTGATTTCTATTACAAAATCATCTTTAAAAAACTATTTAACCATCAAACATTTTCATTTACAAAGGGTTATTTTAGTCTGAGACGAGTTTATTACAATTTGAGGCAAGCAGTAGATTTTTGGCACCCTTGCCCTGAATTGTAATAAAGTATTCAGAAATCACTTTTATACCAACAATTCCAACAGAAAGTGATTTCTATTACACAATCATCTTTATAAAACTATTTTACCATCGAACATTTTCATTTACAAAGGGTTTTTTCAGTCTGAGACGAGTTTATTACAATTTGAGGCAAGTGGTAGATTTTTGGCACCCTTGCCCTGAATTGTAATAAAGTATTCAGAAATCACTTTTATACCAACAATTCCAACAGAAAGTGATTTCTATTACAAAATCATCTTTAAAAAACTATTTTACCATCGAACATTTTCATTTACAAAGGGTTATTTCACTCTGAGACGAGTTTATTACAATTTGAGGCAAGCGATAGATTTTTGGCACCCTTGCCCTGAATTGTAATAAAGTTTTCAGAAATCACTTTTATACTAACAATTCCAACAGAAAGTGATTTCTATTACACAATCATCCTTAAAAAATATTTTACCATCAAACATTTTCATTTACAAAGAGTTATTTCACTCTGAGACGAGTTTAATACAATTTGAGGCAAGCGATAGATTTTTGGCACCCTTGCCCTGAATTGTAATAAAGTTTTCAGAAATCACTTTATACCAACAATTCCAACAGAAAGTGATTTCGATTACACAATCATCTTTAAAAAACTATTTTACCATCGAAAATTTTCATTTACAAAGGGTTATTTCACTCTGAGACGAGTTTATTACAATTTGAGGCAAGTGGTAGATTTTTGGCACCATTGCCCTGAATTGTAATAAAGTTTTCAGAAATCACTTTTATACCAACAATTCCAACAGAAAGTGATTTCTATTACAAAATCATCTTTAAAAAACTATTTTAAAATCGAACATTTTCATTTACAAAGGGTTATTTCACTCTGAGACGAGTTTATTACAATTTGAGGCAAGCGATAGATTTTGTATACCCTTGCCCTGAATTGTAATAAAGTTTTCAGAAATCACTTTTATACCAACAATTCCAACAGAAAGTGATTTCTATTACACAATCATCTTTAAAAAAACTATTTTACCATCGAACATTTTCATTTACAAAGGGTTATTTCACTCTGAGACGAGTTTATTTCAATTTGAGGCAAGTGGTAGATTTTTGGCACCCTTGCCCTGAATTGTAATAAAGTTTTCAGAAATCACTTTTATACCAACAATTCCAACAGAAAGTGATTTCTATTACAAAATCGTCTTTAAAAAACAATTTTACCATCAAACATTTTCATTTACAAAGGGTTATTTCACTCTGAGACGAGTTTATTACAATTTGAGGCAAGCGATAGATTTTTGGCACCCTTGCCCTGAATTGTAATAAAGTTTTCAGAAATCACTTTTATACCAACAATTCCAACAGAAAGTGATTTCTATTACAAAATCAACTTTAAAAAACTATTTTACCATCAAACATTTTCATTTACAAAGGGTTATTTCACTCTGAGATGAGTTTATTACAATTTGAGGCAAGCAATATATTTTTGGCACCCTTGCCCTGAATTGTAATAAAGTTTTCAGAAATCACTTTTATACCAACAATTCCAACAGAAAGTGATTTCTATTACACAATCATCTTTAAAAAACTATTTTACCATCAAACATTTTCATTTACAAAGGGTTATTTCACTCTGAGACGAGTTTATTACAATTTGAGGCAAGTGGTAGATTTTTGGCACCCTTGCCCTGAATTGTAATAAAGTTTTCAGAAATCACTTTTATACCAACAATTCCAACAGAAAGTGATTTCTATTACAAAATCATCTTTATAAAACTATTTTACTATCGAACATTTTCATTTACAAAGGGTTATTTCACTTTGAGACGAGTTTATTACAATTTGAGGCAAGCGATAGATTTGTGGCACCCTTGCCCTGAATTGTAATAAAGTTTTCAGAAATCACTTTTATACCAACAATTCCAACAGAAAGTGATTTCTATTACACAATCATCTTTAAAAAACTATTTTACCATCAAACATTTTCATTTACAAAGGGTTATTTCACTCTGAGACGAGTTTATTACAATTTGAGGCAAGCGATAGATTTTTGGCACCCTTGCCCTGAATTGTAATAAAGTTTTCAGAAATCACTTTCATACCAACAATTCCAACAGAAAGTGATTTCTATTACACAATCATCTTTAAAAAACTATTTTACCATCGAACATTTTCATTTACAAAGGTTTATTTCAGTCTGAGACGAGTTTATTACAATTTGAGGCAAGTGGTAGATTTTTGGCACCCTTGCCCTGAATTGTAATAAAGTTTTCAGAAATCACTTTTATACCAAAAATTCCAACAGAAAGTGATTTCTATTACAAAATCATCTTTAAAAAACTATTTTACCATCGAACATATTCATTTACAAAGGCTTATTTCAGTCTGAGACGAGTTTATTACAATTTGAGGCAAGCGATAGATTTTTGGCACCATTGCCCTGAATTGTAATAACATTTTCAGAAATCACTTTTATACCAACAATTCCAACAGAAAGTGATTTCTATTACAAAATCATCTTTAAAAAACTATTTTACCATCAAACATTTTCATTTACAAAGGGTTATTTCACTCTGAGACGAGTTTATTACAATTTGAGGCAAGCGATAGATTTTTGGCACCCTTGCCCAGAATTGTAATAAAGTTTTCAGAAATCACTTTTATACCAACAATTCCAACAGAAAGTGATTTCTATTACAAAATCATCTTTAAAAAACTATTTTACCATCGAACAATTTCATTTACAAAGGGTCATTTCACTCTGAGACGAGTTTATTACAATTTGAGGCAAGCGATAGATTTTTGTCACCCTTGCCCTGAATTGTAATAAAGTTTTCAGAAATCACTTTTATACCAACAATTCCAACAGAAAGTGATTTCTATTACACAATCATCTTTAAAAAACTATTTTACCATCAAACATTTTCATTTACAAAGGGTTATTTCACTCTGAGACGAGTTTATTACAATTTGAGGCAAGCGATAGATTTTTGGCACCCTTGCCCTGAATTGTAATAAAGTTTTCAGAAATCACTTTTATACCAACAATTCCAACAGAAAGTGATTTCTATTACACAATCATCTTTAAAAAACTATTTTACCATCGAACATTTTCATTTACAAAGGGTTATTTCAGTCTGAGACGAGTTTATTACAATTTGAGGCAATCGATTGATTTTTGGCACCCTTGCCCTGAATTGTAATAAAGTTTTCAGAAATCAAGGCATGTTAACTGTACCATGAGCCTGCATCATACATAACCAACATGTTCCATACCATACTAATTTCACGATGTTAGGAGAAAATATACACAACTTCAAATACAACTCCAAATGTGAAAGCTTTGCAGAACTCTTTCATACGCGTTACCTAGTACGGAATAAAATATGCATGAGTTGATTTACGAAAACAGATGCATTGTTTATATACAGTAAATATGATGTATGTAAGGGGTTGTTTTTCATAGCAATAGCATTAACGTGTAACAATAACCCTTTAAGTAAAAACCATAATAATGAAATATGTTTATTGTTTTATCATGATTGGCTAACGACTTGGCATGGTGTCCGTCCACTTTTTGCTTTTTCAACTTCCCCCCCCCCCCCCCAGAACCAATGTTTCTAGAGAGCTGAAATTTGATGTACATTCTCCTTGTTGAAAGAGTATTCTAAATTGTAGATTTGGTGATCATGTGACCCCAAATGTGGGTCACAGGAGTCATGACCTAAAAAGCTATTTTCATCTTCTTCTCCAGAACCAATAATTTTAGAGAGTTGAAATTCTATGCACAGGCTTCTTGGCTGAAGAAGATTCTAAATTAAAAAGTTGGTGACCCTGTGACTCCAAATAAGTGTCACAGGGGTCATGACCTAAAAGATATGTTCATTTTCTTCTCCAGAACCCATGACATTTTATGTACAGCCTCTTTAGTTGTGGTGACCCTGTGACCCCAAATATGGGTCACAGTCTAAAATTCTTGCTGTAAGAGTTTTGAACTCTGAGAATGTGCTTTGGGAATTGCAGGAATTGAGAAAAGAAAGTAACTTTGCAGTTAATCTTATTCAATATGAATGTGAAATATATGTCGACTTAAGATTTATATTTACATTATGGATATGTTTGATGTAATCAATGTGAAATGAGAACTATTGAATAGCCTTTGAACTGAATATTGTGAAAGGCCGCAAAGGAATAAATTGAAGAAGAGTTAATAATTGTTTGTTTTTTATTTATTTTACATGAGATATGTGAAGTGAATGTGACTGGTGATGAAATGATAAGAGAAGACTATTAGAAGTAGCTACATGAAATCATGACATCACATCTTCCTCTTCAGTCCCAAAAGCTCTTCAAAGCTGAAATGATATATACATACTCCTTGGCCAATTGGGATTCTAAATTGTAGATTTGGTGAACCTGTGACCCAAAATATGGGCCACAGCTTAAAAAAACTAGTTGTTAACAGTTTAGAAATTGGGATTTTATGTGTTTCATTTAATAGTAGTACTCCCTTATAAAAGACCTAAGGGAGAGTCATCTCATCTTTTTCATGCGAGAGTCCTAACACGTGGTTTGAGAAATACAGATATTGAGAAAAGAAAGTCACTTTGCACTTAATCTTATACAACAGAAATGTGAAATATATGTCGACTTTAGATTAAAATCTACATTATGGATATGTTTGATGTAGTCAATGTGAAATGAGAACTATTGAATAGCCTATGAACTGAAATATGATAGTCCGCAAAGGATTAAATTGAAGTGTAGTTAAGACATTTTTATTTTACACGAGATATGTGAGCTGAATATGACAACAAATGTAAAATAATATAATAATGTGATAAGATATGACTTTTAAAAGTAGATCGTGACACCACATCTTCTTCTCCAAGACAGAACAAATATTTAAGTGTGAGGAAAACAACAATTAAAATATATAATTCACTGGCTGTGAGTCCAGGGTCTGCATATTGTGTAAATGCATTGTGTTGACTTGGGCAGTCACTGTTAATACACACTTTCAGGTTACTTCAAACCTCTCTGCTTTGTTACAGTATGTGTGTGAGACTGGTTAAGTTTTACACTCAGATGCTCAACAGAATTTATTCATAAAACATCAACATTTTATTAAATATTGAAAAGGAGCATATGAGAAACAGGATTTTCAGATATCAGGACCTTTTAATAATGTAATAAATGTTGGTATTTCCAAAATATAAATAAGAAACTAAAATAATATGAGTGTGGATTAATGTGTAACCAATTTTGATAATAGATTTGAAATTTGATGGGCAGTGCCTTATTATGTGATATCTTAATCTTGTCCCTAGAGATAATGAATAACACAATTTCTGATGAGGTTCAATGGCTCTATTTTTGTAATAATAAAAAAAACATACACTGATATAGTATTGACATAGTAACACATAACGTATCATAAAACTAATAAACAATATGCTGTTCGACCGTAGCAAAGTTTTCCCCGTTCGTAGCGCCGATGAATGTCTTCAAATTCATTGTTTTCTTATTTTTCAAGAAATGTGCCCTTTAATATCATTAATATATTTCAGTTTGACTAATGTATATGAAACTGATTAAGTGGTAAATGGTAATCAAATCAGGCACAAAATGGGAAACGGTTATTTGTTACAAGCCCATGGACACAAAATAATACTTAAACTTTAGACCGTGCCACACAAAAAGAAGTCTGCCATACACTTTAGAAATGAGGATTTGTACGATTGAATTCAATTAATGCACGCTTAATAAAATAGTTTCTGAAGTAAAGATATGTTTACGCTCAAAGGTATATCCATGATTTTTTTAATGAATATTAAACAAACGTTGGCAAGTTTTCAACAGAGTCAATAACAAACTACTGCCCCAGGACAAAGTCGGTTTTGAATGTCTTTGATAAACTTCTGTTTGTTAAGTTGTATTAAACATTTGAGTGCTTAAGTAGCATTTCAAAAGTTGTTATGGGACAACATGTTTTGCATTCATTTAACTATTATATGGATTATAAAACTTAAGTTAAAAACCAATCAAAACGCACGTTATATTCAGATAGAATAATTCCCATGATCATTATGAAAAATTTAATATCCGGAATATCAAAATATCAATTCTAACTGGGGGCGGGATAGCGCAGTGGTTAGCGCGTTCGGCTTCGGATCAAGAGGTCCGGGGTTCGAATCCTGCCAGGTGCACGGCAACTTTGTCTGCAGTAGAGAACTGTTCTACACGCAGTAAGGTTTGGGTGCAATGCTACACTGAATGTCAGTGCAGTACCACCCATGGTTCGCTACTTCAGGTCGATGCTCGCAGGTTTCACCGCAATGCATAGCCACATGGCATTGCGGGCGTTCTCCCTGCTTGATACTAGCAGCCGCGATATAAGTGAAATACTCTTGAAAGCGGCGTTAAAACACAACTCACCTCACCTCACCTCACCTCAAATCTAACATATCTATCCTTGACCAATATGTGAAAATTAAATCAATTGTGTAGTCGAGAAGAATTGTGAACAGTAAAATGAGAAGTAAAAACGTAAAAAAGACAACAGCTAAATTTGTTTCAAATGAACAAAAAAAGTTCTATTCCTGTAACAAAGTACAAAAGATTTCAATGAATTTCAAAGAAAACAATTTCGGAACATGTTCGTATCTATTTAAAGGGAAATTCAGCGAAATTTAAGGGTAAATGAGATTTTCGTATAAAGCATAATTTTGAATGTACAACTCCAAACATTTTATAATGTAATAACGTGCAAAGGCTGAATTAAACAGTATATCAGACAAACAGAAAATCTGCCAGCCCGACTTTGTGTCCACAAACAACAGAGGTACGCTTTATCCCTCTCAGTAAACATTTGCACGTTTGGGCGAAAGGAAAGACAACACAAGTTAGACAAAATCAAAGGAATATTTAAAAAAAAAAATACATGAAGAAATACGAAACTAGGTTGAATGCTATTAAATGCTATAACGTAATTTAATACGATGATCTCATGACGACCAGTGTATCATGGTGATCAGGTATGTTGTAGAAATACATACTTCAAAATACCGATACGCTGGTCGATATGGGCCCATTGATTACACATCGATTATTCCAGTCAAATCCATCTGATTTTTAACCTTTCCGTATGTATAACCTTACTTCACATGAGAAGCACCTATTCAAAACTATTCTAAACGTGTTGTTTAAGGAATTTATGGACGGATCGTTTTTATTTTTTTTCTAGAAAGTAAGGACATTTGTACTCTTTTTATATACTTTGTTAATAGCATTCGAAGGTTAATGAAGCATATCTAATGATATTAACTATTAACCATTTATCTGTTAAAATCATAAATAATCAGTTACACAAACTGAAATACATGAAAAGACGTCAAACTCTTTAATGAAATTTTACAGATGTCCCATTTTAGCCATATCTTACATGGGTTTCTTAGTTTTATTTTATCACTGGACATTTCATTTCAACCAATTTATACAGCATTACTTTAGGCAGTGATAAATGAATAGAGAACAAAATTAAGCATCCCTACAATTGAAACGTAAAGGTGATTCTGTGAAAATGTTAAGATAAATCGACTGAATTTAGCACTCATCACATTTAAATAGTATGTTTTGTGAGTTACTTATTTTATACATTTAAACAAATTCTTACTGACATATGGCACATGTGCCGAGACGAAGCCATAACATAATATTCCAAATTTAAGGAAAACAATATTGTCATCTTTTTTAGTTTCACGAATATTTATCATCAATAATAAGATACTAACCGAGTGTTAGAATTTCATCCTTTTTTCAATAATGATATTCCAAATGCTATATCATACGATTGAAAAAATAGATTTAGATTCTTTTGAGTTCAATCAGTTAGTCAATCTTTGATATAAATGGATCAGTACAATACTGTGTGGATATTATTAGGAAACCTAAATTAAGTATTCGGGAAATTTGCTGAAGTCATTTGTTATTGGCATGTTTATTATTATAAGGGGAGAGGGAAATATATAGTTTTAGATTATTCGAGTGTCACGCAGTTTACAATAAAGCACCAGGATACAAATAAAACACATTTGGTAAAACTGCCCGGCCGTGTTCGATCATTAAAAGATATATATTAACCAAATTAGGAAGTCTTGATAACATATTGTTATTATCGTGTTGTTTTTAGGCGAAAGTCATGAATACCTATTATTTGTATCGTGTTGTTTTTTGTTTTGTCTAGCTTTATTCAATATTTGAACATTTCTGTGCAGAGCATTCCCGCTCAACGACTGGCCCGATTTAAAATTAAGTTTTCAGGGACTCAAACTGATTTTGTGTCGAGTCCGATTTTTTTTATTTTCGTGAGTTATCTACCCTAAACGGAAAAACTTCAAACCTCATATATCGCAAACTAATCTCGATAATGTGATAAAACCTTTACCAAAACAAAGTCTGCCGATTAAACTCATAGTGGTTTTCGGTCATTATTATTATTTTTGTTTGTGAATTCAAACAAAGGAAAATAAACTTGTGTGTACTTTCGCTGTTTTGAGGGTCGCATCCTTTTTTAATAACAGCAATACATACAGCTATATTTGATAGTTCTTGTTGAAGCTGAATAACTGAGTTTTGATGTTGCATCTTATGAAGAATGAATTTCGACTTTAAAAGGTGCGAATTCCAATAAGACAATTTATATTTCTGTTATAGCTTGTAAACATCTGTATATCATTAAATGGTGTGAAAAGGTTAGAAAGTTCCAAACAGAGATGAAACATACAATGAGCTTCCTCTACCGCCAGAGATCACACGCTGCCACGCAAAGCGTGAAAATTAAACTGACAAATGATCTCTGTAAACTATTATAAGTTTGAATAAAACATCATTATAATGAAGTAGCCACTGCATGTGAAGTTTTGAGGACCACAACATAGAGTGAATAGTTGAGACAGAACATCTACACATACCATGGGCATACTTTAAGGAGAGGGTCCCATTTCTACATAAGTTTAGGAACTAATAAATGAACAAATGGATAGTTGACTATTTTGAAAATATAATGTTATAATGTTTGAATACTTATTTGGGAATGTTTTCGTAATGGAAAACAATTTCGTTTGGAAAAGTTCGATTAAAAATGATTTAAGAAAAATTCAGGGCAAAGTTGCCCAAAATGTATCACAAATAATTCGTATGAAGTTCTAATTATTATTTAAAAAATATATTGAATGATGTTCAAACGGATTTTGCTAAAAAATATCTTCTGAAAACTTTATTTCAATTCAGGGCAATTCGCTTGCCTCAAATTGTAATGAACTTGTCTCAGACTGAAACAACACTTTGTTAATGATAATGTTTGATGTTTAAATAGTTTTTTACAAATGTTTTTGAAATAGAAAACATTTTCTGATGGAATTGTTGGTATAAAAGTGATGTCTGAAAACTTTATTACAATTCAGGGCAAGGGTGCCAAAAATGTGTCGCTTGCCTCAAATTGTAAAAAAACTTGTTGCGAGTTGAAACATTACTTTCTATATTATAAAGTATTATCTTTAAATAGGTTTTATAAAAACAAAATTGTAATAGGATACAGTTTCTTTTGGATTTGTTTGTATAAAAGTGATTTCTGAAAACTTTATTAAAATTCAGGGCAAGAGTGCCAAAAATGTAATGCTTGCCTCAAATTGTAATAAACTTGTCTCAGACTGAAACAACCCTTTGTTAATGATAATGTTTGATGTTTAAATAGTTTTTTTAAATGTTAATTTTTGGAATAGAAAACAGGCTCTGTTGATATTGTTGGTATAAAAGTGATATCTGACATCTTTATTACAATTCAGGGCAAGGGTGCCAAAAATCTATCGCTTGCCTCAAATTGTAATAAACTCGTCTCAGAGTGAAATAACCCTTTTTAACTCATTAACGCCGAGAGACGCGTATAGGCGGGCCGTTAATCTCACGCTCACAGCGAGAGACGATTTTTGGGGTCAGCTAATTGCCAGTTCCTCACAGCGAGAGACGTGTATTAGGGGTAGCTGATTAACAGCTTCTCACAGCGAGAGACGCGTTTTAGGGGTGCTGCCTATTGAATCACAAACACACATAATTTAAAACAATTAGGTATCTATCGTGCGAGATGCATGTTTTTTTTAGAGAGTTGCTACATATAGAGTTGATGGCCGGAAGTATTTAAGGTGTTTTGATAGCAGTCAGAAATAGGTATCAAAGGCTTACCTGCAGTACCGTTAATGAACTCATTCCGGTGAGTAAAGAGATTATCAGAATTATTTACAGTGGTAAACACAGCTACCTCCTCATTGGGAATGGTTAAGAAAATAATCAGAACAATGAATATGTCTTGAGAATATAGAGTAATCGCTTTTTCTATATATCCGTTGAATATTTTGTGTCTGTTTTACTTTGTGTAAACAAAGGCAATGCCTGAATATGTATTATGCAGTGAGCGTATAGAAAGAATAATTAAAATATTACAATACCTATTGTTTTGCATGTTTACATACGATTATGTAACTATTTCAAAGACGCAACGCACATCTAAGCCAAAAGAAGAGTGTTGAAGTATTTTCATTTATCTATAACTTCTGTACTATAACACTTTCCTGGGTTAATATTGTTGTCCACAGTAAACATTCATGTCATTGCTGTTATTGATAAGATATACAATGTAGTTTACCTAACTAGTCTGCAAAAACCTATCCATTGTACATGGTTACCGATACTTATTGTACTTGTAACATTGTGTGTCATTTGCATCTAATTCACTTCAATGATATTTCATGCAAGGGTATTGAAATATTCGTATTGATATTCTACACGTACAACAATGATTCGGTAATCCTTAACAGTTATTAGGTACTTTCATGAATATAAAATGCTTTCATTCAAAAATTAGCTAAACACGTTGACACACTCTGGTATAATCCAATGCCATTGTCATATATATCAATGGATCCGGTCTCTTGTGATCCGTCGTCAATACAATTATAGTAAATACACATATGTTCTTGCAAATAACCATTCAATCAGACTATGGTAACACAATATTTGAGAAACTCAATTGACCATGAAATGTAAATCCCTTGGGGTAATTCGGCACTCCTGTTTGATCCGTGACACCTGCTAGAATAAACACCTGCCATAGATAGACAACACGATTCATTGTCACGCCCGTGTAATTGTGTGTATATGTCGACATATGTGTATGTTCAAAACAGATTAGAATTTGCGTTACGGCAATTACGCGTGTGAATATTCAATCAATCAAGATCAAGGTAATTTAGCTTGGAATAACATACTGGTAATTTCCGCTACATTCTGACGTTTCTCCCGTGACATGTGTTATATCATGATGGAGCTTGATTATTGTAGCCACGCCTACGTTAGTTTTATTCATGAGAACATACTTGGTAATTCCTTTCAATATTTCTATACACCTTCAGGTTACTAAATACAATATTACATTATACGTAAGTAACATAATTGTTATAATTCATTTCAGGTTGTGAACCTGCAAAATATCAAACGTGCTGTTTAGAGATTTAGGCCACGCCCATCACGAGCCCTTACATTGACGGATATCTTATACGATTGGTGAACAAAATTGTTCAATCTCTAGCTATCTTTGCTCATCACAACTGGCTTCTAATCAACTGCTCAATCTCCTCAACAACCTTTGTACATCAACCTATTCAGCTGTATAAACAACTCATCCTAATTTATTGTAACAACAATGTTTGTATATGTTATCTTCCTCTCCATCACAGTATCACTTGCTTGTCAACGACACGACGTTAGTATCTATTTCGAAACGTCGCCTCTACAGAATAAAGAAATTTAATATCCAAAAAAGTTTGCTATTGTTTATAAATGTTTCATGCATGGAACTTTTCAGCCAAACTCAAGTGATAAAAAACTGAGACTTATGAATATGCTACTTGCTAGTTTCGAACTACTAATTGATTTTTATTTTGTAATATGACTTACAAAACGTATGAAAGGATAACTAATTATTTGATGTCAATAACATATAATCCCAGCATATTAAGGTTTGATCTGGAAAGGTAAAGCAGAAACAAATATCAGAGATATATGTAACGGGATTACATAATTGATAAGACGAGAAAGAGTCGTGCACGTGCAGTTATGTAGAATGATGCAATCTATTCACATTTTTGGCTTTCAATGTCATCTTGCCGTGAATATACAATCAGTTCATTTTACACAATGGACGGAAGCGCTATAAATACACGTTTGATAACAAGAAATTCCTCTCGCTGAATCAGAGGTGCCAGGCTAATTAGCGTGTCGCTGTGGTACGCTAAACCTGTGGCGTGACGGCCAGGCGTTCAGCTGAAGATCGGTGCTCGGCGTTAATGAGTTAAATGAAAATGTTCGATGGTAAAATAGTTTTATAAAGAATATTTTGTAATAGAAATCACTTTCTGTTGGAATTGTTGGTATAAAAGTGATTTCTGAAAACTTTATTACAATTCAGGGCAAGGGTGACAAAAATCTATCGCTTGCCTCAAATTGTAATAAACTCGTCTCAGAGTGAAATAACCCTTTGTAAATGAAAATGTTCGATGGTAAAATAGTTTTTTAAAGATGATTGTGTAATAGAAATCACTTTCTGTTGGAATTGTTGGTATAAAAGTGATTTCTGAAAACTTTATTACAATTCAGGGCAAGGGTGCCAAAAATCTACTGCTTGCCTCAAATTGTAATAAACTCGTCTCAGAGTGAAATAACCCTTTGTAAATGAAAATTATCGATGGTAAAATAGTTTTTTAAAGATGATTGTGTAATAGAAATCACTTTCTGTTGGAATTGTTGGTATAAAAGTGATTTCTGAAAACTTTATTACAATTCAGGGCAAGGGTGCCAAAAATCTACCGCTTGCCTCAAATTGTAATAAACTCGTCTCAGACTGAAATAACCCTTTGTAAATGAAAATGTTCGATGGTAAAATAGTTTTTTAAAGATGATTTTGTAATAGAAATCACTTTCTTTTGGAATTGTTGGTATAAAAGTGATTTCTGAAAACTTTATTACAATTCAGGGCAAGGGTGCCAAAAATCTACCGCTTGCCTCAAATTGTAATAAACTCGTCTCAGAGTGAAATAACCCTTTGTAAATGAAAATGTTCGATGGTAAAATAGTTTTTTAAAGATGATTTTGTAATAGAATTCACTTTCTGTTGGAATTGTTGGTATAAAAGTGATTTCTGAAAACTTTATTACAATTCAGGGCAAGGGTGCCAAAAATCTACCACTTGCCTCAAATTGTAATAAACTCGTCTCAGACTGAAATAACCCTTTGTAAATGAAAATGTTCGTTGGTAAAATAGTTTTTTAAAGATGATTGTGTAATAGATATCACTTTCTGTTGGAATTGTTGGTATAAAAGTGATTTCTGAAAACTTTATTACAATTCAGGGAAAGGGTGCCAACAATCTATCGCTTGCCTCAAATTGTAATAAACTCGTCTCAGACTGAATTAACCCTTTGTAAATGAAAATGTTCGATGGTAAAATAGGTTTTTAAAGATGATTTTGTAATAGAAATCACTTTCTGTTGGAATTGTTGGTATAAAAGTGATTTCTGAAAACTTTATTACAATTCAGGGCAATGGTGTCTACAATCTATCGCTTGCCTCAAATTGTAATAAACTCGTCTCAGACTGAAATAACCCTTTGTAAATGAAAATGTTCGATGGTTAAATAGTTTTTTAAAGATATTTTGTAATAGAAATCACATTCTGTTGGAATTGTTGGTATAAAAGTGATTTCTGAAAACTTTATTACAATTCAGGGCAAGGGTGCCAAAAATCTACTGCTTGCCTCAAATTGTAATAAACTCGTCTCAGACTGAAATAACCCTTTGTAAATGAAAATGTTCGATGGTTAAATAGTTTTTTAAAGATGATTTTGTAATAGAAATCACTTTCTTTTGGAATTGTTGGTATAAAAGTGATTTCTGAAAACTTTATTACAATTCAGGGCAAGGGTGCCAAAAATCTACCGCTTGCCTCAAATTGTAATAAACTCGTCTTAGGCTGAAATTACCCTTTGTAAATGAAAATGTTCGATGGTAAAATAGTTTTTTAAGGATGATTGTGTAATAGAAATCACTTTCTGTTGGAATTGTTGGTTTAAAAGTGATTTCTGAAAACTTTATTACAATTCAGGGCAAGGATGCCAAAAATCTATTGCTTGCCTCAAATTGTAATAAACTCGTCTCAGACTGAAATAACCCTTTGTAAATGAAAATGTTCGATGTTAAAATAGTTTTTTAAGGATGATTTTGTAATAGAAATCACTTTCTGTTGGAATTGTTAGTATAAAAGTGATTTCTGAAAACTTTATTACAATTCAGGGCAAGGGTGCCAAAAATCAATCGCTTGCCTCAAATTGTAATAAACTCGTCTCAGACTGAATTAACCCTTTGTAAATGAACATGTTCGTTGGTTAAATAGTTTTTTAAAGATGATTTTGTAATAGAAATCACTTTCTGTTGGAATTGTTGGTATAAAAGTGATTTCTGAAAACTTTATTACAATTCAGGGCAAATTTTATTACAATTCACGGCAGGTATTACAATTTGCGATTTTTATTACAATTCAGGGCACAACAACATGTATAACATGTCATGTATAATGTTCTCGTTATCAACACATTTTCTGCTTCATTGTCTAGACAAGAAAATCCGTTGGGAGTCACAAGCAAATGACAAACAACATGACATTCTAAAATGTATACATACAGGAACCATGTCTATCTAAATTGTCTCTCCATGAACTCCATTTACCACGGGAAGGTTCTATGTATATTAATATATGCCAGATGAAAAACTCTTTGCACAAACAATATGTCATATTGATAAGTTTACTCATCTTTATTAATCAGTGAAATATGTTTTGCAACATGTCATTCATTATACATAAATAACAAGTTGACAGTTTATATATTTCAAGTTTATATTGTTAGTAGATGTTTCTTTGAAATAGTGGTATATTTGTTATTAGTTTTACTTACTTTAATGTTTTGACATTATTATACTTTTCACGAGTGGATTCGGATAAGTGTAGAATATCAAACAATAGATCTTAGTGCAGATACAATGCAATTGTTTTTATTCATATTCCAAACGCTGAACAATCTGAAAGCCAATATGTGGTAAAAGACTGGTTAATGCTTTTGCTCCAGGCATTATTTAGTTAGTCCTTAATCAGTCCCACACGAAGGAAGAAATCAACCACATTTACACTGGAATGTTAATAAATAAGAATCAACAGTAACCTTCCTTAGATTATATATCAAATGCAAATTATTTTCTGAATTGTATGGCAAATACTTCAACAAAATGTCATGGTATGACGAATATATTACAGGGTCACAGACAAAATGATGTTGATAACAACTGTGATAATTGATGTAACTCTACTATGTCAGAAGCTTATTTATATGTGTCTTAACTGTACTACTTGAGTATTTTCCAATCATATTGTATAATAGGCAAAACTGGAGTCAATGGTTAATCAGACGTGATGTGTAATTGGGTTTAGTCAGACCACATGTAACGTAGTGCAACTAATTACGGTCTGATTTTAATGAGATTGTGCATCTTAAACTTTTCTACTGGAATATGTTCAAAGTACATTTCATTTATTCATAACATTAACCTCATCTCTTAACTCATTACCAAACGCGGATGAAACCGGGTTACGCTTTCAAAGACACAGTAATTAGTGGCCTCTCACAACCAGACATTAATTAGGCTTTGTGACATATCATGATTTAAGGACCTATCAGTGACCTGTAATAAGCTATGCATTATTATTATCAATACAATACTCGTACTAAATTAAGTTTAAGGTTACACTGTAAATATATTGTTTCATGATAACAGTACATATACAAGATCAAGATCTAGAGCTGTTACTATAGGGTCGTCATTTGATATGCACATCAGTAATTTAATGTAAAGCATTTTCAAATTTCAAAAAGATTGATCAAACTCACAGGCGGAAGAGGACAGTAATAGGCACAATCAATGTAAGGATATGTGACATGATACCTAGAACATTAAAAGCACAGGTCCGATATCATCCGTCAATCAGTCAATGAATATTGGACTGTAACTATACAATATCATCATTATAGAAACATAAATAGCCTTAGTAATAGAAAACCATGTTCCAATCAGTAAATGAATATTGGACTGTAACCATACAATGTAATCATTATAAAGAAAAATAACTTGAGTAATGTCTCTGTAAGAGATATCAATTTACCCTCAACAATTAGTTAAAATGTAAGCTGTGTCTATGTATGCTAATGACTTTCTTAAACCCTTTGCATTGGTTGAATCAGTCTGAAGCTTCTCTCTTGATGGTCATCTATATTACACCGTAGTTGCATCATCACATTTCAATTGTTACTTTGTGTTACCTTGACATATTGTATTCTAAATAAAAGGATAGTTTGTGAGTTATGTTTTAACTTTGCATTACCAGCAATTCGCGACGAGAAATTTATTTCAATTACACAGTGAACTTACTTTAATTTTACTGTCGTACTTTCAGTAGCGACTCTTTCTTCGAAGAAGAATTTTGGTAGGCAATATCTTATCATTAAATGACTGTTTTAATCATGCAACCAACTCCGTTTTTTACACCATGGTTTAAATGCTATTGATAATCCTATTTGGATCCGGTTGCGAATCATGTTACAGTAGTTTAGATGTGATTATCAGTTCCTAATTTGCTCAAACCAATGAAGGCAAGGAATATAGATCAAATCGGAACATAGGACACAGGAGATTGTCTCGTGAGGTTTTTCAAGTTGAGCGAGAAGTTGGTTATATTGTGAAAAATGCTGAATACTGCATAGAGGGGGTCGATTATAAACCATTGACGTGGAAAGAACAAATGCACTGTCATGCCGTGTGTCAAATCTTACAGTAACATAAGTTTATTATCACAAACGTGATCCTCAAAGTCTAAATTCATCATGTTCATACAGCTACTGAACAAAAGTTTGTTACATCGCTATGTTTACATGACGTTTGAGACTTAATACACAAAAGTTTATAAATGGTTGTATTGTAGCACTAATTGGTATCAAAAGAAAGTACATCCACTCAGGAATATTAATATCTTTTGTTTTTCTCAGTATCTGTATTGGTTTAGACATGAATTCCTGGAAACTGCGACAGGTATCTTTTCAGACAAAATACCAATATTTATTTACCAATTTTCAAAGCTCCTGGCTTGGAGTAGGCAATCCTTAGCAGTTGCGTTACCAATAATGTCCCATAGAGTACAAATAGCGTTAATGTGTTTGGAATGCCAAGGATATTCAATTATGTTATGTTCAGAACAGTCCAAAATGAACGACCACTCTTAGAAAATTGAGCAATGGATTTTATTTTGCAGAAATCTGATTTTGTAATCAGAAATACAAGACATTCTTATATTGTTTTAAGTCGTTAATGATCCAGTTCTGATATTTCTTGGAATTACACAATACCAACCACCGGTTAAGATTCCAGCAGCAATCTTCTGACAATATCGCCAAAATTGGACTTGGGGGTTGGCGTTTTACAGTCAACTCTGGGCAATAACTTCTGTATCTCTTACTTTGAAAACACCTTACTTACATCTAACGAAAATTATTAAAACATGTGAAAATAGATTTGTCAGCGAAAGGAACATGGTTCCAATTTGGCCCTCAGTAAAATATGCGTGCTCTTCTCCAATTCCTTCTTAATTTTCTCTCCAGTCAATCAAAATGAGTTTTCTGCCAGAGGACCTAGCATTTAAACCCAAATTGTTGAACATGCCCGGAGATAGTCATGTGGCTGATCTACAAATCAACCCTTTTCTGCACAATACCCCTCAGAATGTTAAGAGTCGAGAGCCTGTTCTCATACACTGATTTCGTGTCATTCTCACTTCTCCATTAGTTGTGTTTTGTTGTCTGCAAGATATTCCTGCCGGTATAACATGTTCTGTAGCATGAATTTTTTAAATCAACTTCTTCACGCCATGATTTTTCACCCTGCACATGTATATTTCGGTCATTACTTTTGAACTGGTATCCACTCCATTCCGGTATGCCTGACGGTGGCAATCCAGGTTATTTTACTGACAGTCGTATTTCGTCACTTTAACATAGTCACTGCATGATATATTTATATTACCAGTTGTCTGAGACAATTGTGCCAATGAAAGCAGATACATTTTTCATTTGCAATATAAATTATTAGAGATAACGGGCAACAGGTTTTGAAACATTTTTCAGAACCTGTGTAAATTTTTAAAACTTCGCATTGGATTAAATAACGTACATACATTATTTAAAAGCAATATATGTGTTTATGCAAAACAAGAATGAACTCACCGTGACGACCTGATGATACCTGCAGTATTCATATTTGCAACTTAATCACTAATTTCAGTGCAACCAGAATCTAACTTAATATAATGCATAATATCAACAATTATTGACTTCATTTGCATTTACAATGATTTGACTACCTTATTATGAGAAGAAAACACTACGTTTATACGTTTTGTGGAAAATAATAAAAAAAATGTCACGAGTGTTGTGAATGTAACAAACTTTTGTTCAGCAGCTGTAGAAAGCTAAACAGAGGCACAATATTCTATAGATGATAAAACCAGTTAGGCAGAGCAATCAAGTCATGTATCTTGTGGACATTATCAAATACCATGGTTGAACATAAGATCAATTTATTCCAGGAAGGGTTATCTTTTGTTAAAGGTAACCCCTTCAAAAATTGCAGTGGAAATTCTATCAATATATCATGTTTCCAATCAGTTTACAGTCCACACAAATTCAATTCAATTCCAATTATTCACAGAAACTATTACTGCACCATTTAAGAATGGCGTCAATTGTGTACTCAATCGCCAGTCTATGTTGATAATGTTGCATAGAAAATAGACGTAATCTAATATACTAATCTACTTTCACATTTCCAGAGCAGTCACGTTGATATCAATCTGGACATATACGACTTGATGAAACTGCCCTAGGCATATGCTTTATAGTTCCAAGGGTTCGGCGGTCTTCAGTGCACCGCCATCGTTGGTTCGAGCTGGTGCTTGCTGGTACCACTATGGGCTTTTTCTGTTCCTAAATAATACTATCAACCATGCTATATCTGAAATACTCGTGAAAACAGCGTTAAACCCCAACTCCCCTATCTAACACTTTATTGATTATAAATGTCTGCATATCACCTTACGAAAGATAAGCTCTCCAAATGCCCGGATATCTTGGAGGATTAGGCAAGCTATCAAATATACCTTAAAATCAGATTATATGCAGCTAACTAATCACTGGACCTAACCCCTTGATACATGCAATCGCAATGATGATAAGGCTAATCGTATTTAGTTGATGACTTTCCATTATGTATTTCTCGTCATTATTTCACAGTCTCATTACTCCACCTTCATTTCACCTTGAGCATGATATTCTCCTGCAATGCAAATCTAAATGTGAAATTTCAATTTATCTGATGTTTTGTGTCAATATTGTAACATTGTAATATTGTTCTTTTACGTGTAGCACAAATGAAAATGTTCATATGTCTAAAAGTGAATAGCGTACACGGATAATAGGCGTATTAGAGTAATGCTTCATGTTATGAAGTAAACAAAGCCTTTTTACTGATTTCATTAGTACCATCACTTAATTAGTTCTTAGTTTCTAAACTCATGATGACATATCATTTCCAAGGATTTAAACAATTTAATGTGTTTCTTTACATTCTGTATATAATGTGAAACCAATGTAAGTTTGTTAAAAATACATTTATCTTGGAAATAGGTAGACACCCATTCCAATGGCAAGAACAATATTTTAAAGTCAATCATAATAACTCAGGCCAACGGTGTGTACTTGTAAGCATCTAGAGTGTCGTTACTGATACATTAAATAACATGGCTGAATTCCACTGTCAAGGCAGTATCTCTTATGTATGTTCAATACATCTTGCTGATGATAATACTCTAAAATGAGCCCTATTGGGTAAACATTATTGCGTTTCTAACAATGCTGATTGTTTGATAATGTTAATTCATCAACCGATACATCAAACATATTTTACATACTGGCAAAAAGTTTGGTTAATATTAAAGTTGTCGATCTGAGGGTTAGTTTATGTTTGAACTCATGATATTATTATATAATATGGTTATAGTTATCTTCTCCATACACACATTCATATTTTCAGTAAATTAATTTCTTCTTAAATTGGTCAATGGAATAACAAGATCTAAAGGTATTGTATGTATCCAAATATAATTATCCTACTTTGGAAAACATTGTCTGTTTGATGTGACGGTTGAGTTGTCATTACATCCTCACATAACTATGTGATGACTTGTTATTTTCCTACTTTTTACCTTCATGGAGAGACGATCATTTACTCCCGGCACGAATCTATTTATGGTAACGTAATATTGTCACAGAGTGAATAGTTAGCGTTGATAGAAAAGTTTAAATATTTGCCCAAGTTAATTTTCAAGATCAGTATCATTATTACACAATAGATAACGGATATTTCTTCTGAGGATAGTTTGTTTGTTTGTTTGTTTGAGAGAGAGAGAGAGAGAACGCGAGAGAGAGAGAGAGAGAGAGAGAGAGAGAGAGAGAGAGAGAGAGAGAGAGAGAGAGAGAGAGAGAGAGAGAGAGTAGTACAATAGTAGTAAGTATCTGCATGATGTCATACATACAATATAATAGTCATTGATATTTTACAATGAAGGCGAATATCTATATATGAAAACATAGTGTTTGAAGGGCATCAGGTCCGAGCTGCACAATACTTCTAAAAAGACATATTGTAAAATATTATCGCAGTCAGCATGAATCTTAATGTGATGACAGAATATCCATCCAATCCAGCTGACTAATGTTATACAGATTCATATTATAAGATTGTATTGCAATTCAGCAAATATATTTCTCAAAGACAGTTGCAAACTTCAAAAAACGTTGAGTACCTTGTATATGAATATAGTGCTTTATAAATACCCTTTATTATTACTATTATTATTATTATTATTAATATTATTATTATTATTATTATTATTGTTACTTCGACCATGTTGCCTGTGTAGTAGGTCGTTTAGTATCCTCTATATAATATGACACATTCGATTCTGGTTTTGCTCAGAGAATAATTGAAACTTGAAAATCTTCGAAAGAAAACATTAGTAATCCAAGTGAACGACTTTAGTGGTATATGTACATACAATCGTGGTATATGACCAGACATTGTAATAGAATTGCTTAGTTGGGATATTTATCATTGAATTAGCGTGTTTATCAATTTAGGTTGGCTGGAAGTCCACCTACCTTCCCAAGACACACATCAGAGATGTTTTGTAAAGCATAATCAGAAAGAGAACTTACCTGCAAAAGAAAGAAAAACATGTCAAATAACTAGACAAAAACAAACACCAAAGGTATCTTAGGACATCACGCGTTCATTTTAACTTGATTTATTTCATGAATAGTTAAAAGGGACATTCTACTCAGCATTGTCATTCGAAGCATGCTTTCTCTCTGGTATTCTTTATTTTACCACAAGATTACAGGTTTATCTTTTCTGAAGACAGCATTTTAAGACATAAACTGTTAAGTAAGTTGTTAATATTTTCTGACAGTGCATTGGCTCTTAGTCATTTCCTTTAGAACAAACTCAGCATTTTTATGTACATTTTCATGAAGTTCAATATGTGATATTTGACTATAAAAATCTTAGGTTTTACAATCTATATTGGTCATGCAGCATGTAAACTATGTATTTTCAGTTGGCCATTGTCTGACAATCGATGTATTGCCAAATCGTATCAAAAATACTTTTTCAATTTAAACATGTAACTTCTTTTTTATTTGACAAATTTTTATTTTTAGTATGGATCAACCATAAATGATAATTGACTTGAAACAATGTCAGTAAAATATCTAAGAAATCGTATAACTGTAACAAGGTTTCTATTTTCATAATAAATACTACTTAGACGGGACATTTTCTGTTTTGTATTGTTTCCAATACTTTTAAAAGAAAGCGTTGTGCCCAGTCAAAATGCCCAATATTGATAAGTGATACTGTCTGTATTTTACTTTCACGTCATATTTCGGCATGTCCTCCGTTCCATGTATCGTTAGTCAAACGTTTGGAGAAAGAATGAAGTAGCATTTGCCCTTGTTTAAACATAATGCTTATGTGATAAAAAGTTTGCTTTGATTCCCTGAAGGGGTTACATGCAGAGTTAAATGGCCTGACATGTTACACCAGAAAATAATGCAGGCAAACATATAGTGTGCTCTAGGTCGGGAAATCAAAGTGTCTAATTAATTAAGAAAAAAGCAAACACGTCACTAGTTAGAATCCTGTGAAATTGTATAACACTAATAATGAAGACCTACAGCAAGTGCAAATTAAACAACAAATGATCTAATTGTTGTTTTAAATTTTTCTTGTGGGGGAAATTCAATCACCTTGTGATAGTTTCACAATTATAACACTTCACAGAGTTAGTTAGTTTTTAAGCTTTTATCATTAACAGTCAGGGCCCAGATTTGCAAAGCTCTCCTCAGCACAGTTAACAGTACCAGACAGCTCTGAATTTGAATGCAAGTTTTGTGTGTTTGGTTCAGGGGATAAAGGCTAGGGGATTAAAATCTCAAACTGTGAGTGAATCCCGTTAACTCTACCTAACCTATAGCTGACATAATCATGCTGATGATGATTCAACTGCTTTTGAGGTACACTAAACCATCTTGAAATTTGATGACAATGAACCAGACAATAGTAATGTAGAGTACCGACGTTAAAGGGGCAGTAGCATTTTTTTTGCAAATTTTATTTGTTCAAATTTCCCATTTATAATGATAGTTTATGTCATTTATACTTACTTTAGAGGGTAAAACATTTTATTACACAAACCAATAATCCGTAGTGACAATAACCGTGTTGTGTATAAAGCAAAAATTGCATGGCGGCCATTTTATTGTGAACACATTTTATTATTGTGAATGACAAAAACAATTTAAAGAGAGGCTAGATATATTAGATTTGATACTTAAATACACAAAATGCAGTATAAAATATATTAGACTATATCTGATTCAGACAGTTGACATGGAAAGAGAGGAATCAGGTGAACATTCTGTAGAAAAGCATGTCAAGTTTGTCCTCACAATCTGCAGATTAATATTTTTCCTAGATAACATGGACCACACGTACAGGTGAGTCATTGTCCTTATTTTCATTTTTTTTACTTAGTTCTGCAGACCATGTGATGTTCTAATATATACATGAAGACAATACCTCTAAATGGTTTAATTGTTCTTAGGTATTTTATGTAACTTGGAAATAATATTTGAAACTGTCAAAATAATGTAACCGCGGTGACTCATAAAATCATACAATAAGTGTTCCATATGAATAAAATAACCTGGTAAATCAAGAAGACATAAACAATCATACCTCTCAGTTAAAAAACCTTAGTGTTATTTAGTTGACACACTGCTAATCAAGCCCTCCGGAAAGGTGATGTTTTTCCAACAACAGAGCAAGATGAAATAATCCAATTTTTCTTATACATCTTCTTGTAGTTGATGAAATTACATTAGCTTTTGACATTATCAAGAAAACAACACTACACTAGCTTTAAGAATGGTACAAGTCAACAATTCAACATTGTCATTTCGCTAAAATTGTTATGCGCTATCCACGAATATGTAGAACTAATACAAGTCTAAAAGTCCTCAAACAAAAAATAACTTCTCTGCCGAAGCTCTAAATTACTGTAAGCCTCCTCCTTTGCTTGACATACCTTGATGTATTGAGATAACTCCATTATGCAAATTTGCTAAGGAGATAATCAACACGTCTCTCAAGTCGTCTGAAGACATGCGAGAAACCTACAACGACCATTTAAATTTACCGAACTCAAAGACATCACTTTCCCTGACAGATGATAATTACTAACGTTTGTATTAACTTAAAGGGAAAAAGGGAAAAGAGTATCCAAACTCTGGTATACAATACCTTTGGCAACCAGAACAATCTAAATAATGAAATCTAATAAACTTTACCACACAATTGATATCCTAATTTATTATATGATTGAAGGTGAAATACCGGGATCTATCAATGAAAATAAACCGTGTTATTTGTCACTTGTGAAAATAACAATGGGAGGTGTTATCAGTCACCAGTGACTGATATAACAATGACCTGACGTCATAAAACAATGCTCCGACGTCATGACATGTTTTTGACGTCACATTGTTGCTGAGGCGACAGGCTCATTCTTGAGCCGACTAAAAGTAAATGCAAGTCGATTTCGGTGAATATGCAAGGATTTGGTCATATCATAAATAGAAAATTTGTCTTTTCTTGACAAATACCATGTTTATCTCATCTCGTGAGGTAGAAAAGTTATATATTTTTACTCGTGGCACCTTTCTGTCTCACTCAATGAGATAAACATGATATTAGTCAAGAAAAGCCAAATATCCTCTATATTTTTAAATGAATTAAGATTGTTGGAATCATATAGTTCGTCAGAAGAAAAACTCTACTAAAGGGTTTATACAGTCTAAAGTGTTCAAATCAATCTTCTGTTTAAAAAAAGAGAATTCCATCACTCGCAAAAATTCAGAATCATTGAAGACTTGCTATTTTGCACCTTGTGGTCTGTTGCGGTAATTATGCACAATGGTAGAGAAGGACATCTAGCATATAAACCTGTATATCATTTAGTTGATCATAACTTTCACTTCTATGAGACTTTGAGCTTTCACGTTAGTCATGCAGTTAGAAAGTTTACGGGTAATGTAGATAAGCATTGATACAATAGTGAGTGAGTGCGTTGTGGTTTAACGCCGGTTTCAAGAGTATTTCATTTATATCGCGGCTGCTAGTATTATGGCAGGGAGAAAGCCCGCAACGCCATGCAACGCTATACACTGTGGTGAAACCTGCGAGCAGCGGCTGGAACTAGCGAACCATGGGTGATACTACGCTGAAATTCAGTGTAGCATTGCACCCAAACCTTACTGAGTGTAGAACAGTTCTCTTCTGCAGACAAAGTTGCCGTGCCCCTGGCGGTATTCGAACCCAGGACCTCTTGATCCGAAGCCGAACGCGCTAACCACTGCGCTATCCCGGCCCCTTGATACAATAATGTCATAAAATAATGCTTTAGTATTCTGGAGTAACTACCAACTTCCGTTCAAACTGTTAAATGGTTAACACTTTGACAAAACTCAAGATATCCAACATGATAGGTCGGATGATGCTTTAGTATTGCAAAGTGGAGTTGATCAGATCCAGTGATTAAGCATAATCCTGTATATGATCGTTTAAGAACAAGAATGGTTGTGCGACGCTTTAATTCAACTGATTAAAGTGTCCGTACAATCTAAACATGACGTTGACTTGATCTGAAGCTGATTGTAAACTTGTGATGTAACAAAAGGATTTGAAAAAGCTTTGAGCACATTATTAATCCCTTTGAGGAATTAAAATGACTCTAATGTTTAATCAACTTCCTGCTAAAACTGTGTTCAAAGGATATTACTGCGTGCAATTAGCTTTCTCTCTTTCACCGCCGAGAGTTGTTCAATGAATATTAAGTTTTTATCATGTCCATGCATGGTTTATCTGCAATGAAATAGAAATTGAAGAAACAGTTCAAAGAAAATAATAAAAACGGTATTGATATCTCTATCCCCATTATGGTCAATTAACCTGAAGAAGATATCCAAAGAAAATATCTCACTCAACGAATCGTAATTACTTGACAAGGAGAGATACTCACCCTTCTAGCAATACAATCTCAAGTTGTGATTATAAACTTAAAGTTAAGTAGCTAGCTGGGCACTCGATTTGAAACTCTTTGGAGATACATTGAATACAGATTAAAGTCAAGAAAATGCTACCATTTTTACTGAAGACTATTAAGGGTTGCTTTGAAAGACTGTCGTCAATCAATAACCTCACTGGTTGTAAACATTTCTTGACAAAAACGCCAATCTCCTCTCTGTATGTATAGACGAAATACAGTGTTAAGTGAATCGTCATTTCAGGACTTAGCAGAAGTATAATACTGTATTTAAGATCCAACTATATTTAGGAGTATCAACCTAAACAATTACCAAAACATCATTGATTCAACATCGTCTTTTAGTTCGTGCGATTTCATTTACACTGGTTAAGTATATTTAAAATAAAACACCTTGCATTGTAAATAATTCATTATAAAAATATATCATATATGTCATATGTCAATGTCAATGAATAGGATGTCACTTCTTCTTCTTGACATTACCACAAACTATATTAACTGTCAACATTATAACAAAAAGTGATATGCTGTGAATGTTGGGACAACACATACATACTAATCTCTTATCGTCTAACAGTTCAGCACACACTACTAACATGCAGACAACAATGGCGCCATACTGCTATTAACGATGATGTTTTATGAATGTCTAGTTATTCACACCGACAAATGATATTAATAACAATTGTGTTCTATCCCTTGGTTTGAAACAATTTCCTATTTAAAAATAGTAATTATAAAAGATTTTGTTTACTCTGCCACTTTACGAAATAAATAGCAGAATCATAGTCTTGACATAACTGTAAATCCTTGACCACGATATTCGAACAGTTACTATATCGAGTTTTGCGATTTGCAGGTGCTGAAATTCAATGAATCCAGAAAAGTTATCAAACGCATGTATCTACTTATATTTACTTACTTATATTTTTCAAGATATGAACACCGGAATCTCACACACATCTCAGGATATAACTATTTTAGTTGAAAATATTATGATTGCCAGTAATTAACGCTTTCAGAAAGGAGAAACAGTACACAAACCTAATTATGTAACTCAATAAAACATTTATCTGATAAAGGGCCATCATTTAATATATTTCTTCTCATATTCCATGTCACCAAAAACAAACAGCTAACCTTTTTGTAAAAATACATAAAAATGTAACAATAATATCAATCATAGCAATCACACATCAACACTGTTGATATATCAAAATAAGATTAAGATGCATTTATTGTGTCTGGTATAACCGCTGAAAAGTAACACATTATCAGTCATGGTCATTTTATACCAACACAAATGATTAACCATGGACTAAGTGAGACTGACTTAGCTTTTCTCTGTTGACATGGTGACTTTATCTCCAATGGGGGGAAATTTCAAGAGATTAATTGGGTAGACATTATCTGATTTATAGTTTTACTGTTATTATATTCATTGGATTCTGTAATGGTTTTACATGCAAATGACATTGTGTACAGTTCAGCCATGATAAAGGACATCAGGACATCTGTAAAGCATTGATTTTGTAATCAGAAGATTGCTTCAATGGGATGTTGTTTTTACCCTTAAACTAAACAATATTGAAAACAAAATTGAAAGTGGTGTTGATTCGAAAACATTTCACCTCACGTATTTGTAGAATGGAATGGATAATGATTTATATGTTGCTATGGTTTGTGTTGGTTGCAAATTAAACCAATTAATGGCTGTTATATGCAAACAGTAATATCACGTGAATCGTTACTTATGGTTTTGTGACCATTGTTAAGTTACCTAATCATATGTTGTATGTGAATAATATATACTTATATTTGCATGCGTGTATAACTGACGACGACGATGATGATGATGGTAACTTTGTTCTTGAAATGGAACTCTAGCTTATAGCATCTTAGTATGTTTGATATTTCTTTTGAACGTTTTATCAACATAGCATGGTTATATTTGGGATCAAACTACCTTCAATAGTACAAATTCTTGTACTTTTCTGGGGCGAGTCCCATGCAGGATTCGAACACACGCCCTCAGAGTAAGGCAACTATCAACAGCATTGACTGTACCAACAGCTTACATTTTACATTCAATACCCCTCTGATAAACGTAAATCGGCGCAGCTGAATGTTCCTGTTCTTGTTTTCAGGCAAAGTGAAGCTATGCATGTCAAAGTCCATTATTTAAAATGGATTTCTAATTTTGCAAACTAAACTACCAGCATTACGGAGAGTGTAAAACTAAAGGACTGGATTCATGCCATGTTATTGCTCTTCTGGGAAATAAACAAGTCGCACACAAAGTAAAGATTAGCTCATCCGATTATTGTATTTGCTGTTGATTGTTTCCCTTGATGCACATGGAATTGTCTAGCATGCACTGGGACCCAAAACACTCAATAATAAGTAGTATTTTTAATAGAAAAAAACAGCAATACTGTACACCAATCATCACAGTGAAGCAAATGGAGCTTATTTTGTCTCGAATTCTGACTAAAATAATGGTATAATATGCACAATTACAGAAATTAGATCTTTTTATCTAGAAACATGTCATTCTCAAGAGAGGTGTTACATAAGTTGATGTTTAACCCCAAGTTTAAGACTTATTTACCTTATATCAGCGAAGCTAGTATTAGCATCCAATCAGATATCTCTAAATTCCTCTGTCACCATAGTTACCATACAAGTCTCCCTACTCCCTACTCCCTACTAACTAGCCCCCTTTGTCCAGTCAGTTTTAGTCTTCCTGTCTTGCCATGCACATGCTCATTTTATTGTTCCCCACCCACTTCTCCCTTATTATTTAACTGTCCCTTAGTGCAAATTCATTATGACAACACACCGGGTAACATTATCTATCTATTATCATTTCTCCTAAGGTTTAATTACCTTGCGCACGTTTCCTTATGTATATATATTTTATGTTTTTTATGTTTATGCCATCATCCTATCATTAATAATCATTGTTTGAATTGCCCCTTCCTTATGCCTTTGTTGATTGCTAAGACTAAAAGCCTTGCCATGTTGCCTGTTGCCTTTGCCCTATTGCAGAATAAATTAGTTTGCCCAAAGGAGTTGCTGTGTTTTAAAATGAAGATTAAACTAACAGAATTTGAAATATATGTTTGTAGGTATTTCTCTTTACGCACACATAGTATTGCCGTATATTATAATTCTCGGAATAGGTTTTTCAAGGGCATTTAGAGGTAGTATACATAAAAACAGAAACATTTTCTGGATAACAACTTCTTTAATGTGAACATACACGAGGTTGGCATCTCCTCCAATCAACTGTTAGTAGTATTTGTTTTAAAATTTCAATAAAGCCAGTTAGCCTCTCTCATTTGTATTTATTATCATCTTCAATAAAGCCATCATGCCATTGTTTATGCACAACTCAAGAACTTACTCCTCTCATGTTTGTACTTCAGATCCCTATTGCTAATTTACAAACAATTTGAAAAGTAGGTAGGAATCGAGTAAAATACCATATTTACAATATGTTGATATACTGATATGACTGTTCAACAGATCCTTGTTCAGTAAACAGTATTTCCAAATATATTTGTGTCACATGTGTCCTGTGTCATTGGGATAAAACAGATTTACTCCGATATGAATTTCGAATCTGATCATGTTTTTGTTTACATGGAATAAAAATTTGATAAAACATGACATTTTAAAATATATTATCTAAATATAAGTTAAATGTTTAGAATATTTTATCACAAAATATTTATTTTGATGGAAATTTAGAATTGAACATTTATTACAGATGCATTTGCACACATTTTTAAAACCAGAATCATGAATAATATTTTGTAGCAAAAACCATAGATAAACAAACTATTTCCTAATTGTTAGTTTATATGACCTGACAGTGTATAGCATCCTGTACCGTTTGACCTTCCCTCTTTAATTAAGGTTTATCACTCAATCATATTATTGAATGAATTAACTCTCACATTTTAAGGTCTCTGTTTTTTTTATAGCGAACTGCTCTACATGCAGAAAGTTTTAGGTGCAATACCACACTGAATTCGTTTGTTCAGTTAACTGGGCATATCATATTTAAGTTTTAGCAATATCTAAAATATGTGTTGATAAAAATGACGTTATTAATTAAAAAAGTGCTTAATTTAATTTTGTTTCTCTTTCATGCGTCATTAATTGTCAAAATATAGACTTGCTATACATCCCCGAATGTGATTGAAATGTATCTGAAATGATTCAGAGTGTATTCATTGAAAGCGAGCGCTTAATTTAAATACAACAGATCAGTTAAAAATGACGTAATTTGACGACGGGAATATTATTGTTAATGCAGATAACTATTTAAATCTTTCGGTGACCCCCCAACTTTTCTTACATTTTAGATAAAAGACAAAATAAACTATTTTGAAAAATAAACAAATTCTAAAATATTTGATACGATCGTCCCATCTCTCCTTAACAATGGTTTCACCATCACGGTCACCCAATCACCTACTAGAAATCTGATAATGTCATGTCACGGACTCCTCCGAAAGGGAGGTAAATTAAATTATTTTCTAACAATTGGTATTTGCTTCTGAAGTCCCAGTACACTCACCACTTCAGTTTTTGACATATATTTATTGCTTCTTCCCTTTGAAAACTGAATTAAACAGTACATTATTATGCGATTTTGGCATTGCAATTCAATAGGACGAAGATATAAATGAAAGATGAGTATTCAGGTCACATGTTACAGTGATATTTGGTACGCTTATGTTTAAATAATTTTTACTGACTTATTTTTTTCTCATTGTGGTTGGAGTTACTGAAAATAATAGATCAAATCTATTGTCAAAGACCACATTTGATTATTATCTTTGCTTATTCGATATTTGACATTATTACAATCGAGGTGATTGAAAGAACATGAATTTAACACAGACATTCCGAAGTCGTTTTGCGTCTGTCGGTAAACTTTTAAACTTCATCTTCTTCACAATCGAGAAATTGACATTCAGGAACTCTTGCCTTTCTAAGGTTTTTACTTCCAAATGCCATAAACAGTTAATAAAATCTCGACAAAAAAACAGTTATTTAAGATGTCTTTGTAAATGACTTCAAGCGAACATAATGTAGGCTTGCTCAAGTTGTACTACTGTGACTTCAATGTTGATATAAATAAAGTAAACTATCAAAGAAATCATAAAAGAAATAAGTTAGCATTTAAGTTGGAGATAAAAGAGACTTATAATCTTTTGTATTATTGTTATTAATGATAATAAGTCAATGTTTCTTATGTTGAATAGGTAACGAAGTTGTTTTGGGAGTTATTTTAAAGTTCAGAGGATCAACAATTATTTGCTGACAATGCGTATATCACACCAAATAAACTGACATTAACTTTCACAATCAGCAAAGTATCAATATAAGAATAAGCATACCTATTGTCAATTGAAAAAAATAAAAATAAATTTAAAAAAAGTAAAAAAAGGTCAAAGTTCTGGTGACATCGTCACCTTTTATGTTTGTTCCTACCTTTCATTAATGAAGAACTGCTTTATATTCTAAGCTACTTATTGGGACAATCACTTTACCTTTGCCTTGCAGCATCTCTACACTAATATAACTCTCTTGGAAGTTGTCTGTAATCGTGTTTGTCAGGAGATAAGACAGATAAGTAGAAAGAAGAGATTAGTTGTGGTGGACGGAAATCCTTTATTGAAATAAAACTTTCATTACATATGTAAATCGGTAAATGAGCATAGTGGTTGGCCTGTTCGGCTCCGGATTAAGTGATCAATGTTATGAATCCCAAAGGGCAAATTTGTATGCTGTAGAGAACTGTTCTACATACAGTAAGTTTCGGGTACATTGCTATACTTCAACGCAGTACCACTCATGGTTCGTTAATTTCAGTAGATGCTTGCAGTTTTCACAGTCTTACAAGCAATACTGGTATTTAGGGCATTCTCCTTGCAAAAACACTAGCTTGATAGCCGGATGTAAACGAAACAATCTTGAAAGCGACTGTAACTCAAATCACCATCTGTGTTTAAGCTTGCACGTTTTAGACAGATTCACCCTTTGAATAATAGCTCAGATTAATGATATGTATGTGTTTTCAATGACGTTGCTATTAAATTAAATCACATGACTCAATGACACCGTAGGGGCAATTTCTGGTTGACATATTGTGTTAAGATAATTAAGTTTATCCTTAATTTCTGGTTGAAGCAGTCAGTGGATGATGGAAACTCTAGAAGAAGCTTTATCGAATTAGTATTGTGGGGTTTCTGATAACATAATTCTCAATGTTTGATCATTCAATTTCCCCAAAAAATAACCAATACAACAAACACATTGTACATTATTGACAAGAAACTTGCTGAAATATGTACCTTGTTGATCTGAGGATTATTTTTCTTTCTGAATAGTCCTAATCTTCTAATCTATATATTATGAATGTTGTTATATTCTCTTTACACTAACGTAGAAAACAATTTGTCTGTTTGATGTAATGGGTGAGTTGCATTAACTTTATTTAATAAAACTATGTGATGACTTGTTATTTTTCTAAACAAGCACTTACCTTCAGTACGAGATGGGCACTTACTCCGGCGGAAATCTGTTTAGGGTAAGGTAATATTGTCTCAGAGTGATAAGTTTGTGTTGATGGAGAGTAATATGATTACGAAATAGATTTCTGCTGAAGGTGGTTTATTTTTATGACAGAGTTAGATAGATTAGAATCTGTTATTTACTAAAAGCATTTTTTTGCAAAACAAATTTTTTACATATATGTTAAATGTTTAGAGTATGGGGACAATTGAATAAACGCCTGGCACTAATCTGTTGAGGGTGAAATAATAGTGTCTAGTGTGTACTTAGTTTTGATAGAGGAGTTTATATATTTTACCCCGGCTAAATTCAAGATCATTATTATTATTATTATTATTATTACGAATTAGATAGCGAAATAATGAATAGATGTTAAATGCTAAATTCACATGATTGCAAAACACTCTTCTGTGATATCGCAATAGCGTACAGACAACTGAATAAACATGACCAATGCAGTGATTTACTTCTCCTAAACTGATCAACCAAAAATACTAGATTATTGTAAACTCTATTGACGTTGGTTCGGCAGCACCTTATTGGTGCATCTTGAGTCTGCTTGTCTCGTATCATCAGATAAGATGGCACAAATGGTCAATTCACTTTAAGATTGTATCAGCTAATAGTAATTAAGGGCTAGATAGGCTAGATCTGATGGATTTGTTGCTTAAAGACACACAATGCAGCATCCTGGAAACCAGGGTTACTTTGTTTCGCTTGCTTCACTTTGAAACTAACCCACTGGATTCCTAGGTGGAATTGCTAAAGATACAATTAACACAGCTCTAAAGTTGCTAAACTTATGTTAATCTAATAATCTATTCAGATAATGGCACTCGGGTTAAACAAGCAAAAACAATCTTGAAGCTTTCACGTTAGTCATGATATTAAGTAGAACGTTTACAGGTAATTTAAATAAGCATGGATACTGATAGGTTACCAATGAACGGTTACCTTAACAAATAAACATGTTACTGTGTCCAATTAAATGCTTTGATTACCTTCTCTCTGGAGTGATATTCGATTAATTTAATCTTGTCATTGATTGTTCATGCATAATTTCTGGTGCCATCAGAGTAATCTACTGTTGGCTATTAGTTTCTCAAGGTTCGAGTGTGAAGTGTTCCCACCTTAATGCCAGTTGAACTGGCACTTCCATGAGTCATACAGTGTTACTGTAAACCACTATTTATCAGCTGACTAGCATATTCAACTTTCATTCAATAGCCATCTTAACAGTTATCTTGGACATCTTGATTTCGTGCAGCACACTTCTACAATAGATGAAATGCCTTTGTCTCAGCAATGATGTCGTAAGGTAATACTCCAGTGTTCTTGAGTAACTTTGGTTCAAAAGTTTTAATGGTTAAACCCTGATAACTCAGAAGATGATTTAGTATTAAACGTAGAGGTGATTAGATCCAGTGATAAAGTGTTATCCTAATTGTGATAATTTATGAACAAGACATGTTGTGTTACGCTTTTATTCAACTAATTAAAGTCTCCATACACTTCCAGAATCATGTTGACTTGCTCTGAAGCTGAGTTTAATCTTGTGGTGTAACTTTAAGCTTTTGAGGACATTATTGATCCATTTGAACAATGAAAATGATAGTAATGTTTAGCCAACTTCCTGCTAAAACAGTGTTCAAAGAATATTAATGCATGCAATTAGCTTTCTCTCTTTCACCACCGAGAGCTGATCAATGACTATAACGTCGTCCAATGAATATAATTGATGATGAAATTTCAATTCATCGTCAATGAAATAGAAATTAAAAGGAACACTTCAGAGAAATAATAAAACGTTATTGATAATGTTGCCCCATTAGCCGTCAATTAACCTGAAAGGATATCCCAAGAAAATACCTCCCTCAACGATTCGTAATTACTTGACAAGGAGAGAAACTCACCCTTCTAGCAATACAAGCTCAAGTTTTGATTATAAACTTAAAGTTAAGTAGCTCCATTTGAAACCCTTTGGAGATAAATTGAATACAGATTAAAGTCAACAAAATGCTACTATTTTAATCGAACATAATCGAGTGTCTTTGAATGTCTGGAAATCGTCAATCAATAACCTCACTGGTTGTAAACAGTTCATGTAAACAATGCCGTGCTCCTGTCTGTATACTAATGTGTGTCTTGAAGAATTTCAGTGTTAAGTGCATCCTCATTACAGGCCTAACCAGAAGTAAAATGTTGTATTTTAGATCAACTATATATAGGGATATTCTGAATAACCCGAAACAATGACCTAAAGATAATATATTCAACCTCAGCTTTCAGTCTGTCCTAGTTCAACTGCAATGAGTACGTAACTTTAAAACATCATGTATTGTAACGGATTTATTAGTCAAATACTAAAATTGTGTCATATTTCAGTCTCAATGAGATGAAATGTTAATTCTGCTTCTTGACAACACCACAAACTATATTAACTCTCAAAATTATAACAAGTGAGATGCTTTGAATGGTGGGACAACACATACATACTAATCTCTTATCGTCTAACACTTCAGCACACACTACTAACATGCGGACAACAGTGGCGCCATACTGCTATTTACGATACTGCTTTATGCATTTCTAGTTATTCATACAGACAAATGATATTAATGACAATTGTGTTATATCCCTTTGTTTGAAACAATTTCCTACCAAAAAGTATGTTCCGCATACTTCTGTCTTAAATATAGTATTTATAAAAGATTTTGTTTACTCTGTCACTTTACGAGATACATAACAGAATCATAGTATTGACAGAATTGTAAAGTAAATACTCGGACAGTTACAATATCGAGTTTAAACTCAATTTGCAGGTCATGAACTGGAGTGAATCCCGAAAATTTATCAAACGCATGTATTTACTTATATTTACTTTTCAAGACATGAACACCTGCAATCTCAGAAACATCTCACGATATAACTTTTTTGGTTAAAAAGATGATTTCCTGTTTCAAACAGTTTCACAAGTGAGGCACAGTACACAAACCCAATTATGTATATCCATAGTTTTGACCTCAGTAAACTAATTATCTGATAATGGGCCATCAAGGAATATATTTATTATCATATTTCATTCCACCATATAGAATTACTTACCATTTTGTAAAAAAGTGTAACAATAATTTCAATCATAGCAATCAAAGATCAACACTGTTGATATATCAAATACTTTTAAAATGTGTCTGGCATGATAGCTAAACAGTTACAAAGTATAAGTCATGGCCATTATGCACCAACACCAATGATTAGTGATGATTGATGGGACCATGTTAGACTGAATTAGCCTATCTCTGTTCACAAGGTGACTTTATCTCCCATGGGGGAAAATTTCAAGAGATTAATTGGGTAGACTTTATCTGATTTATAGTTTTACTGTTATTCTATTCATTGGGTTCTGTAATGGTTTTACATGCAAATGACATTGTGTACAGTTCAGCTATGATAAAGGACATCAGGACATCTGTAAAACATTGATTTGTTATCAGAAGATTGCTTCAATGGGATGTTGTTTTTACCCTTAAACTAAACAATATTTAAAACTAAATTGAAACTTGTGTTAAACTCCAAATCACCTCACCTCATTGTAGAATGGAATGGAAAATGATTTATATGTTTCTAGGGCTTGTGATGGTTGCAAATTAAGGCAATTAATGGCTGTTATATGCATACAGTAATATCACGTGAATATGTTAGATATGTTTCTGTGACCTTGTTAGCATTGTTAAGTTACTTAATCATATGTTGTATGTGAATAATATATTCTCATACTTGCATCCATGTATAGCTGACGACGACGATGATGATGATGATGATGACGATGATGATGATGTTGGTAACTTTGTTCTTTAAATGGAACTCCAGCTTATAGCATCATAGTAAGTTTGATATTTCTTTTGAACGTTTAATCAACATAACATGGTTATATTTTGGATAAAACTACCTTCAATGGTACAAATTCTTGTACTTTTTCGTGGCGAGTCCAATGCGGTATTCGAACCCACGCCATCAGAGTAAGGCAACTATCGCCAGCATTGACTGTACCAACAGCTTACCACACGATCAGTTCACCTTGACAAAAATCGAGGTCCAACAGTCGATAGTTTAGCTAAGTTTATATTCAATACCCCCTGATAAACTTAAATCGGCGCAGCTGAATGTTCCTGTTCTTGTTTTCAGGCAAAGTGAATCTATGCACGTCAATGTCCATTATATAAGATGGATTTCTAATTTCGCAAACTAAATTACCAGCATTACGGTGAGTGTAAAACTAAAGGACTGGATTCATGACATGTTATTGCTCTTCTGGGAAATAAAAAGTCACACATAAAGTAAAGATTAGCTCATCCGATTCGTTTATTTGCTATTGATTGTTTCCCTTGATGCTCATGGAATTAGCTAGCATACACAGGGACCAAAACACCCAATAACAAGCAGCATTTTCAATTAAAAAAACCCAGCAATACTGTAAATCAAAATTCACAATTAAGTGAATGGAACTTATTTGGATTTCTTTCAATTGTTTGTGCCTATCACGAATGCTGACTAAAATAATGGTATAATGTGCACTACTAGTTCTTGTTTATCTAGAATATGTCACTCTCAAGAAGTGTAACGCTAATATTAAGACTTATTTACCTTATATCACGGAAGCTAGTTTCATAGCAGGAAGAAATCCCGCAACACCATTATGGATAAGCAAGACTGTGGAACAGATACAGAGCTGAAATGCAGTGTAGTATTGCACCTACAGTTATTGCTTGTAGAACAGTTCTTTACAGTAGACAAAGTTGTTTGGCCATTGCTGGAATTCTAACCCTGGACCACTGCTTGATACCCAAATTGTCTAATAAAAAACTATTTTCAAAAAATTACTATAAATTGGTGACAAAAATGTGTTTCAAGCTTAAGTCTGACATCAAAATAAAAACCTCAATTACATGTAGGTAAATAAGCACTGTTCAAATCGAAGGTACATATCAAAAGCGTTCATGACTGAAAATCCCACAACACTGCCTATACCACTATATTTACTGGATTCCACTAACAAAGATGAACCGATGGGAAATAACATCAATCTAAGGTTAATTATCCGTCTGTTCCAAGATGTCGAGCAACGCCACTACATTCAACAAATACATAAATACTGCTGTGAGAGACAGTTGATTTTGATAAGCATATGTTTAGTAAGGACATACGCACAATACCATCCATCAAATAAAGCTACTTCTAGTGTCTGTCTGTACAAACACACATGGGGAGCTGACAGTCTATTCTTTCACAATGAAGGAATGACAGAATTGCATGAGAACGTCATACGATAATAGGTATTCCTATCGATGTTGCCACGTAGACACCAATGGACTCAATTAACTAATACTATTCACCTTTTTAATTGCTATGATACTAAATCGTTATACTGTGTGTATTACTTCCATCACAATTCATATCAAGAACATATTATGTATATATAAAGTCCATAAAACCATCTAATCTGCCAGAATGCAGTAAAAGTCTCAAATGTTCAAAACGGACCTAGTCTCGGTCTAGTTTAATCATTGAGTGTAGAATACCATTCTTTAAGTAATAGATAGAGGTCGAGTAGCAGTATATTATCAGGATATAAATGTATGGTTTAAAGAGGATTGGGCGGGATTGGGAACAGAAAATAAAATAAAATAATCTATTACATTTTCAAACATTGGCAACATGGTTCGATGCATGCCACCATTTCACTTAAAAAATCCCAGTTGACTTCACATCACTTGCTTTAGTTACATGCTAATATATTGTTTTAGGAATATCAAGGTCTTGAACATGGAAGACCCCCATTGACGGATATATATCCTTTCAGAAAGGAAACCCCGCAATTCAATTTTTAAACTAATAAGTGTTTTATTGTGTATCTTCCCCATAAATAAAACAATCAGTTGGCATTGTTTGTTGTTTTTATGCAAATATGTGAACTAGTTTATGTTTTTACCCGAAAGCAAACAGACAACTGTACATTGTACTCCTCGTGACCACAATACAATCATATGATTGGACGAAAGCATTTGACTGTACTCTAAGCTACATTACAAGATACAATGATGATGACTAACAATTTAATTTAATGATAATGACAAGCACAATTTGTCTTTAACCAGAATAATAATAACAATAACACTTTATTTTCCTTAATAGAAAGTACATTGGAAATTCTTGTTGTGCCTGGGCACCTGGCAGTCACAGTGCAGCGCCAGTTCAAGCGTTGTTCTATCCTTATAATGCTGAGCGCCAAGCAAGGAAGCAACAACTCTCATCTTTTAACGTCTTTTGGTATGAATGATCTCTACAATACATCAAATATTTCATTTATATCAATAGTCACTTACGTAATTTTCAAAATACTACTACATATTGCTATATATCAAATATCATTTTGGAATAAAGCGCCAGTGTTTTATTCCTCAAATTATAATAACTTAAACACAAGTATGTTTCAATTTATTCAAATAGAGATTAGTTAGCCAGTCTATCATGTTATATTTCCATCAATATATATATAATTGATTTCATTGATGTTTCTATTCAGAGAGAATGTCTAAATCAGTCCTAATCAATCAAATCCTGCTTAATCCTGTCTGGTGTCTGCCACACCTGTTTTGTTTCAGGTGATCAGTGGCGCTTTCCTGTAATCTATCTGTCAGGCATTACGTGCATTACGTTAAGGACCTTTGAACAGCTGATATGCTAGCTACATGTATATTCAGCCAAAGTTCTGACTTGTACAATTACAAATGTCGTGAGAGAAACTAGAACTTATGGCATAGTAGTTACCGAAGTTTACTGAGGCATGGCAAAACATAGAGAATTTCACCCAAGTGTCTTTTGATATCAAATAAGTCAACACCAGTTGATAAAAGTTATAAATAGTCGAGGCCTGCCGAGGAAAAGTTTACTTTTATCAACGAGTGTTGATATATTTGATATAAGAAGACATATATATCATCCAAATCCATTCTTTATCTCATTTCAATGAAAATTACATATCTCTGACCACAGTACTGCTATTTGACTTCCAGTGTGGTTATGTCATAGCATTGCCTGGAGATAGTACCAGTTATACTTAAATTTACACCCACATGACAAAACGTAGGGGATCCGGAAGAATCCGGTAGGATTGGTTTGGTTTAAACATATTTTATTCACAAGAATCGGATTGGGAACAAGTTATCCAACTTAAAACACCCTCTCCTTGGTATTTACAATATTTGATTACATAGAGATGACAGGTACTGAACAGAAAAAAGAAAGAAAGAAAAGTAAGTAGTAAGACAGCAAGAAGAATTAACAAACTAAATATCTTACACAAATCGCTTGGTCTCATGAATAAAAGATTGAACTGATTTAAATACATTTACATTTTGACAAATTGACAAATCTGCACTTCCCTCTAATATAACTTTCAGATTACCTAGAACATACGATGGGTTAATTATGCGCTTTAGTGATACTAATAGTTTCTCTCTCTGGTTTTGATACAGTGAACATTCAAAAAAATAATGATAAGAATTTTCGATATAACCACATCTGCATTTAGGATCATCTTTCATTCCAAATTTATACAAATCAAAATTTAAAGAACTAACATCATATCGTAACTTTGTATGCAAAATATTCAATTTTCTTTTTCCACATGAAAAGTATTCAGGTGCATTGACACATGCCTTGGTGATACACTTTTTAAAAGCAGTGATATTTTGTGAAGTACGGGCATGTTGTGGTAGATTGTTCCATGCAGTTATTGTTGAAGGGAAGAATGATTCCGTTGAATGTTTTAGCCTCGAGAATGGTATACACGTGTGTTGGGAGTTTCTTAAATTGTAATTAGTTTTTGAACCAACGTTTTGTGGTAGCATATCAACAAGGTAAGGAGGAGCAATTTGGTTTTGAATTTTATACATTAAACTCAATTTTCGTATTCTCCTACGTTCTTGTAGCGTTTCCAAACCAGTTTCAAAATACAGGAATTTACGTGAAGTATATTTTGGCAGGCCAGTAATTATCCTTGCTGCCTGTAATTGTATCTGTTCTAGTTTATTTATTTGTTCTTGATTACATCCATCCCAGACTTCGCATGCATATTCTAGATGAGGTCTTATGAACATAATATATATTTTAATAAGTGTATCTCTACACAACACATATTTTAAACTTCGTAAAGAATTCACCATCTTTGCAACACTTTTAATAATGTTATTTATATGATCAACCCATTTTCCATTACTTGATAATGTTATTCCAAGATGTTTATGTGCGTCAACCATTCTTACTTCAACACCATCAAACTTAAGATGTAACTTCTCATTGTCATTTTGTAACGAAAATAGGACTGCTTCAGTTTTATCTGGATTGTATTTGATTAGCCATTGTTTACCCCAGATGTTAAGCTTAGACAAATTAGCATTTAGCTTCATTCCAATTTCACTATAATATGTCGAAGAGTAGCCAAGCGATGAATCATCAGCAAAGAGGCGAGTTAAGCAATCTAGTTCATCGGCTATGTCGTTAATGTAAACAATGAATAAGAATGGACCTAATACTGATCCCTGTGGTATACCCGCTTGGAGTGTTCTCGGCTTTGAAGTAGATCCATTGACAAACACGCTCTGACTCCGTTTGCTTATGTAACTTGCAAGCCAGCCCAATAATTGCCCTTCTATGCCATACTTTTCAAGTTTTAACATTAAACCTGCATGCCAGACTCTATCGAATGCTTTCGATATATCGCAAAACACCATACAATAGTGTTCTTTTTTATCTAATGATTCACAAATCTGATTATATATTTCTATTAGTTGGTGCGCAGTTGAATGTCCAGGTTGAAATCCAGACTGGTATTTATAAAGTAATTTGTTTGTGTGAAAATAATTAAACAAGTGTTTAAAAACAACTCTTTCGAAAACTTTACCAACACAACTGATAAGTGAAATAGGTCTATAGTTTGACGCTAGAGTTGGATCGCCTTTCTTAAAAAGTGGCATTACATTAGCAAATTTCCATTCAGATGGATAAACACATGTTTTCAAAGACATATTAAACAGGAAACATAATGCATCACTTATTGAATTGACAATATTTTTCAATAACAAATGACTTATTTTATCGGGCCCGGTGGCTTTTTTCACATGCAAACATCTTATTACATCTTCGATTTCACTTTTTGTTACCGTTAAAGTATCGAAAATAGCTCCTGTCCTTTTTCTAAAACCTGGTAGGCATGCATTGGTAGTGTCCAATGTAGAAATAGATTGGAAATATTCATTGAGTCTTTCTGCCTTTTCAAAATCAGAGAAGCAAGATGGACTGTCATGATCATTGCTAGATTTAAGTGGAGGTATGCAGGTACTCGAGCCGGATTGCTTTATTAGGTAGCGTAGTAATTTCCAGTAAGAACTTTTATTTTCAATAAACGAATCGAGGAGAAAGTTGTCTAAATTCGCATAAAAGTTTTCCTTCGCATAGTACTTCATGTTATTCACCTTTTGTCTTTGCTTTTTAAATTTTGTTATATCAGTTAGTTTTTTTGTTCTAATCGATTTCTTACGTAATCTATCTCTTTTCCTGCATTCTCTTCTTAAATTGGAATCGAACCACGGCTTGTCGTTTGGTCTGATAGTGACCTTCTTAGAAGGGATGCATGTTTTTATAAATTTGTTTAAGTTTTCATAAAATAGTTGACAAGCTTCATTGACATCGTGGCAATTATTGAATAATTCAGTCCAGTTTGTTTCTCTGATGAGAGCATTCAAACTTGTGTAATCACCTTGCTTATAACACAAAACATCTCTCGTATACGCCATTTTCGTATTCAAAGATGTAGTTATTGTCACATAAGTACCTTTATGATCGCTAACTGAACTGTCAAAATCTGTAACTCCGCAATCAATATAATTAACGTTATCACTAATTATGACTGGATCAATCAAAGTACTAGTGTGCTGTGTTACTCTTGTAGCTTCCGTAATTATGTTTGTAAGGTTTTTGTTCAACATCAAATTTCTAAGATGGTTTCCTTTATGACAAAAAAGGTCAGCATTTAAGTCACCAATGATCGTAATTGAACTTGTAATGTCTAAAGCATTTTCAAGTGAATTATCTAATCGATCCCAGAATTCAAAGGAATTATAGTCTGGTCTATATGCTAAACAAAGAATAAGTGGTTTTATAGGTAAGTAGATTTGTATCCAAATTGTTTCATCATAAATATTTTCAAAATCATGCATTCTTTTATATGCAAAGTTATTTCTTATGTAAAGCATAACACCTCCGCCAAATGAGTTTCTGTCTTTTCGTATTGGATCGTGATATCCCGGCCATTTTAATGAATCGTTATTAATATTCTCATCTAAATGAGTTTCCGTAAACCCAATGATTTGATAATCTGATAAATACTCACAAAGGTATTCAAATTTATTTCTCATGCTTCTCGTGTTTAAATGGAATATAGTCAACTTTTTCTCGTGAGTATCACGTGCCTCGGGACCTGGGTTAGATTCAATGTCTCCAGCAAGCTGAAGTAACAATAGCAAAAGGATGATTACATTTATATTACGAAACTGGCTTTGTAGTACGCAGAGAAATGTGAACACAAGGCTTGTCTTGCATGATACAGACAAAAGAGAAGACATATTATGTAACTCAAATAGAGGCGTACCAATACGATAAACTTTACATAAATTGATCATGAATAATTGAACTGTTGTAAACAGGCGCATCTTTTTACAACATGTTCTACAATGAAATGTCCCGATCGCCACTCGATGTTGAATTATGTTGTTACCCATTATCTAATAGAAATTTTGTACGTAAATCAAGAAACGAGCGGCGTGGAAATCGGGATAGTTCAAAGTAAAACGATAATACATGGTTATGCATACACATGAAATTGTAGGGAAGTGCAGACCAAGCGATAAAGCTTTCTTTGATTTCTGGTATAGATACGAATAGCAAGCATAGGGATAGAATGGGGAGAATAGCATGTAAATGATTAAAGTTAGATAAACATGAAAATAACATGGCAGAAGGTAGACAGATGTGGTTCTAGTATAACTTAAATATATATACACAACATAATATTCAAATATAATATAATACACTTACACATACAACTGGTACTCATAGATTATCAAGATAGTTATTTACATGATATGCAATTCAAAAATTAACTTACAGCTCTCTTAATGAATCCAGTCACTGGTATCAACACACTATGCACGCACATACTTGTTCAAATCCTGTATAGTATACACAGCTTTGATGGCTCCTTCTGGCTGTTCCAATACGAATACACGTCCATCCGGTAGGATTCGACAAGCAGATACCACCAATTTTTGTCCTGTGCCATTAACCATGTAAAACTCAATGGTTACTTTCCTGAAACTAGCACATAAATACAACTAGAATTTATTTTCACATCCATTACTGAGTGCCGTCAAACAAAATAATGATAATGATAATGATATTGTTTCCGAATGAATAAAAAAGAATAAGATAAACCCGATGTTTTCATTATTCAAGTAACATGACAAAGTGTGAACTAAAACAGTGAGAAAGCAAATGTCAAGCACATTTACAATGTCATAATCTGACAACTTACCTTACACCTTTTATCGAGAGAGACACTATGGCGTCTGAGAAACTACTTACGTTATTCAAAATTATGAAAAGTACAAGTATAGTCGGTGGCTAAAGTCAAAATTAATGATTAAATAATGCAACATCAGCCAAATCATGCAAATGCGATCATCTCTGTACGAAGCCCATTAGCAAACATGGTGTATATTCAAAATAATATGTGTCCTTTGTCACATTGGATTACAAAGAAACATGTATTTGATAAAAAGAAGGTCATTGGGATAAAAATGATTTACTCTTATGTGAATTTAGGAGTCTGAGATGTATATTTTCCATGGAATAAAAAGATTCTAAAACATGACATTTTAGAATATATTATCAAAATAAAAAATAGATTTTAATAATAGTTCTTTACAAATTATATACACATATGATATTATATCAACATTTGTGTTTATACAGATCTTAAAAATATATATATATATATATATATATATATATATATATATATATATATATATATATATATATATATATTCAAATAACCATATTCCAGTTGTTAGTTCCCATGACCCAGACAGTGTGTACCTCTTGACCTCCCCTCTTTAATTCCGATTTATCGCTAATTCATCTTATTGAATGAATTGACCTTCCAATGTCCTTTATTTAAACGGACATTGGTCTGCTGAAAACAGACACAGACCGATATGGTGGGTTTCATTTCGATAGTGATAAAGGGGATTAAGTGGAGGCCCCACTGTATGTTAAGATTGCATCCTTAATGTGTATTTTGTTGAGTACGATTTCAATTATCTTTCTATATATTTACGTTTAGGGATTTGCAAATTAAACTGATGATTTTTCTTCATTTTGATGTGCATATTGACTTATTGAAATATACTGATGTCCTCCTTCAGATCAATTCAATAAATATGTTTCACTTATTTGATTTTATTTGAGTACATTTCCTCATTGCACTTGGGTTATATCCCTCGTGACAGGTAAGCCACATTTCCATTCGACATATTGCCACTTCCACTGATACCACTCTATACCTTAAGGTATAATGAGCTGTATTGCTTATCTAAATTGATGTATACCCCTCTTTTCAGCTCAGTTGTATATACTGTACACTGAAAACCTTGGAATCTTAAAGGACTGGGTCTAGATCAATGTTATTGGGGTTTTTTTTCTTTAGCTGAATTCTGTGCATGAATGATATATCATATTTTGGACTGGTGAATCTAATGCCGTTAAAGGGAGGATTGTATTACGCTTTGAAGAAATGAAACTTAAGGGGCGCCAAGCAAGGAAGCAAAATCTCGCATAATCTCGATGTTCTATCATAGGAATGCTATCAGACATAATCACATAATAGGACGTCGTAAATGATATGCTATAGCTCATTGTACCGTGAGAAGACATTGGATCACCTGTTTATGTAACAGTTCCTAAGACATAAGTAACGGTCATGCTTAGTATAAATGGATGATGCACTTTTGGGACAGAACAGACACTTACATCTGTAGAGGTTGTAAGAAATAGGTGATTAAACTGTTATAGTGTTTCCCCTCAGACCCAACTGGTTAAATGACCCACAAGGGTTTCTGCTGCAAGATCTTCTCAAGTTTCTTTGAACAACATATATTTTCCATAGATCACTTTGACTTATAGTTATTGCATTAAAAATACATTCAGTGTTTTTATTATATTCTATTTGATTTTAATATGTGACAAACAACCGTAACAAATATTATCATATAATGGAGGGTGTTATCGACGCAATAAAGCAATCTGATAAACTTGGTATCCAAATCTGATAAATATGCAAAACAGGTCAAAGGTCAAATACACGAACTACTTTTGCAGAATACTCCACTCTTTTCGTGCGAATCCTAAAACTGTTTACGTATCATTGAAAAGCGTAACCGGGAGTTTAACAGAGTATTTCCGCTTGAAAGAATGGATATTCGAAAATACGAAATCATCTGATTCTGCATTTATAGTGTTAACAAAGTCAAGATAATTGTAGATTTGTTTTAAAAAATCATTCAATACTTCAATGCGCTAACCAACAGCATCAGCAAGTAGCTGCAGTGTCCTGTGTACAAAATGAATCTTGATGTGTCAGTGTGTGACCTACTGACGCGCCTCGTCGTTCGCACTAGCATTTTGGCAGTTCTTGAGGGCTGAGCATACGGTATTAGGTACATTCATAGGTAGTTATTGTCATAAACAAAGGAAACAACCCCACCTCACAAATAATTACCGTTTAAGTGCGCAAGATACTGTTATGCAGCAATCCGAATCAACCCGGCAACGCAGCTTCCAAAACGTTGAAACTAGAGTTACTTCCCTTGTTCTAGGAACGTGACCAAATTATTTATGAGTGCTTTAGATACATGCTTATGAACTGATTGAAAATATCTCCATGAACAAGAAACCAGGGACCAACTGTTGATTTTTTAAAGAATCGCGCACATGTGTTTTTAAATTGTTTTAATTAAGAACTATTTTAGGCACTTCACAGCCGATGTCGTGACCATCACTTTGATGTACCGTCTGTGATATTACTCCGCTAAAACTAGGTCAATTCTCTTTCCACTTTTACTACAAAAACACGCTTATTTTAATAATGACATATATGATAAAGAGATTATTAACCTCGTGTGTTTCCGTATCATTAATATCATATATTTGGAATAAAAAAAAATGTATTATAAGGCTCGCATAATACAATTTTTATTCCAAAAATATGATATTAATGATACGGAAACACACTTGGTTAATAATCTCTATATATCACTCACCTTGCATATTCACCCTCTATTGTCACCTTTTTGGACAATTATTTGTTTTCAATAAAAGTCGTGCAACATCCATATACATGTGCAGAAACCATAACTTCACTGTCTGTCTTCATTAACAGGGTCCAATTAAGCATTACAGGCCAAATTTGTGTTATTGTTTTGTTGTTTATTGTAGATAAAATAAAATTGCAAATTTATTCGTTGCAGTCGCTTTCGATCAGATATCACTACTGTGACCTTTATATCGTTATAAATTGTTTACTTGTTTCTGATTAAACTGTTGTAGAGTCAATTGTTTGTGTATCTCAAAATCAAAAGCATACAACAGACGCTTGAATTGTTGTAAAAAGGAGAAATTGACATCGTAAATTTATATATATTTTTAAAACTATTCATCAGTCGCTAAATTCTACTTAGGGTTCGATTTGGTTAAAGACAATTCGGTCAGTCGTTTCTAATAAACAAGTTGAGTGACAAAACAGCGACCCTGCTCTTAGCTGACATGTCTGCCATACAGTAAACTCAACTTTGATCATGCTGGGGTGACTTGAAACCGAACCTGCTCTAAACAATTGTAGTCATCATTGGATAGATTATTTGGGGTATCTCAAAATGGGTTGACGTCTCAAAACGTGAACATGCAGGTGGTTTAGCTAGTGTTATTTTTTTTGGGTGAAAACATGACAAATATGGTTTTAATAAACATATTTCATTCAACCATAACATGGAAACTATAGCTATAAAGCCTCACCATGGATGATTTCACAGCGAGACAATAAATCGAATGATCACAGTTCACGTCTTACCAGCTATGGAAGTTTATATCCAATTTACTGTACACCTTAGAGTACAGTTAATTTTAAACTTGACAAAATCTCCTGACACCTCCAACATCCTTGAACACCCTATTGCAGACGAGGTAATGGATTTACTGGGAAACCAAATGTCACTCGAGATTAATACGTCAGGCGTACATTGACAGAGTGGACTGGATGGTTGTATCGATACAATTGTAGCGTTTAAAATTATAATCAATCAAGAGATCAGAGTATTATCCCTGCCAGTGCTGTCTGTCTGTCCGTACGTCTTTCAATCACACATTGTTCCCGCAACATACACTACAGAAATGACTTGGTTTCCGGATCACTGAAACTAACAAGATACGTCATGGAAACCAACATTTCCAGTTGGTATCCAGACGGTTTCTTATGGTTTCAACTTGGTTTCCGTGAAAACTGAAACTCGATTTTGCCCCAGATCCGGATGGTATCCATCACCGTTCTTTACACACACCTCCATGTAGGATCCAGTTGGTTTCCGTGATCTGAGTTTATTGTAGGTTTCAACCTGGTTTCCGTATTCAGGTTTACTGTAGGTTTCAACTTGGTTTCCGTGTTTGATAGTTTCAACTTGGTTTCCATGAAAACTGAAACTCAGTTTTGCCCCAGATCCGGATGGTATCCATCACCGTTCTTTACACACACCTCCAACTAGGATCCAGTTGGTTTCCGTGATATTAATTTATTGTGGCCTTTTTCCATATGTAGGTTTATTGTAAGTTTCCACTTGGTTTCAGTAATTTGTTAGTTTACTGTAGGTTTCCATTTGGTTTCAGTGTGTTTAAGTTTATTGTAGGTTTCAACCTGGTTTCCGTGTAGTGTATTGTTAGTTTCAACTTGGTTTCCGTGTAGTTTCTTAGTTTCAACTAGGTTTCCGTATAGTTTATTCTTAGTTTCAACCTGGTTTCCGTGTAGTGTATTGTTAGTTTCAACTTGGTTTCCATGTACGGAAACCTAGCTTACTTTGTTTCAACTAAGTTTCCTTGTAGTTTATTCTTAGTTTCAACTAGGTTTCCGTGTAGTTTCTTAGTTTTGGAGAACGGAAACCAGGTTGAAACTAACAATAAACTACATGGAAACCTAGTTGAAACTAAGAAACTACATTGAAACCAAGTTGAAACTAACAATACACTACTTCTTTCAACTTGGTTTCCATTTAGTTTATTGTTAGTTTCAACCTGGTATCCGTGTAGTTTATTGTTAGTTTCCTACTTCCCAAAATATATTATTAAAAAACCATAAGACATAACAGAATACATCAAATACATTCATCAATAGTTTATTTGTAGATAAATAGGTAAAATAAATAAAAACACCATCTTTCAAAATGCTTAAATATAAATAAATTATGCCAAGAACATAAAAAATGTGTACAGCTGGTAATCAATGCAGCCTTTAAGGAAGGTTGAGAACAGTTTATAACTCAATACATTGGAGTTGGACATCTTGTTTTTCTTGAAAAAGTGTTCTTATCAAAGTTGATTTCGAAGTGCCTGATATATAAATAGTCCTAAAAGAGATCAGACAATCATTCTGAAATTTACACATTCTGTTTTATATGCCTAATGTGTTAGGCCAAATAGTTTCTGTGACTTGAGCTTAAAAGTTTCTTGAAGTGAATGAGAATTTCTATGGCATACGAAGCCTGCCATGGGCTCGCCAACTCTCTCTGCCATAGAGAACTGCTCAACATGCAGACAGGTTTGGTTGCAATGCGAAACTGAGTTTCCGTGCGATTCCACCAATGCTTAGGGGAACCAGCTGATGCTCAAATGTTTCACTGCAATACATAGCCACACTGGTGTTGCAGGTTTTCTCCCTATCATGTAGTAATAATGAGCGTGTGATATATACTATTGTCATATTATAACTGTTCGCGTTTTCTGAAAAAGACCATCCCGTTCCTTCGGGCTATTTGCATCCGCATGGCTCCTCAATGTCAAATATCTGTTCTCTTTCAAGTATTATTATGTATCGGTTTACTTTAATGAAGAAGTACCATTCGAAGTACCATCAAACTAATTATCATCAAAGTACCATCAAACTCAAACTTTTAAAACAATACTACACTCGGAATCATATCTCACGCAAATAAAATCTCCACCATTGAAACAAGCATTAACTAGATTTAGATGTGGATGCCATCAGCTTATGATCGAAATGGGCATAGACTTCGAAAATCGCTTGTGGAGATACTGCCTTAAATATAATATTAACCTCATTGAAAACAAATATCATTTTATTCTTGTATGCTGTGCCTTTTCGGACTTAAGAAAGAAATATATAGATTATACAGTAACCCCTCATTTGAAATGTTTGTTCGACTTATTTTTTAAAATCATCAACCTACTTATTCAAATTTGTCCAAGTATATATATTTATGCTATGAAATTGTATGAATCACTTCATTTGTAGTCGCATTTATTAAATATTATGTACTTTGGGCCTGTGGCCTAGAAAAACGTGAATAAACTATATTTCAAGTACCATTCGATGTGAAACTTTATTTAGGTCAGTGTTATAATCAAGCCTAAATTATCTTTGGTCAATTGATAAAATCACAATCGTTTCGGGAATTAATCTATATTTATGAAATAGTATTGTTCAGCTGTCAGTCTGGTTTTATTGTGGAATAAAGCTCAACATTTTAATCCAAGTCAAATATTGTTTTAACTATTAGAAGAAATAGTTGAAATCGGGATTGATAATTAGATTGTCAAACTAGTTTTCTGTTTAGGTTCTTGCGTTATATCATCTGAAAAAAGGTGTTTCCTAAATCTTCAACTATATTTTTCTGTCAAGTACATCAGGTTTGAGGATTACTGATTATAATCGGATTTAATATTCTTGAGATGTCACATTAAAATGCAATCAATTTGTAATCAACAACATGTCAACCTTAGTCCCTTGGAATACCAACATTAAGCCATATATTTATGAACAGGTTATTTTATAATAATCTCTACATTTAAAAGACGCATTGCTCTTTAGCCGTTCACTTTTAACATTCATATTACATACGTTTGATAATGTCCCTATATTTTTTAACACCTCTTTTGCCCTTTTCATAATGTCATATTTTTGTCTGATAAAGAATCAAGTATGATTAAGTATAACATTAACAGTATCTCATTTCAGCAAATTAGCACTAATGAAACTTTTGAAAAATCCCAAAGAAGTGTGTTTGTTTTAAAATTTGAGTGTACAAATAACAAATTGTATGTTCGAAATAAATAAATATCTCTAATTTAACATTGTATCACATCGACGTTAACATCTTTAGCTATTGGTAATTATTATTAATTTTCACGATGACAATATAACTACCACAACACAAAATATTGTTGACTCAAGGTTAGTTCAAAATATTTCAAGTGACACATGAAAACGTAATTGGAGTCACCCAATGATTTACAAGTTATTCACATTGATAACATTACTTTCGTTGACAAACTAAGTTTCGTTTTCCCGTTGTGTTTACAACGTTGAAGTGCCCACTGTCTACGTTTAAATTCTGATTTTTTAAAAATAAATTGTATTAACTTAGAAAAAGGACATACTAGTTATCGTTTTTCGCATTTTCTCATTTTCACTGAAATAAATATTCCAAATATCATTAAACATGTCGATTGATCAGTTAAATGAAATAAAACAAAATAATTGTCATAAATTGTCATCACTTTCAGTTTTTACTTTAAAATGCCTGCTTATATATAAACTTGATCAATTAAAATGTAACGTTGTCAGCTTTATTTGTATTTGTAATGACAGTTTTAGAGAAAAACACATATAACAAATTTGCTATTTAAAAACAAACGAACAAGAATTCGAAAATAAGTGATTTATGCGTCAAACCGCTCCTCAGCAATAATTTCACTGTCACGGTCACCCAATCACCTCCTAGAGATGTGATAATGTCATGTCACGATCAACTTAGAAAGGGTGGTAAATTCCATTATTTTCTAACAATTGGTATTTGCTTCTGAAGTCCCAGTTGAACTCACGCCACTGATGTACTTGAATATTGATAAGGTTGGAATGATTTCAGTTGTTAACATATCTATACTGCTACTTCGCCACATTATTATGTGATTTAGGCTTTGCAATTTAAAGGGGCAGTAGCACGTTTTTTGCAAATTTTATGTTTTCCAATTTCCCATTTATTATGATAGTTTATGTCATTTGAATGAACTTTAGAGGGTAAAACATCTTATTACACAAACCAATTATCTGTAGCGGTAAAAACTATGTTGCGTATAAAGCAAACATTGCATAGCGGCCATTTTATTGTGAGCACAATTTATTATTTTGTATTACAAGAACGATTCCCATGGATTTACTGAGCCATGTACACTCATTTTAAACTTTATTTTCTGAAGAGAGAAGGGTGTTTTACTATTGGTGAAATTATTTTTCAAATACATTTCATCAACTTATTTGAGCGAAACAACGTGCTACTGCCCCTTTAAAAGGTTGATATATATGTGATGCACGATGTTGCTTATGTTTAAATAATTGTCTTCTGACTTATTGTTTCTCACTGTGTGCGTTCAGGTTACTGACACTGATAGATCGAAGCTTTGTTAAAAAACACCTTTGATTATAATCTTCTCTTATTCGACGATATAAGATGATTATATTAGAGGTGATAAGAAGAAAATGCAATTGACAAAGAAATTCCGAAGTCAGGTTTATATAAGTCAGTAAAATTAAAAACGTCATTTTGTTCACAATAGACTAATTGACATTAAAAACGCTTATTTTACGTCTTTTCTATTAAATGTGTTAAACAATTTTAAATAATTTCTAAAATCCAAATATATAAAATAAAAGTTGTGAGGAGTAATCAGGACCACATTAACATGGCATAAATGGCATTAAGCAAACTTAATATAGGTTTGCTCAGGCTGTAATTCTATTTATGTTGATATAATGAATAAAGTAAAATGTCAAAGAAATAAAGAAAATACATAACTTAACATTTAAGATGCCATTCAAAGAAAATTATGATCATTTTGTTTTATTTCTTGTAACTAGCGACATCAAAGTCAACGTTTCTTAATTTCAACAAATGGCTATTTTTGGAGGTTTTTAAATAAACAATTGACTACTGACATTGTATTACACCAATTTAACGCCTTAATATTTCATAATTGTTATTGATATTCATAATTACCAAGTATAAGTATCAATATCATTATATAAGACAAGGTATTGTCCATTGAAAAATCGGTTCCATATGGGTTATATTTCTAGCTACAACGTCGGCTACCTACCACCCTCCAATTAATGAAGAACAGCTTTATACGGTAAGCAGCTTACTGGAACTATCACTTCGCCCTTGCAGCATCTCTGCGCTATATATCCTTCTTGGAAATTGTCCCTAATTGTCTTTGCTCGGGAGAGCAGACGGTAGAGAGAAGGAGATTAGTTGTGGTGGACGCAAAAAGCCTGTACTGGAATAAAAGCTGCATTACCTTTGTAAAGGGCGCGGTATAGATAATTGTTGTCATGTTCAGCGTCGAATCAAGCGTGGATGCACTTATTCTAGTCATCGGGAGTTACGTCCCTTATCACACATATGAACTACGTCACGACAATCTGTTGTTGTTGTTGTACCCGCCATGCTTGAATAAAGAAGCAAGTCTCCAACCACTGATCTTTTATCTAAATAGATAAGTCTAGTTGTGTGCCTGAGGCCACAGTAAACAATATAACACGTAACAAAGCTGCAGGGGTTTGAATCCCTCCAGGGTCTCAGCAAAACTCGTTCGTCGATGGCAATACCACTCTTTTGTCGACCTGAGTTCCACATGTAACCAGTAGAGGTCATGTCAGCGTGACCTTTCTTTTGCCTTTAATAAATTTAGCAAATCAAAGGACTTCTTAGCTGCGGCATTGAATGTGGTGTTTTGGAAGTCAACTCAAGTTGGAGTGATATTTTACAAGTCTCGTCGCTGATTGGCTGGAGTAAAAGGTCAACTGACATGATCTCTATGGTGCAGTACTTAGATCGGGAACGCTTGAGGTAGGGGTGTTACGTTCGATCTGATTTGAATTTCAGGCAGTGTCATCCATAGTTGTTTGGGCTTTATCACTGCGTTTATCCTAGCTTGATAGCATGATGTACATCTTGATTTTGGAGTCCCACAAGGATCTGTCTTTCTGCATGTATACAAAGCCCGTGAGTAATACGTTTGAAAGCTGCTTTAAATCCCCACTCGACTCGCCTCACCTATGAAAACTGGCATTCTTTACCAAAGAGAATGCATATGGAATCTTCACCGTTGACAGAAATTGCTTCTGAGGATAAATGTAATCAGTGATTCATTAATGCAGGTTACATACCAAAATGAACATTGTATATTGTATATTTAACCCGTTAGTTCATTTAAAAAACTAGAGACACTGAACAGATCACGTGAAATAACCTAGAAGACTGACACAAATATGTTTGATTCTTGTTTTGGGATCTAATAACTTGCCTTGCTGTATGTGAACACCAAATGAATGTTAGATAATATCCTAGATAGCATGAGAACATCATTAGTTGCTAATCAAGTTCATTTATTAAAAAAACAAATTTGAAAAATTCCCACATAATTGATGCTACTTTTAATTAATCAACACTTGGGTTTCCTTGTAAGGGAACAGGAACTTAATCATACATGACTTTAATGAACATGTTGTTTTTGTCAGTTGTAAAAGAGACGTTACCATGCCAGCGTGTTGCGGGATGGTTAATGTCATGCATTTAGATAACATGTTCTACGTTGTTCTAAAAACTTTTGAGAACTGATATCTTAAATGAAATAGTGGTGATTTGACTCATATTTAAATAACCCCATACATAATCACCTCAACTCACCTTGCATCTTAAACGCTTTGTTTTTTTTAGAAATTAGTTGAACGAGAAATGAATGAGAACTTGACGTGATTTCAATTTCAAAAGTGATGACTGGAAAATGATGAATTTGCTTCTTGTTTTTTTAAGTTTATACAATACGTAATGACAATGAATAGGAATTAATTTAATTTGCTTCGCTAACAAGGAATGTGCGAGGACATTACAGAGATAGTTGTGCAATTATAATGATGTCATATTTATAATTGTTTTTATTCCAATCTTGGTACTGGTTAACACACGTTCCCATTGCAATGCTTAGATTGAATTATAATGATATGTGTGTAATGGTACCTCCATTATTAACAACATTCAGGTTATGTTAATAAGCTAAACTCATTCAGCCTCGTTATTATTAAGTAACAGTAGTATATGTATATAATAATACCCATATGGTTGAAAATAACCGAGTAAATGTTATTGATAGGATCACATGTGCAAATATAACGTTTGCATAACAACCATTGTTTCACAGCGACATTTCCGTATTTTGTAGTCCGAGACGTCATGAAAGGATAGTTCGTAGCGTCACAGTAGCTTGCAGAAATCTGGGTATTTTTAAGCGAATAAAATGGAATAAAACGGGTAATAAAGAAATTATTACACTCGAAAATGTGTTATACGATACTCGTGCAAATTTGTGTATAAACATCGCTCTCGCTCGGGTAATACAAAATTCACCCTCGTTTTATAAGTCAGATGGCAAACTTCCTCGGGTAATACTATCCATATAGTATTTGTTCAGCACTCACATTCAGAAAATAATTGAATTTGTTCCACTTTCGAAGCAGCATGTACGGCCCCGTGCAGTGACACTGTCTTAACTAGAGGAGGTGGTCAGGTGATGAACTTGGTCAGGGAGTCTTTAATATAAATCTGACAAGTAATGTCCTGCTCCAGTGATACTCTATTCAGATACAAATTGACCTAGTTAGACAAGTGTCTGGTTCAGATGGCGTTAGTAAACCTAATAGTATGACAATTAAGCTTCGGTCATGGAAACTGACTGATAGGCTCAATGAAAACATGCACTGTCAATTTCACAAGTTATATTAATCGACATATAGCATTTTTCATAAAATTGGATTTGACCAGATACGTGCCAAATTATCAGATATTGTGCTATGTTCAAATTACATATCCATTATCAAATACTGTTTATATAACATTTGATTTCAAGAAAAATGTAACAATGGCATTACAATTCACCTTCACATTGTCACTATACCGTACCAATCCAATCCGATCGATAAATTTTATTTGCATCATGAAGCTAGTTTCCTTCAAGTTTAATTTAAATGAAACTTTAGTGACATGTTGACTTTTAAATACATAAATACATGGACATTTGAAACCCGTATTATACGCTCACGTGCAAAAGAAACGCTCCCACTGATTTTAGAGAGTATAAAACGAAAAACTGTTGTTGGTTAGGTAGATATGGAATTTATCTTAGACACATGTTTTGTCAATTAGTAGTAATCAGAGTATGGTACTTATATTTGTATGTCTGTTAAAATATACCTTGGGTACTGAAATCGCCTTTTCAAAATGGTTTTTGGTCATACATGTAATGTTTGACATTTAAGTTAAACAAATTTAAAACTTAAAAATTTAAGTTAAGAAATATACATCGACATTAAAAACCTTCTTGGACTTACTGACGCATATTTACTGTAGAACGTCATAAAACAAGCAAACACACTTTTTTTTTGGCTGTCCTATCTTCTCTAGTTAAGATATTTCCAAAACGACGATTTTGTTAAACGTGTTTGTCAGAAATATGATTGATAATGTTTTGAAATTCAGATTAAGTTTCGTTGGCTTCTGAAGAAATAAAACTCTGTTCCAGGTTATTTTTCGTTATTGAAATATATTGTATTTGTATGGTCACGTTTCTTTTGCACGTGGGTTAATTTTGTTTCATCTTTTAAGATATTTAGAATACATCAGTAAGACAACATTACTGCATTTCACCCTCTCCTGTGTGAAGATAATGGCGTGTTTACATAGTCAGTATAAATATATTATTTAGGTATGATATTGGGATCTTCTTCCAATCATTCATCTATAAGTTGAAATAAGAGATGATATCAAACATTAAATTGTCTATAGATAAAACTTCCATCTGTCACTGTCAGTAACCTGAATAGATAATGAAAAAAGTATGATACACTATAAGATTGTCTGTGCATAAACTGGACAGCTTTTTAGTAGTGATTTAGTAGATACATCGTGTCTCCTAATAATGTTTTATAAAACTATTGTATATAATTATATGGAAAGTAATCAAGTAATATAATCAAATAATCAAGCGACATTAACGACAATGTGACAAAAAGGACAATGTGCGAATCAGACATAACTGTAATGATGTTATATTATTAAAAATGCGGTATACACAACATTTTCCAAAAGTAATTTCTTAAATGTTTCCTCAGTAAAATGATTATTTATACATTGGTACAAAAAGTTGACGAGATGCAGCAATGCGAGAGTACTGTTGCCATCTTTGAATTTTTTGCATTACGTAACACTTATTAATATTTGTTGTGAGAGCATTTTATTTCAGAAAGATAAAAGTGCTACAGCTCCTTTAATGCACATCATCTAAAATAACGATAATTATTTATCCTAATTTTGTTCCAAATTACCTGATAATAACCTAAATACGCACATTGCATTTTCCCTCGATATCTAGATTGTGAACATCAGATTTGCTTTTGATTATAATATCGGTAGCAATGTGTACATTGTTATGACAGCACATTAATGATTGATTAAGCAGTCTTGATGTGATATATAGGTTATTTATGCAGGTTCGAGATACTACAGGGCATCATATGTTTCAATTTGATTAAAATCCACCTTGTTCCGAGGAATAAAATCTACAAAATATTACATATTTCTGAATACGAACTGGTTCTATAGATTTCTCGCACCAAGGCAATGATTGATGAAGCACCTGAATGCCCTTTCTGTGAAAATGTTTTAGAAGATAAATTACATATGATGCCTTTTTTGTCAAGAAGGAGGTGTGTGTTATGATTGGAATGTTAAAGTAACTCATCTCTAAATAAGTTTATGCAAAGTGAAAATGTCAATCGTATGTATATGTTTACGTTTGTTATAGTGTGAAATCATGAATATATTTCATAAGCCTATTTAATATTTTGATGATCGACGTTTTAGCACCAAACCTGTTTGTAGCTTTACTGTATGGTGTGCAACGGTCTTTGTGAAAATACATACTTTAACCTAATGATTTAGGTTTCTTTAGATTAATTTTGAGATAAGTGACTTCGTAATATAATGACATATTCATCAAGAGCTGGTTCCCACATCTACACACCTACAATCAAATCGTCATACTCCTTTTACATCAGTTAATGATATCACAAGGCTTTGATAACACTGCTGACAATGCTATGATGTCACATATTTAATGACGGATCACCACTATGATGCCACAATGCTGATGACGACGAAATGCAATGACCACACAGAGATCACTGCTGAAGAAGGCAACTGGCAGTTTTCTGTTTCGGTTATGTTCATGCTTTTGCCAGAAATTTTAGACGATTTTGAACGCTTCATAAAATATATCAACATTCGTTGATAAAAGTAAATATATCCTCGACAAGCCTGTGATATTTAAACTTTAATCGCCTCGTCTTGATCTATTTGATATCAGAATACACTTTGGTGCGATTCTCAATTCATGAGTTAGAAATGGCAAATGCCTTTGCAAAACTTGGACCTAACGATCAATCTCCTGAGCAAACCCAATTTAGGAAGAAATCCATCAGGGATATATTAGGCTCGAGATGCTGAAAGGCTATGGTCATCAAGGTAACTTCATTACTCCAGTAAGTGGTTTAGGACATCAAGTGCTTCCACTCGACCCACAGGCTGTAAAGGTTAACGCATAAGAATACATTTCATGCATGAGAAGAAACAAAACGGGTTCCATCAATTCCACCATCACACTTAGCTACGCACTTGTAGGCTGCGTTCGTTTAGAACTTAGTGTGTCGCACGTGCAATCAAAATCCTAATCGAACGGCCCTTGTGTCACTCTCGTGTGTAATCTTGAGTCACTCGCAGCTCCTGCTAAATCGAGGAGGGAGGTCGTGACAGTAACGGAAGTACGTCATTTGACGCGGTGTTCGTCTATATTCTTCCTAACCCTCCGACTTACTTACATAGGCCTACACGAACACATTCGTAATAAGTCGATTTGAGGTTTTGACTTGGGTAAATGAAAAATAAAGGTGATAGGTGTATTCGAACATCATGAAATTTTAGTTTCACTGATGTATGATTTTGGTGCATTCATGGACCGATTGAGCAGTAAAATCGTAGACGATTGTCGATCGGGCCCGTCGTGTTTGGATTAGATAACCCTTTTCAACACAGTATAATTGGGCAAATGGATGAATAAAATAATTAATTTGGTAAGTATTATTAATTTTTTTTTATCAAATGCTGAGCCTATAATTATTCTGTCGGCCATAATCTTTGACGCCGGGCAACCAAGTGTGATACTCGGTTGTCGTTCGCGCTCAGTAGTAACTGAGCATGCGCAAGTTTACCCTCGAGTCAAAACGACCACAGCCGTAGAATCCGCAACTTGTACTCCAACACTCTCACACAGTATGGGCATATTGACAACAGTCAGGTTACATGCGTCTTGAAAGGGTTCGTTCTTTCTACGTTACCTAGGTTTCAAGTGGGTCATATTTTCACACGCATTGCACACAAATTGTTAAGGGTATTATTCTTATTACGTCCAATGTAAACAGTCATACATATCCGACCAACTTCTCTCATTTGAAGGAGGTCTTGTCTCCTTGGCCGATACATGAACAGACCAAATTAGTTTGATTAGTTTGAAATAATTTCGCTGATTGCACAACTTTGTCTGCAGTCAATCAGGATTCTCTATTTTTATCCTAGAATACTCTCCACTTGCAACAGAATGCATGTATGAACAAAAATGGTTTCCTCTGCCCTCGGACCTAAAAGGAGGGACACGGGGAAACGAATAATGTTCAATCTGTCATTGTAATTGAGAGAAGGCAATAATTCAATACCTGTTTGGAACTTTTTTCATTGCATTCTTTGTATTTTGCACTATATATGAAAGCATTCGAAAAGACGAAAGGATAGCTGTGTTGGACGTCTTGTGATTGGTTAACGGAATAGCGTCAGAACATGGAAGTCTACGGGCTGTTATCTGACGGTTTTGCGAGGAAATCTCTGTACGATATGAGTTCGTATCCCGGTAGATGGAATATTTTGCAATTTTTATTCCTCGGAAAATCGTCGATTTTAATCAGACTGTTACAGGAGAATAAATTGTACTGTTGCAGTGGTATCCCAAATACAACCATGTTACATCTTTTTCCAGTATATAAATATCAACAATGTTACATTTCTGACCAATATATATATTAACAATGTGTTTGAAGGGAACATTTTCAAAGCCGTATTCATTACTCTCAATGGTGTAGTATGCAACTGACGTCGGGAATTTCAATAATTCAAAGAGTATTGTTTGGATAATAAAACATATATGCATAAAATCACATCTCTTATAGAATTGTTACATAGAATTATAGAAATATAGAATTATGCAGAAATATCTCTTTAAAATGTAACAGAGAAATAAATTTTAAAAGTAAAAATAGCAATTTGTTATCGTAAGCTGATTTTAAGAAAGGAAACATTTTTTTCGCCTGGTAGAACTTCTATTAATTTTCATTAATTCCTTTTCCTCGTTTTCTGTAATGTTTTCAACCAAGCCTAAGATAGAAAGAAAACGTATTTAAATTGTAATCAAGAAACTGTATTAAGACAAGAGAACCTAAACAAAATTATCCCAGTGCATTATTTATCAAAATGTGATGCACTAACAATCAGAATGGAAATAAGTTTTCTTTAAATAGAGACGGAGACGAGAATTGAGATTTGATAACGAATTTTATTGTTAACGAAATAAAGGTATTAGTCACTAAAATTATCACATTCCTTAATATCTTATTCGTTCAGGTATCTTTTACAAATTATCTCGATAGTGATTTGCCACAAACCATAACTTTAATTAATAATTTGTGTTATTTCGAAATTGATTTATCCATTTGATTTACTGTTAATCAATGATCGTGTAATTTAAGTTTGTAAAGACTGTCACGTCGGTAAACTGATACATTTGAATCACGCTGGGAACGAACATAATTAATCATCGGTTGAAAACATCATACAATGGTAATTTTTAGCTTTTCAGCTTTTACTCAATTAAAACTAAACGAGGACTCTATGGTGATTACCCACTAAATCAACACAGATCATGGGACGATATCTAATAGCGTGATTCAGTTTGTAAACTGTGAAAATGTAAAGTTTGTAGTCATTTTGATAATAATTGCTGTGATTAGATTCATCATTAAAATTGTTTCCTTGATCTGACAAATCTTTCTCCAACCAGGTCTCATTTCGAACTTAAAATCTCATACAGGGTTATTTTAGGAAGACAGAGCTCATCAGAGATTATTCCAAGAAATGAAGGAACTTTAAAACAACAGGTGAAATCCGACCTAAGTTAAATAATGAGTATAAAAGTATCGGATTAAAGGATTCTACAAACCACTAGTTGGCCCCCATGTGACCCTTCGTTAGAATCCATTATTTATATTGATATACAATCCCTACATATCGTAGTAAAACTTCCCATACACGTGGCACCAATAAATGACTTTTATGTTCAAAGAATATGCGCTATTGTTTGTCACCAAGTAAGTCTTAAGTCACCAAAATATTAAAATTCAATAAGAACTTCCAGATGGTTTATAATATCATTTCATTATTATGATAGTTATAAATATAAGAAGTGTAATAAAAGGATTGACCACATTCTTACCACAGTACTGTGTAAAGGACTAATTGAGCTTTACAGTGTTAATTGAGAAATCCCTTGAGGCTCTGTCATTTTCGCAGAAAGTGGAATTCATAATATAAATAGAACCTTTACAGAACGAAGGCCCAGTTCCCAAGGCTTATTGTGTTTCTGAGATTAAATTTACAAGGAAAAATTACTTGTTCAAGTATCACCTCAAACATCTTCTTAAAGATCCCTGGTTTCTGGTTAGTTTAAAACCAACAGCTTAGGTCTTTTTTTTCTAGATTTCAACAATATAAAGGGGCAGATAACTCTAATTATTTAGAATAAAAAGAAACCATTGGACATTGAAAATGTCACTCGTTTCTGTTGAGATGAAGTGTAGGGGTGAGATTACTGACCATTTTGAATAGTAACACATATGTAAGAGGGTTTATGTTTTATTTATATAAATTATTGTGTACATTTTGTTTTTTGACCGGTGAGAAGTTCGTATAAAATGGAATTTATTTCTTCATTCATTTCATTTAATTTAATTTCATGTTTTTTAATTTTTTTTAAATCGCGTCATTGCATCATTTTTGTCAGCATGTAAAGACCAGAAACATTTATATTTTTTTGGGGCCTAATTCTGCGTCACAGTGGTTAGCGCGTTCGGCTTCGGATCAAGAGGTCCCGCCAGGGGCACGGCAACTTAGTCTGCAGTAGAGAACTGTTCTACAATCAGTCAGGTTTGGGTGCAATGCTACACTGAATTTTAGTGTAGTACCACCCATGGTTCGCTAGTTCCAGTCGATGCTCGCAGGTTTCACCGCAATACATAGCCACATGGCGTTGCGGGCTTTCTCCCTGCCGTAATACTAGCAGCCGCGATATAAGTGAAATACTCTTGAAAGCGGCGTTAAGCCTCACCTCATCTCACCTAATGCTGCGTCACCTGCACAACAGGAGTTTACCAAACTATATCAGTGTTTGGTGTGTGGCGGGATATTTAGTCTGACAAGTGTAATGTCCAACTTCAATAAGAGAAAACATGCTGTTGATTGCAACACTGCATTTTATCATGGAAGTCAATCTTTGTTCTCAAACCTCTAAAATTCAAACACGATTATAATCAGTAATCACGAAAGCCCAGATTGAGAGGAAATTAGAACGGATGGTGTTTCATTAATTTTGAAGATAACACCTTTTTCAGATGACACCGCGTGAGAAAGTTTTAAAAAATAATGATGATTTCCCACTAAAAAGTCGTAATTGAATATTAATCAAACATGATATTCCCTCATAAATTTCTCCAATCGTTAAAAAGTATCCAAATTCGATTGGAGTTGACGCAAGAAGCAATGTGGACAAGAGCTGAACAATCAATTTCACATATGACCATAGTGATATTTCTTGTAGAGTGTTTGATACAATTTGCGTTTAATACTATAATTCGCTGCATTTGATGTACTTATTTTAATCTAATTTGGCTTCGTGAAACTAATGGATGCCCTTATGAATATGTTTTTGAAGCTGCACAATTTCGTTTTTAACTAGATTAGGGTTTGCGGGACACCGCAAAAGCAGAGCAGATCCGAAACTTAGGGTCTCGCCTTTCCCTGTTCCGCCTTCTCGTTAGCATCAATGAAATGGGAATTCTTTTTAACACAATTTTTTTCATTATTCGAGTTATTACTAATCATCACTGGGGTAACTTTTCACAAGTTTGTTCTTAACACCTATTTCTACTTTCAAGAGTTGATTAAAGGATTAACATGGCCTTAACCAATATCTCATGACCTTGACATTTGACCTTCAAGGTCACACCGTCAATGATCACTTTTCATCGTGTATAACAATCATGCAATGACTCAAAGTGTTCATAGTTAAAATACGGCATATTCACAAGAGCATGTTTAAGTTGTGACCTAGCTGTGACCTAGCTGTGACCTTGACCTTTGACAGATTTTAGCGAAAACCTTTTCAAATCATGGTCTTTCTCCATAGTTCATATACACCAAAGATGCGCCTGATAGCACGAATATTTTTCAAGTTATCGTGTTAGCAAGGATTTTTTTCAGCGATTTCAGAACGTGTGACCTTGACCTTTGACCTTGAATGTGAACATGTCAAAAAAATTCCCCAGGGGTATAAGTAAGAAGTTATGTATATGAGTTCTCAAAACCTTCTAGGAAAACAGTTATAGCCAATACAAAACGCGGCGGCGGCGGCGATGGAAAATGCGCAAAAACTGATAGCAGCTCCGACTTAGTCGGGGCTGCTAATTAAATCAACAGAAATAAATCTATAGCAAATTTAAACTTTTTATTCACAACATTATCCTCTCAGAAGTGTTATCTGACTTTAGATGTATTTCTATGTGATTCTATGGTCTCAAATCAGATAAATGCAATAATTGTAATGTCCACATCTCATCCTTATCTGGTGGTCCACTTAGTATTCCCAGTTAAGAGCAATAAGGCAGACTGAAATTACCCCAACCTCATTACTATTCAAGTCCATCAGTGGTATATTTCAACTGGGACATCAAGAGCAAATAGTCAGCTCTGAGAAGATGACTGAAACGCTTCTGAAGTAGAACGTGAGATGACATTATCTCATCTGTGGAGCACAGTGGTGTAGTGATTAGCGTGTTGGCCTCTCACGCTAATGCCCGGGTTCGAATCCCGGTGGAGACACCAAATAATTTTGGCCTGGGTCTCATACTGTGTAGTGCGCTTCATCCACATTGCAATCAGTCAACTCAGCTGTTGAATGGGTAGCTGAACAAAGGAAGTAAGGACCTATTCGGTCGAGCGGAGCATTTGGAAGTGGCATATATCCTAATACAAATAATACAATTAATACAAATACACACCCGACATTCAAACCCGGGTCTTTGGCGACAGAAGCTAGCTACTACACCACTGTGCTTACAACTCAAGTCAGTGTTCACGTGACGTGTTCATTGCAATGCAGAGATTGATTTTTAACAATATATAAAATCAATCAGCCTCATTAAAATGTAGTAAGAAACACTTGAAATAATTGAAAATGTTTCACTTTTGAAGGAGCACTTATACTTTGACGAAGGGATCTTATCTTAACCTGAGGAGATGATCATGTGATGTACAGAAGCAATACGAAACAGTAGGACGTCAACATAGCTGGTAGAGTTTGGTGAAAATCCATCCTTCAATATAGAAAATCGTTATAGATCTGTAGCTGTCGTCTGTACCTGCTTCAATCTTGGCATCCTGAGTCTGATGAAGCTAATACCCGTGGATCTTTCTTTTATTGCATTGATAACATTATAAGTTATCAGTTGGTAGCATGGTATCATCGATTTTCAATAATTGATGTTCAACGTCATTTCTAGCTGGAAGCATGTGTTTCTTTGTAAAGGAGATATGAATCGAAATAAAAAATGTTCATGAGATATTTGTTATGAAGCAACAACGTCTTCTCTATTATGCGACCTGGTGTTGGTCAGGTACTCTGCACGTTTAGCTGTATCAGCCTTGTTCAACTATAATAATAGTGTAAGGCATAGTTCAATCTCATTATTTTATGAGATTATTAAAGGTCTAACCAGCATCAAAAGGACAAGAGCCATCATGAGAGTTGAATGATAAGTTTTATATGTATAAATCATACTATATAATGGAAGATTATGTGAATAACCTGTTATGCATGCATGCAGTGAATTGTTTTAGGACTTCTGATAACCACAGTGAGACTATGATATACCAATTAATTAACATATGAGGTATCTAAGTAGCACTAATGTTTCAGCAAATGTTTCTCCTGCATATTAGACAGTTAATTAAGCACTAACTGAAATAGTGTAGAAATATCAGTAAGGTGTATCCATATGTCAAAAGTTTGAATATGAATTGAAATTTGTCCAAAAATAAACTGTGAATGTCTAGCTACCCATATATTGATATTTTGTTACTTTAGGTTATAACAGTTGTATTTTAAAAAGATTAATTTGGATTGGTGAAGATTAGAAACTTTAAAATTATTAAAGAAAAACAATTAAAGATTGTTCAAGGTGTTTTTAATCTAAGCTTAATTCAGGACTTGCAAAACATGAAAAAGAGATTTAATTATATTTATTTGCTTAGATTCACTTGCTTTCATGTCTACTACTTTACAGTCAAGATCTGTGTATATCATGTGTAATGATAATGTCAGCAGACATACATACACACACAATTTGAAAACACCTTCAAGTTTGACAAGTTATTTCTCGATCCTTGATTCATCAAGAATAATCTTCACATTTATTGTATACATGTATGTAAAACTACATGTTCTTGATAATTTATTTTCAACAAGAAATTATAAGTTCTAATGTAAATTTTAAACATAAGTCATCTTTTGTCAACACTTGCGTGACAGTTGATGTGAAATGATATTGAGAGATGTGGTCATAATGTTTTTTTTAAAAACTTTTTAACCAAACAGTATTTGTGAGTATATATCTTGGACCAATATAATACAATCCAATAAAGTTCACACATTGATATTTATAGTTTATCCAAAGAATTTTGAAATGTGAATTTTAATTTTAAAAAGTGAAAGGTATAATTGTATACTTAACTTTACAAATTTAGTGAAACTTTCACTATCAATTCAATATCAGCTATAATACATTAATTGGAACCTTATGAATTCAAATCTACAAGTTTTTTTATTATTAAATATTGAAATACCAAAATTCAAATAAATGTATGTGTTCTTATTACAACAGGGTTTTTATAGTTAATTCTTAATAATGTTATTGACTTTATCTCTCTTTCCTTTTTGAATTTTAAAACTGAAAAAATATATTTTTGTGTTTACATTAATTAATAATCAAATTACTTAATTTCAAGGAATTAGGATTATGTATATGTATATAAATATGAATCTAATTAGTGAAAATATTTCTGGTCGTATTTTTCGTGAAAATTCTAGTTAGATCTACTTTGAGTCGAGAGGATCTTGGCACAGGAACCCGATATCGTAAGTAAAACATAAGTCGTTGAGCTGGCACATTTCAAAGCTTCCCTCTGATCAGGTGTTGAATTTATAGTGAAGCAATTTTCGAAATATCCTGTCGTCTCGCCACGCCGTCGTGTTTGTTTACGGATACTATATTAATAGTTCAACTCAACAGACCAATCAGATCGTTCGAATGGGTAGCGACTGCGATCTAATGTTCACGGCAGAGGTTTTTGTGGTGGATTTTCGAGTTTGCAGAGCTATTAAACTTATCGTAGGGGTGACATATGGTGGAAATCAGCCGGGATTTGCGGAGAAATGTATAGGTGATAGGTACGTACGTTCATTTGGGAATGTCACAATTTTTTAGCGTAACTTTTGACCTAATGTTGAATGGACCCTTAGATCGGCAACATGGCCGCCCTTGCTCCTTTACTCAATATTATATAGGGGGAAGGTTTGTCTTACCTACGTTTTACTTATGTTTTACTCACGATATCGAGTTCCTGTGGATCTCGGCTACCGATTAATTGACTCTAAATAAAAACTTAAATTTATGTACGAAAGAGATGCGTGTCAGGGGTCATTTTACCTTTCATTCAGCAATATCATGACAGGAAGAAAAGTTGTTAAGTCTTGGTATCTTCATTTCACTTCAGTTATCCACCTTCAAACATGTTTTGCTGTTGTTTTATCAACATATTTAATACTATTCATTACAATTGACCCACACTGTTCTCTGCGTGCAGACAGATGCAATTTTCTTACCTCATTCTGAGGAGAGCGTACATCTGTTACTATAAATAGATAAGGGGATTTCCAAAACGTCATAAAACAACCACTAAAAAAACTTGTTAAGGTACAACCCTTCCCACAATACAAGTTGATTTCTTCTTAGTTAATTCTTAGAATATTAAAAATTTTACTGCTAATTTCTCTTAAATGGACTTAAGAAGCAAATTAAGATTTTTCTTAGATATGAGAATTCTTAAAAAATCTTAAGTATAAAACTAAGAAAATTCTAAGAAGTTTTGTGAATCCGGGCCCAGTAGTTGAAACCATCAACATATAAGTATTTACACCATTACCTATAATCAAAGTCAGGCAATGCAAAGATTTGCAATTGTAAAAAAGAATCGCTAGTATAAATATACAAGAAATTAGTTTTCATAGCAATGCATTCTGTGGTGAACTGCCTTCGAATCACACATATCTGATATCAATCGTTTGGGAGACAAGGATTCATTTGTCTGTTCTCCAATTACAAAGTATCACCATGCTAACACTGCGATAATAAACATAGATAAGTATTTATATCCATTCATAAGTAAAATCAGCCAATGCAGCGAAATTGTGTATACACCAATCAATCAAAGTCTATTGTATATTTTTTAAGCTACCTATATATTCGTCATGTTGAATATGCTCCACACTGCTGAAAAGACTTGTAAACAAGTCGAAATGCGACGCATCCAGTCATCATTAAAATGATATCTACAGCAAGAGTCGTCTGAAGTACATGTTGTAAGAACCATATAATCACAAGCATGATACAAATGTTTTTAGGGGAAGAGCTTAATTAACAATAATGTTCAAGTGCTCAACTGCACGCCTGAACTTATGCTCGAAGACTTAAAAAAAGAGTTTTACAGTCGTCCATACTATTTCGTGAACAGCAGGTGAGGTGAGGTGAGGTGAGTTGGGGTTTAACGCCGCTTTCAAGAGTATTTCACTTATATCGCGGCTGCTAGTATTATGGCAGGGAGAAAGCCCGCAACGCCATGTGGCTATGCATTGCGGTGAAACCTGCGAGCATCGGCTGGAACTAGCGAACCATGGATGGTACTGCACTGAAATTCAGTGTAGCATTGCACCCAAACCTGACTGCGTGTAGAACAGTTCTCTACTGCAGACAAAGTTGCCGTGCCCCTGGCGGGATTCGAACTCCGGACCTCTTGATCCAAAGCAGAACGCGCTTACCACTGCGCTATCCCGCCCCACGTGAACAGCAGGACTTGAATATATATATATAGAGAGAGACCTGGTTATTCTTCTCAATTCTTTTTGAAGGGAATTTCAGATGATTGACAGCATGAGTGAACCATATCTTAACAAATCCAAGGCAATGCATAACAAATGTGTCGATATTGCCAAATGCGATCACAGAGGAAGAGTGCTGATGTACTATATGAGTATTATGAACTGCATCCCGGCTTGGATAGGCAATAGTAAAAAGCAAACTTCTTATAAATAGCTGGAAACGCCATCAAGGAAGTAGGTTCTAGCTGAATGACACATGGAGAGAATTGTTAACAAGTGGGTTTTCTTTTTGTAGTGATTCTTATTCATCTTTAAATTTTAGTCCAGAGAAAGGTCTGAAATTCGATTGTACGACTCGAGTCGTTTATGGAGATTTTTTTTATGATAGAATTGGTGTTAGATCAGTCATAATCTTTAATAATGAATTTACGTGTATATGGATTTAGCTGATATGTTGAGTTTGCTGTGAAGTCCACCTACCTCACCAGGACACACAGCGGGAACAGTTTGTACAGAATACTCCGAAATAGAACTTACCTAAAAAGAAAATCATATATACAGTTACAAGTAGGTATATGCACGTATAAAGTATCTTGGTAGATGATGCGTTCATTTTTGTAAAAACATTTTTGCTTCTTGAATCATAATGAATTGACTAGAAACGCCATTGATAAAAAGCGATCGTCATTGCTGACAACAAACACACTATTTTCATTCTTGATTGTCAAAGGTGCATGGTGTCGGAAAATGAAAAATCAAATCAAAATGGCGGCTAAACAACGTGACCTACGAATACAAAGTGATTTACCTTTTTGCTCACAAGGTTATTGCGCATCTTTTTTTAAAAAAAAAGTCTCTTGGTGAATTTTTAAAAATAATTCTCATGTTAAAAATCGAAATTTAGATTCGAACTGGACCTCATAAAGCTTGGCAAAAAACTTATTGTCACAACTAATCAGTAAGGGCTCTCAGCATGTAAAGTTAGGCTGCATTTGCTTAAGCCATTTTCGCTGCAGCTTTCTAACAAGAATCGGTGGAATAAATAAAACCCCACGCCAATAACACTAAGGATTCACCCTTATAAGCACTGTTGCGTGATCTGTTATAGTTTGTAACTGTATTATAGGCCATGAGGCCGATATTACGGAATAAATATATGTTTGTCTGTCTGTCTGTCTGTCTGTCATAATGCATCGTTTTTGAAAAAGGTTTTCCTAAGTGATAATAACACTTATTAAACAAATGATAAATTGTATACCCCAAACAAATTTGAACTGGGGTGTTCTTGTTTGAATTTTAAAGTGTCATCGGAAGAAATTCAAGTATTCACTTCGTAAAAATAAACAAGGCATCTAATACTAAGTATCTGGGTACTTAATGATATCAGGACTCAATGGAATTATCAAACTAGTACACACGCTTTGTTTCTGATATCCTAATGTAATTCTCAAAATTAAATAATCAAATGTAAGCATTATGTATGTTTCCATTGCTGTTTTAACTCAGGGGAATTCACTATAAACTCACGTTCATACTAGACTTTGTTAACATTCGTATTCGTTCAAATACCTTGTTATCTATCTGGACCCATACATACAATGAGTATTAAAATGATATTACGTTAACTGTTTACTAGTAGTTATGTCTCCTATTCTGCACTACAAACTTCATATACTGTAATGCAATCACCAGACAGTTTTGGAAAGTAATAATTCATCTTCATATAATTATGTCCAGTTGTCAGGAAGTTTCAGAAAGTAATAATTCTTCTTCATATAATTTAGTCCAGTTGCCAGGAATTAATCATTTCTCTATAAGTAATTCCCTGTGTGTTCAAAATTATAATCAGTATAAAGTTCATATCAGTGAATAACCAGTTCACGCTTCTCGTCAACACACTAAATGTTTTGATTGTATGTAAAAATGAAGGTTTATTACACATATATAATGTCAAAATAATACAAATAATCAATTTCAATGCTTATGCTTTCAGGCAAATCATTATCAGTCTAATTGAAAGAAAAACCCTGAACATAAATAATATCAAATAATGACTGACAAATTGATTGAAGTGTCAGAACCAAACAAACCCTTGGTCATACTTAATATAAAAATAGCTTAGCTCAGCTTAGTGTTACATTGCAGTTTCTAGCATGTCTTTGGAATTATTTTGACCCAAATTTCACATGTCGAACTGTATAAGAAATCTAAATAACGGCTTCACCACGTGACCTACACATTCGTCATGATTTTTTTTTTATTGTTATTGTGTATCTTTTTTAAAAAGTCTCTATGTGGATTTTGATATTGGAAATAATCGAAAGCCTTATTTTTCATCATCGTGTATCCTTTCGCACGACCGGAAATGACAGTACCCGATCGATTTTGTTATTGAATCCCAAACACTAATATGTTGTCTTGTAGTCCGCAAAACATCATGCAATCCTGCGTGCAAGTTTTTGACTTATTCATCTTAAAATTGGGATTATGTTCAAAACCAACAGACTTTGAAAGGTCGTTGTAACTAAACGTAACAGGACCTAACTGATAAAATAACAAACTTGTTTTTTCCATATGCTTCCGCTATATAGACATCTAAATTGTAGATCTTCGATGCAAACATCTTCAGATGCAATTCTGTTTCCAAGTCGTTGAGTAAAAGGTATCATGTTCAAAGTCAACATACTTTGAAAGTCCTTTAAAACAAAGTATCAGGAGTTCGTGATTAAAGTAACCAACTTGTTACTTCCAAATACTAAATAAAAAATGCAAATATCTTCAGACTGGTCATTCCGCAAATTGCTTAGGGTCGGGAAATTTGAAAAGGTTAAACCATGTAACCTACGACTTTGTAATACTTTACTTTTGCTCACATTGTTTTTAAACATTTGTTAACAAAGGTTGCATATCACGAAGTACATTTTGAATATTGATCTCTAATGGCTTAGGACGATCGGGCCCAAAATCTTACTTGGACCACATCATAATAAGGGCTATCAGACAGTAAAGTTTGTTCGAAATATCTGTAGGCGCTTCGAATAATTAAAATAAAACACCAACAACAACACACCAATAGCAATATGGATTCTGCCCCAAAGTATTTCCATTCTGACAGCTACTGTATCACATTTTGATAAATATTTCACTCAAATTATTTCTTATATAATATTCTATAGATTTGTGGTTACAATATTAAGGATTAGTTGAATTACTTCCAGGAAAAAAAGAATTAATAAGAAGTTCTTCCAGGCGAAATATGTCTGATTTCTTAAAAATCAGCTGATGATAACAAACTTTTATTTATCATTTTAAAAAATATTATACAATTATAGACTTCAGTTGAGGTGAATCAAATGGTTTATCGATATCGGAAGAGTTATGTTCACTGAGGCGATAGCTGAAGTCAATAACTGTTTTATTATATGATCCATGAAAGTCTCAATATTTTCCGAAAATTCATTAAAAACATTTTTTTATTTTTCCCAAAATTTTTTTTCGAAAAAAGTTAATTTTTTAAAAATGTTACCTGTAAACCTACAAAATAGATTTCGATTGAAAACAAAAACTTTATTTTTAAATAACTTAATAGAATACAAAACATAAATTGAACAGCGCTCCTCGCTAAGCTTCTCGCAGGTGTGATCTATTTTTAGCTCCAGGTCATTGGATTGTTTTGTCGACCTCGCGTGACGTTTCCCGCGGTCAACATAACGTTTGATCATTGTCGATGACCATCCGTCTCGGCCAATCAGAAAGCAGAACACTCGTCCATCATATAATAATTCCCTTTGATATTTATAGAAATCTATCACTAGAGTTATCGCCTTCAACCAAGTTCAAAGGAATTAAATAGATTAAGTTCCTTTGAGAAAAATAAATCACCATTGGTTTGTAAAAAGATGACTCCTAAGTTATGTACTTATGTAAAAAACAATCTCTACAAAACATGCACTTGTTAATTGAAGGGAAATGCATTCGGGAACATAAATACAGTTTAATCTGATTTGATATGAAATAAGTAATTTCAAATAAAGGTGACAATAAAAAATACCCTAATTTTAATGCCGCTTCAGCAGTACACAACCATTAACATTAATCATGAAAAAGATATAGCCAAGGAACGAAGCTTTGCATCAATGATCATAAAAGATATATACTATACATATATAACTCGACACACAGACACTTATAGATACGTATGGGTTAAACACATAGCAGGACTACTTATTTCCAAAGTATTTTCTGATTGCCTGTTGTCACTATCGTACACAAAGTTTAAAATGCGATTCAATGTGTTCAGGTGAGGTGAGGTGATTTGGGGTTTAACGCCGCTTTCAAGAGTATTTCACTTATACCGCGGCTGCTAGTATTATGGCAGGGAGAAAGCCCGCAACGCCATGTGATTATGCATTGCGGTAAAACCTGCGAGCAGCGGCTGGAACTAGCGAACCATGGGTGGTACTACGCTGAAATTCAGTGTAGCATTGCACCCAAACTTAACTGCGTGTAGAACAGTTCTCTACTAGCCGCAGACAAAGTTGCCGTGCCCCTGGCGGGATTCGAACCCCGGACCTCTTGATCCGAAGCCGAACGCGCTAACCACTGCGCTATCCAAACAACTTGTCACGCATACTTTGTTACTTGTTGTCCTCATCACACAAAACAGGCTCAAAAGACGAGAGCACGATTTACGAAGTGCGTCGCTGATGAGCAGTGCCTTTTCCGACATAACATTAATAAACACAGTAAAATAGGTGTATCTTAGAAACAAGTGTTTCCATATATGAATTGTTCAGACAATGACATGCATGGAAACAGTTGTTAGCGTTTAACAATTATTGTTTGTTAAAGGCATGTATTTTTCCCCTTAAAGTTCAATTAAAATTTAGACATTTTCCAAAATTTAGATTTTGATAAAATCCTAGGGTGAACATGTGTTCGCAATGTCAAATCTCCAACAACTTTGGTTTTTACATTGGCCTTTATCCCTTAAATGTACATCCATTGTGGTGTTGGGGGTCAAATATGCCAAACGTTATAAATTGTCTTATTTTATCGAGAAATATTGCCTGTTACCGAAAACTACCATTTTGATGATAGTCGACTTAGTATATTGACGATATGAAGATAAAAGTATCTATTTCTGATCGAAAACCGGACAATGCGCGCGCCAATGAGTCAAACGTAATTTTGGAATCTTATTTAAACCAGACAAAATAACAAATTTGGGTTGATAGTGTTCAATAGGTCATATAACTACTGTGCATGTAAATAGTACGTGCACTTTCGGTTTCTGCACATGCATAACGATGTCACTCGATTTTAATTGGAAAGTAGTAATCGTGATATTTTCGGGGATGAATATGCAAGCTGAGTGAATTTGTTTGTATTTTAAACATCACATTTGGTGTGTTGGAATGCATTAAAGCCAAATACAATTTTATGAAACACAATGGATGCACCTTTAAGTAAAAGTTGCTTCTGTATATAAACTATTCAGACATTGAGACGGAAATAATTAGAGGGAAGAAAGACTTATTGTTATCATGATTTTCCAAAAGTCGGCAAGTAGCACTTAATATTGAATGACTCAACTTAGCATGCGGTATGAATATAGTTATTGTGTATTCAGAAAGTTTCTAGATGCACACTTAATCAAAACCCTTTGTTCTTAAATGAGAGTTGTCATTCCTATTCCTATCTCAACAAGTCTATTAAAGGGGCAGTAGCACGTTTTTTGAAAGTTTATTTTTTCAAATTGCCCATTTATAACTATGGTTTAAGTCATTTATATTTACTTTAGAGGGTAAAATATCTTATTACACAAACCAATTATCCGTAGTGGTAATAACGGTGTTGCGTATAAAGCAAAACTTGCATGGCGGCCATTTTTATGTGAACACATTTTATTATTTGGAATGACAAAAACGATTCCCATAGCTTTACGAAACCATGTAAACTCATTTTATAACTTGATTTTCTGAAGAGAGAATGGTGTTTTACTTTTAGCGACATTTTCCAAAAATGTCATCAACTTATTTAAGCCAAAAAACGTGCTACTGCCCCTTTTAAGTAGTTCTAACATCAATTGATATCTGTTGAGTAAACAATTAACATTAGGAAACTATGTTAAATGTTGAATGAAACCTTTGCTTAATTTACACATTCTCTTGTAAAAAGAAATTGTACCGACTCAACAGAACCTTTATGAAGTATCTACCATATCTATTATATCTAATGATGATAATGAGCTATATACCTAGAATACCAATCATCCGACGACTAATCATTGTGTAAAACATATTCATATTTAACACGTGTCTGTGGATCTGTAATTAAGACTTTCAGTTATCATTGTAGAGGTAAGAATCGAATTCAAAATTAATTCTCAAGTGAGAGTAAAATTGAAGAATAAAGGAACAATTCTCTTGCCTAGCTCAGAGTTATGTCAGAAAGCAGGAAAAGATGGGTAACATATTCTCCTTTTCAATAGCATATAAAGACCGTAACAGGCATTGCTGTTAAACAGATGTATCATGAAACGAAGATTTTATCATCTGATATTGACCCCACAGAGAGGGTTGCTGGGTCAAAACTACGTTGAAGAAGATAGATATGTTTTATTTTTTATGTTTTTCATTGGTCTATAAAGGAAGGACATATGTTGGTCAGCCAACAAACAACAAAGTATTCAAAGTGAGGATAAGATGTGCAGTTGGGTGCAGAGCGACCTGTACTATTGATAGTGTCCATACAGAACAGTTGCAGTTTCATCTCGTGGAGTGAGAAAGTGACATTTTCACTCGTGAAAATATCACTTTCTCACCCCACTCGATGAGATAGAAATGATATTCGGCAAAAACAATGAAATAGTCTCTATTTATTTTGGTAATTTGTGTCATGTTTTTCTTTAAAAAATGTAACAATGTATGTGTGTTTACATTATGTTTCATTTTATGACATGCGAACACTGAAAAATTTCATTTATTTTTTCTGAAAAATGAAATATCAATTTATTTTTATCATTTGATGAAAAGTAGTTAGTTGTAAAACATGTCGGTGAAATATTAACATGAAAGTTATTTAGATGAATATATTCTAACGATACACTTTGAATGCTTAATTAGTAGATGTTTGATATATGAACAATGTTCATGTACATTAACGCTTACTAGATGTTTTACTGTTTTAACAATATTGCATATTTTATCATTTAGGTTAATGCGTCACTGGACAGTCTGTTGTATAGATGAAGGCTTAAACAGGAAATGTCGGGTTTTATTAATTGGTAGATGCTATATGACTTACCTAATCTGTATTCATACAGCTTCCTGATGTTGTTGTAACTGGTTTTCATCTAATGTATTGCAGTTCAAGCATTATCAATGTCAATCTAATTTGGTCTCTTTTCTGCCCCTTAGTTAAGTGTATGTATTGTGTTTTATGTAACCGAGACAAATGAAGTCACGCAGTTTTTCAAAACTTGTTTTGAAACAAAGGGAAAATTTCATTTGCTTCTCTAAATTGTAACAAATTTCCACTCATCATCTCTTTGAAAATAGTGTTGGTCCTATGAATATGTGTTTTTCTTATTGTGTTCTTTCAAATAAATATTTGGCAACATTAAACTATCGTCTTCTATAGTTTAAAGGGGCAGTAGCAACGTGAAATAAGTAGATGAACTGTATTTGAAAAATAATGTCACCATTAGCAAAACACCCTTCTCTCCGGAATTTCAAGTAAATACATGAGTTTGCATGGTTCCGTAAAGCCATGGGAATCGTTTTTGTCGAAATAATAAAATGTGTTCACAATAAAATGGCCGCCATGCAATTTTTGCTTAATACGCAACACCGTTTTTACCACTACGAAAAATTGGTTTGAGTAATAAGATGTTTTACCCTCTAAAGTAAATATAAATGACATACACTATCATTATAAATTGGAAATTTGAAAAAATAAAATTTGCAAAAAATGTGCTACTGCCCCTTTAATAGTAGTAGTAACTACCTACTGTTTGTGTTACACCTGTACTTTCGGAAATGGAAATTGGTTGGTTTATATTATTTGGATTTTAATATTTCTTCAGCACGTTTCAAACTAGTTGTATCTATGACACAAATGTTTCCATATATGAAAAGGTAAGACAGTGACATGAGTTGCTAGGGATCCACAGTTATATTTTATTAAAGGCATGTATTTTTCCCCGTTAAAGTTTAATTACAATGCAGACATTTTCGCAAATTTAGATTTTGATATAATTCCTTGGGTCAACATGGTCACTATTCATTGGGGTAAAGATTAATTTCTTCGAAATTGCAGTTCTACAAGTCTTCACCAACTTTGGAAATCGTTTTACATTGTCTTGCATCGATTAAGTTACAGTTGCTACTGTATATAAACTATACAGGCATTGAGAAGGAAACAAGTTGAGGGAACAAAGACTTATTGTTATCCCCACTTTCTAGAAGTTGACAAGTAGCATTTAAGAATATTGAATGCCGCACTGTAGCCGTCTGTATGAATACAGTAATGTTAATGTATATTCAGAAACTTTCCAGGCACTTACTCTTATCAACGCCTTTGTTCTTAAATGAAAGTTTATTTATGTTCCAACTTCAACAAATCTATAAATTTCTAGAATCAACAGACAATAATTATTGTTCATAGAACAAATTATACTATGAGAAATCGAATCTGAACATATATATGTAAAGGCTCGGATGTAACTTATGAATAATGTACACATGCTCTTGTAAATAGAAATGTTACCAATTCATCAGAATATACCGAATCGTTTTGGCTTGCATACTGAAGTTGAGTGAGTGAGTGAGTGAGTTATTGTTTAACGCCGCTTCGGCAGTATTGCAGCCATTATCCTGAAGTTGAATGTGGTATTTTCTCAGAATATGTCAGAAAGCTTAAACAGCAGGAATATATTGGATGGCTTGTTCTTCCTTTAAACAGCCCATATAGGCCTTAACATATACATTGTTCATTACACCGGGAGATCAGGAAATGAAGGTTTACCATTTATAGTGAGCCCATAGATATTATTCTTGGTCAAAACTACTAAATTTCGGAAGATAGAGATATCAAAATGAAGTTTGCAGTATTATTGTGTCTTTCAATGGTGCAAACAGCAATATCTTCTGATGGTGAGCCTTTAAAGGCAAGCAATACAGTGTCCAAATTGAAGATGAGATGTGTAGTTTGGTGCAGTGCGACATGTGTTATTGGCAGTGTACATTCAAAGGAACTTCACACGAAGGATGAGAACTTTATACAAGTTCCGGAGGAAACTTCTTCATTCCTCATGGTGAGCGCTGGACGTTCTGGGCAAAGGAAGAAGCCAGTCCGGACAGGATCATTCAAATCTAATACCACAGTGACGATTGGGATAGACATTTATGACGAGATATTTGCCATTGATTATGACCCAACTACCAAGACATTGTTCTGGGTGACAAACACATACATAAAAAAGCAAACTGTTGGACTAGTGAAATCAGATATATTACACAAAAAAGGGGGGACATACAACTTGAAAATACATAAAGATAAACTGTATTATTCTTTTTATACCAAAACAAAAGACAGATTAGTCAGAATTTCAAAATTCACTGGTGAAAGCGAACACACTTGGTACGAAACTTCCAAACGTCAAACAATATCATATCTAAGCCTTGACATGGATCTGATGTGTTGGACTGAGGAATACAGAAGTCACAGTATTCTTGTATGTGCTGAACTACCTTCGAATCGCACAAACTCGATACAAAAGATCCGGGGGAAAGGTGTTCATCTTTCTGTTCTCAGATTGCCAAATACCACCATGCTTGCGTGGATAATCAAACATAAACAAATATTTATTTCAATTCGTGATAAAATCACTGGTAAAGAAATGTGTAAGGAACATATCATGTTGGATTCCGGACAAGTCATGTCATTAGTTTTAAGATCTTCTTATTTGTACTATTCATTTTTCAGTTCAAATCAAATTGAGAAAAGGAAAATAGACTCGAATTGTAACATTGGACCACACTTTCCCTTCTGTAAATATCCATTTCCACAAGATCTTGATTATCTTTATTTTATTGCTTTTTAAATCACTATGCTTTAAAATGCAAACGTTTGTGTTTGCAAGACAACTTTTAACTATAACATTGTTATATTCGGGATCACATAATCTTTTATAGTAAAACAATTATTTTACTTGACCAAACCAAAGTGGCTTAAAGGTACGTCCATAGTGTCGTAATTTTATTTGGCTTTAATACGTTCCAACTCACCACATGTCCTGTCAACAATACAAACAAATTCACTCAGCTTGCATAATAAATCATAATTACTAGTTTCCAATTAAAATTGAGTAACATCATTATGCATGTGCAGAAACCGAAGCTGCACTTCCCATTTACATGCACAGTAGTTATATGACCTATTAAACATTATCAACTCAAATTTGTCTTTTTCTCTATTATAAATAGGATTCCAAAATTAGGTTTGACTCATTCACGCGCGCCACACGCTGTGCATTGTCCGGTTTTCGATCAGAAATCACCACTTTTACCTTCATATCTTCAATATACTAAGTTGAATATCATCAAAATGGTAGTTTTCGGTAATAGTCGGTACTTTTCGATAAAGTAACACCATTTATAACGTTTGCAATATATGACCCCCAACAACACAATGGATGTACCTTTAACTTTCAGTTGTTTGAACTCTTCTTTGTCGATATCATGGTAGCGGAATGGATAAAGCTGTCAGTGCCAACAGTTTGTACCTGACTGTGAGATTACACTTACGATTCCCGCATTTGTAACAGAGCAGATAGTGTGATAGTGATAGTGTGATAGTATGATACCAAAGTCCGTCGATTCATGTTTACTAATGTAGATAATGTGGTCAGAAGTATGTTACATGTGTTAACGATCTAAATGACATATATTTTAAACTGATAACTAAACTTTTCTTATTGTTAATATGATCGAGAAATACATAAATGTATCTGTTTTTACAATGCACTGTTCTTTAATAATATATTGTAAGTTCAGCAGGTAAAACAAATATGTCTTGAAAAGAGGTTTAAGGATTTACATAATACAAGTTGATGTTTACAAGATGTGACACACTTTGGCTATGTGCATATTTAGACATCTTTAGAATATTTAATCTTGGCAGCAAAACATCGTGTCTGTTTCTATGACTGGCTTATTTAAAGGGGCAGTAGCACGTTTTTGCTAAATTTATATTTTTCAAATTTCCCATTTATAATAATAGTTTATGTCATTTAAATTAACTTTAGAGGGTAAACCATCTTATTACACAGACCAATTATCTGTAGTGGTAAAAACTATGTTGCGTATAAAGCAAAAATTGTATGGCGGCCATTTTATTGTGAACACAATTTATTATTTTGTATTACAAAAACAAGTCCCATGGCATTACCGAAACATGAACACTCATTTTAAACTTTATTTTCCGGAGAGAGAAGGATGTTTTACTATTGATGAAAATATTTTTCAAATACATTTCATCAACTTATTTGAGCGAAAAAAACGTGCTACTGCCCCTTTAAACCTGGCTGAATTTCGTAATGGTTTGAAACTGTATGTTTTATGTTTGATTTATTCTTATGTTGAAATATAGTTATAAAACACACGGAAATCATTTCGCTCTTGAAACAGCTTTTTGACAAAGGAGTGCCCTTTGTTAACTTTTGCTAGTTATAAGGCTGCATTGAATTCAAGGTTCAATTTATACCAAATACTAATTTAGCAGTTTCTACTTTTACTACTAGAATCCTGGAGGCAATTACTAGATTCTCAAACACTTTAAGTTTCCCCGTACCCTATAATCACACAGAAGATACATTCAAATATCAGAAATCACTTTTATATTTCAATAACATTTCATTTATGAAAGAAAACACCAATAAAGCTCTGAGTGGTTATTAAATATGTGTTTAAAGTGACAATTAAGCATGTTTGCCCCTTTTTTGACATAACTACAGAAAGAAACACGATTTCGCAGTTAAAAAAGGTCCGTGGATCGCGCAGTGGTTAGCGCGTTCGGCTTCGGATCAAGAGGTCCGGGGTTCGAATCCCGCCAGGGGCACGGCAACACGCAGTAAGGTTTGGGTGCAATGCTACACTGAATTTCAGCGTAGTACCACCCATGGTTCGCTAGTTCGGGCCGATGCTCGCAGTTTCACCGCAAAGCATAGCCACATGGCGTTGCGGGCTTTCTCCCTGCCATAATACTAGCAGCCGCGATATAAGTGAAATACCCTTGAGAGCGGCGTTAGACCCCACCTCACCTCACCTCCGTGACTTTTTCTTTTGAATCTTGGAGAGTAGTATTGAGCGTGCACCATACCAATTTAATTGATTTGGTTTAAAAGGTGTTTACCTCCTCAATGTTGCGTGCAAAATTAGTTACTTCCTTTGACAACATAGTCAACAACAACCTATTGTCAAAGAAAAATGTATCCATGTGTTCACAATATTCTCGTATGTTCCAGTATGACAATTTAATTGTCAATATAAGTGTCGGTTTTTACAATATCATAAACTAGTAAACAATCAGGTGATATCATTAAAAGGATGTCTCATTTGAATCAAATTAAGTTTTATCTCAGGGGGAAGTTGTTCACACCCAATGAAGACAACAACGCCAATTAATTCTCCTTGAGGTGAGGTGAGTTGGAGTTTAACGCCGCTGTCAAGAATATTTCACTTATATCGCGGCTGCTAGTATTATTGCAGGGAGAAAGCCTGTAACGCAATGTCGCTATGTATTGCGCTGAAACCTGCGAGCATCGGCTGGAACTAGCGAACCATGGATTGTTCTGCACTGAAATTCAGTGTAGCATTAGACCCAAACCTTACTGCGTCTAGGACAGTTCTCTACTGCAGACAAAGTTGCCGTTGCCTGGCGAGATTGGAACCTAGGACCTTTTGATCCGAAACCGAACGCGTTAACCACTGCCCTATCCCTCACCTCATTCTCCTTGAAAGAACACACAAACATACATTAGGTAATAGAGAGGATTAAATCCTTGAACTCTTTGTCATTTCATTATTTATTTGTATGTCCTATATAACAATCAGGAAGAGAAAAGTATATTCACAAATATTATTTAAATAGGCAAAATATGTACTAAATGAATATTTATTTTAGTTCTAATAAGCAAGGAACTTTAAGAAAACTCTCAAATCTTTTTAAAATCATTATGTCTTTGTTCAAGAAATAAGTTTTATGATCCATATGTACCTTTATTGAATGCACCATCTGTACATACCTATTGTATTGTATATACATGTATATATGTTGTACGTATTTCTTATGCTACCGGGGAGGGATAGCGCAGTGGTTAGCGCGTTCGGCTTTGGATCAAGAGGTCCGGGGTTCGAATCCCGCCAGGGGCACGGAAACTTTGTCTGCAGTAGAGAACTGTTCTACGCGCAGTAAGGTTTGGGTGCAATGCTACACTGAATTGCAGAGTAGTACCACCCATGGTTCGCTAGTTCCAGCCGTTGCTCGCAGGTTTCACCGCAATGCATAGCCACGTGGCGTTGCGGGCTTTCTCCCTGCCATAATACTAGCAGCCGTGATATAAGTGAAATACCCTTGAAAGCGGCGTTAAACCTCTACTCACCTCACCTTATGCTACTGTTTGCAGCCTGAGTTTGAATAAAAGTTCAGTTCAGTTGACACATCAATTAGAGAGTGACACCAGCCGATTGCATTGAACGTCTCGAAACAGCAGCTTATGTCATGGAATCCCTTTCGAGTGTTAATGTGATGAGATAAAAAAGCAACAAAAACAACAACGCTCTGTTATCGAAATGCAAGGATTCCTTCATGGTGTGTATTTAATGGCTTCAGGAAAAAGACCCATAATGATTTGAAGAAAGCTGTTTGATTTATATAATCGGATTATTATTAAGCAGATCGTAATTCTCTGATAAATATTTTGCTTAAATCAAGTCATATGACATATAAAGTAAGATTTCCATTCACATGACAAATCTAACTGCCATAGAAGTTTGACATGGCTAGTCAAAGAAACCGATAACATTTGAACGTTAATGTGTTAACGTTATTATTTTAAAACTTTGAAATTTTCTGTTATCGCCCCATGAAATGAAGATTACATGCACAAAGACTGTCAGGTTTGAATGAATGACGATTGAATAAAATCAGTCTTTATCGATTTTATTGATCAACACAATCATACACTACAACATATGTGAAAGGTATTACACTATTCTGTGATTTTAAAAGGTTTAATCTGATATATTTTGATTTAATCACTGGCATTGATACTGTTTGATATTAATATGAATGATTTGTTATATTAATATAAATGATTTTTCTCCCTGTACAGAGTATAATGACATACAAGGCAACAACAAGACCGCTGTATTATACATTTAATTGCAGCACTGAAAATGATAAGTTTAATCTTACATACTTTAATGTATTCACAGGCAACAATTTCGACCATAATATTTCCAAATTTTCACTTACGGTCACGGGAGACGTCGCAATATATTTCTAAGTAAGCCATTTCTAAATGACCTTCTAAGATTCAGTGTTTACCAGGTACGGTCATTTCTCAAATGTCAATGGTGACATCGTGTTGATAATTCTGTCTCAACATTGTTTTGTATCAACTATTCTGTTTTCTTCCTACTCGCTATAAACTGTATTGTGACAAAATGAAAATCATTTTGATATCCTTATTATCATATTTAACCTATGATATCACTAGAAAGGTTACTCGAGGATGCAGACACCACCGAGAAATTGCACTTGGCTTTTGTTTAATGGAAAATAAACTCATTTGTCCAGTTCCAAAATGGTTCACAAATTAGATAAATCAACATTGTAATTAACAAAACCTATCGTTTTACTCGTCGGAACACATTATCAGGGAATTACAGGAAACTTCCTTCAAACAGGAGATTGGTTCATGAAGTATGATTATATTAACGACGAAGATGTGATTAAGTGGACACAAAAAGACATAACATTTTGCATTGTTCTAATCTCTAAAATTAATTTCTGAGATTACATGTGTTAGGAATATAGGTTACTGAATTCGTAACAATGGGATTTCTAAGAACGAGGGGGCGGGATAGCGCAGTGGTTAGCGCGTTCGGCTTTGGATCAAGAGGTCCCGAGTTCGAATCCCGCCAGGGGCACGGCAACTTTGTCTGCAGTAGAGAACTGTTCTACACGCAGTAAGGTTTTGGTGCAATGCAACACTGACTTTTAGCGTAGAACCACCCGTGGTTCGCTAGTTCCAGCCGATGCTCGCAGGTTTCACCGCAAGGCATAGCCACATGGCGTTGCGGGCTTTCTCCCTGCCATAATACTAGCAGCCGCGATATAAGTGAAATACTCTTGAAAGCGGCGTTAAACCACAACTCACCTCACGTCACCTAAGAACGAACTTTATATATGGATGTATTTGGATATTTCATGTATTAATATAATCCAATTCTGACGTCATCACCTCTGTGCTGAGAAAGTGAAGTGCTGTAGAGAACAACATTTGATCAAGCTGAGAAGAAATCAGTGTCTCAATACATCATACAAGATAACAGAGCTAGTCGCTTTAAAGGGGAAGTAGCACGTTTTTTCGCTGAAATAAGTTGATGAAATGTATTTGAAAAATAATGTCACCAATAGTAAAACACCATTATCTCTTCGAAAATTCAAGTTAAAAAATGTTGTGTTCATGTAATCGTGTAATCGTTTTTGTCATTCGAAATAATAAAATGTGAACACAATAAAATGGCCGCCATGCAATTTTTGCTTTATATGCAATTATAAATATTACCACTTTGGTTTGTTTAATAAGATGCTTTACTCTCTAAAGTAAACATAAATGACATAAACTATCATTATAAATGGGAAATTTGAAAAAATAAAATTTGCAAAAAACGTGCTACTGCCCCTTTAATATGGACATGATCGCCACTGATTTCAAATGGCACATTTTGATGACTTTATTACACTCAAATATTTGAGAGTTTACATAGGTGAAGAAGCAGGAAGCAATGGTGTATTTATTTTCCCCATCAACAAAACAGGCATCTTGGATTTGCGTCATCTTCTTGATTCGCGTTGATCAATTTTATTATTGTTTTTGAAAAGTGTTTATTCATGTCAGAATATAGCCTCGGAATAACATGATGTTTTAACAGAAAATATTCAAATCCCTAAAATACTAACAAGGATTTTGATGTTCAAATGAAAACATAACACAAAAAACTCTCCTTATTGAACATCAGGCCAACGCGTTCCCGTGAGGAATAACTTGATGACATGAAGGAGACAAACGTCTAACCTTTAGGATTCTTTCAGCGTTGCTTTTGAAGCATCTCCACCTTGAAGAAGCTTCAAGGGACTCAAAAGTAAATTTTGTTATTATAAGCCGGAACTAGGAGTAATTCAAATCGATATAGAGCAATATTGAATAACTATATAATGTCCTTGATACCACCAATTGTCCAACATACACAAGACAAAAAGTGGTGGAATCCGCTTGACGCATCCTTCAATATTTGGGAGAATCCGGAAGGATCCGGCAAATGGATTCCACCACATTTTGTCCTGTGATACTTCCTTTCAACTTATCTAACAAACACACGAATCGGGAAGAAACAATATCAGATTAAATAATAATGTATCCTTTCGTTTCAATGAAAGGAAATCAGTTTCCATGCATATGTTCATATGTGAAACTTACACAAGGAATAATGTTCATACCATGTTTGTAATTCCTCAAGAGCAATATAATCATATAATCGTACATAATCATCAAACAGTCAGCCGCTCAATGTATGAAACCATTTAGATTATAAACTTTCATATCTTTTGATAAAACAATCTCAATTCAGTAGGCAATATTACCCTTGTAAATAATATGATCAAAATAATAGTCAACAATATCAGATATCCTTTGAGGAAAACTTTTGTAACTATGAAATATGAAAACCATAAATCGATATGTCCCGTTTTGATACTATTTGTTTATAACATCTCGAAATATTTAAAATATTTCCTTTCATCAATCATTTATATTATTTTACACATGTTTTCAAATTAAATTAAATTTAAATGAGATTCCTTCTCATCACTCACTTTTGACAAAGTTGCAAAATTTATATCACATGATAAAATAACAACAAAGATTACACTTCATACAGTCATTAATTCTTTCAAATGTTTTATAAAGGAATCTTGCAAGTTCAGAAACTGTAATTATTGATAGTACTTCTGCATGGTTGTATAAATATGACAGATATGACAAAGTTTTATGCATGTGTAACACTTTTTTCACACTGACTGCTGTTATTTCTGACTATGATTGATGTTCATGATTAAAAAGTAAACTGTGACTTGCGACCAAATAGTATGTGTTATCTCTTCCCTTATACATCGGGTCACTTCCTCACTCACAAAGCTCGATTGAAATGAACACATTTGGAACTTTTCTCATTATGTGTTAAATAGTGTTCACACCACGTTTTAGTGTTTCTAAATTTCAAGAACGTGATTGAGTTGTTTGTTTCATAAATCCAATAAATATTCATTTTATATTTTTTGTATGACACATGACACTCTCTGACAAATCATCTGTGGAACGTAGATACCCAAGGGACGATGCTTTCCAACAATGAGAATAAAATATATAAAATGTACATATATAACCCGATACACAGACACGTATGAATATTTATTAAATAGAATGTATCAGGCAGGACTACCATCTCATTTCCCGGGTATTTTCTGACTGATTGTTGTCACTTTCGCATTCTGATGGTACTTATTTCAGATAGGGGTTGGATAGTGGAGTGGTTAGCGCGTTCGGCTTCGGATCAAGGGGTCCGGAGTTCGAATCCACAATACACAATGCATAGCCACATGGCGTTGTGGGCTTTCTCCCTGCCATAATACTAGCAGCCGCGATATAAGTGAAATACTCTTCGCGGCTGCTGGTATTACGGCAGGGAGAAAGCCCGCAACGCCATGTGGCAATTCATTGCGGTGAAACCTGCGAGCATCGGCTGGAACTAGCGAACCATGGGTGGTACTACGCTGAAATTTAGTGTAGCATTGCACCCAAACCTTACTGCGTGTAGAACAGTTCTCTACAGCAGACAAAGTTGCCGTGCCTCCGGCGGGATTCGAACCCCGGACTTCTTGACCGGTAACCACTGTGCTATCCCGCCGCCTTAAATTAGGACATTGATGACGACAAACATGGAATGATTGTGTAAATGTGATATTTTATGCAATAGCTAACGATCGCATAACGGAAAACGGGACTATAGTTTGATAGTTCTCTCAAGGGAACATCGAGTTTAGTATGTAATTAATAGATAACAAATATCGTGAGTGTGGATTATCGAACATAATCCAACTCAATTTTCGCTCGTGAATAAATTAGATTGTACAACATTTAAAAATGACTCGTCTGAATCTGGAATCTCGAAATATGTCGAGAAATATGTCATGTTTGATTTTGTTAAAATTTGCGTATGGTTTCTTTTGTCCCTCAGTGTATACTCACTCTTTTATCAGATGGGCATTGGGAGATCTCCATGTTCGTTTATATGCTACCTCTAAATATCCCTCAAAGACGGCACATTAGGATAATTACTTTTCTTTATAACGCATTTCAAGGATATAACTCTAGAGAAGTAAAAAACCTACATTATTAAACCTCATATTATAGAACCAATCTGCTTTCCTAGTATCATCATTTTATGATTATATTTAGAAAATAGAGACAGTTCAGAAACTTGGACAGTCTTTGCTCGATATATTTCAATAAAGGTCAGCATGGATCAAAAAGAAAAACACGGCTTTCATTCCAAGTCCAATGATAAAATGATCGAATGATGGGGTTTCTAAGTCATCTCCAAGAACTTGCTATGGGTAAGTTTATGTCTGCAACTGCGAATTCAAAGTTCGCTTAAATAACATGTAGTTTCTTTGAGGGGCATAGAAGTTTGAATGATAAGAACTGTAAGGATTTTAGAAGTTGGAATGATAAGAACTGTGTTAATTTTAGAAGTTTAAATAATAAGAACTGTAAGGATTTTAGAAGTTGGAATGATAGGAACTGTGAAGTTGTTATTCTTCATGCTGCAAGGTTGCTTTGTGTTTACCACTTATGTAAGATACATGTTGTTTTTCTCGTTTGAAGGGTGAATTAGAAATGCATGTAGAACATCGTGTATCAACACAATACAGTAGTTGATCTCCAGGAAATATTATTTCTGTCTAATTAAATGTACATTGTATGTGTGGTATTTCGGATATAGGATTTTTTTTTCAAATTAAATATCACGAAAAAGCAAAAGTCCACATGTCATGTAAGAGATCGTTTGAATCATTGGACAGCATTTGCAGTAAGATTCTCAAAAGTATTGGTTCAGTTCAAAATGAAATGTCAACGTTTCTTTAAATCGATAGAAAGCTCATCTAACAACGTGGATATCTTTGCATCAAATACTTGATTGCTCAAACTACGAGTTGACATCGTAGGAAAAAGGAGGATTTCAGGATATGGATTACTAAGCTAAATCTTCCTTTTTGTAAGATATTATTATAGATATTGAGCAAAATTCTTTTTTTTCTAAAATCTGCCAGAATCACCTCATAGTAAATTTCGTTTGACTCATGAAACGGACAGAGAGCGTTGGAACATTACTTACAGTTGTATAGTATTCATCTGCTACACATTTTAGGGGCGGGATAGCGCAGTGGTTAGCGCGTTCGGCTTCGGATCGAGAGGTCCGGGGTTCGAATCCCGCCAGGGGCACGGCAACTTTGTCTGCAGTAGAGAACTGTTCTACACGCAGTAAGGTTTGGGTGCAATGCTACACTGAATTTCAGCGTAGTACCACCCATGGTTCGCTAGTTCCAGCCGATGCTCGCAGGTTTCACCGCAATGCATAGCCACATGGCGTTGCGGGCTTTCTCCCTGCCGTAATACTAGCAGCCGCGATATAAGTGAAATACCCTTGAAAGCGGCGTTAAACCCCAACTCACCTCACCTCACCTACACATTTTATTACACCAGACATTAGTCATATTGTTACTAAACGAAGGTGAATATTTCTATTATCCGAGCCAAATCGAGTTGACACCAGTTTTGTATGCCATTGTCTCGAGTGTAATACGTTATTTTTCTGATTTCATCTGTTTTATCGTTTGAAAAATTATTTCTACATACAAATTATTGATCATTTAAAAAAAAGAGTTTATATAGAGCAGGTTGAGAGAGTAATGGTAGCAGTAGAACTAGTAGTCATTTTCGCAGTGGGGGTGAGGTGAGTTGGATTTTAACGCCGCTTTCAAGAGTAAATTCACGCCTGCTAGTATCATTGCAGGGAAAATTCCCGCAACAGCATAGTGAATATTTATTGCGGTGAAATCTGCGAGCATCCACTAGTAGATGCGAACCATGGTTGATACTGCGCTGACATCCAGTCTTACATTGCACCCAAACCAGACGGCATATAGAACAGCTTTCTACAGCAGACAATACTGCCGAAGCGGCGTTAAACAATAACTCACTCACTCACTCACTTCTACAGCAGACAAAGCTGCAGAGTTGCTGGAGGGATTCGAACCCCGCACGTCTTGAATTGAAACCGAATGCCCTAACCACTGCGCCATTTCGAGTTTGTTTGGAGTAGAGTGGTATCGTACCGGTAGTAGTATTGGTAATGATAATGAGGATATTTATATCGCGCTAAATCCACAAGACAAACACAGGACAAAAAGTGGTGGAATCCGCTTGCCGGATTCTTCCCGATTCTTCAAAATCCGTAAAAAATTTAAGGAAGGATCCAGCAAATGGATTCAACCACTTTTTGTCCCCTGAAAGGGCCGTGCTTAAAGCGCTACACACATTATTACCCTGGTATAAGGACCAACATCGTTCGTTTTTCATTCTCAACACCCCTTGAAGTATGCAACCTGGGCTACCGATTAAGGCGCTGGAAGGTTATCTGTCACATTGCCTCCACTTCCAAACCAGGTACTCAATTGTACTGCTGAGTGAACAGAGGCCCATTTCTTAAAATTCTGGTAGATTTTAGAAAAATAATTTTGCTCAATATCTATTTTAATATCTTACAAAAAGGAAGGAGCCTCTTCCTGTTGAACTTGAAAAATAAAATATGATTAAGTAAAGATTTTTTGTCATTTTTATTTCCTTCATGATATCATCTACATACTTGAAATGAAATAAAGAACATGTTACTTCAGAACCTCTAAAAAGTGCTGAAACAGCATAAATGGCCTCAAAAAGGGGGGGGGGGGGGGAGGTATTGGGGGTGGGTTCAGGTACATTTTGTGTCAAAGCTTAAAAAACTCCACACTACCATATTTATTTTTCATCGATTTCGGTAGGGGAACATTAAATTTGTAACATATCAAAAAAAGGATAACTAGGTAATATTAGAAAGGTTGTATTTTAATTTTTTTACTAATTTTCCCATGTAGACTCCCATGTTTTAATTGTACTTCACCCCACTATCTTACAGGCGTCATATCTCGAAAAATCCCATATTCAACCCTATCATTTAATGGTAATTATTCAATCATGTATTTTTATCTTTTAAAATATATAAGTTAGAAAACAATTTTAATACTATACATTTGAGGAGAGAACATCCTTAACTCATGTATCAGTGTGGGGCAGGGAATCACCCTTCAAAGTCTCAGTTTTGTTCAGCAATGAGGCGGGTCACCCACCCATCCAGTGAACCACGCCCGTTTGTTCACTGGTAGCGGTCAACTGAGCTATGTACAGGACCACGTGCCACCACGTGTAGCAGTACTGTGTGTGCAAGTAGCAAGGGCAGAATAGGTGTAGCTGTAGCAGATGTACATGAAGACGTTTGTATAAAATAATAACAATGTAATGGGACTAGGAGCAGTAAATCTAGGAAGTGTTTCAGTAGTATAATCGTGAGGCGAGGTGATTGGTGCAATACTTCAACCATCGCTCTATCCAGCCATGGTTCGCTAGTTCCAGCCGATACTGCCAGGTTTTACCTCAATGCAGAGGTGTTCGAGTCTTTCTCCCTGCAATATTACTAGCAGCCGCGATACTTTTGAAAGCTGCGTTAAACCCCACATCCAGTCGCTTTTATCTGGTAAACCTGGTGCCTTGTGGGATATTTTACGACTCTTCAATAAGTCTCCAATAAACTCTTTGAAAAGGGTATTTTGCGACTGTGGGTGACAGCTCTCTCATGAAATACAAAGTCAAAGTGGTCAAATCTTGAATAACGAATGTACTTATCAATAAATCTTAAGGGGGCAGTAGCACGTTTTTTTTCAAAACTTATTTTTTCAAATTTCCCGTTTATAATGATAGTTAATGTCATTTAAATTAGGTTCAGAGGGTAAACCATCTTATTACACAAACCAATTATCTGTAGTGGTAAAAACTATGTTGCGTATAAAGCAAAAATTGCATGACGGCCATTTTATTGTGAACACAATCTAATATTTTGTATTACAAAAACGATTCCCATGGCTTTACCGAAACATGTACACTCAAATACATTTCATCAACTTATTTGAGCGAAAAAACGTGCTACTGCCCCTTTAAAATACTGATTTTGGTTTAACGCCGCTCTCAAGGTTTTTACATTTATATCACGGCTGCTGGTATCATTGCACGGAGAAAGGCCTAACACCAGTGTGGCTATTCATTTTGGTGAAACCTGCGAGCATTGGCTGGAATATTTATCATGAACGCTAATGTAAAGAAATTCTTAATATCTCATAAAGATAAATATAAGATAAACTGAAATGTTAAATGCATGATTTGTATTTACTATCAAAGTAGTTAGGGTTTGAAGACAGTACGAATGTCATAGCATACGTGTTTGTGCATCAACAAATACTAAACGTAGTAGAGATACTTTATAAAGATAAATTTATTTTTATTTTCAATGGTGACATACGGCATCTAAGGTTAAAATAAAATCTGTATTTTCACAAAATGAAATTACATGTTATTCTACTAATTGAAATAACACTTTCAATCATATGACGTCATCTTAACAATAAGATGACGTCAAAAGATGCCTGTGAAAAAAACAAGGCGACCATGGATGCTCCATTCATAACATGAACGTCATTTACGAACTTTGCATACTTTCTTAAATCTAATACATAGAACATATTTGACATTTCTCGTCGAACATTTCTCCTCATCGAATGAGTAGAAATATATATTTTCATGAGCAGCCACGACTGTAAGTATACGATTTCTACTTCACGAAATATATATCCATATATATCTATATATTCAATAAATTAATATGTTTTCTTTTCTATTCAATTGTTTCAAAAGATATAGTATTCAAATGTGTTTGTTGCTACGAGTATAATAACAGAACAAAAGTTTTAATAATAAATAATAAATAATAAAGTTTTCTTTTACAATTAGAATTCGGATCAAATTTATCAACATGTATCATCCAAAACTGTGTTCCAAAGTATACATGTATACTGCTGTGATATCCAACGAGACATCGTATTGACAGTTAAGTTTGCACATTTCTCTGCCACCGTCAATTGCATGACATCATAATACTTTTGCATCATCGAGAAATGACATATTTTCATGACGTCATAATGCTATGACATGACTGTACTAGAAGTCAACTGGCAGTGTTGCGTTTGAGATGTTAAATATTAGAATTCCCTCCTTTTCAAAAAGAGAAAGTAAACTTGATCGAGCCTCCCCTGTTTTCAATAAGCGAGGCTGCAGTAGAGACTAAAATATGAAATATATAGTATTTACCGTAATGCATAGTCGAAATAATGTCTAAAGAAACCCAACAAAAACATGATCTCTCTAAAAACCTATTCATACACAAAACATTTAACTGGTATACTTTCCAAGAAGTGTAAACCACAAAGGCTTAACCTCCTACTTACAGCCATGTCCCAATTAGTTGCTGTTCATCCATAATCCTCGCTACATCTCTGAGTGCCCTTAACACCAATGCGGCGCACCTGCTCTCAGTACATGCGCTGAACACAATAGGAATACCAACTTCCCAATGCAAGGAATAACTCTTGGCAGTCTTTATTGCTGACTGATTTAAAATTTGCAGTATTTCCTAAAGAAATCTGTGCTTAGAAATCCAGGCCCACTATGCATTTCTGGTGCAGCGATTCACTATCTAGGCTCAACAAGCGAGGGAAATACTGCAAGGCTTAAATCAGCGAGTAATGCAGACTGGCAGGAGTTATGCCTTGCGTTTGGAAGTTATAGGAACACAGGAGTATGACCGTTTTATAACTGAAAAATGAAGCAAGAAATCTCAATAAAATAGAAATCAGTGCACTAAGTACTACAGTGCTCTTTTGCATCGCACTTACTTAATCGGACGAAATACTAATATTCTGGAGGTCCCTTATCTCTGGGGTAAAAGGTATAAGCCCACATAAGAGTCCTTCAATATCTTCCAAAATATAAGTCTTTAGATATGTTTTACAGATATCTAGCGATGGAAAGTGTCTCGGGCAATAGGGTAAAGGGCTCTGTAATGTTGCAGAAACAAGCTGACACGTTCTGGCACTAGAGGATTCCAGCTTGTAGGGGGAACCACACAAAAGGTCAGAAGAGCGGAGATGTCGTGTGGGCTTGGCGACTGATGTTAAGTTTTGATGATATGATGTAGAAATATTATGAACTTAGAGACAGAATCTTGAACTGTAGCATCGCTGCTATCAACCGCCTGTGGAGCGATTTGAGGTTTTATTTAACTGACTAACCTGCTGTGGTGTTTTCTATTCTTTGCAATCGTTGAAGTTGATCAACTTTCAAATATAGGCCGTCGCACATGTTGAACGCAACGTCATAGACGAAGCGCGACGTCACACATGGCAATGTGATGTTTTGCCCAAGGGCGTCGTATGAAATATATAAAACCCGATATGATTGCCCTCGTAGGTAATATACATATATACATGTATATATATATATTAATTAAGTACCGCCTTGTATTTTACCAGTTGTTTTATTGCACACAAAACAATCTCTTACCACAAAATAAAATTATGAAGTCAATGTTTGCGAGGAAGTGGTTATTGGATCGAATATATTCAAAGTGATAACCTACGTATCTAAACATCCTCTTTTAAGTGGTTTAACAAACCTATCTGTCTGGAAATGGGCTTACAAGTTTATATCTATGTACATCTTAATCAAACATAATTAAACCTAGGGAGCGGGAGAGCGCAGTGGTTAGCGCGTTTGGCTTCGGATCAAGAGGTCCGGGATTCGAATCCCGCCAGGGGCACGGCAACTTTGTCTGCAGTAGAGAACTGTTCTACCCTCAGTAAGGTTTGGGTGCTATGTTACACTGAAATTCAGCGTAGTACCACCCATGGTTTCGCTAGTTCCAGCCGATGCTCGCAGGTTTCACCGCAATGCATAACCACATGGCCTTGCGGGCTTTCTCCCTGCCATAATACTAGCAGCAGCGATATAAGTGAAAGTGAAAGTGAAAATGAAAGCAACGATATCACATTGTTATCAACATTTCTCTCTGTACAACATGTCATTATATGATATCATATATTGAGTCATCAGAAAGATCTTACTTAGGCCTGGGCTGTTCTGTTTCTTGTCCAGATCATAACATTATTTTCAAAAAGGCAAAAGGTGTTTAGTTATGATTAACATATGCATTATATTCCCATGGTAATTATACCGCAGTTGGATGTAAATGACAAACGGAAGTGAACCATTATCATGAAGATTTATTTTAACTGAATGTAAACAAAACGATCAGCTGTTTGTTATGTAGATCCATAATACTTCTCCATGTATACAGAGGTGTTAACATCAACAAACGAGTTCATTTAAAAAAAAAAAATTCTATTCCAACAGAGGTTACTCACATCATGTTTGCATGTCATATAACCTTAATTGTAATGCAAGCAATAGATAATTTATAATTGCTGCAATGTGCGGGTATATCTTTCGAAGGGAATCTAGCAAAATTTGACGTGAAAAAGTTTCGTATATCTCTCACCCGATTTCGTTGCTCTTCTCATGCATTATTTATTGAAAATTTCAGATACCTAGGTATACCAAGAGAACAGAGAATATGTCAATTATGTGACCATAATACCATAGAACATGAATTACATTTCCTTCTCATCTACCCCGAGTAAAACACTTTACAAACTAAGTACCTAAACCAACACTTCTATAAATACCCAAGAGAAAATTAATATCACTTTTAAGGATGTTCGCTCCTCAAATTTATAGAATTAAACTTTTTTTCTAACTTATATATTTTAAAAGATCAAAGTATATGATTGAAAAATCAGCATTAAAAAATAGGGGGTAGTGTGGGTTTTCGAGATATGACGCCTGTAAGATAGTGGGGTTTTAACATGGGAGTCTATGGGAAAATTAGAAAAAAAACTGCTAAAAACTTTAAAATACTACATTTCTAGAATTACACTTTTTTTTCTTTTTTGATATGTTACAAAGTTCATGTTACCCTACCGAAATCGATGAAAAAATATATATGGTAGTGTGTTTTTTAAAGCTTTGACACAACATGTACCTGGAAATCCCCATTTTAAGTCAAATTTAGGCCATTTATGCTGTTTAAGCACTTTTTAGAGGTTCTAAAGTCAAATTTTCTTTATTTCATTTGTTTTTTAAAAGTATGTAGATGACGTAGAATATCATGAAGTAAATAAAGAAGAGAAAAAATCTTTACTTAATCGTATTTCATTTTTGAAGTTCAACAGGAAGGAGGACTTACTACTCATATGAACTGTAAATGTACTTCTGGCCTGTGGCTTTTTCAGTACTGAAATACAGGGTGACTAGAATTTGGTTAGTTATGCAAGCACGATGATTTTTCAAACTGAGCATTCATTATGTACCCGTAGTCGATGGTAACACACCTTTCTCACAAGACAGAAGTTAGCAGGAAGATGTAATACGATTTTTGATCAATTATAAAGAAATAAGAACAGAAGTATAGTATGTCAGATACGTTATGCCGATTCCACTTACAATAAGTCAAAAACGATAATATTTACCAATATTCACAACCATCAAAATAATTGATGTAATATTTGGTGTTTTATATAAATCTATACGTATCATATGCATGTTCTATGAGCCTGTGGTTTGAAACTTGGAATAAATTCTTCTTCATTCCAACCTATTTTGGCATTTTACCTACTATAAATGAATTTAATGATGTTAGCATGCATGGCAAAGGATTTGTTAAATATTGCAAATGCCATTCGCGAAGCACTTTATCTGAGAAGTGTTGGACATGGAATCAATATACCACAATATGTGTTTTATTTGTACATAATCCTTTAGCGAATACAGAAATTGAATTGCTTCGACCAACGGTTGCATTTCCTATCAGTATATGTCTAATACATAACACTGCAACCTGTTCTGTAGTTGAACAAAGAGCTTTCACTCGTGACTTTCTAATGTTGTTGCACCTGAACGACATACATGTACGTGTGTAAAGATACAGTTCTCATTCTCTAATTAGTTGACGTCAATATTAAAACGTGGAAAATCAAATCAAAGTATATCTTAGGAAAGTTTCGCTACCTTTTGTCAACCTATATTTCTCTCCCTATAAAGTATAGGGATTACTATCATAGCAAGTATGTCATGTTAACACACTGTTTCTGTGTAGGTATCATTCGAGCGAGAGCGGATAACGTTATAACTTTTAGCAATAAACGCACTTCGATGTCAACATCTATCATTACGTCACGATATATTGATTTATGACGACAAAAAAAACCAAAATCACTCATTAAAAACAGTTGCTGGTCAAAAGGCAGGAGTTTTCATGTGCATACATAATACATGACACAACACATGTTTCACATCATGAGTTAAACTAATCAATACTGGTTCTCCTACCTGCGTACTGGTCGCCTATCTCCTGGGTCAGCATACGGCCGATGTCGTGTATCCGGGGTAGGTAGATGTGGAAGTCGTAGTTATAGAGACCGTAATGTTTGCTGTAGAAGACAAAGGCTGAAGCAGCCAGGAAGCAGAACCTGGGAGTTATGGACGAGTGTCCATTTCCATCATACACAACCTTGATCTTCCTCCATTTGTTTCCACGCACCACCCTCATCATGGCAGAAGCCAGAGAATTGAAGGTAACACCAATGCGGGTTAACGTCTTGTATTCCGCATTTGAACGGTGTTTATGCAAGCCAAAATCATGAGCGAACCCCCCTGGAGAAATGACCGGGATATTCCACACTGGGGCGTAACGTGCAACCGGTGCAAGGCTGTAGTCACACACGGGTCCGAGGAAAACATCCACCCGTTTCTCCATATAGAAATTGAAGGCTTGTATGGGCGCATCTCTAGCATTACAGTTAGAGTTTCCGTATAGTACAGAGAACCTTACCCCTGGTATGATACTAGAGTGTCGGGGACTGAACAGTTTGGTTCCTAGGAGAGGAAACACGTGCTTCCGGGAGAACAGGAAGTGATGGTTATCAGGCAGGAGGACAACCATCTTAACGTGGAGGTGCTTCTGGTTGGTATCCGTGACAAGCAGAAACAACACGAACAGATTCAACAGCAGCATGATGTTCACATTAATCTGATATTCACAAATCAGAGAAAGTCCATCATGAGCAGTAATATATGTTCTATTTTACAAGTTTTAGAACAAAATGAAAGAATTTTCCACTTTAAAAGGAAGAGAATAAATCACGCACCACTCCTCTGTTACAAATACATTTGACTTGATACATAACTTCCAGGGTATTTCTCACGTAACACAAACTCCTATTCACCTTCGATGACAGAAATGTTCCGTTTCACAAGGTAATCACTTATGTTAAAAAGTTTCACTCAAAGAATAAAAACATAGTGGCAAAGCAATGCAATATCCTTTATGTAGAATTCACAGGTAAAAGTATTTCTCACCAAGAGCAAAGCACATACAAGTCCTTGTAGCCCAGTATTGTCGTGGTATGGCACTAAACGATTTTGATCTATATGCTTCGGATTGTTGTTTCTAATGTCGGTCACATCTAACCAATGGTTTGAGTCATAAACAGTAGTTTGTCGTCCTGTTAAGACTATTATAAGAACCACACACTAATTGAGAAATACTTCCAAACACTTCACCTTCTAATGGTGGTACATGTTTATTATGGTCTATTTAAGAGAGAAATACAGTCAATTTGACATGTCCTAATTGGGTGTCCCCTTCGTATCAACTCGTGTCGACTAAGGCTGGGGCATAGCCATCACTGCGTAGTTTGTTATACAAGTGCAGGGGTGTTTCTGCTAAATAGCTATTTATCCAGACATAGTATTCCCGTGATATACAGGCAACAACGAATTAGAATCATTAGAATTCGAAAGTCCTAACTTAGATTGTGTCAAATTTGAAACCAGGTGTTCTTGAATTACGAAACATATGAAAAGACAATAGCTAGATTGTGAAGGTTTGTTCATTCCTTAGGAATACAATTGATGTGATCTCTGTGTTACACGTAATAAGACTATCCTTACCTGTGCCTGTTAGACTATAGTAAATTGTGTACAGTGTAAACACACTGGAAATTGTTCAATGAAAATTTGATGGAAGACACGTTTTAAACATTACTGATATACATTTCAAATATTATACGGTTAAATGGCCTTTTCAGATATGTCCTATGTTTTGCTTGATGTTATTGATTTGAGATGCATTAATACACATAATTTATAGCCCTTATTCTGATAATGTGTTCAAATTACTTTGACAGGTGTGATAAATTCGTTTCCAATTATTGAATTTGAAGGGTTTCAGATGAATGTATTGTTCACTCATGCATGAAACATATTACTCCCGTTTATCCCATAAACCAATACGAATCAGCACATGAGTTTGACGGCGAAAGGTCCCACTCCTGATTGAATTGTAAGTTGTGATTTGGATTTTACGCCACTTTCTAAAGTAGTTCACCCCTTAATATTGCATCCAGAGCAGGGGGAATGCCTGCAAAATCGCAGTGCTTATGTATCGCATGGGCTCTGGACAGATGTTCAGAAAAGTATTGCACCAAACCTTACTGTATATAAAACGTCTCTTTACAGACAAAGGTGGCGTAACCCCGGCCTGGAATCGAACTCTTGATCTGAAGTCAAACACGCTAATCTATAGTTATAAAATTTTATGCAACGTCGTAAGAACTAAACACGTACCGCCAACACTGTCTTTATGAGGTCCACGTGTTAGAATGTGAGATAATGCACACATAATTATGATCAATAAATGTGTTAACGGCCAGCTGCGATTTCATACCTTGTTCAAACATCTGTATCTTTCAAAATAGGTGTATTCCTTTGACAGCAGCCACGTCTCCTCCAGATAGTATCATCAGATATATCAAACGATACGTACCTAAACACATACACCAAATCATGTAAATTATTATTTAACTTGCTGCATACATACATGTACAAAGACATCTGTGTTCCCTCAATTCACAGTATATGCAGATTATAAGGCAGATTGACGATTGACACAACGTCTTATCACATCCGTGTCGTAAAGGATTCAGTTAGATCTCAGCACTTTATATTGCAGATTTTCCGTAAATATAACAATACACATACATTTGAAGATCGCCAGTGAACAATGAATATGATATACGATCCAGGCCCTTGTCGTATCTGTTCTGTGACTCCGGTGAACACAGAATAATTTTCAAAGTCAACACTTTAACTGCATGTATTTGTCACATGACACTGAATGCCAACAACACAACTTGACAAAGCGGCTTTTCCGTAAGTATAACACAAGATCACACATTTTGAAGATCGCCAGTGAACAATGTATATAATAATATTTAAATAATATTCATGTATGTTCCAGATCCTCGCCGTTTCTGCATTTAAATCCGGTGAACACAGAATAATGTTCAAAGTCAACACTCTAGCAGCACGTATTTGTCACTGGACACTGAATGCCAAGCAAAATATGTGACAATGCAGTTTTCCCGTAGATATAACACAAGATCAAAATGTTTGAAGATCGCCCACTAATCGCTGTATATAGCATACGTTCAAGACCTTTGCCGTTTCTGTTCTTTGACGCCTGTGAACACAGTACATTACTGTGATCCTACATGACGGATGGGTCACCCACGTGGAGACATACTTTCCATACACAAGATCTCGGTCTCAATTCTTCAGGCTTCAATTAAAAGCCCGTAATGTTTGTCATTAACTTATATGAAAAATACAAGTGGAGGCAGTTCTTCCTACTACAGTTGCCAGAACGGCAGGGGAAGATGTGTGTCACTCTCTGCCTAGGAGCCCCTACAAGCTAGAAGCCATCAAGGGCCATTACACACTATGTCGATAGCCAATTGAAATAAAAATTGGCTAACTTCCGTGTTCAAGGCCCATTACAAATCGGTTAGCACTTTCAGGAAGAATTCCATTTCTGTTTTGCACTTTGTTGTGAGAAGGGGAAACGAAAGGGCCGACCACGTATATTTCGCACTTCCGGAAATAGACCTAGCGGCATAGGTTAAGATTCGTTTAGCACTTTCAGTAACAATTCCATCTCACACTGTTTACAGTTTATTCTTTACACTTTGACATACAAAGCGAACAGGCAAAGCCATATCCCGACATTGAATTTCAGCACTTCCAGGGAAATACCTCGTTTCACGATGACCGCGGTTAAGACAGGCAATCATAAACGTTTTCAGGAAACAATGAGTTTGTTTGTCTCACACAGTCAGGCGTAAGATGAGGTAAGAGAGGTTAGTTTCGTGCTAGACGCATATAACAGTAATGGTGTCATTTCGCTAGAAAACACGCAATTTCTGGATTACAGAGCGTCCCTCGGTGCGCCATCAGATTGATGAGTCGCCTTACGATTCCGTCTTCAGAGAGTTTTTAAAAGGGTAATTGTAACACAGATTACACTTTGAGCTTTAAACAAGATTACATTATCCCAACATCAATCTCTGTGTTTCTACTTTGTTTTCCTGTGAAGCAATGACACGGTACGAAGAGAATGTAAAATTGAACTTTGAATTAAATGGTAAGCAAAAGTCAAATGAATATAAATTCTTTGAATTTAGTGATTTACATACTATTGCCGTATCTACTTTAGTAAATTTTAGCTTGAACAATCCCATGGAGACACAGTATAAAAGAAGTAGTCTCACTTTGACATCAATCAATTCAATATTAAGAGTATTTTCAAGACCCGATGTGGTACTTTAAAAAAACAGCTTTACCAAAATTGAATTTAAAAAAATCATGACTCAATGTGTAAAACCTAAGAGAATCGATTCAAATCTTTGAATTATCAGGGGAGAGAATTAAATGGTTCAAGATACTGTCGCTTTGAAATAACGAATTCATCTCGACGTCGGGGATATCGAGGGAGATAAATAAAAGGTGGGGAAAAGGTTGAAACATCCGACACTGATATTTGGCAATCAGAAATTCAACAACAAATTTATCCACTTTGACTCACTGAGCAGATCGGATGACAAGCTACTATTTACATCTGTCTTAAATGTTGACTGTTAAAGTCCGTAATTACAATGAGACTATCAGACATTATGACACTACTGTGGCTAAGCATTGCGGTGAAACCTGCGATCATCGGCTGGAATTCAGTATTTATAGACATGTTGACTGTTAAAGTCCGTAATTACATTAAGCTATAATCCATTATGGCACTACTGTGGCTATGCATTGCGGTGAAACCTGCGATCATCGGCTGGAATTTAGTATTTATAGACATGTTGACTGTTGAACTCCGTAATTACATTAAGCTATAATCCATTATGGCACTACTTTGGCTATGCATTGCGGTGAAACCTGCGATCATCGGCTGGAATTCAGTATTTATAGACATGTTGACTGTTAAAGTCCGTAATTACATTAAGCTATAATACATTATGGCACTACTGTGGCTATGCATTGCGGTGAAACCTGCGATCATCGGCTGGAATTTAGTATTTATAGACATGTTGACTGTTAAAGTCCGTAATTACATTAAGCTATAATACATTATGGCACTACTGTGGCTATGCATTGCGGTGAAACTTGCGATCATCGGCTGGAATTCAGTATTTATAGACATGTTGACTGTTAAAGTCCGTAATTACATTAAGCTATAATACATTATGGCACTACTGTGGCTATGCATTGCGGTGAAACCTGCGATCATCGGCTGGAATCCAGTGTAGCCGTGTACCCAAACCTTACTGCATGTAGAACAGTTCTCTATAGTAGATAACTCGAATCCAAGACCTGTTCAGAAGTCACAGGGTCAACCTCGTTAGTTCTCACTGTCTCCTTCTTATACTGATATACTGACGTGCAAAAAGAAACGGACCCCACATTTTAAGAGAGCATAAAACAAAATACTGTTGTCTAAGAAAGTAAATATTAGATTATTCAATGGACTCATGTTTAGTAAATAAGTACTCACAATTTCTTACATCGGAGTATAATAATTTTATTTTATATACATGTATGTTAAAGTACACTTTGGGTGTTGAAATCACTTTTTGAAGGAGATATTTTGCAAGAATATTTGGCATTATTTAAAAAATGTTAAAATGTAGAACTGTTATTAATATATGAGTTTGTCAACATACATAACATACAAGGATTTTCATATGTCGACGCATTGGTAGTGTAGGACGTCATAAAACGAACCAAAAAGCCCTTTTGGACGCCCCTATCTTGTCTAGTTAAAGATATTCGAAAAATACGGTTCGTTGCAACGTGTGTTTCTCAAAATATGAACAGATAATGGTTCGAAAATTAAAATAATTTAGTTGGCTTGAAAAGACATGACGTAAATCGGTTTCAGTCGTATATATCGGTCGTGGATCTTTGATTTTATATTGGACGTTTCTTTTGCATTCGAGTTTACATGCTGTGTGAGTTTATATGCTTGATAAAATTAATGAGGTGAGTTCAAGAGTGTTTCACTTATATCGCGGCTGCTAGTATTATGGCAGGGAGAAAGTCTGCAACGCCATGTTGCTATGCATTGCGGTGGAACCAGCGAGCATCGGCTGGAACTAGCGAACCATGGGTGGTACTACGCTGAAAATTCAGTGTAGTGTTGCACCTTAACCTCATTGCTTGTACAACAGTTCTCTACTGCAGACAAAGGGAGACCGGAGGGATTCGAACCCCGGACCTCTTGATTCAAAGCCGAACGCGCTTACCACTGCGCTATCCCGCTGCTGAAGGTGTTGAAAAGTAATGCTAAGCTTGCTATTTTCAGTATAGTGTGGTATGGTATTTACGTTACATAAAGTCCTATTAGAAGAAGCTATTTCTATCGAGGTTTACATGTAAGTTAGGCTACATTTACATACAGTGACGTGACTTATGGAACACATTTAGTTACTGAAATGTTATTGGAGAATTATGCTCAGAAGGACTGCAGATAAGCCAAATGGAAACAGGATTAACTGACACAATAGACTGACAAGATCAGGTCTCTAAGCTGTGTCCACGCACCATGTACTTCAGCTCATATTGATTAGCGTTGGGAAGATGTTTTGAAGGTTGTCTTGTGTTTTGTCAGAGCTAAAAGAGGAACGTAAGATCCTGAAAAACAACGTTATTGTGTAACGCCTGTCAGTTAATATTGATTATGAACGAGGAGAATATGGGCCGCCTGTCTATACGATATTATTGCAAGGTTAGAGCAAGAGGAGGAGACAATATGAAAATATTGCTAATAGATAATGGTTATGAAATGTCGTGGATTATACTATTATTTCGACAGAGGCTAACACACATATAATGATATCACAAAGGTACGTTACCCTGTTGAATAAATAGTCTCAAACTAGGAATAAATACAAAGTATGTTTTGCATTAATAATGTTATCCGTCTCTTTCACTGTGAAATTGATCTCAGTGGGGTACTCATGGACAGAATGCTAAACTCGTGACGGGTTAGGTATAAAACTAGCTTTCGCTCGTTTAATACCACACAAGAAGACAGAGTCGACGATTATTCATCAACTCATGGGAAAGTCTGAAGTATAACAAACAACAATTATGGAGCTTTGTTCTTTGATAGATCCTTAATCACACACGTTTTTAAGCTTTTCAAATCACTGGTTAGATAAGCGATAAATGCCGTATTTCACCATTGAAAATCGAATAAATAGTTTTCATGAAATAAATACTAGTTGGATCAATGTCAAATTTTCCAGCTTGATTGGAAAACATCTCGGCTTGAAGACTTGAAGTACATAATTTGGATTAAATTTTCTTTCGACGATTTAACAAATGTCATCCGATTTACCTACATGTGTACATTAAACAAAAACGGGTCCCATAGATCGCCATGTTAAATGTTTTCACAACTATGTATATATGCTGATGAAATTACTGTCATTTCCTATATATAAAACGGAAAATTAAACATAAATGATGAGGTTGTAGCCAAGATGATTCCTCACAAGCATGATAAATGTGAATAGGATCGGAAAAAAATCATATCTATGAAAATTATGTATCCCGGACTAAGGCCACTTGTAAGAGTATTTCACTTATACCAAATCTGCCAGTGTTCCTGCATATAGACAGCTCGAAATACCAGTGTGACTATGCATTGCGTTGAATTAACATTAATAACATTGAATTTCATTAACAGACCAATTCAAGCAATCATGGTACTCAATCATGCTCAAAATTCATCAAAGGGAAAGTATTATCATTTATACAAAACTTCGCTCACTTTAGAACCATATCTTTTATATCTCCCTTCAAAATTGCGAACTCTGATTACAAAGTTAAGAATATCTAATCACAGATTACCTATTGAAACAGTTAGATGGTTTAATATTAATAGAGAAAACAGAATATGTACATTGTGTAAAATTCATGTTGTTTGCGACGAATATCATATCATTTTACCATGACCATATCTTATTGATAAACGTAAGGAGTTACTTCCACCATATTTTTGTAATAATCCATATATTGATAAATTTATTTCACTTATGAAGTCGGATTATACTCCGCTCTTATTCAAATTATCACATTTCGTTAAAGCTGCACTTAGTCTTTTCTAAACCATATTATGTAAAGAATGAATCATTATATGTATGTTCTCTATATCATTGTACCCCGTGGGGTGCCCGGGTTAGAATAGGCCCTCAGCTCCTCCTGCTTGTCGTAAGAGGCGACTAAAAGGGGGCAGTCTGTTTGCCGTGGACTGCGACCTGTACGGGTGGAGGAAGGATGCCTTGTGGACGAGGATTGTGTGTAGCAGAATGCTACCACTGACCAATACACTGCTTCGGCCCCGACTTCATCTAGACAGGTGGCCAGATTGGTCCGGTCTGGTCAATCGGCTGGTCATGCCAAGCACTTGGTTGCGCACATCTTTGCTATCCTTCTTCTTCCGCTGCTACCTCTCTTTACAATTACTTTCTTTACTTTCTTGGTGCTCTCTTGCATACCTTCACCACCTTTCAACAATGCTTTCCTTCCTGATGTACTATCCCTACTCTCGGGTCTCTCTCTTAGTGCAATCTTGCACACATTCATCAACTTTACTCAGCTTCCAAGATAGTGGTGGCCAATGGGCCAATCCAGTGAAACATTGGCAACGTTTTAGTGGAGTATATCATCCTGGTATCCCCGGTGCTGTCAGCAGGAGACCCGCTGACATACAGCATTGCCCTTGTTGGTGCTCCGTGGTGGGTGGGGATCCAGTTTGACGAAATGCTTACCAACCAAACATGAACCGTTCAGCAAAAAACAAGCGAAATTTGTCAACAGATGAGTGTCCCTCTTCTGAGGAAGAGGCAACATCATCAAAATCATCTAAAATTTCAAAGTCATCCAAATCAAAACCTTCAACTTCAATGTCTACTTCTCATCCAATTTCAAGCACCTTTCCGCGATTTCTGGTCATTTCATCCATTGATGATAAACCTCTCCGTCTCAATCCTTTCGCCACCGCCAAGACCATTCAAGGTCTGGCCGGTGATGTAAAGGAAGTAAAGAAGATAAGGAATGGGTACCTTCTTGTGGAAGTAAAATCAAAACAACAGGCATCATCTCTACTAACCTTGCAGGCCATTATTGACAAACCTGTTAAGGTTACTCCTCATACATCGCTAAACAGCAGCAAAGCCATCATCCGCGATAAGGATCGCTGTCTTGATGATTCATCCGAACAGGAGCTTCTTGACAACCTGAAGAGCCAGGGAGTGACTGCTGTTAAGCGGTTCACTATCAAGAAGGAGGATAACATCATCAAGACGCGAACGTATCTATTAACCTTTTCAACCCCACAAGCTCCAAAAACAGTCTATGCAGGGTACTACAAACTCCCCACGGAATTATATATCCCTAACCCCCTCCGTTGCTACCGGTGCCAGGAGTTTGGCCATGGAAGCAACTCCTGCAAAGCGGATGGCCGTGTTTGTCCACAGTGTGGCAAACCGGACGATGAAAGCCATCCAGAGAAGTGCAAGGAGTTGCCGAAGTGTGCCAACTGTGCTGGCGAGCACATGGCCTCCTCCAAGGAGTGTCCACAGTGGCAACAGGAGTCTAAAATCCTGAAAGTAAAATTCACTCAAAATATCTCTTTCCCTGAAGCAAAACGCCTTGTTACTGAGGGTCCTAAACCCTCATACTCAACCATAGTATCATCAGCAACTGCCACTAAACGCTCTGTATCAACTCAGACAGACATTCAGTGGGTGAGTGATCCCCCAACTCAATACAAAATCCGCGATTCAACTTCTTCCACAATAGGTACCATGACATTCCCTCTTCTGTCCCTTACAGAGCCTGTAAAAAACCGACAGGATCTAAAATACCTCCAACTGCAAACAAAAATTCAAAACCATCATCCTCAAAACAAAATCCTAAAAATTCCAAATCCAAATCCAAATCAGCAAACCGCACTCCCAAAGGCCAGAGGAGTGCGGTAGAGATCTACAACAAATATGGATCTCTTGACCATGAGTCTGATGACGTCCTTATGGACGCATCAGACACAGCATCTCTTAACAACTCCCCCAAAAAGGGGCACAGGGCTCGGTCCAAGGACCGTCGTCTTTCTCCTGTAAAACCTCCATCATGAGGCTTTTAATATTTTATTTTATCCTAGCATCCATGGCGATTCTGCAGTGGAATTGTCGAGGCTTTAAGGTAAATTTTAATGAATTGGGCTTGTTGGCCAAACAATACAATCCCCAAGCTATTTGCCTTCAATAAACTCATCTTAAAGATTCTGATAAAGCTGCAATGAGACCATTCACTTTTTATAATTCTTTCTCCCCTTCTGCTGAAAGGGCAAAAGGGGGTGCTTCAATTTTAGTACTGATGGAATTATCCACAGAGAAATTCCATTAAAAACACAATTACAAGCTGTAGCTGTCAGCTTATCATTATTTAAAACTTTAACTCTCTATTCTTTATATATTCCACCATCTCAAGATCTTACTATAAAAGATATTGATCAACTTGTTACCCAAATATCTAAACCTTTTATTATCATGGGTGACTTCAATGGTCACAATCCCCTCTGGGGTAGTAATACCCTAGACTCTAGGGGTAAAATACTAGAAAGTTTCCTCACTCAAAATGACTTATGTCTATTTAATGATGGCAAAAACACATATCTACATCCTGCTATAGGATCATATACAGCTATAGATTTATCAGTAACTGATGCATCCCTTTTACATGACTTTTCATGGTCAGTCCATGAGGATACATGTGGGAGCGACCACTTCCCAATTGTATTAGAACCCTCATCAGCTATTCCCGAGGAACACAATCCTCGTTGGAAATTTTCCAAGGCGGATTGGGGTACATTTTCTGCTCTATGCCGTGATCATATTATATTTGATGAAATAGTTAATGCAACTGATCCTGTTGAGGCCTTTTCGAAAGGTCTCATTGATATAGCAACTGACACTATCCCTAAAACCTCGGCAAATCCACGCATTCACAAGCCATGGTTTAATGAAAGCTGTGATACTGCCATTAAGGCACGTAAAAAAGCTGAACGCAAGCTCAGTAAACGACCTACAAGAATTAACTTAGATAACTGTCGCAAGGCTCGAGCTAAAGCTCGACGCACAGTCAACCAACAATAACGCGAATCTTGGAGAGGCTATGTCTCTAAGATCAATTCCAGAACATCAGCAAAGTCTGGAATATGATTAGTAGAATTAAAGGCAAAGGTTCCAAATCTACAATAAAACATCTTAAGGTCAATGATGACCTTCTCACATCAAAATCTGACATTGCCAATAAGTTGGCTGAAAAAATCTCTAAAAATTCTTCATCAGCAAATTATGTCCCTGCTTTCCAAAAGTACCAAATGGTACAGGAAAAACGACCACTTAATTTCAAATCTGACAATGGAGAAGATTATAATGAACACTTCTCCTTGTCAGAGCTCAAAACTGCACTTTCTAAAGCTCATGATACAGCAACCGGCCCTGATGAAATCCATTATCAGCTTCTTAAACATTTACCGGAACCTTGCCTTGAGGTTCTACTTCATGTATTTAATCATATATGGGAAACAGGTGATTTTCCATCTTGTTGACACAATGCTACTATTGTGCCAATCCCAAAACCTGGGAAGGATCATACAGACCCTTCCAACTACCGTCCTATAGCCTTAACAAGTTGTGTATGTAAAACTATGGAACGGATGATCAATGATCAGTCTAGTTTGGTACTTGGAAACTAATAAATTACTTACTGATATTCAATGTGGTTTCCGCAAACAACGTAGTACCACTGATCATCTAGTTCGTTTAGAATTATTTATTCGTGATGCATTTATTAACAAAAAACCTGCTGTGACTATCTTTTTCGATTTAGAAAAAGCTTACGACACTACATGGAAGCATGGCATCCTTAAAGATTTATTTGAATTTGGCTTGCGAGGTCGTATGCCTCATTTTATATCTAATTTTTTACATGACCGCCAATTTAAAGTACGTGTGGGTTCCACCCTTTCTGATTTCTTTGATCAAGAAATGGGTGTCCCACAAGGTAGCATTTTATCTGTCACATTATTTAGCATTAAAATCAACAGCTTGGCTAAAGTCTTAAATGACCATACAGATGGTTCACTATTTGTGGACGATTTTGGAGTTTCCTGCAGAGGCAAAAATATGCCATCATTCGAGCGCCAATTGCAACTCTGCCTCAATAAAATCCATCAATGGTCGTTGGAAAACGGCTTCAAATTTTCCAAAGCTAAAACATCTTGTGTGCATTTTTGCAATATGCGCAAAATGCACCCAGATCCAGAACTATTTCTGGATAAAACTCCAATCAAAGTCGTTCCTGAGGCCAAGTTTCTTGGCCTCACATTTGATAGTAATTATCATTTATCCCACACATTAAAAGCTTTAAAGCTAAATGCTTAAAGGCATTAGACCTTTTAAAGGTCGTATCAAACAATAAATGGGGTGGAGATGAAGAAACTCTTCTTCATCTTTATCGATCACTCATCCGCTCCAAACTGGATTATGGATCCATAATATATGGATCTGCCCGCCCCTCATATATCAAAATGCTAAATACAATCCACCACCAGGGTCTCAGGCTTTGTCTTGGGGCCTTCAGAACTTCACCTGTTGAAAGCCTTTACGTTGAAGCTGATGAGCCATCTCTTGAAGATCGGCGCATCAAGCTAGCACTTCAATATATAACCAAATTAAAATCAAACCCTTCAAATCCTGCATACAACTGCGTATTCAATCCTGAATACCAGCAGTTGTATAACTCAAAACATCATGACACATGACATAACTACATTATTTTTTCCGATTCACTTTCTTGCCTACAAGCAATTGAAAACTGTAAGAGTGATCACCCAATTATCAGGGATATTTTATTACTTCATAATTCTTGTCTCCAATGCGACATCGTCTTCTGCTGGCTTCCTAGCCATATGGGTATAAGAGGTAATAACAAAGCTGACTCAGCTGCTAAATCCGCATTAAACCTCAAACATATTTCTCCTACCAAAGTTCAATATACGGATTCCAAACCTGCTATTAAATATTACATTAAACAACGTTGGAAGTCCCAATGGGACCAACAACATCATAACAAACTTCACACTATTCAACCTCATTTAGGTTACAAATCTCTATCCTCTTTTACCCGGCAGGAAGCTTGTGTCCTACGACGATGTCGTATTGGACATTCTCATCTTACTCACTCATATCTTTTAAAGGGGGAAGATCCCCCAGTATGTATACCCTGTCAGTGTCCTCTCACAATCAAACACATTCTATGTGAGTGTTGGGACACTGCACATATCAGGGAAACTTTTTATCCTTCTATTTCAATCAATCAAGTTTTTACTCATTTCGGTGAGCATCGTGTTTTAGATTTTTTGAAGGCTATACACCTTATTGACAAATTGTAAATTTTAACTTTTCATTATCAGCTTTTATTCAACTTGTGATAATACGCTGATGTTTTTACGGCCTTCGTGTCGTGTTCTGTTTTTCAATTGCAATTTTCATTTTTAAATTAGGCAAATAAATTAAATATCTCGCCGCTAATGGCTGCAATACTGCCGAAGCGGCGTTAAACAATAACTCACTCACTCACTCTATATCATTGTAAATGATTCATGAGAATAAAGTTCTGTTCTGTTGAAAGCTGCAAGCAGTGTTGAACCAGCGAGACATGGGTGGCATTCCACGGTGCTATTCAATGAAGCATAATTGCACGTAGAACAGTTCAAAACTTCAAGCAGAAAACGTTGTCGAGATCTTTGCGGGATTCGCAAATCAGACATCAATCGAAATTTGTATAATGATTTAATTCGTAATACTTTGATGTCAAAATGATTGCTCAAATCTAGTCCCTTGTGTGACGTCACCGTCTTCCATCTGACATCTTTTAGTTAAAATAATATTTCCCCTCCTCGGAGTTTGAAAAACACACGGCAAAACGGTGTGTACTTTTATACTAATAGAATATATAAGTGTGATATGACTAGTTTCTCATTTGAAATAATTCCCTGTGATATATTACGTGGAACACCAAAGTGATATTTAAATTATTTGATATTAATTGTTGAAAATATTGTTTATTTAATTGCTAAATTTCATGACTCCTATTTCTGTTTTTGAGGTTGAAAAAAGATTTACCTCAGGAACACCTTCATCAACTTCATCACAAACAAAACAGAGGATATTGTAACTTCAGTCAGTAAATAAACTTAGGCTTACAGATTCCTGCTTTTTATCTTAATTTTTCGAAGAACGAAGAACTAGAAAACTGAGATATTTTAGTTGTTCGTTCCTTGAAATACGAAGAACTAGACAGTATGGAAGATTTCAGTTCTACAGTCAGTGGACATAAGTATTCGTCACTCGACGTTTTTTCCATAGACGTGCATGGTATTTTAGTGTAGCCTAAATACTTGTCATGGATTTATTTTCTATCTATACTATTGAAGTTGTCTACACTTGTGAAGAATAATCTTGGCTACAATCTTATAATTTAAACTTAATTTTCCATTGGTTATCGAAGGAATGAAAACAATTTGATTAACATATATACATAATGGTGATAACGTTTAACATGGCCGTCTATGGGAAACGTTTTTATTTTAAGTACATAATTAGCTACATCTGACGTCAATTATTAAATATTAGTCCGGAAATTTAACGGAAATTATGTACTTCAAGCTGAGATGTTTTCAATTAAACCTGAAAAGTTTTACAACGATCCATTTAGAACTCATCTCAAGAAAAGTATTTAAGCTAAACTAAAATAACATGCAAGTCTATGGAAATAACGTCAAGTGACGGATACTTATGTCCACTGACTGTACGTTCTTCGCTCTTCGTCGTTCATTATCGTTGTAATAGACCTACATTACTTTACCTACACCAGTGAAAGGTGGTCGGAAAATCAGGGGATATCGCAACTTAATTCAGTTAGTTAATACACTCTGATTGATAAATTCTTACTTAATTCTTCATTTTTCGAATAATTACGAACTAGAAACCTGAGATAGTTTAGTTCTTTGTTCTTCGCAGAACGACGGACCAGACAGTATGCCTGGTTTTACTTCTTCATGCTTCGTTTATCATTCTTCATTGGTCGCTGTAACACACTTAATTTACTGTACCTACACCACTATCAGATGGTCAGACAATAAGGGGATATGTCGATATCACTCAGTAAAAGGCTTGTAGTTCTATGAAAAATAAAGGTAGTGACTGACATATTTATGTATTGTTAATGTTGTGGACATGATGGACAACCTCAAATAATGCCATTAATACTCGTAAAAGTTTGTAAATTTTCCGAATTTGCGTGTTTGTGCGTAGTAGAACAATGATAAATTAAAGCAATGAAATAGCGGATTGCATGAACTTGCACACGCTTAGAGAACCCTTGGTGATGCAGCAGAATCAATAATCAACCGGTGGCAGTTACAACATTTGACGTCGCAGCGGCAAAGCAATTTTCAAGACCTTTTACAAGCTTTTATTGTAGATGATCGGTATCTGCAGATATACCTAAATGTCTCCAAAATATTAAGACAAACATAATCAGCTTTCTAATTCTGATCGAAAATAGTCAAGTCAAAGTTAGGTCATGATATCGAAAAACAACCCTAGCTGATCTTTATCCTGTTTAATATGATCGCTGATACAGGCCGCATATGCAACGAGGGTGGTATTTACGTATTGATACGTCAGTGACTTCTGACCCTTTAACATTCATACGACAACACTCTGTGACGAAGTTCCCTGATTCATGAAAAAGTTCACATTGTTCGAATGAGAAATCAATGGGCTTTCACATGATGTAATTAGTATCTATACTGAGGGATACAATAAGGGATCGCCTATTTCTTTATTGATGAAAACAAAATGCCGTACAGGTTTCAATGAGAGTTTACATGTTCACTACCCATAACCTGGCGCCTAAACGCACCAGGTTCAATAGGAGGGGTTCATGAAAATCGTGCACTTCATGTTTTACCATCATTTTTCGGGTATAAAGGCTACCTGTGCCAGAATAGAGTCAGTTCTGTTTTTTTCCTGAACATGGCAAGACAGTACATGACTTTGGCTCAGACATGGCAGGCAATAGGTATGGTGAGATCAGGCCACTCTCTTCGAAAAGTTGCAAGACACTTTTAAAACTCAATCAATGTCTTATCTCGCCTCTGGAACCTCTACCGTCAGACTGGTGATGTTGCGATGAGAAAAGGTCGAGGACGACCTAAAAAGACAACACCGAGACAAGACCGAATGGTCGCACGGCGTGCCTTGCAGAATCGATTCACCACAGCATCGAAAATAAATGCCGATCTCAGGGCTGCCACGCGAGTACGGGTATGTGACCGTACTGTACGTAACAGACTAAAGGCAGCAGGTTTAAAAAGCAGACGACATTTTGTTGGCGTACGGATGACACAGCAGCATAAGCAAAGAAGACTGGATTGGGTGCGGCAATATGGTGTGAGACAGCTACGTCATTGGCGTTATACCATGTCCAGTGACGAATCGAGATTCAATCTGGACTATGCAGATGGCAGAGTGCGTGTTTGGCGTCGCCGAAATGAGAGGTACCAGCAGGACACCATTAAACAACATGACAGATACGGTGGTGGGTCGGTCATGGTATGGGGCGGAATTACCTACGTCAACAGAACAGATCTGATTCGCCTCGACGGACGACTGACAGGTGTTCGATACCGTGATGAGGTCTTACGTCCTGTGGTAGCACCTTTTGCCAGGAGAACAGGTCGCCGTTTTGAACTCCAACAGGACAATGCTCGTCCGTATACGGTTCATGTCTCAGCTGATTTTTTGAGAAACAGTAACATAACAGTGTTGCCTTGGCCTGCCAAAAGTCCGGACATAAACCCTATTGAACATCTATGGGATGTGCTAGGTCGATGGGTTCATGAGAGACGTATAGTACCACGAAATCTTGATGATCTCTTCTAGTGTCTGCAGCAGGAATGGCGTGACATTCCGAGAGCTACAGTAAGAAACCTGATCGGAAGTATGCAAAGACGTTACCAGACAGTCGAGAGAGCACGTGGGGGCCATACTCGATACTGACATTCTTCATTTAACCTGTAGACAATGACAATAATCTGTATGAAATGAATTGAATACAATCTGTGACAACATGTGGTTTTATGCGATCCCTTATTTTTTTCCTTGAGTATATATACAATTTTATGCATAACAAATGCATAAATTTTACAAGATTATGTTCAGAATATCCTAACCTAGCTTATTTACAATTTTGGAAATTCAATGTATTCTTGTTAGAAATAATGGCAAATTTGCGAAAATGTCGGCAAATGAAAACATCAATCGCTTACTTTTTTGTAAAATCCATGAAAATAAATAAAGAATTTCACTTACACTTCTTATAATCTCACACTCTTCCAAAAATAAATAAACATGTATCTGAGCATTGCTTGTCAATTCTTGTTTTCAAATATAGCAATATATTCAACGTGTCGTCAACAGCAGTGCCATATCGGCCATTTTTTTCAAGTCACCCCATAGAAAACTTATTATGCTAGGCGAAGAAATCCGAATAATAAGGCGCCGCTAGCCGTATCTATTTTTTTAAATGGTCGTCGATTTAACCATAGAGTGTCATAAATTGTTACGAGGTTGTAATAATTATTTCATCAGTTCGTAGAGTCAGTGTTCTCGACCCGATTAATTAGCATAAGTTAGCACTTGCCTGGATGTGCCCACTGTTTTTATGATAAATCGCTGTGAGTAAATTCGAATTTTGATAATAATTTAAACATTTATGAAAAATAAATGTCAAATCCTTCCATTATGACCAATTTTCATCATGTTTGAGTTCACGTTCGAAGTACGAAATGTGTTTGACATGACATGGATCGACTTTCCGATCTACGATTTTACAAGTTGGAAGTTCAGCCGTGAAACATAAGTCATCTCACCTCGCTATGAAACGTAAATTACAAATGAACAAGTCTCGGCTATGTGAAATAATTGTATGAATACGATTGTTGAATGATTCATATTCATTATTTTTTTAATTTTCATTTTAATTTTGATAGAAATTATAACCGTTTTCAAGCGAAATCATAGATGGACATGTCAGTTCGAATTCATTGCAAATGGATGCCACTGTGTCGTCTCGGCTACGTCACACAATATTTTGGTATTCTGATATAAATTAAATGAATGCACATGTTATAACATCCGTGAAATTAACAAGAATGACAAAACAATAAATTTCAAAGAATAAATTCGAACAACTAGTGTTTGAATCGGCAGTGCAGTGATAAACGAAACATGATAGTCACATGATAAATTATGTACAGTCAAGCCCATCACGTGACAAATACGACGACGCTACCCGACCCAAATTTTGATTGTATGTTTCAACTTTTCAAGACCATATTTACATAAATCTCCAACAGACAATTAAAACAATTTATTCTAACTTAGGTTTTAAATGGAAGATTTAGTTTATTTGATTTGTTGATTTTGATAAATTTGTAATCGGTGAAGGACATACATAACAATGGCGAGTAACGAGTGTTTGTTGACGGTCATGTTTCGCGATATCGATAAATGATTGGCGTTGAAATATATATATAAAACAACTGTAATGCTATATGCTTATATTTGGAACACAGACAAGTGAATAGATACATTATGTTTTACCTTTTGTGTACATTTATTACGACTGATGTGTTATTTTACAAATATTTCACACGGAAGTTAATGCATTGTTCATTGAAGAAGATCCATTGTTACAAATTACGTCGAAATTTTATAAATACAACGGAGATCGTTTGTGACAGGCTCTTATTTTCTGAAAGAAAAACACATATCATCATCATAATTTGTTTCTGGTATACAATTTAATTCTGAACAAAATGGTGTAAAATTGGGGCTGCATGAATAATTATTGACAAAATAATTCGAGTTTGAAAATGTAGTACAATTTTACAACTACTGTTGTTATTATTTCACTTTTTCCATAGCCAAGTGTAAACATAATTGATATTTGAAAAATATTACGTTAATTACTAATTTTTCATGACAATAATAAGTTAGAAACAAATGTGACTCAGATATTTATTTTAATTTTTTTTTAAATAATGTTAATTACGAAGGAGAGAAACGCTTTAAATGAAGGGTATCCATGTGACATAATTGTTACAATTTGACCAATCTGACGCTCTCTACGAAAACCTGAAAACAATCCAGCTGGCTAAAGGTTAAACGAATGTTAAAGGCGAGTAAATGATAAACGTTTCATTACTTCTTCTATGTCCATTATCGAATGGGTATCCACGTAGTGATTCAATGGTTAGAGGAGATTTGTAGTACATGAACATCGATATGTATACACCAATCAAAGAGTTCAACATTTCATGCCTTTAACAAGTTTTATCTGAAACGTGTATGAAACATTTTTCAACTAAACGTGAGAGTCAAATGTATTCACGTGATTTGGTTAACAGTCATGAGGTTTTGAAGTGATATATGCTTGATGGTAATTTACTTATATGGATAGAATTTCTTAATGATTCAACTTTATTTGGTTTCGTATTACGATCGATTTGTTCAATGCGACCGTGGCAAAGATGTACGGGTTGAGGTCAAAATATAAATTGATTGACGTGTGGTCCGATGTGTTAAATGGGCTATAGCAAATATTATTTTTTCAAATTTCATTTATATTTACGTAAGAGGTAAAACATCGTATTACACAAACGAATTATCCGTAATGGCAAATACGGTTTTGCGTATAAGCCCAAAATGACATGCTGGCCATTTTAATGTGAACACATTTTATTATTTCGACTTACAAAAACGATTCCCATGGCTTTACCGAACGATGTACATGCATTTTTAACTTGATTTCTCGAAGAGAGAAGGGTATTTTACTATTAGTGACATTATTTTTCAAATACATATCAACTTATTTGAGCGAAAAAACGTGGTGCTGCCCCTTTAACGTTTTCTCATTGCAAATTAAGTTACTGTTATTTTGTTATCGATAAATGATATGTTTTTATCGGCTGTTTAGTGTTTTCTCGGCGATTGCTCTGAGGCTGTACTTTTCTTTAAATCATTCCAGACACAAGGGTCATATAGGTTTAAGGGTCACAAGGATGTGAACTCTACATTACAAGCGTCAGTGCAAGCATTATACTGGTGTGGGTTTTGGCATATGGAGCTTCCTTCCCTTACCATTCCAGGAAACTACAAGTGATCACCTACGTTGTTTTTGAACAATACCTCATTTGAAAACTTGACCCATATTTTCGAAGCTCTCTAAGCGCTAAGATAGTCGTAAATGCCATACATTAACATTGACTATCTTAGCGCTAAGAGAGCTTCGATAATACGGGCCCTGTACTGTAAATTTGATTAACTGTGCGTTTTAGTCAAATGATTTATATAATAATTTCCTCTGAAAATTAGTTATTAATTTGCTATTTGTATTGATATTGAAAAGGTGGTTCTGTTTAACCATGCGGAGAATTTCGTTGTATGACATTTCTCACAGGAAATAACTTCAATACTGTACAATCGGCGTTAAACAATGCACTCCAACATTCCATTGCATTAATAACATTGTTAAATTTGATTATTTTCAGCATAATGGCAGGAGTATTCATACCGTCAGTTAAAAATGTATATTCAAAATTGATATTGTCAATAAACTCATCGAGGCGCACGTAAAATAACCACTTTCAGAGAGATTTCACATACCGATCACTTTGAAGGAATTTGTTATTGTTCCCTACAATAGTTCCTACGTCAGGAGAAATGTCTCATATTTTCAATAATGTACATAATCTCCTATAACTTACAAAATAACAATAACAACCATCTATTTTTTTCAAATGCTCTATCCGATCTCAAGAGCAGTCGAAATGTCTCTTTGGATGTTTCCAAAACAAAATGTCTCTTCAGGGAATCGTGTCTCCATTAGATAAGTCAAATTTTGGTTACTGTCCAATAAGAAACCATATATCATTCAAATGTGTATCCAAATAACCTTTGGACTCGAATTTGAATAACACAATGGATGTTATCAATCACATATATGATTTTGAAATCGAATAAAGGGAAGTAAATCTTCCAACCTTATTGTCGTCACAATGTGCTCCCTGTTCGTGCAGTAGATAAACTTTCTCCTCCAAATTTAAAGACGTTTGTTCTTGTATCTGTTTTGACTTTGCGGAAATAGATACAGAGAATTTCAGGTCAAGAGGTTCATGGTTCGAATCCCGCAAAGGGCACGGCAACTTTTCTGTGGAGAACTGTTCTACACGCAGTAAGGTTTGGATGCAATGCTGCACTGAATTTCAGTGCAGTAACACCACTGATTCGCTAGTTCAAGCCGATGCTCGCATGTTTCACCGCAATGCATAACCACCTCGGCGATAGGGCTTTCTCCCTGCAATAATACCAGCAGCCGTGATATTTAAAGGTACATCCATTGTGTTGTTGAGGGTCAAATATGACAAACGTTATAAATGGTTTTATTTTATCGAGATGTACCAACTGTTACCGAAAACAACCATTTTAATGATGCTCGACTTAGTATATTGACGATAAGTAGGTAAAAGTAGTGATTTCTGATCAAAAACCGGACAATGCACCGCGTGTGGCGCGCGTCAATGAGTCAAACGTTATTTTGGAATCTTGTTTACACCAGACAAAATAACAAATTTGGGTTGATAATGTTCAATAGGTCAATTAACTACTGTGTATGTACATGGGACGTGCACTTTCGGTTTCTGAGCATGCATAATGATGTTACTCGATTTTAATTGGAAAATAGTAATTATGATATATTTGGCGTTTGGGGATGAATATGCAAGCTAAGTGAATTTTTTTGTATTGCAAACAGCACATATAGTGTGTTGGAACGTTTTAAAGCCAAATAAAATTTTATGAAACACAATGGATCCACCTTTAAGTGAAATACTCTTAAAAGCGGCGTTAAACTTGACTTCACCTCACCTCACCTTACAAAGGATTTGTGAAACATAATCTTATCAATGCGTATGTAAATGAAGTCATCAACAGATGAATATTCAAAAGATGTATATGGCAGAATTTCTGCAATTGCTTCTTTAGCGCCAAAAACTTACATTTAATAAGTAAAGCTTATTTCCCAAAGAAGTCGGGATAAAAACCTGTTAACATATGCATCGTAGATCTCTGTCAACAGCCTCTAGATTTGATTTGCAATATTGATGGGTTATTTATAATTCAATTTATGCAGTGTATAAATGACAGGAATGTTAACTACAGCGCCAGCTCAACGGACCAATTATATCGTTCGAAGGGGTATTGACTGCGGAATTACATTCACGGGAGAGGTTTTTATGGTCGATTTTCGAGTTTGAAGGGCTATTAAAGTTAACTTAGGAGAGACATATGATGACAATGAGTCTGGTTTTGCGCAGAAATGTATAATTGATAGGTACGTGCGTTCATTTGTGAATGTCACCAATTCTTAGCGTAACTTTTGATCAAATGTTGAATGGACCCTCAGGTCGGCAAAATGGCTACTCTTTTGTTACCTTTTTTCAATTTTAATTCCTGTGGTGTAAATGTCGGTTTTGTCCAGTGTTAAACATAGGCAGACTTGACGAGCAGTTTTGTTCCCATATGTTTAATGTATGCTTCGTAACTGTTTTTATTCACACACGTGATTATGCATGTATAACCTGCTAGGGTTTTAACTTACACGAATCGCACGTGCATTTCATGCATATTACGACCAGACGCTTCGCGTCCGTTGTCAATTTCAAGACTTGCTTGAAAAAACGCAAACGAAAATCTTTACAATAAGTATTACGCTTGCAAACATTGATTGATCTGAAGAATATTTCATAAAACGAACATGGTTTCCCAAGGAAAAGAAAAATAAGTTATCAAAATTCGCCGAAGACCTGATTGTTGTCACGGCCGAATGAAATGTACAACACTTCTGTCAAGGAGTAATCAAAGTGTTGCGTCTGCTGTAACGATTAGCTGGAGGCGTCGATTTCTCACGAAAAATAAATCAACATATTTTGACACCGCTGAAATTAATTTATGAATGACTGACTACTTTTCCGATGATGTTGTTTTATTTTGATATATAATTATAAGCAAAATATTGTTGAATTATAGATTGTTATAAATTAGACGTAATGTATGGGATTTTCATAAATTTGCACCTTTATTCAATTGTTCATGATTGTTTATCCATTGAACTGAAGTGAATCATAAACTTCAATCACTTGGATCGATATTGAGGAAATCTAATAACTTACATATCATTTTCATACAAAATGTAACTATGCATGCATATGACGCCAAGCTATGGGGAAATACACGTGTGTCATATACAACATGCATATATAAATATGGGGACAAAATTAAGCAACCCATTATTAAAAAATAATATCTGATGCCTTGGGGGCATGACGATTTGGCTGAGATAATCACTCTCGAAATGAGTAAGCAGATTTTGTGACTGATTTCATCTCAACGAAAAATTCCTCAAATTGATCCTCAAAAAATAGATTTTGTGCCTAAACTACGTGATTAACTTAAAGTTAAAGAGATGCAAAAAACATGTTTATTTATAAGTTGTCTTTCACACATCAAACATATTTTATTTTGCAAACAAAGGAAGACACTGGTTTCACTGCGTATAACCATACATCGGAAATAGCGAGGTGTACGGCGGCACATTGTTCCTAGCGAGGAGCCGATATCGAAAGAAGAGGTATGTATTACTTCTCAACTCTAAATAATCCATATCCTCTCGATGATTTAAGCCCCAATGCTTAGTAAAATATGTGTTTACATGTTTCGCAAACAATGTACGTTAACTAATGAACTATTAAGTATGTGCGAGTAAATTGCTCATTCAGGCCTTCGCTGCAATCGGCGACCTGTCCGTGTTTACATCAAATATTAAGGGTTGGGACACTGAACATATCAGGGAAACTTTTTATCCTTCTATTTCAATCAATCAAGTTTTTACTCATTTCGGTGAGCATCGTGTTTTAGATTTGTTAAAGGCTATACACCTTATTGACAAATTGTAAATTTTAACTTTTCATTATCAGCTTTTATTCAACTTGTGATAATATGCTGATGTTTTTGCGGCCTTCGTGCCGTGTTCTGCTTTTCAATTGCAATTTTCTTTTTTAAATTAGGCAAATAAATTAAATATCTCGCCGCTAATGGCTGCAATACTGCCGAAGCGGCGTTAAACAATAACTCACTCACTCACTCACTCAAATATTAAGAAATACAGTGAATAAATCGCATTATTAATGTGTATTGTTTTGTTTCCCATGCTTTCTAAATCCATTCATAACATAAAGCATTACTGAAGTTTTTCAATTAGTCGGCAATGGACGTTTTTCTATTGATGGGTGATGTACGGTCGCTAGTTGCAGAAGTAAAAATTACTATACTGTTCCTTGCTTTCTTTGTGTACAGTTACTAGCTGGTCAAAGAACTACATGTGTCTTAATGTCAGTATACGATACATTTTGAACACATCTATGTATGTGTTGTCAATGGAGAATTAACAATATTTGAAACAATATATTTGAGGAGACTTGTATTAGTGTTAATGGTATTTTGTATAAGCATTCACGCCTGTAACCTTATTGTGCCCAACGCAAATTAAACTGAAGTACAAAAGAAAGTACACACCTCAGTTGGTTTTATCATATGTATGATTTTCAATTACAAATATCTTAAATTTCGACGCCGTACACTAAACCTGAAAAATGCAGCGTTTAGTCATCAGCCAAGGACTACTTCTGCATGTTTTTTAAATTTCTTTGAAAAAAAGGATATTTCGAGTCTATAAATATTTCAAAACATATTTTGGATGAAACAAAACTGTTCATCGATTTGAAAGACATCTTCTTTCTTGTCCCTGTCTACATTAAACAAAGCTATTCTAACTAAAAGTTAACCAGTTACCAATGTAATTCATTCAAACTACTGCAGATTTGTGTTATTGTATCATGCCATAATCAAATGCATCTAAAAAAATAAATATTGAATTAATCGAAACCAACTGAGTTGTATACTTTCTTTTGTACTTCAGTTTATGCGTTTTCAGACAATGTACAATGTATCAAGACAGCTCCTTTGACGTGACCGCCAATGAATACATTTTAATGCAGATACTCCAAATAATGTATTTTCCTGTACCATGCACTTATACACGTAAGAAAAACGAGCCATGGGCTTTGTAGCTCATGCGAAATTGTTGAATTGCTGCTTAAATCAGATTAAAAGATTTGTGTGTGTAATTACAATTGCTTCAAAGGATATGTCAACACAAGATTTAAGAATTCTAGTCCTTTTTGTTCATTTAAAGTAGTATAAATAGAAGTATGGGCTCTGTGGCTATCCTGCTGTATAGTGATTGATGTTGTAGACTAAAATAAATAGTTCAGATAAAACAGATAAAACACAATAATAGCCATACTTTTCAAACATAAACGTCTAATACTGATCAGTGTCAGTGCATGAGACCAACACGACTGGATCATATGGCTGAGACCAACACGACTGGATCATATGGTTGTCTAAATAATAACAATCCTGCAATGATCTAGAGTAAATTCTCAAAGTAACCTACCGGTAATATAATTCAATTAGATTCCCGAAATCATGATGCATTATTTTAAACAGTCCAATCTTTGAGGAAATTTATGACACATAAGTTGAGGAAGTTTCCCAATAAACATACACAATTTATGAATATCTTATTTATATTTCAAGTCTTTTTTGGGCAGGAATTTTAATTTCGTCGTGTTGTCTGACTGGTATTTTGCTAGAAACCGGACACAAGGTTACTAGAAGCAGTACAGTACACCAAATACATGACCCATCATTACAGGTGTTTATTGTTATATTTAGATATTTGAATCACAGTTCTGTACAATTTATAGTTTTACTACATTTCAAATAACACGTCAGAGTTCAGTTTGTATTTATTAAATGGATTTAACAGCCTCAACATATATAGAAAACATGATTACATGTACGAGCTATCTTTCATAACGGTGAGCAATCCTGTTATTAGTAACATGTTTGCTTTCAGTACATGTGTCAATCATCTTGAATTAAATTATGGTGTTTCTAGAAGTTATTAAAATCAAACTCACGGTGAAATAAGTTGACAGAAAAACAATAACAGCAATGACATTGTTTCTGTCAGCAATAACGCTCCTCGCTAGGAACAATTTGCCGCCGTACACCTCGCTATTTCCGCTGTACGGTTATACATAGTGTGTTTGTGAAATGTCATCCTTTGTTCAACAAGTATTGACAACTATTGACGAAAAGGCTCTAATCATATTATTTTAATGCATTTTACATTCCTTCCAGTTCAACCCCTTAACTCAACGCTTCTTTTTGTTTTAAAGGGGTTATTATCAATATTTCGTCAGAAAGCACTTTTATTGAAATTGTCTTTTCTACAATTTTCTATTTTTAAGGTTCATATTGCGGTAGTTAAGTTATCTAAGTACATTCCCTGTTAAGTAGGTTTTGCGCGTGATGACACATAAGTGATATTGTTCACGTGGGCAAACCTACATGTATACATTTGTTTTAACATGCACTGTACATTTTCTGCATCTTTAAAACAATCATCTTTAAGGATTAAAACAACACTTAAATTGTTTAAATTTATAAGCAATAGAGCTCATAATGGAAAGTTTAAGTAAATCAAGTCGAGAAGCTCCGGGAATTATACCAGTGTAACTTGTACTTTATAAACCGTTTAGAAGCCAGTGAACAAATACATCATTAAATCTATTTTAAAAAATTGCTCAGCTTAGAAAGTTTCATGAACCAGGATCAGATATGTTAGATAGCCAGACCATGGCGTCCCCACCAGCCGATTTAACATGTTCAAAGTAAGCGTTTTGTGATAAACATCATCAATATTAAACCACAGCCCAATTCAATGATTAAGATCCACACGATATGACACCATATCCGTTTACACTCATCTGGATCGGATGTTTTCTCTGCAGGGGCACTTTACGTAACAACGTCATTTTCAAATCGCCCTAACCCGCCACTTGACCTTGTACACGGAGGACATTCACACTATCGTTTAACAAACAACAGACATGTTGTTTTGAGATCAAGCAGACAAGAAATGTCAGAGGTAGATGGACTAATAAAACAGTCGCAATCACTGTGTGGTTTGTTCTATTTAGATTGGCAGCAGTATCGATATTTTTTACCATTCGTTTCCCTATTGTTTCTCGGCAATAAATCCTCCGGTACATTTGACGCACTGAGAAATCTTATCTATTCTGCGTCTGTAGATTAAGCGCTGTATAGAGTAACCCGAGTTTATATCCTCTGTTAGACAGTGCGTCTGTAATTTTGAAATATCTCCAGGATATACCCACTGTATCAATATTTATGTGTTTTCGTCTAACAGTTATTGGAGCAAAGTATAATTAATTGCAACTAGAGAGAAACATTTTGACAGTTGTCATAAATCTAGTTATGGAATTGAAATGTGATAATCCTTTGGATCATTAAGCCCTGGTGGAACCCAATGGGGTTTATGTCATTGCGGCTGTCCGTCCCGAAAAGGGTAGCTATGTTCTGAAATTAAACTCCTCCCGCAGTTTTGGAACAGTCTTTCTGAAACGTTAAACATTTTAAAAATATACATCGGTCATACGCCTGTGTTTTCTTGGGACCAATTGAACTGATATATCCAGAGTTATGGCTACTTGACTTTCCGATTTCAGACTGAAAATCCTCCCACATTTTTTTTTTATCAATCTTTTCGAACCTACATATGATATAGCATGTGCGTTTTGGGACTTTTCGGAAAATATATTAAGAGTTAGTAGTTTTAGTATTATTCTCAGCATACCCTCTGGCATGTCAATGGACTTTTTTCATATTGGATAGTAAACTGAATATATGTCTAATGTAATTCGCTGACGAAAAACAATTTCAAAATGATTTCATTCATCAGATATTACTTTAAGGTATGTCATGCATCTGGTTCTTAAAGGGATTGTAAAACTTTTTTTTTCACATTTTATTTTTAAAATGATACTTTATGTCCGTTATAATTTCTTTAGAGGGTAAAACATCTTATTTCACAAACCAATTATGCGTAATAACGGGAATGCGTATAAAGGAAAAATTGCAAAAATCTCAGAAAATATTCAAATGGGTTTACAAAAAAATATGCACACTCATTTTGATTTTTCTAAGAGAGAAGGGTGTCTTTCCATTGGTGACATTATATTCAAAAACGATTCATCGACGTATTGCAGCGAAAAAATGTGCTACTGCCCCTTTAAAGGAATATATATAATTTGCTTGAAGATGACCGCTAATGGTCGTCTAAAGATTCACCGCTGAAATTGACAACGGCTCACAGATTTGTGCGGTCCTGTTTCGACACAGTTAAACTGTTTCGCGACACCCCGAACGTGCTGCTCAGTTTGGGGATAGTTCGTGACTACAGCGGTTTCATGTCACCCCATTACCGGTTGACATGAGTGAAATGTAAACCAATGCGTTGCATGTGCAATCCAAGCAAAGCTAAAATATGTCACTGCGCGTCTACCAATCAACGAAAAATCACTAGTAATTACAAATTGTCATGCTACAAAATGTATGTGGGAACTTTTATCAATGTTTTAGGAATTTCCTTGTGTGTAATCTTGATTCAAATTACGCAATTTAAAACACGAGGGTCGGTTGGCGATTACGCTTCTATATGTTTGGGCCTATAACTGCGTGGACAACTGGCAACAGGACTTTGCTGGGACTTTTGCTGTCACTTGGCGCTGTTCACAAATGGTATGTAGTTCTTTTAACCATTTGCGAAGCGTTTAAAACAGGCGAATTCGCATTTGATTGTCTTGAACCATTGAAGCTTAAAGGTCACATTGAAGGTCACTTGATATGACCTCTGCAGGGTAGTACTCAGATCGACCAACCCGTTCTATTTGATTTAAATGAGATTTATCCCTAGGGAGGGTAAACATTTTAGTCAACGCTGATTGGTAATTACGGAAAATAAACTATTTCATAGTTTACTTGAACTACTTTCATCTTCTCGTATATTTTAAGTAATTTCCCATTCTGTCTCCAGACTAAATTTTCGCACATATGTGACAAAATTTATATTAATAATAATCTATTCAAATACAGAAAGCATTCAGGAATAGAAACATTTTTTTTAGTCTTTGTTTAAACTTTTTACATTTTATGTAATTGAGAAAAAAACATTTCATGAGAACAATTTAGTTTCGGTAAAAGACAATCGGGCATTATCATCTAAAACGTTATCTCGATACATAATCTATTCAGCTTCATCATGTTTGCAACAATAATTGATAAGTTTTGTTCCATGTGCCGTTGCGTCATTTGAAATAGCCATCCATTAAATGCCGTATCAGCAACAGATCCTCACAGGGAATAAAATATCATCAAATCGAATTTTCTGTTTATCTCCAATTACCATTATCGTTAAACAACAGCTGTTTTTATATCTATACATTTCAAGCTGCAAGATACCGACTAAAATATATCTTCATTTCGCCCTCATTCAGAAAGTTGATAAACTAATTGTGAGTAAAAAAAACACAACCAACCTGGAAATCTACTACCTTTATCTCCTCCGCCTTTAAAGGGGCAGCAGCAGGTTTTTTGCAAATTTCAAATTTCCGATTCTTATAACACAAACCAAGTGTCCGTAGTGGTACATTGAAATAACGGTGTTGTGTATAAAGCAAAAATTGCATGACGGCCATTTTATTGTAAACACATTTGATTATTTTGCATGACATGCTTTACGGAACCATGTACATTCTTTTTTTAACCTGAATTTCCCAAGAGAGAAGGGTGCTTTATATTGGTTACATTATTTTTCAAATACATTTCATTGACTTATTTCAGCGAAAAAACCGTTCTACTGCCCCTTTAATATACAAATGATTGTCAACCAATGTTCGTGTCTACAGTCGTTGGATTCATTGCAAGAACCTACCATCTGGACATTGATAATTGGAATATATGTTCTTATCATGTCAAGTGCGTTACCTCTGCCATGATGACAAGTTAAAGAGCTGTATAAGTGGTCAAAATGGGTACCAGACACGCAAACTTGTCTGGTTTCATGTCAAGACCAGATTTGTAACAGTTAATGTAAATTAATTTGTCTATTGTTTAATTAAGCGTTCACGATCAAATCAACTACATTTGTACCATTATTTGCAAAAATAACGTTTCAAGAAAATTTATCTTTAAAACGTCATTGATCCATTTGAAACCGCTACTCATATTTCGATATGTCAGCAAAACATCATTTCATATTTCAAAACCATATACTTGATTTAAATTTTTCCGTAACACATGCTACGTTAAATCATTTGCATATGCAGAAAATTATCGACTCAAAGTTCACTCTACCCTCTAACAGAAAGGGTTAAAATTAGAAAGAAATTTGACCACAAACAACCTATCCTCCTGACAATCTTCTACCTTCGTTATCTACCATTACCCCCCCCCCCCCCCCCCCCCCCCCCCACCAAAAAAATGTCGTAAATAAAAATAAAAATCGCGTCATCGCATCATTTTTGACAGCCTGTAAAGACCAGAAACATTTTAAACAATATTCGTTTCTACAGTCGATGAAAGCATTGCAATAGCTGATCACCTGGACGGTGATAATTGAATTATGTGTTCTAATGTAAATTGCATTACAGCTGTTAAAGCCGTTAAAGGGGCAGTAGCACGTTTTCTGCATTTTCAAATTTCCCATTTATAATGATAGTTTATGTCATTTATATTTACTTTAGAGAGTAAAACATCTTATTACACAAACCAATTATCCTTAGTGGTAATAGCGGTGTTATGTATAAAGCAAAACGTGCATGGCGGACATTTTATTGTGTACTCATTTTATTATTTCGAATGACAAAAACGATTCCCATGGCTTTACGGAACCATGTACACTCATTTTTAACTTGATTTTCCGTAGAGAGAAGAAGGGTATTTTACTATTGGTGACATTATTTTTCAAATACATTTGATTGACTAAGTTCAGCGAAAAAACGTGCAACTGCCCCTTTAAAGAGCGATAATAGTGATGTTAGTGGTCATTGTTGTAATGTGAACCAACCACACACACTTGTCTGTTTTCATGTCATAATGACATTTGAAACACTTAATGAAACAGTGCTGTATAACGGGCGCTCTCTACCCTTTTAGTGCTAGCTTCCTCTCATTAAAAATTGCACATAACATGTGTAGTGACATGATGCCATAATGTAACATCATTTCATTAGTTTATATGACAAAAAATGAAGTAATATGTTATTTTTCTCAATTTAATAACAGTTTCAAGCAAACGGAAAGATGACATAATTCACATGGATTTGATTTATTTTTCAGAGCTGTCAGAGAAGCGTCATAATTCATGATGTTAAAGTTGAAATATTGGAAATAATTACACATTGTCAGAAGGAACGTGCTTCTCTTCAACGACACATCGTTAATTATTATTTCCAATGTATTTGTGGAGGAGGCAATTCATTCTCCATATTATTTAACCATCAACATGGACATTTATCAGATACAGCTGCAAATAAATATACAAAAACCCCTACCTTAATCGCTGCTGTAAAGTGTTAGGCATACTTCATAGGGAATCTAGTTGTCAAGAATGCTTTTTATTTTCAATTACACCATTTGTTGCACGAGGAGACCGTTTCGGGGGAATATAGTTCTATTTAATATGTCATGTTTCCTGAAATGTAGTTTTGCTTTGATAATTGCCCAACATACAGATACAAAGGTTAGGTGTAATAACGCCTACAGTGACAATTGCCTACGGGGGTTAATAGCTACAGTTTGAGTTGTGACAGCGATACGCTTACCTGCACACAAGTGAACTGTTCCAATCAGTGTGCACTAATGCCTACAGTAGAGAAGTAATAACACAAGCTGAGGGATTAGTGGAGCAAAGAGCAAAAAGCTTAAGAACAACAATTGTGATGCTAATTTATTAATCACTTTCCTGTCTCATCTAATCTGTGTCTGTGTCTAATCCCCCCCACCCTCCCCCGCCCACACACACACACTCCCAAAACACCCCCACAACAAACAAACCCCCTCCCTACTCCACCCCCGCTCTGTCACTGATATTTATTTATGTTTATGACTGATACAAGGGTGCCACCTACCTCCATAGCTGTTTCCCAGCTCGTATGCCAAGTTATCCAGTATATCCTGTTTCCTGTGAAACTTCCTGTACTTATGGGTAAAAACTCCCATGGTTCTCTCAGTACGAAGACCATGATGCACTCCGTCAGTGACTATATGACAGAACCTGTCCACTATGTGCGCCTGTCCATCCGGGTTATAGATCAACTTAACCTTCCTCCAGTGAAATCTCTTCAACAACGTCATCACCATCTCCACCAGGGAGTCAAATGTCGTCCCTACCCTAGTCATCAGCGGGAACATCAGTTTCTTCACCAGCCCAAAGTCTCGAGCCATAGCACCCGCTGTCACCATTGGCATGTTCCAGTAGCGGATCTGTGAGATGAGAAGGGTGAAACTTAGAGAATATTATAGGAGTGTCAATGTCATACTATTTTCGTGACTAACTGTAAGTTTTACCCTGGCGAATGCGATAATAAGATGAGAGTGTCAAGTGAGCTTTAATAGAATGCTCTTTTTATTACTTGAACTTGAAAAATACTCCAATTTCAAAGTTATAAGGCATCTTCATAGACGAAAAGTGACGTCATAACAATGTTATGACGTCATGTCACCACGACAAAGTAATAGTTTGCACTAAGAGATGTATGAGAAATATGAACCCTGGTATGACTGCCCTTGTAAGTAATGCATTTACATTGCTTTTCTTATTTCTTATTATTCATGTCGTGTTCTAATGAAATCTCTTATGAAGTAATCATAACTAAATGTCAATGTCTGATATTGTAATATATCATAATGTAATACGTTATCTGCGCACTTCAGTTGACATTACTGTTCAATAATTTAGTTTATTTGAGAACAGAGAAGACGCACATTAGAACTAAAACAATTTTTAACCCGAAAATATTTTATCTGAAAAATATGACAAGATCAACCACATGAGACTCTATCATGCCTGTTTGCAGAGATGAGAGAGATAATTTCATTCTAATACTTTATTTAGAAATTAGACAAAACCTCTATCGCGTCAGAATATTTTTTCAGAACACTGTTTGTAAAGAAGTAGCTTGTAAGATCAAGATAAAGCTAAATGATCAATATTAAGAAAAATAAAATAATTATCACTAAAGTTGAAGTTTACTTTCTAAAATATCATGTTATCATCTGTATGTTCTGTTGAAAAACAATAAGATAAAACATATGAATATGACTGTCAAGACACTATATGGTTAGCTTCGTCTGCAGCGAGGTCTACGTGATAAACAGGATGTAATGACGGTAATGATTTATGGAAAGGTTTAGTTAACAAAGAAATGATAATATTGCAATTATATGTATTTTCTGTTGTGGATAGCCAACAGGTATTATATCAGTACTCAGCGTTATCTGATGACCATAGTCTCATCAAAACGCACATAAACACAGACATTACCTCACATATACAGCTGACAAATAGTCCTTAAAGGTAATTACTTCCCAGAAGACGAGTCATTAGAAGATGACAAATCCCCTGTCTCCCACAAAGTCAATTATATAGACTTTAAGGTGTTTCGTCCATTGATAAACGCATTTCTATGTCACAAAGAATACATTTTACATATATACATCAATCACGAAATGAACCTATAGTCACATAAAACGACAAAATTCGCCTTGTGAGTCCATATCCATCTTCAAGGACTTCAAATGAGACTACGGTCACTTAAAGAGGTCTCACTTCCCTAGAGCGACCATTGTCTCCTAAACATAATGCAATGAGTACAGAGTCACCTAACGAGACCAAAGTTACCTAAAGAGACTGAAGTCACGTAATGAGACTACAGTTACCTAAAGAGACTGAAGTCACGTAATGAGACTACAATTATCTAATGAGAACAAAGTCACGTAATGAGACTACAGTTACCTAATGAGACCAAAGTCACGTAATGAGACTACAGTTACATAATGAGACTACGGTTACCTAATGAGACTATAGTCTCGTAATGAGACCAAAGTTACCTAAAGTGACTGAAGTCACGTAATCAGACTACAGTTACCTAAAGAGACTGAAGTCACGTAATGAGACTACAATTACCTAATGAGACCAAAGTCACGTAATGAGACTACAATTACCTAATGAGACCAAAGTCACGTAATGAGACTACAGTTACATAATGAGAATACAGTTACCTAATGAGACTATAGTCTCGTAATGAGACCAAAGTTACCTAAAGAGACTGAAGTCACGTAATCAGACTACAGTTACCTAAAGAGACTGAAGTCACGTAATGAGACTACAGTTACCTAATGAGACCAAAGTCACGTAATGAGACTACCGTTACATAACGAGAATAAAGTCACCTAATGAGACCACAGTTACCTAATGAGTAATGAAACTGAAGTCACCTAATGAGACTAGAGTTACCTTAAGCGTCTCCAAATGAGAACACGTTCACCTAAAGAGACCACAGTCTACAGAGCACAGACTGAGACTGGCAGTAGTTTCGCATAACATCACTCGACTTCAAGTGTCATGTCATCTTCCAAATTCAAATATACGCAAAGTTTCCAGGACTTAAAAATTAATAGTGTACTAAGAGCATATGCCTTTTCCTTTGTAAATCTTAAACTATGTCACCATGCACCGTGCTATAATCAGATTCAACCTAACTTGAGCGCGACGTAGACATGTTAAGACTCAAGAAGCATACTTCAGTAAACAGTGCATTGATGGTGTTTGGTTAGCAAAGGCACATATTCAGTTATTCTAATCAGTTGCAGATGTAATTGCAAATAATCGAATTTGCAATCGAATCTAGTGGCTCCAGACACAAGGAATCAATCAACATCCGGCTTAGTCGCCATATGTTCTTTTGAAGGTGTAATACAACATGCTGTGGGAAGATTACCTACTAAACACACATGGCAGAAGTCGATCAAAGGTGTATAGTTGACGTATTTTACTATTGGATTGAATTTATATGATTCTGCAATGAAATTTATTATTTTTCTCCTGTCGTGCTTTATTGTGAGGGATCTCGTAAAATCTCTGCAGTAATGGAATCTTTCCCTATGATATTGTCACATATAAATACAGAGGTGTGTTCAGGACCGCGAGTACCCACTTGGCGTCTTAGCGCGTACCCGGCTCCTGAACGGAAACCTGAGGTCGCGATTACTTTCCAAGATAATTTCAGAATATCATATTTGGAAAATATAGGTGCCTTACACATAGCAATTGACCAAATTTCAATTGAGGGGATAATAAAAGAAAGAGAAATGAGGTAATCTAATTTTGTGAAACGCGACTCCATCTTGGATTGTAAATACTCGCTTGGCGAGAAGTGGCCACGCGTGTATCAACGTTGTAACTCGTTGTCGTTCAGAAGCGGTACTCGCGAATACTCTCGAGTACTCGCGGTTCTGAACACGTCCAGTTTGTCCCCGTTTTCCGTTAAAGTAACATTATATTCTCCGTTAGCGCGTTCGGCTTCGGATTAAGAGGTCCGGGATTTGAATCCCGCCAGGGGCACGGCAACTGTGTCTATAGTAGAGAACTGTTTTACATGCAGTATGGTTTGGGTGTTATGCTACACTGAATTTCAGCGCAGTACCACCATGGTTCGCTAGTTCCAGCCGATGCTCGCAAGTGTCACCGCAAAGCATAGTCACAATAGTCTTGAAATACTCTACTCACCTTTACAAAAATATTATTCAACACAATGAATCATATATTAACTATATTAATGTTTAGAATAACATGTCAAACATTGCTCTAATTGCAGGGATGCAATAAGGAATGGTACAGATTCGATCACAAATCTACCTGAGCGACACATCGTTTGAAATGATCGACCTCATTTGCAAATATAATGCTATTATGCTCACTTATAACCATATTGTATCTCATCCATATGCAGATGCAAGACGCCACAAGTTTAATTAATTCAAACATGTCCCAAGTTGCAAATACGGTGACAAATGATAGAATTATCTATTAAAGTGGCTGCCTCATGAGAATTTGTTAACTTGATTTAGTGTTCCATGTTCTTATACAAACGTCAGGTTTCACCTTCCTATAATCAAATACAATTGGACATGACATATAAGTATCTGTCAACCCAAACAATATAAAAGTGAGTAACCCCAATAGTTTTAAAGGCACTGTAGCACTTTTGGCATTGTTATAAGTTCGAATTTCTCATTTGTGATAAAAGTGTATGTAGCATGTGCAGTCAAACAACCCCATTACACGACCTGATTTTCCGTAGTCATTGAAAATAGCATCACGTATGAGTCGAAAAATGTTATCGGTCATTTAAGTGTGAGCTTCTTTTAATAATTCGAGGATGGTGAAGTGAGGTGATTTTGGGTTTAACACCGCTTTCAAGATTATTTCACTTACATCGCGGCTGCTAGTATTATGACAGGGAGAAAGCTCGCAACGCCATGTCACAATGCATAGCGGTGAAACCTGCGAGCATCGACTGGAACTAGTCAACCATGGGTGGTACTACGCTGAAATTCAGTGTAGCATTGCACCCAAACCTTACTGAGTGTAGAACAGTTCTCTACTGTAGACAAAGTTGCCCTGCCCCTGGCGGGATTCGAACCCCTGACCTCTTGATCCGATCGAGGATGGGAAATGGATATGTGTTGCTAAACCGAACCATGCTCATTCCTTTTAGTCATCGTTCATTGAGGAGGCTTGTTCTGCAGTTGGTTACATTCCTGTTCCATTTTGTGAATCTCTTCATTTTGAAACGTGCTACCGTCTTTTTTATGATGGCTTAAACCATGGTCATGATGTCCCTCTATTGTGTTATCAGTTGATTATTATTTAGGAATATACTGGTCATTAACTGTCCCAGTCAGGAGCGATGTAATTTTTTAGAAATTGTCAGTAACGGCTTATCGAGTACAGTTTTCGAGACTGGTGTATTTTATCTTGGTGTATCTAAATAGGATCTTAAAATATCGCTCAACAAATCAACTTTTGTAATGCATGAACCTGGATTCGAACATGCAACCCTTCACTTGGTAGTCAGCGCTTTTAGCAATTAGGCCACAAGACGCTGTTAGAAACCTTAGGATTGTTTGTCAGTAAGAATCCCGCGTTTTATTTAAGACTGGTAACGACATGGAAAGACAGAGTTTAAGCTGTCAATCACATTGCTTGCCATGGGACATTTGTGCTGCACGTGCGTGGAAGAAACCATTTCATGAGGGTCGCAGCTCCGTGTACCATATGAATATGAATGAGCACCGAAACTTGCAAAATAATTGATTTTGGTGTCCCACAATTGACATTTATTGTTTCAAATTTGAAATAATCACATATGATTGTTTCGTGACGTCACATGCATGGATTGAGATGGAGAATGCATTCGGGGTTCGTTGATTATTTTTAACGAATCCACAGCTCCTCATGCATTTTCCATTACATAAACTCGTTTTTGTTGTTGAACCAATGGATTCAACGTTCAACCAGACATAGACCTGCTGATGTTCGGCGTTTCTCGATTCCTTTGAATTGAACGTTGAAAGGAAAATCATTTTTTAAAAATGGTTTCGAGCGTTCATCGACGCTGCTTGTGGAAATACACGCTACTGACATTGCCATTGTTTCTGGAATAAACATTTATCATCCTAAACTGGCTCCCACAGTAGATATCGCTTGTGTGGGATCAATCGATATCTACAAGCGATATCTACATGTTAGATGTCGCTACAATCAACTCGTCATACTCCTATTACATCATTAGTTAATGACATCACAAAGCTGTGTCATCTCTGAGAACACTGTTGACAATGCTATGAAATCACAATGGTGATGACGTTACAATGCTATGATGTCGTAATGCTTATGCCGTCACAATGCTATGACCTCACTGAGATCACTGCTGAAGAAGCTAAATGGCAGTTTTGTTTTTCAGTTATGTTATTCTTCGGCTAATAATTGTTGAAGATTGATTTGGATGATAAATAAAATCTCACCCTCGCGTCTTCTGATATCAAATACATCAACACTCATTGATTAAAGTATTTGTAACTTTAATCAACTCGTGTTGATATATTTGATATCAGAAGACACTTGGGTGAGATTCTCTATTGCTACCTTGTGTGCGAAGTTCATCAACAGGATATAATTTTGATTTTGCATTTACCACTTGTATTTTTTAACGTCTATATCATCTTTAAGTAGTTGCAGTCCTGTCATGGTGTAAATACAAAACAAATCGCGAATTAATTTTCTAAAAAGTTCATTCATTACATTAATTAAATCTGCTGTTGTTTGTGCTCACCGATCTTCAAAATGACATGTACTTTCTTTTGTCATATCGTATTTATACATGTAATGTCGACTTTCGACCAAACAGTACTTTTCGGCAACAGCAAATAACTCTCTATAGAATAGCACTATTTATAAGGTTTGGCACAGGTGACTCGCACCAACATACTGTGTGACCCTGTAAGTTGATTAAATCTAAATCAAATATCTCGATTACACGTCTGAGTACACAGCGATCCTATTGTACACAGCTGTCTAATCCAATGTTGTATTCCCAGCTTCATTACGTCGTGCTCATTGGAAGACTTGAAACTGTCTGGTGAACTTGTGAACAATTGAAATGTAGGGCAGATGGGTCAGCAACTAATTGAATCACTGTGTCAAATTTATAGTTGAAGTTCCACTATATATATGTACACGTGATGATGTTTAACAAGTAATGCCTCTTAAAGGGGCAGCAGCACGTTTTTTGCAAATTTTATTTTTTTCCAATTTCCCATTTATACCATTTATTTCCCATAGTTCGTGTCATTTATATTTACTTAAGAGAGTAAAAAATCTTATTATACAAACCAATTATCCGTAGTGATAGTATCGGTGTTGCGTATAAAGCCAAAATTGCATGGCGGCCATTTTATTGTGAACACATTTTATTATTTTGAATGACGAAAAACGACTCCCGTGGCTATACGGAACCATGCACATGAATTGTTTAACTTATTTTCCATGGAGAGGAGGGTGTTTTACCATTGGTGACATAATTTTTCAAATACATATCATCAACATATTTGAGCGAAAAAACGTGCTACTGCCCCTTTAAAGTACATATATAACAACTAAATCTCAATAGCAATGACAAATAAACCAACGCATAAGCTGAGCAGCATTCAATGTTTACAAGAAAGAAAGGCGATAGTTTGACGTGAATAGTTACCTATCGGTTTAAAAGGCGCTGTAGCGTGTTCTTTTTACTGAAATAAAATGATCTCACAAACAGAGAATTAAGTGTTACCCACTACTAAATAATTCTTTTGAATACGAGCGGACATGGTCAGGTAAGCCATGCGAGTCAATTCCCATCGAGCATCCGTTTTAATGTGTTCACATTAAACTGGCTGCTCGAAGGTAGTTCATGTGATATGACTGATGTAACGATACATAGTCACCCAAAGAAGATGGTATAATGATGGAATGGTCAACCATCTTGCTGTCTGAACTCAAAATTGCATATGACCTTCAAATCTACCTCTCACACCGCCGACTTCCACGACTACCAATACCGATTACGTTTTTCAGGCTTATCGGGCCTTGTTATGAAATGTTTTACCCTCTGATTTGACAATATGTTGCATAAACTTAAATAATAAATAACAAATTTGAGAAATAAATAATATGCAAAAAACGTGCTACAGCATCTTTAAGCACATACATTTAATTTTTAAAATAATTCATTGACGTGAGTTTCATACCTTGAATTATAAACCTCTAGTGACGTCACTCTATTGTTCTATTAGGTTCTTCTTTTACCGGGTAAACCTCTATTGTCAGTTTGCCGGGCGTTCTCCAAGAATGCCCGGGGCATTCTCCAGGAATGCCCGGGGCATTCTCTAGGAATGCCAGGGGCTAACTCTAGAATCTATCGGAAATTCATTTTGATTGGGAATTATACACGTTTTGAAATACTTTGATTCAAAGTCCTTCTTCGAATAAATATCATCACAAAATATCACATTTTTGACAAATCACAAATCACAAACATAAGCTTTGAATACCTGGTTTCGAACCCTGCAGCACCTGGTTACTAAACTGGCGCCTTTGACAACTCGGCTATACAGGCCGACAGAACAATGATGTATTTTACACAGTGACAATCATGTGAACTCCACGAGGCAGATAGCGCATGCAGCACGTGCGTTTCGTGCGGATGTGCTTCCCGCGTATTTAGCGATTCGCGTCAGTATATACCAATGAAGCCACGTGAAGACAAAATATTGAAATTATTTCTAAATCATAATTTCTGTCGGTTCATAAGTAAGATCAAAACCTCGTCCTCGGCTTTGTTTGTGGAGTATACCTTGGGGTCGGGAAAGGGGGGCGGGCCTATCGGCCCTTCCCCTTTCCCTCCCCCGCGGGCATACTCCACAAACAAAGCCTCTGACACGGTTTTGATCCATTACCTAAACAGTGACTTATGCTATACACAAATTAAAATTGTATGCAATTGTATTATTGCATTATTTCATGACTGAAAGAAGACATCGCCTACCAAGTAGGTATCAATTATGAATAAATTTTCACTTTGATGCATGTTTAAATCAGATTCACAGGACAGAAAGTGGTGGAATCCATTCCGGATTCTCCGAAAATTTAATATTGGCGGGCCTGAAGAATCCGGAAGGCGGATTCCACCACTTTTTGTCCTGTGATTCATCTCTGTTTGAATGTGTTCACTCTTAAACATGTTTTAAAAATCCTTCAGCAATGAATAGGACGATGAAAACGTATATGACCAACAATGACATTTAATGGATGTATACATAATTGTCAATTTCAGATGTCAAAGAAGTCAAGATGCTTTACCACTACAACTTCAGATCCCTAGACACAAAAACAGCGAAATCCAATTTATGGTTCTTATGCTGTCACGTGGTCAGTACATAGCTCAGTTGACCGCTATCAGTGAAGTTCAGCAACGGGCGTGGCTCGCTGGATGGGTGGGTTACCCGCCTCATTCTTGATAGAAAACTGAGAGTTTGAAGGGTGATTCCCTGCCCCACACTGAAACATGAGAGGCTCGTGGTGTCACCTTGGGCAAGGGGCTTTATTCGAAATGTTCAGCAGTGCAATTGAGTACCTGGTTTGGAAGTGAAGGCAATGTGACAGATAACCTTCATGCGCTTTAATTGGTAGCCCAGGTTGCATACTCAAAAGGACGAACGAACGAACGATGTTTGTCCTTATATCAGAGTAATAATTTGTGTAGCGCTTTGAACACGGCGCTTTGTGTTGTGGATTTAGTGCGATATAAGCATCCTCATTATTATTGTTATATTTTGTCAGACTAAAACACGAGAGGCCATTCTCTTCCTACAGAGTCATTTCTTCCCCCGTTTCTTTCTTAAAGATGGACCACATTTCCCACTTCTAACGAATTCCCCTAGCAGAGTATATAAACCGGATATGGTCCTCATTTCTCTCCCCAAAACTCGTCTTATATATCCGAATGACTGCCTGTCTGGTCGGAAATATGTACGCATTGCATACTTGAAGCTATACAATCCTCTTAACGGTAACGGAATCAGCTCGATAACTTTACTGACTTCATAAGTAAAATTGATTGCAATCAATCAAGATTCTCTATATTCTAACCAAGGTAGCAATTCACATGTAATAGAGATTACGTTGGAGGAAATGTCTTAATTAGTCTCTGTGGGGTGAACATAAGAGCAGTGTACGTTGTTACCCTCTCCCCTCGACATTCCGAGTTTAAACGTTTTTGCAGATTATTTACTCAAAGTTTCCACTTATTGTTATACATTGTTACGTCAGAGGGTAATACATGTATATTTCATTACACTTCCCGATAGGGGGCGGGATAGCGCAGTGGTTAGCGCGTTCGGCTTCAGATCAACAGGTCCGTTGTTCGAATCCCGCCAGGGGCACGGATACTTTGTCTGCAGTAGAGAACTGTTCTACACGCAGTAAGGTTTGGGTGCAATGCTACACTGAATTTCAGCGCAGTACCACCCATGGTTCGCTAGTTCCAGCCGATGCTCGCAGGTGTCACCGCAAAGCATAGCCACGTGGCGATGCTTGCTTTCTCTCTGCCATAATACTAGCAGCCGCGATATAAGTGAAATACTCTTGAAAGCGGCGTTAAACACCAACTCACTCACTCACTCACTTCCCGATAAGCCGTATCCATAGAAAACATTAAGATGTATTGAACACAATGGGATGTATACAGCGACGATGCTGTTGAACGCTTCAGTGTGAAGTAAATTTGACCATTTCCTTAATTGAAGTGTATGCTATAGCCATTGGTAAAACGTATTTACCATATAGTGAGTTCTATTTACTTCAGTAAGAACGGCATGCTTCAGCGCCTTTGACAAACATGAACAAACCTGTACTCATTGCAAAGAAATCGATAACAGGACGTTACGGTTGTACGCTCTTTGTTTTATTGCTTGTGTGAATCCAAATGCATGGCGTTATATCCTTGTCTCATTAAGCATATATGATTCCTGCATTGGGAATTGATAAGCATGTGTCTGTTAATGAGAACTGATTTTTGGTCACCCGCTTTCTATAACTCTTAAACACTTATGACATTTGGGTGAATGGCGCAACGCAACACAGTTGCTCATGGCAATATGTATCTATTGTAACCGCTATGTCCATTTCACAAATGAATTTATATCACAAATATAAATTCACTGCATCATCTTCTGTGCTCAAGACATTATGATTGAATATGGTAGTAAATTAGGAATGTCAAGAGACCGACGCCTTTGGTGTCTCTATGTTAGCCGTGAGGGAAACTCAATTTCACTTTATATTCCAATGTTGCCTCTGAATTTGTTTTATTCTGACATACTTTGGGAGTTCTCATCTCTCGATAAGTTTCTGATATCATATGATAATGTAATATTAAAATATCATTTTATGATGAGCAATGAAAACTGAGATTAATAAGTGAAAATAACTATCTATCAAGTCTGTAACAATCTTCCACAGAATCTCAGAGACTGTAGTGACCTTACCACCTTTAAATCCTAGCTCAAAACACATGTTTTGCGAGAGGCTTTACAATTGGTACTGACATATTCCTTCCTTCATTGTATGTGCGCTTTGAGCATGGTCTTCTTTGATAATAGTTATAAATATGGTATGATGATGATGATGATGATGGTGATGATTAAGCTACAGTGAAAATACAGATTGGTTTCACTATGACTTACGTTTGATATGATATAACATTACCCAAAGGCTCAAGTTCAAGAGCTGATAAAACGTCATAAATGTGGCTGACGTAACGAATTACCTTATTACTGTGGTGAAAGGCACTTTCCAGCGGCCCCACGCCACAAAGATACCCATTTGTTATCTATAATATATAGAACAATTCTCTGAAATGCGTGAATATATAGTCCAATGTTTGAACAAAAGTCAGTATTTTATAGTCCAAGGTTCTACTTGGTCAGATGAATACCAAACGTGACTGTGTAAATTGCTTAGTATCAGTAATTAACAGGGCGCGTCTGCAATAAGCCAAACGCTCTGACAACTCTCTATGTATTACAGGCACGCATTAGTTGTGTTTCTAAGTAATGAAACAAGCAGACATACGGTATTGATACAGCTGAGAGGAGCTGATATACTTGAGCTAAGTAATGAAGGATTTTCAGGGACGGGCGATGCTCTCTTCTTTCATTTGGATATGTGAACGTTACATCTTGGGGAAAGTGATCCAGTTGTTAGATTAGTGATTACGTCAAAATACAAACAATTTAGAACATCAGAAGAAACTCGGATTTTCTTGTATTCAAGATCTGGGGAAATGCATGTTTCTCAAGAATGACAGATGATTACCTCAACGTATATTGTATATCGGAATCAATTGAGCATAAAATGGAGACAGTATACTCTTGCAACTGATTATTAAGACGAGTTTAATTTACCATTTTAACAATACCGCTATTACCGCCACGGAACGTTTTGAAATGAATCATTGAGGCGTGACTGATTAACCACAGACGACGGGTCGTTTGTGACCCGCTCAGTGGAGCCTAATTAATTAATTAATTAATTAATGATGAGTATCACTACCGCTAGATGAATTTATGAGGTGGGTTAAATCGCCAAAAATACATGTTTATGCAATAATTACCCGGTATGTAATTGTCATCTGCAGAATTACCTACACGTTGTTGGATATCTTAACATTCGATAAATGGAGAATTTAGGTTGTTTGATTGAAGATTTGTTAGTGAAATTAACAATCAAAATGTTGCGAAAATACGTTGAATTATGACTATCGCCGATAATGACATTACTACAGTGACGTCACAGAAGTCATCTCTTCAGAGGCTACACCCCTGCAGACGTTCATTCTGGTCGCCGGGGCTAAATTAGGCGTTGTTTTAAAAAGGCGTATATAAGTAATTTATGGACCGATTTCAGAAATTTAAAATCGAAAATTGTCAAGATGACATCCCATTTAAATGAATCCGATTTTGACCATATGTCATTGCATCTATCCTTTAATACTAATAAAGCAAATTCTAATAATAACAATGAATGTTTGTTTCATAAACATAAATAATCTTCCACTAAATCAACAATTAACGAAAATTTACTCTTAGAGTGAAAAAAAAATAATTTTGTTTTATAAATATTGACTTTTAAAGAAAACTACTTAAACATTCTTGAACACGTTTTCATGTAAGGCGTCAGTACATAAAACAACTTTATTCTGATAATATCAACGAATATTTGAAAACACTTCCACAAACTATAAATAGTGCTAACTTAGTATTTTTATCTTATTTATTGGATCAAGTAAGTCTTCGAAATAGTTTGTATGCATGGATGTGTATGTCTACGTCCTGTATTCGGATTGAACAAAAAGTATCACACAAGTGTTTTACAAGAGGCACACTTAGTTAACGGTTTGTTTCCACAGTGACTTTCCCCATGAAGTTTATTGACTTTCTTCCTCTATTACAAACCTAACAACTTTAAATTTAGAAACCCAACTGTCTATTTGAGGAAGGTCTATCCTTGAGGGATCTGAAAGGGATTAAACATTCTCGTCATCGATCACAGGTTGATTAAAGAATGTTTAACCCAAAATGAAGAACCGTCTGGAAAACGATAATGACGAATGATTGGAATGGTCAAAAGGTCATGTGTAGAATAGAGTGTGTCTTTATAAGTTCCCTATACGATGATATTCAGTTAAAAATATTCTAACCTCAGGGGGGTAGGTTTCACGGAAATGATTCTGACAACAGTAAAGAATAAAGACACAAAAGTATTGGATTACAAATACATCCCCAAATAGTAGAAAAAACGTTTTTTAAAAATACTTCATTATTACAGCCGCCAAACGTTTCATTAGCCAATCAGCTGCTAGAAGAGGTGTGACGCGTTACTCAGCGAGAAGCTGGCTAATGTTATTGTTTACATTATACACACGTATAGCCGTCACGTATGTTTCACTGATTTCACTTGTCAAAACAGCCTAAAGATATTATAAACAATGTCGACATATTCTGTTCAGTCGTTAATTAACTTTGGTTGCTGTACACATGTGTTTAGATTGTTTAGTCTCCGATAATGCCGAGTGGATATTTCAGCGTAAATCTACTGCCATTGTCTTTTTCTTTGTGTCATTTTGAAGTGTCAGTTCTATAGAGTGACTGCGTGTATGTCCCCATCACTGACCATTTCCGTTATGTCAGACTCTTATTCTAGCAATCAGATCTCGCTTTGAACAACGTAAGTCAAGCGAAAACAAAGATTTGAATGAAGAACAAGCGAATGTACCAAATGATCGGGATACATATCTCGTTTCTGCTTATCCTACTCAACAAAAAACGAGACTTATGCGACGCATCTATCTATTTCATTTTACGTAATAGATAGAGGACGAGTAGCAGTACATTATCGGGATATAAATGTACGGGTTTGAGAGGGTTGGGCGAGGTGTCAGCCGAGCCTAACCCTCTCAAACCCGTACATTTATATCCCGATAATGTACTGCTGCGAGTTCTCTATCTATCTTAGAGCACAATCAAATACTTGAGTCGTCAAGAAAATGTCTTAAAATGAATTTATTTCGAATATTTTGTCAACAAATTTGGGAAACATTCTCTCGAACACTACATGCAAAACATTGACATCTCTCATTTCCATATGCAAATGTTAGGGACATAGACGTCATCTTCGGCACTGTGAGCACTGAATTTCTGAAATTGGCCGAGATGCATGAGGCGTACATTTTATATAAAGCGTACGAGTCGTGCTACAGCATAAGCGTCGTGCTTGAATCACGCACATGCATGATTTAAGCACGTTTTTATTCAGCAACATTGAGCAGTAATACATTTCATTGCCTATACAGAATGAGTGGTTTGTGGAATGAATCAGTTCACACAATGGCTTCATCATGGACAGTCCAAGGACAAGTACACTATTCATTCAGGAAAGGTAACTTTACTTTTTTACTCCTTACTTTTCAAACTCTGCAAGTTTAAAATTCAAACTAATTTTCATTAAATTGGTTTATTTAATAACAGTTATTGTTTTTTTTTGTATTTTGTAACTTTTTTACCAACACGTTAAGTTCTTTGTTGAGCTGTATTTATCAATATACGAGTGAGCATCCCGTCTATATTGCATATAATGAATTTATTTCAGGTTACTGAAGCAAAGGAACTCGAACTGTCTTTTGGAAAGAATGTAACGTCGTACTGGACATCGCTCGGACGCTGTGTGACGATACAGGAGTTTCTGTGAGACGACAATGGAGCCTCCATCCTCTAACACTCCAAGAAGGTAATTTGTATCACTTTCTTATTTCTCATTTTTATGTCGTTCTATAACTTTTGATATTATTTTGTATAACGTGGTTGAAAATATATAAAACATTGGTAACATTGGTAACATGGTTTCATGCTTGTCATTGTTTCACTTACTCGTGATATAAATGAAATACACTTGAAAAACCCCAATTGACCTCCATGACTTGCTTTATTTACATGCTTTTATTCTTCTTTTAGGAATGTCAAGCTCCTTAATATAGAAGACCCCCATCAACGGAAGCGACTATTTCCTTTCGGAAAGGGAACACAGCAGGTCATTTGTCAATGTAATTAGTGTTTAATTGTGTATTATCTCCATAAATAAAACAATCAGTTGACATTGTTTGTTGTTTTTATGAAAGTCTGTGAACCAGTTTATGAGCATGACACCCGAACGCAACCAGACAACCGTACATCTATCGGGATATAAATGTACTCCACGTGACCACAATACACTCATATGATTGGACGAAAGCATTTGACTGTGCTCTAAAAATTAAAAGAAATACATATCAACAATTGTTGCACTACATCGTGATGATTTTCTAACTAGTTCGCATGTAAATAACACTTTACGATGTCCTTATTGATTTAAATAACTAACTTCTTGTCACCATGTGATTGATAATCCGTGTACATCGGTGTGCATCACACACAATAGCGAATGACCGACTGCTATCGCCGATGATGATCATGAATACGGAGATTTAACGAGCGATTTTCAACGGAGCTGTTCTCTCACACGGCTGCCAAAAATAAACGCCGGGCAGCGGTTAATGGAGGTTCGAATTAAAAACAGGTAGAAATGGTGAATTTGCATGCCATTTTCCGAAAGTGGATGAATTTTTAAATTTTGACAATTTTGAATTTGGATTTGCCAAGATAAGGCGAGCCTTATTTAAATGAGGAGGAAAAGGAGGGGTTTGCATTGCAAAAGCTTCTATTCGTGCGGGAGGAGCTTGGAGATCTTGGCATATGTATCTCCGGTGAAATCAGTATCCCCAGTGACGGCGATGTAGCTGGCTACCAGGTTTTTGAGGTGCTCTTCAGAGAGGTTGAAAGAAGTATATTCAAGGGTATATGAGTTAATGTGGATGATTTCGTTGAAATCCTCTTTGGAGAGTTCAAGGGGGATGCCTTTTGGGTTGAGGTCTTCGTGCAGTATCAGTTGGTAGTGTTCCTAAGGGGACCCTTTTCAGCGATGGTAGCCTGGATTTCTCAGCTAAGATGATGACGATGACGTCTTTCTCGTCAGGGGAAGTGACGCAGGTGGAGACTGGCGCCTGGTGTCGTTTGGCCGCTGCTAGGAGCTTCTTCCTTTTCTTCTTCCCGGGAGGGTTTCAGCTCCCATACCCTGTGGTGTGGTTGGTGTGGATGAGAGGGGTGGTGGGGTTCGATCCTCTTCGCATCTCTTCTCTATGGCTAGGAGATCGGCTTCAGTCAGTGAGATGGACTTCCCTGAGGTGTCCATGCTGCTTGAGCTTGAGTCGGCGATGGTACTGCATTCTGGCGAGGTGCTGGTGGTAGTGTCGGCCTCCCTGGGTCGTTTATCTTGGCGGGTCCTGCAGGCTGCAGCCCGGTCTAGCTGGAGGTGCTGCCTTCGCTGGTCTCGGTGGGGCAGCGGGTCTGGCGGCAGGTTTGGAAGCAGGTGCCGGGTTGTCCAGTTTAGGTTTAGCCTTCCCCTTCTTACCCGGTCCTTTCTTCCTCTGGGTGTCAAACACGATGGTGAAGGACTTCTTCCCATCGAGGTGGTTCTACCATGTAAATGAGCGAGTGTTGGATCTCTTCAAGCAGCTGCTTGGGGAGAGGTCCTGTGAATGCAAGCTTGCTGGGCTGCATGCTGGCGAGAGAGAGTTGCTAATTAGGCCGGAGAGCTAATGAGGCGTGTGTGCACTTCAGCTGCTGCGAGAGAAGTGTATCACCGACCAAACAACAGAAAATTATAGTCTTAAATTTCTTTGCCTGAATATAACGTTCTTAATTTTCATTGGCTCGAGATCACTGCCTATATGTGTATCTTTATTTTAACTAACGACCAGTTTAGTATCACCAGTTACGTCATATGACAGGACGTTGGCAATAATTGAACCGGTCCAGTGACCGATATCTGGCATCAAAGCAAAGGTGTTAATGCATTAAGCGCAATTAGTGAGTGTTGATACCATGACTAACTTCTGAACAATATAGAATCAAATTCAAAACTAGATTTTCAGCATTCTACATTATCAATTCATCGATTTTACCCGAATAGAATGATATTGATGGAACAGAATCTGAAAGAAAATGTGTACCGAAAAAGAAAACGCTCTTTGATTTGAAATTAATCATGATTCCTTATCATAGATATATCATTGTAGGCTTTTGACATTGTTTCCCTCTAAAAACTGTTAACCAGTAACAGTGTTGAAAATTGTTGATGTCTAAGTTATTATGCAATTATTCTATTATGAATAAAAAGTCACCATGAAAAATACTGACACAGTAGACCTCAAACTATACAGGTCTCTTAAAATTTTAAATCAAGCACAACAAAAAAATAAACAATAATGACGTTTACAATTGAAATTATTTATTTGAAAGCATATTGTAGCCTATAAAATAACCCAACGCTCCGCTCGATTGGTAAAAGAACTAAACTAAAACCAGCAACTGAATATCGAAAAATTCTTCAAAAACTCCGAAATGACTCCCTACAGACGAACAAAAACCCATCTTATCGGAAACTTACAATGTCAAAAGTTGTTATTGTGTTTTAAACGAATCATTGACGAAAATCGACAAATCGCCTAAGGATTTCATTGTATGACGTCACACCGCTAACGAAGGTTATGCTACACTGAGGGGCCGCGGAAAACTGTTTCAAGAATGAGATAATTAGCAGGCCAAATTTACTCACTTTGAAGGGCTATATCTTGATAAGTAGGTGACGTTTCGAAATAATCTTTTTCTGTTTTGTTTATTTGAAAGTATTGTCTATATGAATAAACGAATTAACATCGAGCAACACATGAGGGATTTTATTATCTTTAAACAACACAAGAGCAGGACATACTCAAACCCCTACTGTGGTATTTGAGCAGAGATTTTAAATTTGTGAACATTGCGTAATCGTATTTTCAAAATTATAATATTTATAACATGTCGCACCCGTTTACTTTTCTTTGTGAGTTCATGAAGATATGGCTTTAAAATACATCATCAAGGTACAGAGAAATGCAAATTGTTGAAATGTATGGTCAATAAAAGGTACCACTTGATATATGAGTACACGGACGGGTTATTTTGAAATGTTCAAGTATAATGGTCCGGAAGGTTTTGCACAGAAGGAGGAACTGACAAGGCTCAATTGTATATCACCCTTCCACTTCATAGCAACTGATAATAACCCACAATTTCATTTTCAACAATTGTTGAAGCAAACTGATCACACAGCACGTTGTTTGCATAGTATACTTGTTAAAATTTATAACAAGCTTTTTTTTCAAATTTCCTATTTATAATGATAGTTTGTGCCATTTAAACTTACTTTAGAGGGTAACACATCCTATTTTACAAACCAATTATCAGTAGTAGTAATAACGGTGTTGCTTAAAAGCAGAAATTGCATGGCGGCCATTTTATTTGGAACACATTTTATTATTTCGAATGACAAAAACGATTCCCATGGCTTTGCGGAACCATTTACACTCATTTTTTAACTTGATTTTTCGAAGAGAAATGGATGTTTTACTCTTGGTTATATTATTTTTCAAATACATTTCATCAACTTATTTGGGCGGAAAAACGTGCTACTGCCCATTTAAAACAATACATATTTACATTAGAGGGTAAAACATCCCATTACATGACCCGAGTATATGTAGTCATAGCAAACCGTGTCACATAATAAAACAAAAAATGTTGTCCGCCATTCCGTGTGAACATCCTAGAATACTTCAAGGTTTTAGAACTGTATTTATTTATTGATTGATGAGGATTGATGACATTTATTATCCAACTTGTGAGATTCTTTTCCCCATTAAAAGCTCATCCCATGTCTGAGTGAATAACATATGTAACGAGTCTGTAACTGGATCGTAAGGTCGATTTATATGTTAGAAAAGCTTCTTCGAAATAGACTGAAAGTTCACACTTGAAAGTCACAAAACACATTTGAAACAGTTCGAACAACATTAACCTTTTATCTAAGTACTGTCAAAATATCAAGCCAACATGAAAACAATGGACGTACGATATGGTTTACTTGAAACAAAGGTGCCTCATCTAGTGATTCCGGGGCAGGATAGCGCAGTAGTTAGCACTATCGGCTTTGGATCAAGAGGTCCGGGGTTCGAATCCTGCCAGGGGCACGGCAACTTTGTCTGCAGTAGAGAACTGTTCTTCACGCAGTAAGGTTTGGATGCAATGCTACACTGACTTTTGGAGGGTATGTGCGTTATTGTGTCCTCGTAACAGATTTAACAGAAGTATTACACTAAATGAAAGAGCTATTCGTTCACCAATTTGTGTTAACACTAACAATAAACTTTCATGGAAATCATTTTCAGAAACTATAATTGTTTCACATTTCAAATATCATTCCTAATGCAATAATTCTGTTTAATTACGGAATGAATTATTTAGTGCCTGAAGTGCTCTTGAAATAGCATCAGTGAGAAAATGATTTACTATTCTATCCTTAAGCTAACAATGTCAATTAAGGCTCGACGCAGTCTACTCGTATCTTAGTTCATAGTCCAGGGGTCTCATATGTGAATCGTGAATTTTTTGCTGCCCAAATGGCTCTTCTTTGGTATATTTCCTTCCGAGTTATAACGTTCCAAGCACTATGCTGTCCATAACAAATTTCAGAGGTTTAAATCAAACATTCCGTGATTGGGAACAGAGGAAGCAATTTGTGTTAAGTTAATCAAAATCATGATTTCTTTTCTTTGTCTTTAGAAAACAAGTGACTGTAAAAGTATATTTTCTCGAATGAGAGCAACGGGAATATAAGTTCTGACATCTACAAGAGTGCATTAGTTTCTAAATGAGGTGTAAAAAAGAGACACTTATAAGGCTAACTATGTAGCGTCATTGTTAAACACGAATATCAAGGTGTTGATGTTTTTCATACATTTGTAGAAACATGCACATTTAATGTTATAATGGTAAAACAGTTTTATTCATACGAAATCAAGTCTTGGTGAAAACCATCAGGCAACTGCCTTGACACATTTGCACTGATTAACCCACACTCCCCATCAACTGTCACAACTGTGCAAGTGATGAACACTTCTCATAGTTACATGGGAGCTGTTGATAAATTAATGCAACTTTCGGCTAGGTTATTTTTGCTATTTTAGGTATTTTGGGGTCATATGACCTCGCTTTAGCTTCCTATCTTTTCAAATGACCTACAATCAATAATGACAAGTGGCATATATCAACGAACATTATTTGTTATGCTTTAAAAGCCCCTATTTCCTCTTTAGATATCAAGTATTAGAATATATCAGGCAGATCAACATTATTTATATAGAAAAGCTTCAATGGTATCACCTCAAATTACACACCTCTTCAAAACGAATTGTCAAACTAAACTAGCGTAAAAAAGAAACTGTACTAAACAGTTCTAAACAGAGTCAAAACCTAAATTTTGCTGCAGACAAATCGATTGTGAAAACCATCAACAATCATAGATTTTCCAAACATTCATCACAATATGGTATTTACTATTATTTTTTATGTTCAAACTCCTATAAAACAAGCAAAACGTCCTCTTTCACTCTTTCATTCTCTCGATTTGTGAAGGAGATTCTAAATTTGTCAAAGCTGTGTGTTTCAGAGACGTGAAAAAAATAAAAATAACTTACATTGTTTCTGGACATATCATTTATTTTTTGGTTTTATTTCTCACTTGTGAATAACACTATCTTGCATTGTTCGTTGCTTCTGACGCTGGATTACGACATGCATGCTAACACTTATAGTAAAGTGGATGGAATACAATAAACATCCCATTAGTATACTAAATGCCTACAGTGAGTAGGTAGAGTGAAACCAATTCTAACATCCTTTATTGACCATGTTTTAAATCATTCTTCAGTTACCAAGGCTGCGCTTTAGTTTATTCTAATTTGTTCCAAGCTGCAGATGTGATCGATTTAGTCATTTGATAGATTCCATAAAACAGGGAATATTGAAACTTAGTGCATCGCCATAATAAAAAATGCCAGATATCAGCTAATATTTTTTTTAATTTGAACATCATTAATCCTGATAAAAGTTGAACATAAATATTGCAAGATGCGAGTCATTTTCATAAGTTTTGTTTTCATATGTACAATCATATATTGCAATTAGTTTTATGTTTTCTCTATTGAAGTTGAATTATCAATTACCAACTACAATAACGTATAATGTAAGGAGAGGATTAATTTATTTTAGTTATGATTCACATCAAAAGTCAAATTAACAACGTAATATAACATCCGCGGTGAACTTTATCAATACAAACACCAAACATTATAAATATGGCAACTATATTTAAACTAAAACCGAAAGAAAAATAGAATTATCAGTTGAATGGTAATAGTTTGTAAAGGACATATTTTGTGTAAAAACAACTGTTTCACAGCAGTTGCTCTTTTTAGAACAAACCTTTTCATTTCTATCTTTCGCTTTTATAAATGATGTCTTTTAATGTGTCATCGAGTCATTGAAAGGGTTTCTGCACTCTCATCAATAGAAGTAACCTCTTCAAAGCTTGTCAAGTACATGAATCAAAAGTGTTTTAAAAACAGAAATTGGATAATATCGTGTAACTGTTGAATGCATCATTCATAAAAAACAGCTAATGTTTAGAGAGTAATCAGATTATAAACATATTATTCGCATTGACATCAGTGGTCCATTGCTAACAAGGATGGTTGTGTGAACAGCCTTGTCTGTTTCCTAGTCTCTCAGGCATCAGGGTCGATCCTGCACTAAACTTCCTAAACCAACCCTATCACACAAGTCAGGCAGGTTAACACCCAGTTTAGCTTGCTTCAGGAACATCAACAATACGTGCTTCAAATAACAAAAAATATGTCTGAGCTTCAGATTGGTTCCTGGTTGTTGTCTAATCGATATACTGAGAATATACTTCGGTATCATGTGATCATTTGCCTTAAAATTCCACCTAGCCATTATCTCTGAATTTTCTTAAGGTAAAAACATATGATGAACCAACATTTTCCGAGTTACTTAAGAAACGTTGGTCGATTTTAATTATTAAGAATCTTTATCGGTGTCATTGGTGTAGGTTTTATCCCAATTATTCCCCTACGGTCAGGTTTACTTTGAAGAGAAAATGTTAATGCTAAACATGAAATAATACTCTATATATGTATACAGATTCAGAGGTCGCGATCATCATGTGGCCCATACTCACCAACATGATTTGTCCAATGTACGGAAATGGTCATGTAATCTAAAGATATTTAGTGAGTTTTCTAACAAAAGACTTGACCTTAAAAATAGTCTTCTTTTCACGATGCAGCTCAGGAGATATAACTTTTCAAAAAGTTCATATTTAATTTTGGGATAAAGTCAGTTCATGAGAAGTCGTGTTTATGATTAGTAAAAAAGGCATGATATCTATAGCTATAACCCATGGTGTTCTCTAAATATAATATTATTTAAAACCTTATATATATGATTATTATAATATATAAAACATACATAACTTGGTGTTTGTTGTCATGTAATCAGCAAACAATGGTAATTCACTCTCATTAGAAGCAATTCCATTTGGTATTTAAAGGGGCAGTAGCACGTTTTTTTTAAAAAAAAATTCTTCAAATTTTCCATTTATAATGTTAGTTTATGTCATTTATATTTACTTTAGAGGGTAAAACATCTTACTACACGAACCAATTATCCGTAGTAGTAATGACGGTGATCCGTATAAAGCAAAAATTGCATGGCGGCCATTTTATTGTGAACACATTTTATTATTTCTAATGACAAAAACGATTCCCATGGCTTTACTGAGCCATGTACACTCATTTTTAACTATATTTTCCGAAGAGAGAAGGGTGTTTTACTATTAGTGAAATTATTTTAAAAATACATTTCATCGACTTATTTGAGCGAAAAACCGTGCTACTGCCCCTTTAAAGGGATCATCGGACATGATTTATATTTACAATGACAATAGACTAAAATCGATACCAAACTACGATTAACTATCAAACATATGTTCATGAAGGTTAGGTAAACCACTTTATTTGATTTGGCTTGAAGAGAGATTTTCGATTTGTTCTCAAGACATTAGTCCAAGATGATAATAGGTCAATATCGATAACAAACTACACATGCATCCCAGACATATCAGCATATAAGTTCACCTTATTTTAGTTTGATTGCAGATTGCAGTTTTTTTATCATGACACATATCAAATAGGATTATTTATACAATCGAATCAGTATAAACTCTTCCACAACATTGGTCTGACTGTTCAGTGTGAATGTTGTAGTGCACTTACTTTGTATGGCAAAAGAAAAGTTGAGTAAGGAAAATAGTACATGTCATGATTCACTAGGAAATCCACAATTGAATTAAATATGGGGTGGGAAACTTCCTGTCTGTGACGTGTTTAATCACTGTAATTTTTTTCGCAAAATGCTTCATTGAATACATGAATGAAAACGTTGTACTTCCCAAATGTCTTGTTGTATATAGACAGTCTTGAATACTTGAATAACAACACGTTGTCAAAATTAAGCAAAGGGGGTTCTTCTACAAGAAACGAAACGATCTGCATGGAGTATCACATGCTTGCAAACATTTGATATTGGTACAGTAATTGTGCAGAATAAACTCTCTCTTAGGGATTTAAGATACTTTAATCGTGCTAACTTTCCGAGTCAAATGTTAGACAACAAACCGGTTAATTGTAACATGCACTATTTAATTCTCATCCTTTCCATGCAGATGTGAGAGCAAAGGATTGAATTAGCCATGTTATTGATTGTCTCAAGAGGCAGACCAAAAATTAATTTTAAACTTTCTTGTCGCCACAACTTCCGTTGAAGATGCCAGATTCATCTAACTATATTAATAGCTAAACTTAACATTCTCAAACCTGATAACCGCAAACAAAATGTGAAAATGTGTTAAACATTAGAACTTATTAAAGGTCATATATGAATAAAACTTGTCGAAGTAACGTATATCTGTCTATTTGTTCATTGAACACCGTTACATAAGATACATAACGCGTTTATTTGTGTTATATTCCAAATGAAAATAGTGATGTACAATGCATAGGGTTAGTTTTGTAGAGTTCGTTTGTATAAAAGTATTTGTATTTTTCACAGTCCAGTTGATAAGGTTAGAAAATCAATCATGGCAAAATTACACAACTGATATCATTATTTATATGCCGATACAAACTATATACCTGTTATATTGATATAAACATTACTTGTCCACTGAAGAAAATAGACTTGGCATCTATATAATTCCTGTGGATACTATTATGGATGATTAGTAAAATTGATTGTGAAGGTTAAATTCAAAAGTTTTCTTTACAAAATACAAAATACACATAAGTTGTCAGTCCACGCTTAAGCCTCAAACGGTCTTTGCACTTAGCGTTATGTAAAGAGAGTGTTAAGAGAGCATTGTCACGTTTGGAGAAGTTAATATGTGGTCAATTTAAAATGTTCAGGGAAGTTGTAACTCTTCACGTTCAGACCACCTGTTTAATAACATTGGTAATAGCGAGGACCAATATTACATCTGGTGAGTCGAGCAATAATAACCTGTAAGTAAAAGAACACTTCTGCTCCCTATACACTTTTATCAGAGGATTATCTCAAAATAAAGTTTACAACTACAACACAGAAGCTACCATGTCACCCTTAAACACGTAAAACAAACAAAGTAATAATCATAAGAAATCAAGAGCTTATTCAACGCAATTATCACTGCTACCATTACATAATACAGTATTAAAGGGGCAGTAGCATGGTTTTTTTTTGCAAATTTTATTTTTTCAAATTTCCCATTTATAATGATATTTTATGTCATTTATATTTACTTTAGGGGGTAAAACATCTTATTACACATATCAGTAATCCGTAGTCCTAAAAACGGCGACGCGTATGAAGCAAAAATTGCAGTGTGGCCATTTTAATGTGAACACATTTTATTATTTTGAATTACAAAAACGATTCTCATACATGTACATGGCTTTATGGAACTATGTAAACTCATATTGTAACTTGATTTTCCGAAGAGAGAATGGTGTTTTACTAAATTAATGACATTATTTTTCAAATACATTACATCGACTTATTGCAGAGAAAAAACGTGCTACTGCCCCTTTAAAGTAAGCCTCCTAAAATAAGACTGTGTATTGAACGAGCAATAAAACACAGTTTTTACGATCATGAAGTTGTCATGTTCTCTTCTCATAGAACACATATCATATTTTCGAAGATATAACAAGCTTGTTTGTCTTCTGATTATCTGAAAATAAAATTTATTGCTACAACAAAGAAGCAACTGGATCCCACTTTATCATGAACAATGGACAAAGTAATATTCATTAAGTAAACACATTTTTTGCAATGCATTTCCCTACAGAACACACGCTGTTATCATGGTATTCTGATAAAGAAGTCCGGATTCGGCAGCTTTGTCTGCTATAGATAGATGTTCTACATTCAGTAACGTTAGGGTGCTTTGTGCACTGAGTTTTAGTCCATATCCACTCATGGATCGCTAGTTTCAGCCGTGGAATGTTATATTGCCTGGAAATCCTTTGTGGTGTTACTGGCTTTCTTCCTGCAATACTACTGCCTGCTGCGATACACAGTCGAATACCTATGAACGATATGTGAACTCTAAATTCTTCTCTGCTCACATGGTTACCTTAAGGTAAAAGTAGATGTATACTTTGAAAGACAAGAAAGACAAGGAATTTATGGATGTTTAACTTCTTTATTACACAATGGCGACGTTTCGATATAGATCCTTATACCGTTATCAAGCATATCGAAGGGATGGTGAACAGCAGGTTATAAACAGGATACATGTTGGTATGATTAAGAGATAACAAATACAACAAGATGAGATAACAATGACATAAATGGTTGAACAAGCGAAGTTGTAAATTCCTTGTCTTTCTATTACACCAACTTCTAGACTGACTCTCAAACAGTTTAGATAGAGTAAACAGAAACTACAGTGACAATATACACTTCCTTCAATTTCAAATCAATAACAACATTAAAACGACTCGAATAAGTTGTACGTTCGATTGGGTTACACTCCAAATCATCACTGTATGGTAAACACTTACCTTTCTGACAAGTTATATGTCCTTTAAATGCACGACCAATATCCATACACATACTTTTCATTCTGAATAACGTTTTGACAGGGTAACAGCAAATGCAAAGTCAAATTTGTCACATGCATATACACACTAATCCCATAGCTGGTGTAAGTTTCTTTAGTTTAAACATATGCATTTTATTTTATCAAGTAGAAAAACAAGAAGGTTTCCAAACAGAATTAGTATATTTAAAGGTGTATGTATTGATTGAATACTGCAGTTGTTGAAATCAAGTATAACTGATATGTCATTAACAAAACTTACACCATTTAAGGAAAGCGTTATAATTTTGTGTTTCATAATAGTCTCCTGCCTATTTCCTTTCTTCACGAGAGTTTGTACATGAACACTATCACATGCGACAGGCAAGTTAACATTCAGGCTGAGTTGCTTTGTTACTCAGGAACATCAATGCGTGCATCAAATAACACAAAACCTTGTCAGAGATTGGGATCGATTTATCGTTCTTGTATTCTCTACATACAAAAGGTCATCTTGCTTTGTCAGTGTATTCGTATCAAACAAGGTTACTTCCTTCCCCTGATTATATATCAAATAAATGTATGCAATATCATTCAGCGTAAGATACTATTAGGTTGCATGTTTAGACAAAAAAAATGTGCTGAAACTGTCTAAAAATAAGTTTGGATGTAATTTTTTGCTTTCAAGAGTAGTGAGTAGCAGATGTTGTCGACATAATGTACATTCTTAGGCATTGACGTATGATTGCTGTGCAATGTCATAAAACATTCCAAAAATGTGACCATCCATTTTATTTTCACATCTAACTCTATTCTTTCACTTTTAGTTGATGAAATTTAAACAGTGATTGTGGTGAACATACACAGATAATGTGTCAATAGGCAATTTAATTGTACTGCAATTGCAAAGTAAAGAAGGGTAACAGGATAACAGATTTGGGATGAAATAGCATCCCATGTTATCTCTACATATAATACTAGTTAATACCTAATACTCAACTTGACTGAAAATGTAACGTAGACAACACGGATAATAAGCTCTTGCAAGAAGCAATTTCATTTGGTGCTAAGAAGGATTTCCAGACATATTTTCAATTTTACTTTGACAATAAACCAATTTCGATACCAAACTACAAATAAATTCCAGCCGTCTGTTTTCAAGTTCAGTAAACCGCGTAATTTCATTTTGCTTATAAAGAGATGTCATGAGTTTGCTCAACATCAGAGCCTCTGAAGACTGCACCATTGTGATTCTGAAGAAAAATCCAATTGTGTGACAAAATATAGGTTCTATCTTGTATGTAGTACATATGTAATTCGTCTTGGTGTCTGGTGTTGTACAGTTGGGAATCATTTATGCCATAAGGACAGCCTTGCTTAGTATGTTCTGTAAACCTTCTAAATGATATGTTTTCACTGTCTGGTAAGTTCCTCATAGTGGATTCAAATGTTGTGTTCTATTTGTTGTGTATCATTATTTGTACACATGTCCCTTGTGATAAACAAGTAAAATAAGTGTATCACGGATAATCCATTGCATTTTCTGCACTCAATATCATGTTTCCAATTGTCTTATTAACGCTCAAAATGCTATTGATACAGTCTCTTGTAATTATCTCATGTATATTTGAAAAACATTCATATGTGTAGGGTATCTAAGATTTACTGACTTTGAATTCATTGCGTACTTAACAACATTTTATATATGAATATCTGTTAAGTAACAAGCATTAAGTGTTCTACTGTATTCCACAGTCAATATGACTGTACTTTAACCAGATAAAAAAGCATGTCTATCTATACTGATGAATATTGCATTCATGTTTGATTGACAGGGATGATGTGTGAATAGGAAGGGAAGATAACTCTTAATGTACACTGATCAATGTGGATGGGTTGATTTAACCATTTTATGCTTGTGCAACTTCCTTGGTTTCCATAGGCGCCATTTCGGCACAGATTGTAATGCCATTGTCTTTATCCTTCATCACCTTCGTGAGGCAATCTAAGAAGCCAATAACAACTGTACTTCGAAATTAGTATCACACACATCAAAAATCTGGATTACGTCATACAAACTAGGAGTGTTATAACCTTGTGATAATTACCTTCACAAGACATAGTGAAAGATGAGATACAGAGCCAGGTCATTATTGAGAAGAATACACGATCTAACATAAATGCAAATGAAAACAAACGCTCCTGTATTAGCATGAATAGATAATATAACAAGGTACACTCAATTTCAAAACAACGACACCATTTGAAACCATACTGCTGCTGTTTAAAGCCAATTTTGAATAAATTTGATGAGCACATGATGTGCCTAATGCACTTTACAAAGCGCTGTCCTTTGCGCTTTTCACTGCACTTTTCCAGTTCCCATCATTAACATTTGATAAAATCCCTTTATTTTCATTCCTGCACTCGCATGGTTTGGCGTTACAACCACACCTTACTGAATATAAAATCAATGAGTTATTTTATGATACCGCTTGGGCAATATTGTAGCCATTAGAAAAGCAAAGTAGGTTAATTGCTCATAAAACCCTTGCAAAAGCAAATAGGAAACGACACAAAGGCTGTTAAACACATGGTTAAGTAAGAGCTTTAGAAAAAGCTGAAATCGATAATTCATGAAAAAGATTTATTAATCCCAGATAATTAGACATACAAATGGGACCAAACATAATTCAAATGAAAAACCATGAAATATAAGTCTGTTGACCTAGTATATGTTTGCCAATTCAGACTATGCGCAATCTGTCTTATAATCCCTGAATCATATCTGGATATATGACTTCATTACAAACGCAAATGTTATATATTACATTCAATTAGTTACATTCAGTTCTGAAGAAACTCTTTTAGATGTTTATAAACATGAAATCCGATGTTTGAACAGAATTAATATTTCTATAGTCCAATGATCTGCTAATTACTGACAATGTCATTGCTCATCATTTGACATCGCTCCACAAAACCAAATGTTATCAATTAGATGATATCCAGATTTGATTAAAAATATCTCTTAAATTATTAAGCACATACTGTCGAATGCTTGAAAAAAGTCTTTATTTTATAAATCAAGGTTCTACTAGATCTGTGCAAATTCCTACTTAATAATTTAATACTTGTAAATAAATACAGTCCAATATTTGAACATAAGTCATTTATAGTCCAAGGTTTTACATGGTCTGATGAAGCCCATAAATGACTGTATAATTTGCTTCGGTGAGATGAGGTGAGTTGGGGTTTAACGCCACTTTCAAGAGTATTTCACATATATCGCGGCTTCTAGTATTAAGGCAGGAAGAAAGCCCGCAAGGCCATGTGACTAGGCAAGGCGGTGAAACCTGCAAGCAACTGCTGGAACTAGCGAACCATGGGTAGTATTGCACCCAAACCTTACTGCGTGTAGAACAGTTCTCTACTGCAGACAAAGTTGCCGTGCCCCTGGCGGGATTCGAACCTCGGACCTCTTGATCCAAAGTCGAACTCGCTAACCACTGCGCTACCCCGCTCCCTAAATTGCTTCGCACCAGTAACTAAGAGAACGCGTCTGCAATACACAGCACACTCTGACAACTCTCTATGTATTGCAGGCACGCACCAGATGTGTTTCTAAGTACTGAAACAAGCAAACATACGACATTGATATAGCTGGAGGATACTTAAGCTAAATAATGAAGGATTCTCGGAGACGTGCGATGCTCTCTTTCTTTCATTTATGAATGGAAGGATTTATTATGTCTTTCCATTTATTATTTTGTTATTTTTTTGCATCAAATTTGGGAACTTGATGGTGCATCAGAACATATTCAGAACTTAATTTACAAAAAAAAGATAATAACTGTCTCTGACAACAAACGAGAACGCCTCTAGATAAGGGAATGAAAGGACAAGCATGTTCATTGAATGTGATTATAAACATTGTTAAATTTATTCCAAAATTTCATAACCATCCTATATCGCGTAAATTCATATATCACATTCTACTTACATGAATATATTAATTTGAAAATTTGTTAATAAATTCTACCAAAACGTGAACACATTGATATGTTGTAAACTGTACTAACTTAATGTTCTTATCTTATCCTTAGGATCAAGGATTTCGAAACAGTTTAACGTGAATATGCATGGGTGGGTATGTAGTTTGTAGATGAACGTTCGGAGAGAACAAATATTATCTCAACACTGCTGTAAAATGAACACATTTATTTAACTGTGAGTTACGATAGCGAGTTTCCCCGTGAATTTTATGGATTTCGTTCATCTATTCCAAACCCAACAACTTTGAAGTTTATTGATTTCTTCTGTCTATTACAAACCCAACAACTTTAAATTTAGAAACCCGAGTATCTATTTGAAGACGGGTTTATCCGTGAGGGATCTGAAAGGGAATAAACATTCTAGTCTTCGATCACACCTTGATTAAGGATGTTTTATCCAAAAAAAATAACTGTCTGGAAGACGATAACGACATACTGTATGACTGGAATATTTGGATGGCCTGTGTAGAGAAGAGTGTGCTCCTAGTGATACAGTTTACAGCGCCATTCAGTCTAGTAAAGAAATAAGCATTAATTACTCACACCCCACCGGCGACAGTTGAGAATATATTCTTCAATTTGTAGCCATGCCTTCATCGCATTTTCAATATCATAACATTTACGAAAATCACTGGCAGTAAACTTCAGCAATAATGGTCGAGATTCACACTTGATTGGGTTACATGCATCATGGCCGAACAATATTATGGTTAAAGGGTCGAGTCCCTGTTTTAGCCTGATACAAGTGTTATGAGAAACTGGTTTATAAATCGACCCTATGTTTCAGATGTTATTTCCGTTAGTTTGTCTTTCAAATAAACAAGAGTAAATCAGAATGTTTCCCTTATAAACTATGTTTTGTCGTCATCCTTATGCATTAAGTCTTTTTGGTAACGGTGTGAATGCCCGAAGTACTCTTGAAATTAGTTTACTGAAAAAATAATTATTTTCATTACATTTTTTATCCTAGAGCTAATGCCCTTTAAGGCTTTTCCCATTATAGTTGTTATTCCAGAGGCCTCCTAGTTCAACTATGAATTATTCGCTGACCAAACTGATATCGATGTTGGCTTGCATCTCTTCCATTCCTTACAGGATAAATACTTTATTAGCCCGTTCATTGCCATCTTCTGGTCATCAGGTGTTGGGATAACCTGCACATGCACATGATGAAACTGAATGATTATATTTCGCGTGAAACAATATATATTATAGACTATTCAACTGCAAATGTTGTATGTGTCTTGATATAAATGAAGTTCATAATTTATTTTGTTTTTGTAAATTATTAGTTTAGTTTTTACATCTACAATGTATTTTACACTTTCCGTTCTACTTCCACTCTTCTTATACATTCTACTTTGTTCAATCTTATTTTGAGTAAATTTATATTCATTTTTGAAAGACGATTTGACTAGAGAAGATATATATACGCAAAACAAGTTGGATAATAAACAGTGAGGTTCGATTGAAGCTGATAGAAAACTTATAGTGAATTTATTTTTAATGCAATTGGGGATAAGTATCAACGACCATATTACATTTAGAGATATCAGCTGGGTCCACAGTCTGATTAAACTGTTGTACCCGCATATATATATATATATATAGAACACGACAAGACTGAGCTAACTGTTGGTTTATTCACAAACAAACTATACTGCGAGTGAGGGGACACACGTGTGTACCCTTGACTCGCTACATGTGAACTGCCCAGGTAACAGCCGGGAAACCGGAAACGTCCCAAAGCCCGGATGCACGCGCATCATTCGGACTCCCGTCCGGGCCGCACCACATTCCTCCCCATCTTGTAGAAGTCCTCTGTGTTTCTCGCTGTTGTCTGCAGGACGATGAACATCGGAATGTTGTTCTGGCGTGCCACCTCAGCCGCCACCTTGGGGATGTGATATGGTGAGGGTGCAAGATAGGGCGAGTCTGTTTCCAGGATGACCTTATTCAGAGGCAACGACCTAACAACGGCCACGACATCATCACGTACCTTGGGCCTGAAGATTAAAGGCGAGATTCCCAGAAGTAGACTTGGAAAGGCTTGGCTCCACTGGCGAACTTGATCAATACCCCCAGAGAAGCAATGAAAATGCACTTTATGCGCCTTGTTGAGGCCCTTTTGCAACACTGAAAGGCTGCGATCTGCCAATTGCCTTGGTCCCCGGCAGTGGATGTTCACAGGCAAATTATTCTCCCTCTCTGTGAATGATGCCTGGTCGTAGGTGTCCGCATGTTCGATTGTAGGTGCCTCAATATAAAGTTGAGTTGGCAAAACTGTTTCTTGCAGGTCCAGCAGGACGTGGTTGGCTGGAAGAACCAGGGAAGGTGCGTCTGTAGAACGTGGCGATGTAAGTGGGTGAACTTGCCACCGCACAGGGAGCACACATTTCCTTTCTTCCGTTTGGTGGAACCTCTCCTGGCCACTGGACCTGCCTTAACAGCAATCTCATCCTCACCAATCCCTGACTCATCATAATCAGGAATGAAATGTTCTTCCTCCATGACAACTGAAACAATACAGCAAAAAGTACAAAGTATAAACACTTAAAGCATATAAATTCATTTAAATTATACTTTATATGATAGTATGTACTCAAAACATTATCCATGACATACCTACAACTTGGAGTATATACAACTTGTGAAAATAATTAGCTTGGGATCAAGATACATAATCCTTCATCCAGCTCGGTCGTTTGCGGAGTCTTTTCCCCATTTTTGGTTGATTTGCCTCATCTATCAAACAAGGTCCATCACTTGGCTCTGTCGCAGCATTGGGTTGGCAGTCTTCAGTCTCATCCTGGTAAACCGTCATGTCAGAGTCCAACTGATGACGCATTCTTTTAAGCCAGAAAGGAACTGTCCTGTCCCGGCACATCTTCATCCGATCGTGATGTATGACAAATGACCTCTTTCGTCCCTGAAGTCTGTACAGCACAGGAGACAGACACTCTGTGACCATGAAAGGGCCCTTCCATGATGACTTTAATTTTTTACTGATTCCAATCTTGGTTGAGGAATCAAGCACATAGGTGAGGTCCCCAATCTCATAGGTTCGTTGATTCAGTCCGACATCATAATCTTTCTTTTGGCATTGTTGCGCACCACCAATATTTGCCCTGGCTAATTGATGTGCTTCTCTTAGGGTTCTATCTAAATGAGAGATAAAGGAATATTGATCCTGATCCATTTAGTTCACCCCTACCAGGCCAAACATGATGTCTAACGGGAGAGATACCTATTTTCCAAGCATGAGCTTATTTGGCGTAAATCCGGTTTGTCGACTCTTGGTTGCTCGCACTCCCCCGACCAACTGTTGGAGATTCGTATCCCAGTTGTGTTGCTTGCCATCAATAAAGCATCTGATCATCTGTAGAATGACTCTGTTGTAGCGTTCCACTTGTCCATTTGAACTCGGATTGTATGGAGTTGTTCTCGTCTTTGTTATCTCCAACAGGGAACATACAGCTGCAAACAAATTGCCATCAAAATTCCTACCTTGATCAGTATGAATCTGTAATGGGCAACCGAACCGAGATATAAAACCATCGACAACAGCCTTGGCTATGGTTTCAGCACTCTGATCAGGTAACGGGATACATTCTAACCATTTGGTAAATTGGTCAATGATCATCAAAATGTACTTGTTCCCTGCCTTTGTTTCTGGCAACGGGCCCAAAATGTCAATGTGAACACGTTCCATGGGTGACCCTGAATGATACTGACGGAGAGAAGCTTTTGCCTTAACAATCGCTCCCTTATTGCTGTTACATGTGGAACATGACGAAACATACTGATCACATTCAGAAGACATACCAGGCCAGTAAAACCTTTGTTTCAGACCCAACAATGTTTTCTTCAATCCAAGATGTCCCGCAGATTTTTTATCATGACATTGTTCCAGAACATCCGGTATCAATGCCCTCGGGACCACCAACAACCACTGTGTTGAAGTAAGCTCTTCCCACCTATACCAAAGTACTCCATTTTGTAAGGACAACTGCGATTTGCATAACCAAAGAGATTTGGAAGTTTTACCTGACAGACTGAGTTCCTGTTGTGACGGTTGACCATCTCCCAACCACTTCCTGACTTTCCCAAGATGTTCATCGTCTCCTTGCAACTTTTCAAGGTCCTCAAATGTATAGCCGGGCATCCAGTTGGACAACTCTTGTATCCAATCGTTTGCAACTGAGTTCGCCTCAACCTTTCTCACTGCCAGAGGGACTACATCATCAACATCCTCGCCAAACCTTGACCATTGTTTGTGAGCTCTCGTGCAAAAATGACATCCTCCACATGGCAAGTCTGTCAACTTACATCCAGCAGTATAACACTCACAAAATTGAAATTCATCTGGTTGCCTTGACAGCCCGTCTGCATTGCTATGCTTCTTGCCTGAACGATGTTGGATCTTCATGTCGAACTGTGACAGCTCTTCCATCCATCGGCCCAACTGCCCCTCGATGTGCTTGAATTTCAACAACCAGGTCAAACTGTTGTGATCAGTCCTTACCACAAAAGGTCTTCCAAGTAGATATGTCCTGAAATGTCCTGAAATGGTGAAAGTTACAACAGCTAAAAGTTCCTTACGAGTTGTGCAGTAGCGTGGGCTGGAGTGAGAACCTTACTTGCAAACCCGACCGTTCTCTCCTGACCACCCTGTATCTGGACAAGCTCAGCTCCTACAGCCTGGTTGGAAGCATCTGTATCGAGTATAATAGGATCGGAAGAATTTGGATACCCCAGCAAAGCCGAAGCAGCCAAAGCTGATCTTAATTTTTGAAATGCTTCTTCCTGCTCCTGTTGCCAGACATATGGTACATTTTTCTTGGTGAGTTGGTGCAAAGGTACTGCAATACCTGAAAATCCACGAATGTGATCTAGACCTTCGTTCAGTGAGTATCTGCATTACATGTTTCAGTGACTGTGAAATTTCTACAAGACAAGCCCTAGTTTTAGCATTTTCGTTAGTGAGTTCTGAAAAACATTTCTTCCAGAACTCCTGATCCCTGACAACGACTTTGTCAGTGTCTACCGATCTAACCAGAAACTCTGAACTGTCCTCATCCGTGAAATTAACCTTCCTCACATCTGCCCTCCTTGAACCAAGAATTATTCGAAGATTATTGGAGGATGTTTTCACCATTTGTAGTGCCTCATCTAAAGTATCTGGGATTTTATCCATTGCTGATAATGCTGCTTCCTTATTTGTACACCCTTTAAGAAATGTATCTATTGCCACTGTCTCCCAAACATGATCAGGGGCATCAGGATACCCTGCCACAACAAGTTCCTGGACCTTTTCCGCAAACTCATCAATGGACTCATCAGAGGATTGCTTCAATCCCATAATTTCCCTTCTTATTGTATGTGGAAGATCAGTGCGTCCGAACCTAGCTCTAAGTTTAACCAAGAGAACCTGATAATTGTTTTGAACTGCTTGAGACATTGTGCTAAATAATTTCAAAGCCTTGCCCTGTAATGATTCAACAAGAAGATCCAGTTTCTGTTCTTCATCCCATTGACAACGAGAAGCCATTCTTTCGAATTGAATTTCAAACGGTTTCCATTCCGATTTACCATCATAACTCCCTAACCGAACCGGTGGGGTCCTTGTGTGGGTTGCCATCTGTTGACCCGAATGCCCAACCTCTGAAGCCCTTTTACTGGTTAAGGATCCATGAGAGTCTATATGACGATTATCTCTGACACTACCTTGATGTAAATTGTCAACTTGGGAATGAAATGTTGGTTTCCCCTTACCATATATCCCTAAAGGTGCAATGTTGTCGACGAGACAGCTATTTGGAGCCCCTACAGTGTCGTTGTCTGATTTATGGTACCCAACCAATGTCTGCCTCTCCAAATGTTCAATACACCTATCCTTTGCATCCATTTCACTTCTACAAAAGACAATTTCCTTCTGCATTGAGTCCACAACACTATCTAGTTGCCCTAATCTTTGTAGTACACGTGCAAATTCACTGTCTTCCAATTGTATTTCTGTAGACAGCTCGGCACATGGTATTTCAAAAGAAATCAGTTTTTGTTCCATAAGAGAATCCCAAATAGAAGCAGGTATGTCATGGATTTGTCTTGCTTTTTCTTCAGTAAGAATTCCCCCACCCAATTCACGCTCATTGACAATAGCCCTAGCACGGCCCGAACCAATACCTTTCAAACATTGTAACTGCCCAACATCGGCAGTGTTCATATTCACATGACCATCCATATTAAATGCCTAAACTGAATTACTGAAACCTAGCAATAAACCCTAGTTATTTCCCTAAACTAACTACCTTTTTCAAAAACTACAATATTCCAAATTATCCGAAATATTCCCTAGCACTAATATTCAAACAATTGCATTAATATTCAAACACTTGCATTATAATAACAGTGAAAAGAGAAACAAAATGGTATTTGTGATTTTATTTGTATTGTATAAACTGCGGCATGAAATGCACGTGCGTTTCGTGACCTGCGACGGCCTCCCGGCAATTAAAAAACCACGTGACTACTCGATTGCGAGAAAACAACGCGAGGCAAATATAAAATTATACTCACCAACAGTTCTCAAACTCTCCAGTTGCCGACGACGCCAATGTTGTACCCGCATATATATATATATATATATAGAACACGACAAGACTGAGCTAACTGTTGGTTTATTCACAAACAAACTATACTGCGAGTGAGGGGACACACGTGTGTACCCTTGACTCGCTACATGTGAACTGCCCAGGTAACAGCCGGGAAACCGGAAACGTCCCAAAGCCCGGATGCACGCGCATCATTCGGACTCCCGTCCGGGCCGCACCACAAAACTAACCTTGTTAGTTCTATAAATGCAATTAAAAATATGCTTTGTATAGGCACATTATAATTGGCAAATTTGTCACTTGGCAAATTTGTCACTTTCATTGGTCTTTAGGATTTTCGTTAATTCTTTATGTTCTTTTACTGAAGTACTTCTTATGACAAGTAAAAAAGTCCTGTTCGATTCTTTCAAATTATCTCGTCTAATTCAGATTCAAGAGTAATGATTTTTTCAAAGCTGTTTGTTTCAGAAACATGAAGAGTTTACAATACGCATGTCAAATGTAAATGCATGTAAATTGGATGGAATACAATCAACTTCCCATTAATAGCACGAATGCCTGCTTTAAAGTAGGTTGGAACCAAATTTTAAAATCCTTTTGGGGCTATGTTTAAAACATTCTTCAGTTACCAAGGTTAGGCATTAATTTATTTTAATTCGTCCCAGATGTGATCGAAGAAGCCATTAATAGGTTATCGGAAAAAAGAGCGAATGATTAAACTTCAAAGTCCGTTGCACTGCATCCAATAAAGATGCCAGATTTCAGCTGGTTTATTTTTTTAAAGAACTGTACTGGACGTCATCAAACCTGACAATCGCATAAGTGGTACAAAACTATTGCAAGGCATTTAAAAAAATTTACAATTGCAAATACATATTCAGTCACTATTTCCTTTCGCCCTACTAAAGTTGAATTATCAATTATTGTCAACTAGACTTACTAGTCATATGATTTACAAGAGATGGTCTATTTACAATTGATGATGAATGACATCATCTTATGTGAGAAGATGCAAACTCTACATTCACATTTTAACAAATTAGAAACATATTTTAAATTTCTAAAACCCAAACAAAACATAACAGATTTATCAAATGAATGATATTAGTTTGTGAAGTTATTTGTACTTATAGATACTTATACTTATACTTCTTTCCTAAACTTAATTTACTTAATCGACATTATCACCTATTTTAGGCAGGTTTACACACAGATTGGCGTGCGTCATTTCACAGGTATATCGATTCCTGGTTCTTTTATGATCTACATACATGAGGACAACAACATACCCTATGTCACTTTAAAGGGGTAGTAGCACATTTTTTGCAAATTTTTTTTTTTTCAAATTTCCTATTCATAATGGTGATTCCCGAGCCAGGTACAGTCATTTTTCACTTGATTTTCCGAAGAGAGAAGGGTGTTTTACTATTGGTGACATTATTTCTTATTACAGCGAAGAAATGTGCTACAGCCGCTTTAACACCACGGTTTGCTTGCTTCATTACTCAGGAACATCAACAATACGTGCTTCAAATAACAAAATCCGTGTCGGAGCTTTAGATCGATTCCCGTTGGTTGTCTTATCTACATATTGAGAATTCACTTCTTCAGAATGTCATCGTTTTCTGTTAAGACTACACATAAGCTTTATCATGGAACATTATTGTGGAGAACACATAACAGCTATAAATTTAGACCTTGACATTTATGCGATATTCTCTCTGTTGATTGAATAAGACAAGGTCATGAAACCCGTATACATTGTCATAAACACGAGAGTGACTCTGACGTTTATAAAATATAACCTGTGGGACTACTTTATCACATGCGCAATTACGACACTGCTATCACATGCTCTTTTCTTGATTAAATGGTTTTAAAATCTTACAACGTTGATTCTACGTGTAGTTTGATTTAAAGATAGATTAAATCAGCATGTTAGAACCAAAACTTAAATACTTCAATCATATTTCCTGTGAACTACGTTTTGCGCGTGGTGACACATAAGTGATGCAGTATTTTTGTAGGCGGGGCTTAGCACCTGATCTAAGGCAATACTCAACATTTGTTTTATCATTCTGTGCACTTTTGTAGATATTTGTTTTATCATTCTGTGCACTTTTGTAGATATTTGTTTTATTTTCAAAAGTTAATTTACCGATTAAAATCGCTTAAATACAAAGTTTGAATTTATAAAAAATAGATTTAATAATAGATATAACGGTTTGAAAGTTCAACTGTTGTATAAATGATGTAGACAAGCTCCGGCATTTATACCACTTTAACTTGCACCATTCAAAACAATTATAAGCCTATTATTGCATCAGTGAACAAACACATTATGAAATGTATTACTTCTTTCTGTCTGCAGTCGAGTTTACTTCGAAGAGAATATTTTTATTCTGAAAATGACAGTGATATTATATTGCTTTTCTTCTTTCTCGTTTCATTCTAATCATCATAATTTATCAGATTAACGTTAATTGCTATGTTATCTGAATACATTTTTCAGTATTTTGTTGTGAGAGAGATAGCTTTTCTCGAATATTATCCACTCGGAACAAAACAATTGATCTTCTTTCTCTAAGAAGTACTATCATTTTAAAAAGAACCATCACCCTTTTAACTTGATAAGTCATTGCCTGAATTACACAATTGATCAGGTTTGACAAATGTGGCTTCAACAATATACTTTTTGTTACATTATGACTCTGGTTGGCTTGCATCAATATTTTGCAACATCAATAATACGTGCTTAAAATAACAACAACCTGTCAGAGATACATATGAGGATATATTTCTCTTGATCTTTGCCTTCACGTCTACACGTCTCATTATCAAAACAATGGAAGTGAACGCATTAGATGGCGCATCTCAGGCGCATCTGCAAGATCTATTGACCTAAGATATCGAACCAAGATCTCCTGCACATGGCAGAGAGCACATGTATCATTTTACTGATACGACAGAGGGGAACGAGTTGGATAGGTCACGTCCTAAGAAAACCAGAATCAGATAACACGAAGCTTGCACTGAGATGGACGCCGCAAGGAAAAAGGCCAAGAGGGAGAGCAAAGACTACATGGAGAAGAACAGTGGAAAAGGAGCTCTGCAAATTGGTAATGACCTGGGGAGAAGCAGAGATTTAAAGCTAAGGGTCGATCTGGTTGGAGGAAATTTGCTAAGACCGTATGTTCCACTGGGAATGAAGAGGATAAATAAGTAAGCATTAGATTAACCCACACATACCGAAGCTTGTGGCTACTTTCTGAAATGTGATGCTTCACGGTGTTCTATTGGAAGAATATTTAACAATAAATTAATGGGGTTGGCATACACCAGAGTTGTAACCCAATCTGGTCAGGTTTACATTTAAAGAGACTTGTGATGTTAAAAAGGACAACACTATCGTATAACGTTTTTACTATTGCCCCCAAATTAATCTGTTACTAACAAGTGTAACTATAAGTGACAGTTGTTACTAACAACATTCTGCTGCTTTTGGATGTCTTTGATAGGCATAGTTTTCGTTAGGCAAAATACACAAATTCATTCAGCGTAAGATACTGTTAACACTGTATTTTCAATAAAAAACACATGTTGTGATGAAATTGTTGTCTCAAAATACGTTTGGATGTAATGTTTCGCTTTCAAGAGATGTGAACAGTAGATGTTATCGACATGTTGTACCTTCTTGAACTTTATTCGTGACGTATCATCGCTATGTAACATCATAGAACATGTGACCATCCATTTTACTCTCATATATCACTCTATTCCTTCACATTCAGGTGAGAAAAGTTTAAAACATTGTTTTGATAAATATATAAAGATAACATGCCAATAAGCAATTCAAATATATTGCAATTGCAAAGTAAAGAAATGATAAAAAAGATAACATATTTAGTGTGAAAAAGCATCATGGTGATCTTTAACTTGACTGATAATGGTGTTCACTGCAATGTAGACAACACAGAAAATACGTTCTTGCATGAAGCAATTTCGTTTGGCGTTCAAACGGATTTCCAGACATATTTTTCAATTTAACTATGATAAAAAAAAATCATTACTAAACTCCAAACAAATTCCAGACGGGTACATTCAAGTACAGTTAACCACGTCATTTCATTTTGCTTATAAGGAGATTTCAGGAGTTTACTGAAGATCAGTGTCCCTGAAGACGGTTCCATTGTGATTCTGAAGAACAATCCAATTGCGTTACACAATCTTGTATGTAGTACATATGTAATTTGTCTTGGTGTCTGGTGTTGGATCAGTCATACAGTTGGGAATCGTGCATGCCATACAACCTTAAGGGCAGTCTTTCTGGAAAATTCCTTAAACCTTACAGATGATATCTTTGGATTGTCTGGTCATTTATTCATTATGGGAATCGACTATATTTGCTTCTGTTATACAATTTATCATCCGACAATATCATTATGTCATGGTAGCTAATTTGTATATTTCTCTGCAGTCCAGAATCATTTTGTTGTTTAAAGGCACAGTTACACGCCAATTGTTTTAAGATATAAATACCGCACAAGTAATGCATATTTCTCAATATAACAAACGATCTATCCTCAGTGACTGTACATATACGTTATCTGGAAAATCTGTCTTATCAAGATTTGCCATTAATTAAGACCATAAAGAATTAATGCAACGTTGCATTTAATCCACATGATCTTCGATATCGACAATATTATAATGAGTAACCACCTGATGATGAAATACGACAGTCGCTAAGGTTTATGCAACGGCAATATTTACCCTGTGTATCAGAAATTGGTGAAATTACAGATATACCTAAACGTGTATACCTCTCAGTTAAGAGATTGAGGAATGGCGAGTCGAAGGTTGTTTTAAATCACAAATTTGAACAGTCGTCATTTATATATTAGTGCACAACTGAATACCGAACGTTTGCTCACCTACATGTGTATTTCAGTGCAAATATATTGAAATTAAACATGTCTTTGAAACATCATAATCTGATTTGAAAAATGTCCCTCAATTACATCTGAGGCGTTTTATCATAAGCTGCATATGCATAATGTTAGACAGTGTACTGGATTCATTAGAAAGAATTAAGAATTAAGACTGCAATTAATTTAAGCATTTAATGATTGTACAAATGCATTGGTTTCTATATGATGTATATATTCAAATGGTAGTTGAATGAATACTAATTTATTATAATCACTGTAATGTAAACCTCCTTAGGATAAAGTTGAAAGATATAGGAGGAAATCGACGTTAGGTATTCTTTCAACTACCATTTGAATTTATACTGACTGTACACTTGAACAAACACCCTATTTTAAATACATTTAATAAAGTGTAAGGAATGCATTTTGAAAGTATAGAATTAAGAATCAGATTAAGTTAACCATGTTATGATTATAAGACTTCCGTGCAATTAATTTATATAGGCGCCGTGTCTAGACACATTATAATGACATTGTCTTTATCCTTTATCATCAAACCTTCGTGAGTCGATAAAAGAATAAAATAACAATAAGAATCACACATATCATCTTGACTGACTACAAAGCAGGACTATTATTACCTGCTGATAAATACCTTTCACGAGTATGACAGGTTAGATACAGAGCTAGATTTAGAGGATTGCACGATTACATAAATACAAATAACACCATACACAGGAACGCTTTCGTATTAACATGAATAGATAAACATGTAATGTAACGCAATACACCCAGAGTCAAACGAAACGACAGTTAATTTGTTTTAGAACATTAATAAAACATACTGCTGCTGTGTAATGTCAATAGCCAAACGGGTTATCAACTTTGCTATCTACTGCTCTTTCCCACTCCCGATTCAGATGAAATGGTATAAGTACATTTGATAAACTCCCTCACGTTACATTCCCGCATCCGATAGTCATATTGTAGTCATTATATAATTAGCGGCAATACATTAAGTTAGTTGCCTTAGTTAGGAAAACCCATGCACAAGTAAACAAGAAACTCCACAAAGCGCAAAACATCAGCAATGTATCACATTATTAAGAAAAAGCGGATTAAGATAATTTATGATTTTTAAAAAATAATCTCAACTATTAGATAAGCAAGAAAAAATACAATTTTGTATGTCCATCCATCTCGGGGTCAAATGAGATTTGTGCTGCACTTCCTGACTGTAAGTCTTGACGTTATAAACATTAGTAATAGCTCTATGAAAGGTATAGCTTTGTTAGACATATCCATAGACCCTTCAAGAGAAAATGCATATGTGAAATATATAAATGACGGACATTTTTACAATTTTCACATGAATACCAGTTTCACAAACTATTCAAGAATAGATTAGACTTTCAGGTTCTCGTTCAATCATATAACCATGTACGAAATGCTACCTATAGGTTTCTGTTTCACGAAGGATATATGGAAAGTAAAAATATGTCACTGAACAAACAAAGGAAACGTTGAGAGAAGTAGGCCGAAATACATAATATTCCATGCACTATCAAAAGCATTGTAAATGTTATCAGATAATACCTTTTATTAATATTCTGATTTTGTTTTTAATTTTATTTAAATTAAACAGTTCTAACATACATTGTGTTTTTTTGTGATTGCATTCCTAAAAAACCAAAACACAAAGGGCTCTGCAATTTATATATAGTCTTCGTATCTTACAGCCCTTTAACAATCTATTGACATCACTTTACTTCCCTCAAAAACCACAGGGGGCGGATAGCGCAGTGGTTAGCGCGTTCGGCTTCGGAGCAAGAGGCCCGGGGTTTGAGTCCCGCTAGGGGCACGGCAACTTTGTTTGCAGTAGAGAGCTGTTCTACACGCAGCACCCATGGTTCGCTAGTTCCAGCCGATGCTCGCAGGTTTCACCGAAATGCATAGGCACATGGCGTTGTGGGCTTTCTCCCTGCCATAATACTAGCAGCCGCGATATAAGTGAAATACTCTTGAAAGCGGCGTTAAACACCAACTCACCTCGCCTCACCTCGAAACCCACATCATCGCAATTGTGTGCTAGCAACATTTAGTTTAAAAGTCCAATGTTTAGAGTTCAAAGTTGTACTTGATCTGATGAAACCCAAAACTGACTGTGTAAATTGCTTCGTATCAGTAAGTAAAATAACGTCTCTGTAATAAGCCACAGGCTCTGACAACTCTTGTTGTATTGCAGGCACGCACCAGTTGTGTTTCTAAGTAATGAAACAAGCAGACATACGGTATTGATATAGCTGGATGAGCTGATATACTTAAGCTAAGTAATGAAGGATTCTCAGAGACGGGCGATTCTCCCTTTCTTTCATTTATGAATGGACGGAACTATTATTTCTTGCCGAAATTGATTCCATTATGTTACTTAGAATAACTCAAAACAAAAGAGAATGCCTTTGAATAAGCCAGGGAAAGGAAACATAACCCTATATTCGCATACCATATGCAGTATTAATACATGGATATATTAATTGAAACTAATTTTCGTTACTATATTCTATCGAAACATATACAGATTGTGAAATGTACTAACATAGACATATAATCTTATTTTAGTATCAAGGTGAGTCTTCAAACTAGTTTAATGCATCTGTTTGTATGTATTGGTTGTCCATTCATTCCGTATTACTCTTGTATATTGGAAGCACAAAAGAACGTAATTAACATATGACACGAGTTACTGTGTCGTAGTGTCGATTTATGTGTAAGATTGGTTTTTCCCGAGGTGAAAAAATGTCGCATTTTAAGGCTAGGAATAGGACTCGACCCTTCAAACAATAACAAAACTTATTCGTGGAAAAAATTCAGAAATTAAGATTGTTTCCCTTATCGAATATCCTTTGTTCTGATCATTATACAATGAGTATGTTTGGTAATGGGGTAAATAATTTAGTGCCAGAATCGGTCTTGGAATAAGTTCACTGCGAAAATAATTGTACATTGTTAGCTTTAGGATAGAATAATTCTTTTGATTAAAAACATTCTATCCTCAAGCTAACAATGTATATTTAGTATCGATGCATGCTGTTTGTATTAGACTTGTTATTCCAGAGGCCCCCTAGGTGAATTTAAAAATTATTCGCTGACCAAAAATGAAAGTTGGCTTGGTTTGTTTCCGTTTTGTTCAAGGTAAGTTTAGTATCTTATCAGACTCTCCGTGGTAGCCTAGAGTTTCCAATCATCCGGTCACCATGTGTAGGAATAACATGCATATGCAAGTGATGAACAATCCTCAGTTACCCATGGTTTTATATATGCTCCGTTACTCTCCACTATATAAAACCATGGGTAACCGAGGATGGTGATGAACCTGAATGATATGAAACAAGTGAAACAATAGATGTACTATTATATTCATCTGCAAATGTTGTATGTGTCTTGATATTAATGAGTACAATATACACTGTACAAATTGGATAAAACACAGTGAGTGTCAATCGAAGGTGACAGAAAAGGTACAGTCACATAATTTGAATATATCGGCAATGAGTGTCATTTGTTTTAGAACGATACCACTCACCTTTGAAGAGTTTGTATTATAATATGTATTTAGCCAATTAAAAATATGCATATTGATTTTTAAAAAATAATGACTTTTTTCAAAGGTGTGTGTTTCAGAAACATGAAATATAAAGTTTTAAAATGAAACATTAAGCTTACTTGGCTTCTAAATGTATCATGTAACTGTGTTTCGGATAAATCACTTGTGAATGAAAAAATCGTGTATTCTGCTGGTAAATTGGATGTAATACAATCAACTTTCCATTAATATCCTGAATGTCTGTTTTAAGGTAGGCTGAAACCAAATTATAAATCCTTTTTGGACTATGTTTAAAACATTCGTCAGTTGCCAAGGTTACACATTAACTTACTTTAATTCGTTCCAGATGCGACCGAATTAGCCCTTTAATAGATTCTCTAAAAACAGCAGAGAATGTTTTAACTTCAAAGTCAGTGTCATCCGATGAAGGTGCCAACTTTCAGCTAAAAGCACAAAAGTAGGGCAAAATATTGCAATACGTGATAAAAAATAAATATACAATTACAGTTATATATTATGTCACTTTTTCAGTTTTCCGTTCCGTTACCAATAATGACAACTTAGTTACTTATCATATAGGATAGGATTTTTTTATTTTGCGATGAATTACATCACATACATTACAAATAGTGAGCAAACTTCAGATCTACATACAGAATTCCCAGTCTATCATCAATTTCTATGACAAATTTTACACACATTTTAAAGTTTCAAACCAAAACGAAGAAACAAGTTTGTTGAGTAATTTGTGTATGCACATAGTTTATGTTGATACTCGAACTAACGTATTACAGAAGTCACCATGTTAAGAACAGCTTTTAAATTTAATATTTTGCTATTGTAGATCATATTTCGCTATTGTAGATCATGTCATTTATTGTTATCTAGTCATTGGATAGGTTTTGGCATTCTAATTAATACAAATAATCACAACAAAACTTGACAAAAAGATGAATCGAAAATGTTCAGAAAATGAATTATGTTTTGTTAACTGTGAAATGCATCATTCGCGTTTAGATCAACGGCCCACTTCTAGTGTGACAGTGTGTACAACTTTATCTGTTTCTTAGTTTACTCTGTGAGGCTGATTCTTCATTAAATTTCCTAAATCAGTCCAATCCTGTGAGGCTGATTCTTCACTAAATTGTTCTAAATCAGTCCAACCCTGTGAGGTTTATTCTTCACTAAATTTCCTAAATCAGTTCAATCCTGTATGGTTGATTCTTCACTAAATTTCCTAAATCAGTTCAATCCAGTGAGGCTGATTCTTCACTAAATTTCCTAAATCAGTCAAATCCTTGATTCTTCACTAAATTTCCTAAATCAGTTCAATCCAGTGAGGCTGATTCTTCACTAAATTTCCTAAATCAGTTCAATCATTGATTCTTCACTAAATTTCCTAAATCAGTTCAATCCTTGAATCTTCATTAAATTTCCCAAATCAGTCCAACCCTGTAAGGCTAATTCTTTACTAAATTTCCTTAAACAGTCCAATCCTGTGAGGCTGATTCGTCTCTTCATTTCCTACATCAGTCCAATCCTGTGAGGTTGATTCTTCACTTAATCAACTAGCACATACTTCAGGCAAGTTACCACTCTAGTTAGCTTGCTTTATTACTCAGGAACATCAATAATACGTGCTTGAAATAACAAAAACGTGTCCGTACTTGGGATCGATTATTGGTTTCTCTCTAATCTATATATACATAGAATACACTTCTATATCATGTGATCCTTTGCTTTAAGGAGAGATGCGAGCCAGAAATAGAACGCACTTACTGTAACATTTTGAGACAACAAAATACAGTTGTGAATAACTCTCAACATACAGTCATTACATTTATAGGAGAAGAGAGACAACTTTCTCCTTCAGTTTATTCGTATCCGCAAAGTTATTTCGTTCCTCTGATTGTATAAGCAGATTTAGTCTCGTAAACAGCAAATAGAATTACTTCCAATGGTACATTGTTGTTATCTGATGATGTGAAACTGATGAGTTAGCGTCAACGTCAAATCACGATATATCCTGAATAACATCATGACAAATGTGACTACAATAACATACCATATGTCCCTCTTTTCATAATACGGAAAATACACTTCTGTGAAATGTGTACCTTTTTGTTAAAGCCAACATATAAATACCATCATGGAATATTAATCAGATGAACACATTAGATCTACTAACATTTTCCGAGGTACTTAAAAACGTTAAAACGTTGGCCTTAACAAATTTAATCATTTGTGATATTGAGCTGTAAACCATTGGTGTATGTACTACTAAAATCCCACTAAGGTTAATTTGAAGAGAACAGTTAATGTTTAACATGACAATAGCATGATATTATTTTTATTATATTTATTTATTATTTTTGCGACCCTCAAGAGGCCAGCCTTGTATTTTCTGTACATTATAATCATCATGATAAGGTATTCTAAATAAAAATGTCAGTATTCTCTTCAGAGAAACAGACACCATTTTTCAGGTCTCATTTACCCGGGAATGAACCAAATGATGTTCAAAATATATACCTTTCTATTTTTATGACACAGTTTTCGAAAAAGCATATGGGCATATTCCTTTTTCATAATTCAAAATAAAATATTGGAACAACTTATCTTGATTGTTTATGGTCAGTAACATGACGGGCATGGACCCTATTACCATCATCTTTAACTATAACAAAACTTAAAACCTTATATCAAACATGACTTAACTGAATGATCGATATCATGTAGTTGCCAATGGTAATTAGCACGTGTAAGATACAATTTCAGTTGGTACTTAAAGGGTTGATTTTAATGCACTATGATAATAGACTAAAATCGATACAAACTACGGAAAACTACCAAACATGTGTTCGTGTAGGTTCTGAAAAAGAAATTTTGAATATGGAAACTCATACATGTCATGAGTCACATAAGAAAGGTCCAATATTAGTATGCGACTTATTGTAAGGTGGTTTAAGATACTTTCAGAGTCGTGTGTTAGAAAACTGATCAGTGTAAGTAAAATATGCACTGTTTGGTTCAAATTATTTCGGTGTTGCAGATGTGAGAGCAACTGGTTAGCTGAATTAGCCAGTTTAATGATTGTCTCAAGAGGCAGGCCAGGAATTAACTTCAAACTTTCTTGTCGTGGAATCTTCCGTTAAGTTGAGGTGCAAGATTTTGCTTTATTCAATTAATAGGTAATTTGAACATACTGAATAACTGCAAACAAAATGTAACAATTTGTAAATGATTAGAAATTCAGACTTTTGGTGAAAGTAACTATTAAATTATGACATTGTGTTTTTAGGCTACATTAATTGAAAGAACGCCAACAATATCAGCAGAGGAAAGATGTTATCTCGAAGTGGAGTATGTGAGCACTCTCACAGAGGTTAGTATAATTGCAGACAGAAAGCCTGCATCACAATTGTGACTATGCCTTGCAGTGAAAGCGCTATCGCCGGCTGGACCAATCAGACTATTTGTGATAATGCACTAAAATGTATTGCAGCTAAGCATTACTGCAAAGATAACCGTTCATTACAGCAGAAAATGTTTCCCCTAGAATTAAACCCAAGACCTTCCTGAACTAAAGCAAATTGCTTCTTACTAATCCATGAGCTATCCGTATGAATGTTTGTGAAACTTGTGAGTAGCGGCTTGAACTAGCACATGGCTTGTACTGTATTTAACTATTTACCTAATTTTAAACTGTGGATGTACATAGAACATTCCTTCACAGCAAAGTTGTTGAGCAATTTTAAGGATTCGATCCATGGACCTCTTAACCTTAAGCCAAATACCACACACTAACTAATGCCAAATACAACCTGCAAGAGGTCGATTATCTTATCTGGATGTAATTGGTAATGAAATACGTTATCAGAACCAAGAGGTACTATATACATAACACTTGTCAAAGTAACGTAATTATATCAATTGTTTTGCGACTCCTATAAATATGATGCATAATTTGTTTTGTTTTATATTCCAAAAATGAAATTAATCGTGAATCTTTAGTCATTTTCATTAAATGTTATCAATTCCATAGTTTTCACGTAGAAGATTTAAAAAATGCACTTTCACTTTTCTGCATAAAATGTTAATGAAATTATCTGCACTTGACATAAAGTTACAGAAATGTTTCTGAGCATTGTAAATATGGAAAGAAATTTGTGAACCCTAAATGTTCATGCAAGTCTCTAGAACGTTCAGAAAATAGTTTCTCCATGTTAAGGAGCATGGGTTATAGTATAGAGCACTGTTAAATCTCGTCAGTCGAGTAAGAGCAAGGTTATAGAATAGAAAAAAATTCTCTCCCTGTAAAGTTCTCAGCAGTTTATCTCAAAATAATATTTATTGCTGCAACAAAGGAGCAACCATCTTCCCACGGCAAGGTGAAAACGTATAGAAATAAATTCTATGCATTTTTTTCCTTGCCCTCAACAGCCCAGATAACAGTGTAACGAAGCAGCGACATATATTGTGATCACGAGTTATGCCCCTTACCAGCTGCTTACATACAGCCAATGAAATCACCGTTTACATTCGGTACTGCAGAAGCGATAATTCTAAAATTGTTATTTTTAGAAACATACGTTGGGTAAACGTTTCTTCTTGTACATTGCAATACTCGTCGTATAGTACTTAAATACATGAACATATATCATCATAAACATGCTTATTAAATAAGAAGACCAAATGCGAGCCAGGAAGTGTTATTAGTTGATTGTTAAGTTTATAACGGAGACATATGTAGTTCATATGCAAATGAGAAATACCCACGTTCAAACAAAGTTAAAAGATTTGAATACAAATCGTCGCGTTGAATAAGAATATTTCAAATAGTATAGCGTGCTAATTGTAACATTTATAAATACGAGTTATTAAGAGTTATAGGCACAGTTTATCAAGCAAGAAATCAAATCACAGTTTTTAAAAACGTTATACAACCTGTATTTTTGGTATGTGGTTCAGTATTAAATAATTGAGATTGTTAAATCGAAATACCATGATGCCACACGCGTATTTTTATTTTGTAAAAAAAGATAGTGTGAAATCATTAAAGATTAGTTTCATTCAAACTCAACACTTGATTTGTTCGATTTCGGAGTGAATAACATGTGCTAGTTATTTTTTTTAGCTTATAACACTTTTTAAAAACTATGACAACCAACTAAATTGAATCACTCAACGTACTTCCAGCTGCAATGTTGTGAAATTAACAAACGATACCTGATAACATGCGCAAAATCATACGCGAAATTTATGAATATATCCAGTTTGGCAGTTATCAAACAGTAACATCGTAACAGTGGGTCCACTCCATGTGCCAACTTTATGGCTTTTGAAGCTGTCCGCTTCGACGTTTTGATTATCGATTACAGGTTTATGAAAGCGAATTGTAATTATTTTATTGCATCAATTGAAAGTTTATACAAGTCCGGGACTGATCAAAATACTGTCAAAAAGTGTGCTACAGTTTGCGACCCAAAATAAGCGGAGAAATTGGACGAATTAGAAAAGGTGTTTCCCAGTCTAAATATAGAACTTCATATTGCAAGCTTTCTTCTGATTGGCCTATCGGATTAGCCTGCAGTACGCTAAAATCTTAGCGCAGAAAAAGCGGGCCGTGAGGTCAAGGGCGGAGGGAGATGATTTGAAATGTTCTCGTTACGCCCGTGACGTTGTGAAGATGAGGAGCAACTGGATACCACTTTAACAGGAACTATGGACACAGTCATATTCACAAACAAAACAAGTTTTTTTAAGGCAAAACCCACATGGCACACTCTGTTATCATAGCCTTGTCCGGTATTAAAAGTAAGCCTCTTAAAGCAACTCTGTGTATTGAACAAGCAATAAAACACGGTGTTTATGTTCTTGTTTATTCAGCTGTCATCAAGTTATGGTAGAAACGTGATGGTCTATCCGATATAGAACAGTTATTTCTTTGATATAACCAGCTTGCAACATGAGATCAATAGACAAAGCAGTGATTCGCATCAAGAGGCCCGGGGTTCGAAGTCTTCTAGTAACGTTAGGAGTCACTGCTACACTCAGTTGCAGTGCGTTATCATGCATAGTTAGCTAGCTTCTTGATTTTCTGAGGTTAAATAGCAATGAATGGTCAATAGGTTTATGTTTAAGTGTCGACTTCATACAGAAACTGAATACACACTAATTATATCAAACTTATGTTTAAAAATAATTGCATTGTTCAAAATGACAACAATATCATATTTTTTTGCAAGTGCCCGAAAATGATTCTAACATTAATACCATTAATCGTATCTGACAGTTGCTACTAACAAAATACTGCTGCCAGCTGTCAATTTGAATGTCTCGAATGTAAAAGTATATACAATTTCATTCATCATCTTGAAATAGTTTGTGCTGAAATTAAAAAAAAATTTTTTTTGAGTATTTCCCATTCACAAGAACCATTTTAAAATAGTTCATTCAGTTAGACCATGTAAACATATGAAAATCATTTTACTGACTATTTGACTCTACTATTTCACAATTATTTGAGGTCTTTACAAATAAAAATATTGAACACTTTTACCCAAAATGTTAACAGAAAACGGTGTCAATAATTAAGATAACTTGCAATTGCAGAGTAAAGAACATACAATAAAATAAAAGTGGTTTATAACATAAAAGGTATACAAAAGCATCGATGTTTTTCTAACACAATAATACTAGTTAAAACCTGATACATAACGAGACTTAGTATCATGTCTGCTGTCATACAACTACTACAGACGTACTTTTATTGTTATTTAAAGGGCAAATCTTTCACTCTAACTATGACAATAAACCCTACTCAATACCAAACTATAGCTAAATTCCAGACATGCGTGCATTTAAGGTGAGTAAACCATGTAATTTCATTTGGCTTATATGACGATTTCAGGAGTTTGCTTATGACAAATTCATTGTGGGGTTCTTTTTGTGATTAAATGAAAAGTTAAAAAAAGCTTAAATAATTGCTTTCCCCATGAAGACTTTCCCGTTGGAATTTTGTAATACAATAAAATAAAGTTTAAATATGGAATGCTGGAATGTCATGATAGAAAGTTTCAGTATTGAATAGAGTACAGTAGTGTGCGATTTAGTGTCTGGTGTTGGATCATGCATACATTCATTTGGGATGCCATTATCTCGTCAGGACAGTCTGCCTTACAATGTTTTCACTGTCTGCAATTATCATGTTTCCAATGTCCCGCCAGGGGCACGGCAACTTTGTCTGCAGTAGAGAACTGCTTGAATTATAAAATAATGACTTGTTTCAAGCATTCGACAGTATGTGCTTAATAATTTAAGAGATATTCTTAATCAAATCGGGATATCATCTACTTGAGAACATTTGGATTTGACGATGTCAAATGATGAGCAGTTAAATTGCCAGTAATTAGCAGATCATTGGACTATAGAAATATTACTTCTGTTCAACATTGGATTTCATGTTTATAAACATCTAAAAGAGTTTCTTCAGAACTGAATGTAACTAATTGAATGTAATATATAACATTTGCGTGTGTAATGAAGTCATATATCCAGATATGATTCAGGGATTGTAAGACAGATTGTGCATCGTCTGATTTGGCAAACAGATACTTGGTCAACATACTTATATTTCATGCGCGTTCGGCTTCGGATCAAGAGGTCCGGGGATCGAATCCTGCCAGGGGCACGGCAACTTTGTCTGCAGTAGAGAACTGTTCTACACGCAGTAAGTTTTGGGTGCAATGCTACACTGAATTTCAGCGTAGTACCACCCATGGTTTGCTAGTTCCAGCCGATGCTCGCAGGTTTCACCGCAAAGCATAGCCACATGGCGTTGTTGGCTTTCTCCCTGCCATAATACTAGCAGCTGCGATATAAGTGAAATACTCTTGAAAGCGGCGTTAAACCCCATATCACCTCATCTCATTTGGGATGTCATTATCTCGTCAGGACAGTCTGCCTTAGAATATTTTCACTGTCTGCACTTATCATGATTCCAATGGAAAATTGTCTTATTTACAGCCAAAACGACTACAGATAATGTCTTTTGTAACTAAATCATGTAACTTTTTGAAAAATTTGGAGGATATCAACAGGACAAAAAGTGGTGGAATCCGGATTTTTCCGGATTCCTTGGGATCCGCCAAATTTTGGGAGAATCCAGAAAAATCCGGAAATCGGATTCCACCACATTTTGTCCCGAGATCAAGGACTGAATTTGAATTAAGTGTGTCCTTAACAACAACATACACGTCTGTATATGTATCTTATTTCTGTTGAGTAGCAAGTATCAAGACTTTCCCGTTAGGATTTTGTGACACAATCTAATTGTATGACCAAGAAAGTTTGAATATGGAATGTTGGAATGTTGGAATGTCATGATTAACAATATAAAGTTTCTGTATTGAATAGAGTACATAAGTGTGCTATTTAGCGTCTGGTGTAGGATCATTCATACACTTGGGATTCATTTGGGATGTCATTATCTCGTCAGGACAGTCTGCCTTAGAATGGTTTTCACTGTCTGCAATTAGCATGGTTCCAATGGAAAATTGTCTTATTTACAGCCAAAACGACTACAGATGTCTCTTTTAACTAAATCGTACAACTTTTGGAAAAATTCGGAGGATATCTAGGACTAAATTTGAATTAAGTGTGTCCTTAACAACAACATACCAGTCTATATATGTATCTTAGTTCTGTTAAAGGGGCAGTAGCACGTTTTTTTTCAAAATTTATTTTTTCAAATTTCCCATTTATAATGATAGTTTATGTCATTTATATTAACTTTATAGGGTAAAACATCTTATTACAAAAACCAATTATCTGTAGTGGTCAAACTATGATGCGTATAAAGCAAAAATTGCATGGCGGCCATTTTATTGTGAACACAATTTATTATTTTTTAGTACAAAAATGATTCCCATGGCTTTACCGAAACATGTACACTCATCTTAAACTTTAATTTCCGAAGAGAGAAGGATGTTTTACTATTGGTGAAATTCCTTTTCAAATACATTTCATCAACTTATTTGAGCGATAAAACGTGCTACTGCCCCTTTAAATCAAACATTCCGCGATTGGGAATAGAGGAAGCCATTTTTGTTAAGTTATTCAAAATCATGATTTTTTTCTTTGTCTTTAAGTGGCCAGTATACAATTTTCTGCTTTATCTCACCGTCTTGTAACTAAATCTTGTAATTTTTCAAAAAATTCGTAGGATATCTAGGACTGAATTTGAATTAAGTGTGTCCTTAACATAGATACACGTCTGTATATGTATCTTATTTTTGTTTAGTAGCAAGTATCACGTGTTCTGCTGTATCTCACTGTCAATGTGAATGTCATTTTATCCAAATAAAAACCCTTCCTATCTTTACTAACATGATTATTTCATTCATATGACAACCATGTTTGATTGATAGGGGTGATATGTTAATTACTATGAATATTGTATTACTGTTATCCCCGCTTTGACCTCTTCCGTTGTATGAATTATCACATGTTTTGGATTAAGTGAGGAACGAAAACTGTGCGTCATGGTATGGGAGTTTATTAGTCGTTCATTTGGGAATTGGCAATGTGGACAACTGAACAAATACACTTGTTACAAATACCATGTTTTGTGGTTGGTATGGAAGAATTGAAGTGGATTGAAGAACGGTTTGTAAACTAAGGAGGTGGGTCAAACATATTTTTTTTAATCTACACAAGATCAGTGCAGACGGGGTGTGGGTCTGAAGTACATAGAAAACATGTACTGATGTTAGGGTTTAAGATATCCATTACAGATGTGGAGAAAATCAAGAGGAATAGAAACTAAATATTGTTTTAATTAAAATATACGTAATTATTTGAAAGACAAACTTATGTTTTAAATGTCGGATTAAAGTATTTAAATCACAAGTATTGTTAATTATATACATGTATGCAATTTTTCTTTTTTTCTTTCTTTTTTTGTTAACACTACATTAAAAATGAAGATTAATAACGTTGTATTTGTCATATATCTTCATGGATATAAACAGTCCTACTGACAACATAGATCGTGTTGTCAATAAGTACCTGAGCTGAGTGTTTCAAGAAGAAGACAAGAAAATTAGAACCAAACGTTTACAAACACTTGCATGTGATAGACGAATATAATCCATTTCAAAGACAAACTATTCAGTGCTTGTTATAAAGTAACTTGAAATCCGATTAAAATCTTAAATAACATTTTTCTTGAATCACGTGTTGGACAACTTATCAGAATTAGGTGAAACATGCACTGTTTGGTTCTAAGCCTCTCCACGTTGCAGAGCAAATGACAGAAATAACCTTTTTGACGATTGTCTCAAGGGGCAGGCAAGGAAATAACACCAGCCTTTCTTGTCGCCACATCTTCCACAAAAGGTGCCAGATTTCATCAAATTCAAAAAATGGTTAAACTGAGGATAGTTAAATCTGATAAGAGCAATAAATGTTAACCAATTTTAAAAGAAAAAAATGGAAAATGAAAAATACCTATTGTTGTATGTCTTTAATTTGTTCTCAATTCACCAAATATCAAAATATCGAAATAAGGCCAACAATATCAGGAGAGGAAAGCCCATGTTATAGAGTCAGGTATAAGACGATCCTCATATCGATTAGTATTATTGCAAGGAAATCCTGCAACACAATTTTGACCGTGCATTGCAGTGAAACTTGGAAGCAACCCCTGGAACTAGCGAATTATGAATTATAGTGAAGCTAAATTCGGTGTAGCATTTTACCTAAACCTGACTTGATGAAGAACTCTTTATAAGGCAGCCAAAGAGTCCCTGGGTTCGAACACCAGAAGTTCTTGACTATAACATACACAAATGATGTTCAAAATAAATACGTTTCTATTTTCATGACACAGTTTTCGAAAAAGCATTTCGGCATATTCTTTTTTCATAATTAAACATCAAATATTGGGACAAATCTTGAGTGTTCTCTTGAGAGTAACAAAACGGGCATGGACGCTATTACCATCATCATTAACTATAACAAAACGTAAAACCTTATATCAAAGATGACTTAACTGAATGATCGATGTCATGTAGTCGACAATGGTAATTCACTCGTATGAGATGCAATTTCAATTGGTACTTAAAGGGATGTCAGGACATGATTTCAATGCACTATGATAATTGACTAAAATTGATACAAACTACGAATAACTACCAAACATGTATTCGTGTAGGTTCTGTAATCCACGTAATTGATCTGGCCTGTAAAGAGATTAAAGGTTTGTTCTCAGGGCAAAAAAACAGGATGATTATTGATAACAAACTACACAAACATTCTAGACATGTCAGGATTTAAGTAAACACCCGATGATTGATTGTGATGGCAGTTTTAACCTCAGGACAAATGTCAAAAAGTATTTTTTTGCAATCAAATAAGTATAAAATAAAAAGTTTGGTCTGACTGTTCATTTTGATTTTGTAGTACAACAAATTTGTATGTCAAAAGAAATTTTGAATAAGGAAAGTCATACATGTCATGATTCACATAAGAAAGGTCCAATATTAGTATGCGACTTAATGTCTTAGTTTACAATAAAGTCTCTGGTCATTATAATTGTCTGTCACAAACTCTTTGGCACAGCCCTGGAGAAACAATGCTTTCAGTATTTTAAATATTATATTGAAATGTTTAGTCTTGTGTTTTAAATGGCGTGTCTACACAATTTAAAAATCACAAGTTTGAAGTGTAAACATTTACATTTGCAAGTAATTATCGATTTAATTTTTCATCAAAATGAAGCTGCAACATTTTGTACATAGTTTTAACTAGTTCAAAAGAACATATTGTCAAAACATACCAGAACTGATTTGGTTCTAAATCAATTAAGAAAAGAAATAACCTGCCTTGAATAACACATGGATGCTAACATTTGAATTTGGTAAAGTGGTCATTAAGAATATTTTCTCTCTACCATCAATAACTTGAAAATAAAAGATAACTTAAAATCCTATAAGGTGGTTTAAGATACTTTCAGAGTCGTGTGTTAGAAAACTTATCAGATTAAGTAAAATATACACTGTTTGCTTCCAATTCTTTCCGTGTTGCAGATGTGAGAGCAACTGGTCGAATTAGCCATTTTATTCTCTAGAGGCAGGCCAGGAATTTACTTCAAACTTTATTTTCGTAGAATCTTCCGTTAGGTGCCACATTTTGCCTTTTTTAATTAAGAAGTAAATTGAACATATTCAAGTTCGATAACCGCAAACAAAATGATGAAAATATGGTGCATTATTTATTCTGTTTAATATTCCAAAAATGATATTAATCGTGAATGTTTAGTCATTTTCAGTAAATATAATCAATTCTATAGTTTTACCGTACAAGATTTAAAACATGCACTCCAACTTTTCTGCGTAAAATGTAAATGAAATTCTCTGCACGCTACATAAAGTTATTAAACTGTTTGAGAGCAACCCTAACTGTTCATGCAAGTCTCTAGCACGTTTAGAGAATATCTCCTCCATGTAAAGGAGCATGTGTTATAGTATAGAGCATGCACTATAAAATCTCGTCAGTCGGGTAAGAGCAAGGTTATAACATAGAACAAACTCTCTCCCTGTAAAGTTTGGCAGCAGATTATCTCAAAATAATATTATTGCTACAACAAAGGAGCAACTTAATTCCACTTAAACACGAACTATGGACACAGTAATATTCACAAAGAAAACAAGGGTTTTTTAACGCAATACCCACCTGGCATACTCTGTTGTCATAGCCTTGTACGGTATTAAAGTAAGCCTCTTAAAGCAACTCTGTGTATTGAACAAGCAATAAAACACGGTGTTTATATTCTTGTTTATTCAGCTGTCATCAAGTTATAGTAGAAAAAAGTGATGGTCTATCCGATATAGAACAGTTATTTCTTTGATATAATCAGCTTGCAACATGAGATCAATACACAAAGCACAGTGATTCGCATCAAGGGGCCCGGGGTTCGAATTCTTCTAGTAACGTTAGGAGTCACTGCTACACTCAGTTGCAGTGCGTTATCATGCATGGTCAGCTAGCCTCTTGATTTTCTGAGGTTAAATAGCAACGAATGGCCAAAAGGTGTATCTCCATTCTACCATCAAGAGACCCGGGGTTCTTCTAGTAATGTTAGGAGTCAATGCTACTCTCAGTTGCAGTGCGTTATCATGCATAGTCAGCTAGCTTCCTGATTTTCTGAGGTTAAATAGCAATGAATTGCCAATAGGTTTATCTCAATTCTACCATGAGGTTTTTACGGCATTAATTGCATTACTATGATGTCACAGAGACTCAGCCATGTTGTTGTAATTGACTTGTCCTTTTTAGGTATTGATGCTAGATCACTGATTCAGCAACATTTGAGCATTATACACGTTATGATAATAGCATTATAAAGGTAATACATTATTAAAAATAAGTTATTATAAACACCCATGATACAGCACAAACAATGATGTGTCGACTTCATACAGAAACTGAATAGACAAGAATTATATCAAACTTCGGTCGAGTTTATTTTTAAAAATAATTGCATTGTTCAAAATGACAACAATATCATATTTTTTTGCAAGTGCCCGAACATTACTCTAACATTAATAACATTAATCGTATTTGACAGTTGCTACTAACAAAATACTGCTGCCAGCTGTCAATTTGATTGTCTTTAATGTAAAAGTATACTCAATTTCATTCATCATCTTAAAATAGTTTGTGCTGAAATTTTTGTTTTAAAATTGTTTTGGAGTATTTCCATTCATAAGAACCATTTTAAAATACTTAATTCAGTTGGACCATGTAAACATGTGACAATCATTTTACTGACTGTTAGACTCTACTATTTCACAATTATTTGAGGTCCTGAAATGACTGAACACTTTTACCCAAAATATTAACAGATAACGGTGTCAATAATTAAGATAACTTGCAATTGCATAAAATAAAATAAACGTGTTTATAACATATACGGTATACAAAAGCATCGATGTTGTTCTCACACAATAATACCAGTTAAAACCTAATACATAACCTGAGTTATTATCATGTCTGCTGTCATACCAATACCACACTTTTATTGTTATTTAAAGGGATTTCAGGACACATCTTTCACTCTAAATATGACAATAAACCCAACTCGATACCAAACTTCAGCTAAATTCCAGAGATGCTTGCATTTAAGGTGAGTAAACCACGTAATTTCATTTGGCTTATATGGAGATTTTAGGAGTTTGCTCATGACAAATTTATTGTGGGGTTCTTGTTGTGATTTAATAATAAAAAAAAGCTTAAATAATTGGTTTGCCAATGAAGACTTTCCCGTTGGGATTTTGTAATACAGTACAATTGTATGACAAAGAAAGTTTGAATATGGAATGTTGGAATGTCATGATTAACAATAGAAAGTTTCAGTATTGAATAGAGTACATAAGTGTGCGATTTAGCGTCTGGTGTAGGATCATTCATACACTTGGGATTCATTTGGGATGTCATTATCTCGTCAGGACAGTCTGCCTTAGAATGGTTTTCAGTGTCTGCAATTAGCATGGTTCCAATGGAAAATTGTCTTATTTACAGCCAAAACGACTACAGATGTCTCTTTTAACTAAATCGTACAACTTTTGGAAAAATTCGGAGGATATCTAGGACTAAATTTGAATTAAGTGTGTCCTTAACAACAACATACAAGTCTGTATATGTATCTTATTTTTGTTTAGTTGCAAGTATCACATATTCTGCTGTATCTCACTGTCAATGTGAATGTCATTTTATCCAAATAAAAACCCTTCCTATCTTTACTAACATGATTATTTCATTCATATGACAACCATGTTTGATTGATAGGGGTGATATGTTAATTACTATAAATATTGAATTCCTGTTATCCCCACTTTGACCTCTTCCGTTGGTTGAATTATCACATGTTTTGGATTACGCGAGGAAGGAAAACTATGCGTCATGGTATGGGAGTTCATTAGTTGTTCATTTGGGAATTGGCAATGTGGACAACTGAACAAATAGTCTTTTTAGAAAATACATGTTTTGTGGTTTGTGGTTGGTATGAAAGAACTTGTATGGAAGAAGGTTTGGAAACTAAGGAGGAGGGTCAAACATATTGTTTTAATCTATGCATGATCAGTGCAGACAGGGTGTGGGTCTGAAGTACATAAACAACATGTACTGATTTTTAGGTTTAAGATATTTTGTACAGACGTGGAGAAAATCAAGACGAATAGGAACCAAAAATGCATAATAAATTGTCATGAAAAAGAAATATTGTTTTATTTTAAATATACGTAATTTTGAGAAGAGAATTTTGAAACATTATGTTTTAAATGTTGGATTACAGTATTTAATAATCACAAGTATTCTTCATTTTTATAAATGTATGCAATTTTTGGCTTGGTTTTTTCTTTAACACTACATTAAAGATTAAGATTAACTACGTTGTAATGATCATATATCTTCATGGATATAAACAGTCCTACTGTCAACATAAATCCTGTACCGAGTGTTTCAAGAAGAAGACAAGAAAATAAGTGACTCAAAGAACTAACCGTTTACAAACACTTGCATGTGATAGCGATAGGAATGTGATCCATTTCAAATCAAAACTATTCAGCATTTGTTATAAAGTAACTAGAAATCCGATTAAAATCTTATTTAACATCTTTCTTGAATCATGTGTAGACAACTCAGAATTAGGTGAACATGCACTGTTTTGTTCCAAACCTCTCCACGTTGCAGGTGTAAGAGCAAATGTTAGAAATATCCTTGTTGTCAATTTTCTCAAGGGGCAGTCAAGGAAATAACACCAGCCTTTCTTGTCGCCACATCTTCCGCAAAAGGTGCCAGAGTTCATCAAATTCAATTAATGGTTAAACTGAGGATAGTTAAATCTGATAAGAGCAATAAATGTTAACGAATTTTTAAAAAAGAATTTTAATTTGTTCTCAATTCACCAAATATTAACAACTCGAAATAAGGCCATCAATATCAGGAGAGAAAAGGCAGTATTATAGAGTCAGATATAAGACGATCATCACATCGATTTGTATTATTGCAAGGAAATCCTGCAACACAATTTTGACCGTGCATTGCAGTGAAACTTGAGAGCATCCCCTGGAACTAGCGAATTATGAATTGTAGTGAAGCTAAATTCCTTGTAGCATTTTACCTAAACCTTACTTGATGTAGAACTCTTTATAAGGCAGCCAAAGAGCCCCTGGGTTCGAACACCCAGGCTTGTATTTTCTGTACATTCTAATCATCATGATAAGGTATTCTGAATACAAATGTCAGTATTCTCTTGAGAGAAACAGACAATTTTGTTGGTTCTCATTTATCAGGGAATGAAAAAAATGATGTTCAAAATAAATTCATTTCTATTTTCATGTCACAGTTTTCTGAAAAGCATATTGGCATATTCCTTTTTAAAAATTACAAATAAAATAGTGGGACAAATTATCTTGAGTGTTCATGGTCAGTAACAAGGCGGGCATTGACGGTATTACTATCATCTTTAACTATAAAAAAAACTTAAAACCTTATATCAAAGATGACTTTACTGAATGTCATGTAGTCAACAATGGTAATTAACTCGTATAAGATGCACTTTCAATTGGTACTTAAAGGGATGTCTGGACATGATTTCAATGCACTATGATAATTGACTAAAATCGATACAAACTACGAAAAACTACCAAACATGTGTTCCTGTAGGTTCTGTAATCCATGTAATTGATCTGGCCTGTAAAGAGATTATAGGTTTCTTCTCAGGGCATACACCCATGATGATAATATGGCCATTATTGATAACAAACTACACAAACATTCTAGACATGTCAGGATATAAGTTCAGTAAACCCCCGATGATTGATTGCAATGGCAGTTTTAATCTCTGGGAAAATGTCAAAAATAATTTTTGGAGTACACAAAAATAATATATCAAAAGAAATGTTGGATAAGGAATGTCATACATGTCATGATTCACATAAGAAAGGTCCAATATTACTATGCGACTTATTGTCTTAGTTTACAATAAGGTCTCTGGTCACTATAATTCTATGTCACAGACTCTTTGGCACAACCCTGAAGATCAATGCTTTAAATATTCTAAATATTGTGTTGAACTGTTTAGTCTTGTGTTTTAAATGGCGGGCCTACACAATTTAAAAATCACAAGTTTGAAGTGTAAACATTTATATTTGCAAGTAATTATCGATTTAATTTTTCATCAAAATGAAGCTGCAATATTTTGCATTTCCCATATTTCTTTATGTATGCATAAAGTTTTAACTAGTTCATAAGAACATATTGTCAAAACATACCAGAACTGATTTGGTTCTAAATCAATTAAGGAAATAAATAACCTGCCTTGATTAACACATGGATGCTAACATTTGAATTTGGTAAAGTGGTCATGAAGAATATATTCTCTCTACCATCAATAACCTGAAAATAAAAGTAAAATAACTTAACATCCTGTGAGGTGGTTTAAGATAATTTCAGAGTCGTGTGGTAGAAAACGTATCAGATTAAGTAAAATATGCACTGTTTGCTTCCAATTCTTTCTGTGTTGCAGATGTGATAGCTAATAGTCGAATTAGCCATTTTATTGAATGTCTCTAGAGGCAGGCCAGGAATTAACTTCAAACTTTATTTTCGTAGAATCTTCCGTTGAAGGTGCCACATTTTGCCTTATACAATTAAAAAGTAAATTGAACATATTCAAGTTCGATAACCGCAAACAAAATGATGAAAATATGACATTATATATTCTGTTTAATATTCCAAAAATGTTATTAATCGTGAATATTAAGTCATTTTCAGTAAATATAATAAATTCTGTTGTTTTCCTGTACACGATTTAAAACATGCTTCAACTACTATAACTTTTATGCGTAAAATGTAAATGAAATTCTCTGCACTCGACATAAAGTTATTAAACTGTTTGAGAGCAACACCAGTCTGATTAAAATCGACGGTTTTCCGTGGAATAAAAATTGCAAAATACTGCATCTACCGGGATACGAACTCATATCATTCGTAGGTTCCACGCCAAACCGTCTGAAAACAGCCCGTAGACTCGCGTGTTCGAGCACAATTCAGGTAGCCAATCAAAAGATGCCCAACAAATGCTTTCGGTGCAAGAAGCTAGGGGCAGAAAACTCCAAACAGCTATCCTTTCGTCTGTTCCGAATGCTTTCAAAACAGCGACCGCTTAAATAATATGATGTGATTGGTCAGCTATTTGACTGGGCTTTGGCTGCGCTAAACTGGTTCAGAACACACCCCTATACGGGATGTTCTCAGACCTTGTGGCGAGGAATCTACAGAACCTGTTCGTATCCCGGTAGATATATTATTTTGCAAATTTTATTCCTCGGAACAAGGTCGATTTTAATCAGACTGAGAGCAATACTAACTGTTCATGCAAGTCTCTAGCACGTTTAGAGAATATCTCCTCCATGTTAAGGAGCATGTATTATAGTATAGAGCATGCACTATAAAATCTCGTCAGTCAGGTAAGAGCAAGGTTATAGCATAGAACAAGTTTTCTCCCTGTAAAGTTTGTTAGCAGTTTATCTCAAAATAATATTTATTGCTACAACAAAGGAGCAACTGAATCCCACAGGAACTATGGACACAGTAATATTCACAAAGAAAACAAGTTTTTTTTAATGCAATAACCACATGGCACAGAATGTTATCATAGCCTTGTCCAGTATTAAAGTAAGCCTCTTAAATCAACTCTGTGTATTGAACAAGCAATAAAACACGGTGTTTATATACTTGTTTATTCAACTGTCATCAAGTTATAGTAAAAAAAGTGACGGTCTATCCAATATAGAACAGTTATTTCATTGATATAACCAGCTTGCAACATGAGATCAATACACAAAGCACAGTGATTCGCATCAAGGGACCCGGGGTTCTTCTAGTAACGTTAGGAGTCAATGCTACACTCAGTTGCAGTGCGTTATCATGCATAGTCAGCTAGCTTCTTGATTGTCTGAGGTTAAATAGCAATGAATGGTCAATAAGTTTATGTCCATTCTACCATGAGGCTTTTTTACGGCATTAATTAAATTTCTTTGTTGTCACGGAGTCTCAGTCGTGTTGTTGTCATTGACTTATCCAATTTAGATAGGGGTGCCGGATCATCCATTCAGCAACATTTGAGCATTATACACGTTATGATAATAGCATTGAAAAGGTAATACATTATTAAAAAGAAGTTATTATAAACACCCATGGATACACCACAAACAATGATGTATCGGCTTCTTGAAGAAGCTGAATACATAATAATTATATCAAACTTTGGACGAGTTCATGTTTAAAAATAATTGTGTTGTTCAAAATGACAACAATAATATATTTTATTGCATGTGCCCGAAAATTACTTTAATAACATTAATCGTATCTGACAATTGCTACAAAATACTGCTGCCAAAGGTCAGTTTGAATGTATTGGATAGGCATGTATTTTCATTCATCATCGTAAAATAGTTTGTTATAAAACTATTTTATTCAAAATTGGTTTTGAGTATTTTGCAGTCACAGGAATCATTTTTAAATAGGTAATTCAATTCGTAGATTTTAAAAAAAATAGTTTATTGTGTACATAAGTTGATGTGTCCTACTGTTGAACGTCTCAGAACATGCAACTAATGTGAAAGTATATTTTGCCGACTGTTTCACTCTAAAATTTCTCCTTTATTTGAGGACCTTACAAATAAAATAATGATTAGATACGTTTTACCTAGATATAAACCGTTGATGGTGTCAACAATCAACATACATACCATGCATCTGTAAAGTAAAGAAAGGTTATAAAAGTAGGTTATAACAGACTTGGCGTACACAAGCATCAATGTTGTTCTAAAACTATAATACTAGTTAAAACCTGATGCATAACTTGACTTACTATGATGTCTGCTGTCATGCAAATAACAAACGTAAAACACTCTTATAAGACGCAATTCCATTTGGTTTTTCACAGGATCTCCAAACATATTTTTCAATCTAGCTATGACAATAAACCCTGATCAATACCGAACTACAACTAAATACCAGACGTGTGCATTCAAATTCAGTAAACCACGTTATTTAATTTGGCTTATAGGGAGATTTCAGGAGTTTGCTCAAGACATATGTCACGTGGGGTTCTTTTTTAGATTAAGTAAAAAGTATAAAAACTTCACTAAAAATTGGTTTGTCCGTCAAGACTTTCCCATTGGGATGGTGTAAAACAATCAAATAGTATGACAGAGAATATGGTTGAATGTGGAATGCAGGAGATGTCATGATTAAAATATAAAGGTTCAATATTGAATTGAGTACGTAAGCATGTGATCATCTGTACACTTTAGAATCATTTATGTGAAAGACTCTTGCTGAGAATGTTCTTTAAACCTTTTAAACATCTGTTCACGTTCTGCTTATTTCCTCATATGGGAGTCAAATATTGTGTTTTATTACATATTTATCATTAATTGTACACATGTTATTTTGATAATCAAGTAAAATCACTATCATGGATGTATTTGTATATTTGTATATTCTGCATTCAATATCATGTTTCAAATGGAGAATTGTCTTATTTACAGCCAAACTAACTATGTGTAATATCTCTTGTAACTTAATTTTTGTAGGATATATAGGACTTACTGAATGTGAATTTAGTGCGTCCTTAACAACAACATACCAGTCTATATATGTATCTTAGTTCTGTTTAGTGGCGAGTATAAAATGTTCTGCTGTATCTCACTGTCAATATGAAGTCAGTCTATCCATATAAAAACCCTTCCTGTCTATACTAACATGATTATTGCATTCATATGATATGACAACTATGTGTGATTGACGGGGATGGTATGCGAATACTACGATTGTTGTAACTGTTATCCCCGCTTGACTCTTTCCGTTGCTTGTTGGGATGCATTATGACATGTTTGGATGCATTATGAGGATGTTATACTGAAATTATCTCTATTTATAAAACATGGCATGGAACTAAGACGCAACTTGTTAAATGGAAATTAGTGACTTATGGATTGTTTGTTCATTTGTATCTGGCATACCGCCAAATGAATGTCATTTTATATGAATTTCATTGTGACAAATTACCTTTGTTTTCACACAATTCTGTAAAACTGTATTGTATACATAACATTGTATATGGGCCAGAGGCCTTAAGTACAAATAAACTATCTTTGACTTTGACTTTGATTACGCGAGGAAAGAAATAGTGCTTCATGGTATTTCCTGAAGTTTATTAGTCGTTCATGTGGATATTCAAAACGTAGACAACTGAATGATTAATCTTGTTACAAATACCATGTTTTGTGGTTGGTATGGGATAACTTTGGTGAAAGAAAGGTTTTGAAATTAATGAGGACGGTCACAATTATTGTCAAGGAAAAATAATGTTTGATCTACGCATGATCAGTGCAAACGGGGTGTGGGTCTGAAGTACCGGTATATAGAAAACAACATTAACCGACTTTTAGTTTCCAGATGTTCAATAGAGATGTTGAGGAAATTAACACGAATAGAAACCAATAATGCGTAATCAATTGTCATGAAAACAATAATAAAATAAACGTTAATTAGAATTTTGAAACGTTGTGGTTGAAATGTCAGATATATAGTATTACAAAATCACAAGTATTTATATACATATATAAGATACCTACGGCAATAAAACACAAGCAGTCAATGGGACCGACAGCGTCCTTTATGAGACAATAAAACATGCTCCTGATTTTATACGACAGTTAGAGCGTCGCTTAGCAAATGACGTCATATTTTACGTCACTTTGATTGTCCAATGCTAGAGAATGTGTTCTACGACGGGATGCATTAATATTTTCAAAATATAGTTTATGCAAACAACATTATATCTCCGCGGTTTTTATAGAAAAGCGAGTAACTATTTAAGGGCATCTCATATAAGAAATAGAAGAATCGTTGTTGGTGTTCATCATAGTATATAACATCGTAGATAGCATAAAACATTCAGGGCTGCGCCCATCGTGTTTATGCTCCCTGCTATGTTTTGTCAACGATAAAGCACGCCAACTCGTCTTCCATTTCTTAAGTATGCACTTTTTGGTTTGGTTATCTGTTTAACAATGCAATTAAAATGAAGTTTGAAGTTTGAAGTTGAAGATGGGTTCTAAGCCTCTCCACGTTGCCTATGAGTACCATATATGTGTGAACACTAAAAGGTGGAACGGTGTCTCTGAAGAATACAGTCTATTTCCAATCAATACCCATCTACCACACGCATCGGTCCATATATGCACTTTCAGAAACTGCATATTGACCCTTGCGACATCTCGCAGGGATTTCTGAGACAAGGTCAGCGCCACCTAGCGTCCAAAGAGAATTACGTCCCCTCTATTGACCAATCAAATCGGTCGTCACCAACCTAATCGATCCAAAAGTTGGTAATGCACCGACAGCTTTACAAATTGCTTATAATACTTTGGGATTTTTCATCTCGGATGCTCATTAGCATAATATAAGTTTCAAAACGGATTTCAACTTGAATGGGAAAATTAAACAATAGAGCTATTATCAGATCTTGAACAAATTGTGGTTTGTTTCATTTAACCACATGTTGTGATTTAGTTTTATCACTAATTAATAGAGCGTAATCAGCGTAGTACGGGTAATTCAAATAAAAACTAGAAAGTGTTTTTACCCGTAAAAACAGATGTCTCCCCCTTCCTCAAATGCTCCAAACCTCTAAACAATACTATCATAAAGCACCATTAATGTTCTCTGTATAATTCAAATTGTTGCATGGAAATAAAAAAAATATATTTTGTAAATTATCTCTAACTCCCAAAAGGCACATCTGCATGGTATGGAGAGGCAGCATGCCAAGTTTGGTGATGATTGGTCGCATAGTTTTAGAGATCTGCTCCGGAAACGAATACACCCTTGAAAAAGACTAAGTCCAAATCGATGAAGTGGAAATAAATAAAAAAATAAAATTTTAAAAAATCTCTTACCCCCAAAAGGCACATCTACATGATGTGGAGAGACAGAATACCAAGTTTGGTGATGATTGGTCACATAGTTTTAGAGATCTGCTCCGGAAACGAACACTACCCTTGAAATAGACTAAGTCCAAATCGTTGCCATGGAAATAAAAAAAAATTTAAATTAAAAAAAATCTCTAACCCCCAAAAGGCACATCTACACGATATGGAGAGACAGTATACTAAGTTTGGTGATGATTGGTCACATAGTTTTAGAGATCTGCTCCGGAAACAAACACTACCCTTGAAATAGACTAAGTCCAAATCGTTGCCATGAAAAAAAAAAAAATTTAAATTTATAAAAATCTCTAACCCCCAAAAGGCACATCTACACGATATGGAGAGACAGTATACCAAGTTTGGTGATGATTGGTCACATAGTTTTAGAGATCTGCTCCGGAAACGAAATGGGAACGCCGACGCCAACGCCGACGCCAACGCCAACGCCGACGGGAACTCAGCTAAAACCAATATGTCTCCCGACCCTTCGGGGGGAGACATAAGAAACGTTCACCCACCGTGTCTGTGCGTGATTTGTAAACGCGCATCTGATTGGTCTACACCATAGCTCAATAATCGTGTTTTTTCATCTCTCAGAAATACAAATTGTCGCAAGGTTCAGTTTGCATTTCTTAAAAGTGCATATATGGCCCGATTCGTGCGGAAGATGATCAATGCCATGCAGCGCTTGTTATAAAGTAACTTGAAATCCGATTAAAATCTTATTCATAATCCTTCCTGACTCATATGTTAGACAACTTATCAGAATGTGGTAGAGCATGCACTGTTTTACTCTTAGCCTCTTCACGTAGCAGATGTGAGAGCAAATGATCGAATTAGCCTTGTTATCGATTGTCTCAAGGGGCAGGCAACGAATCAACTTCAAACTTTCTTGTCGCCACAACTTCCGCATAAGGCGCCAGATTTCATCAAATTTAATTAATGGTTAAACTGAGGATACTCACACCTGTCTTCCGCACATGAAGTGTTAATACTGTACCTATATATAAAAAAATATGGGTAAAAGTTATAATTTGTTCTCAATTCAACAACATCGAATGAAGGCAAACAATATTGGAGAGGAAGTGATGAAGTCAGGTATTATTAGTGATAAGTTTTATTGCACGTAAAATTAAAACACAATTATGATTTTGCATTGCAGTGAAACCTAAAAGCGTCGCCTTGAACTAGCAAATTATGAAGGACAGTGAGGTAATAGTCGGCGCAGCATTTTACCTAAACCTTACTACATGTAGAAGAGTTTATGAGAGCAGACAAAGTGTCACTGGAATCGAACACCAGAAGCTCTTAAAGGTACATCTATTGTGTTGTTTGCGGTCACGTATGCTTAACGTTAGAAATTGTGTAATATTATCGGGAAGTACTTACTGTTGCCGAAAATTGCTATTTTGAACTGAGTCGACTTAGTATATTGACGATATCATGGTAAAAGTAGTGATTTCTGATCGAAAACCGGACAATGAACCGCGTGTGGCGCCGAGTCAAACGTAATTTTGCAATCTTATTTATAACAGACAAACTGATAAATTTGGGTTGATCGTGTTTAATAGGTCCGAGACTGTGCATGTAAATTGGACGTGTTCTTTCTGTTTCTGCACATACATAATGATGTTACTCTATTTTAATTGGAATCTAGTAATTACGATATATTTGGTGATTCGCGATGAATATGCAAGCTGAGTGAATTTATTTGCACTGTAAACAGCACATATGGTGAGTCGGAACGTATTAAAGCCTAATAACATTTTATGAAACACAATGGATGCAACTTTAATTGAAGTAAAAAAGGCACCCTTTAACCACCCCTGAAGACGAGTGAATTATCTGACCTAGATTTTATTGGCGATGAAATACATAATTTCCATTAATGTCAGAACCATAAAGTCAAATACAAATGTCAGTTTAATAAAACTGTTTGTCTTAAACCTTTTTTTTAAAACACCAATCTTAACTTAACTTAACTATTGTGTATAAACTAAAGCGAAATGAGAAAAATAACATTAACTGCAGAGTACTAGTTTTTGTAAATTCCTTTGCACAGATGCATGTTTTATCTACATGTATAACAATATACACACATATCACTCAAGTTAATTCTGTTATAAATCCCTTTACAATTATTGATGTTTTTTTCATTGTGACATTGAAATGCTTCAGTGTTCTTTGAGCTTTGAAGTTTGGAATATAATCTATCTCTGCAGAAAATTACATGAATCAAAGTGCTCATTTAAAATGGATTTTGTTTTAGAAGTGTGCAGTGTATTACTCGGGTCGCCCAAAGAGAGTAAGAATGTCTGCATATGGTATATTTTTTGTACAGACAATGCATACATTTATTTTCAAGAAGAGACTATTACAGAAAAGATTTAGATATATTCATTGAAATACTTTAATACTACATTCAAAGCTGATAGACGATTGAGTTGCAATTATCACGTTTGAAGTTGGTTAAACTAAACCTTGAATTCATTCACATACATATGATTCAAATTATATATAATACATTTCTACTATGGAATCTTTGATTTTATTGGTAATTATCATTTTGTCGCCGTTACCAAACAAAATTACCTTATCTATAGATTCACGATGTTCATTAACTGAAAATCATATTTAGTCAATCATGTCAATGAATAAAAATGATTAATAGTCATCATTCTTTGGTTGAAACCCCCAAAAAGAACAAAACCATAACTTTCATAATTTCCCCCAAACAAACGTTTCTGTTTTTAAGTTATGTTTCAGAAATGAAGTGTAATGTCTCACAATTTTGCCTGTGTTTGGTCAACCATTCTACCTTTATTAGCGTCTTGATGTTGAAGCACCACAAAGTTAACGTCATTTCATACTTGAAGTTTCCAAATAACATATAGCCGGACGCTGTTTATATGCACAATTTTGTTACAGTTGAAAATCATCTGGATAGGACGACGTGAAGTTAGGCAACTTGCATAGAGGAGATTCGAAATATTACCATGCAGATGGCTGGGTTCCGAATATATTGGGTCCGGTTAAACGAGGGCTCACTGTAGTTATTTCTCATACGCCAAAATAATAAACAAAGTCGGAAACTGTGAATGTTTTTGGCCAAATTTTCAAAAAATCGTTGAATTTTGGATGTAATATCCAACACATACCACAACACCATATAGTGTACTTCTATACCAAGACAGATGCACATCCGGACACGTCAAGCGCTATTTACAGTCGTCACGTCAGAACTTGGTATTTTTAAATATTTATAAATGTAACCATTTTTAACAAGATTAATATTGGTTATACTGATACTGGTAATAAAGTCATTTCCCTTAAATAAGTTCAATCAAAAGATTGTCAAATAGAAAACATACAACCACTTCCGTATGCACTTCTGCTTTTGAGACTATAATTGTACAACTATGTATTTCGCAGCACATTGTAATATTTGGAACATTTTCGTATGCTAGTCAAACGCTCAAACGAACTCGTTATATCGATAAAGACCATGTCACATCTCAAAACACACCTGTCCTCTAATTGCCTGTGTCTGTCTAATGCAACTCTCAAAATAAATTTCATTGTTAAAACAACCATGCAATCGAATCTTAAACATGAACTATGGACATAGAGATATTCATAAATAAAACAAAGGGTTTATCAACGCGATACTTTATGGGGTATAACGTGTTATCACACCATACCATGGTATTACATAAAGCCTCTTAAATCCATAAAATGTATTGAATAAGCAATAAAAACCAAGGTTTCATGTTTTTAACGTTTACACAGCTGTCAAGAAGTTATGCACACTGCCTTTTTATTCTCTCTAATATTTCATGGAAGACATACTTGCATGCACACTTAGACCAATAATTTTTTTAATTTATTTTTTAACACGAGTTTCTCATTCGACAAACATATAAAGTGTTGGATCAACAAACAACATATCTGAGAAGATAGGCTTTCAAACATTATCAGGCAAATTCGTGTTTCAAATTCAACTTTGATTATTCATTTCAAGAAACTTATTCAAATCTACAATTTTACAAATTCAATGCAAATTTTAGAAAATAATTGAAATGGCATTGAAATCCTTAGCACTCGTTAAATAAAAATATCAATACTCAAGTCTGCAAACTATCTTAACACAATGCTCTCTCTTAAAAATAAGCAAGCAAATTGATCTTAAACATGAAAAATGAACATATTAATATTCGCAAAGAAAACAAAGGATTTATGTATAGGATTAAACATGCCAAAGGGTGTTTATGAGATTTAAAACCCACAACCCGAGGGGTAAACAGTCGTCCATAACAGATCACCTTTTGGTGAAAGGCAGTAGAGTATAAAGGGAACCTAGAAAACAACCTCAGCAGCCTAGTCTCTGTAGGATAGTGGTATAATCGCTGCGCTTGGTGTGCAGTAGTATGGAAGTTTCGGGTTCGAGACGGGTTATTGCTAAAAACATTTGGAGATCGATGTTTGAATTAACAGTTGTTTTCTAATAGAGTTAGACATACCATGCACTAACTTTCATCTGAAACTTAACATCTCAGTATTAAAGGCGCTGTAGCACGTTTTGGGCAAATTTTATTTTTTCAAATTTCCCATTTATAATGATAGTTTATGTCATTTATTTTTACTTCAAAAGGTAAAACATCATATTACACAAACGAATTATGCGTAGTGGTAATAACGGTATTGCGTATAAAGCAAAAATTGCATGGCGGCCATTTTATTGTGAACACAATTTATTATTTTGTATGACAAAAACGATTCCCATGGCTTTATGGAACCATGTACACTCATTTTTTAACTTTATTTTCCGAAGAGGGAAGGGTGTTTTACCATTAGTGACATTATTTTTCAAAAACATTTCATCAACTTATTTCAGCGAAAAAACGTGCTACTGCCCCTTTAAATACAGATATTTGAAGAGTGGCATTTTTAAGATAATTGCCCCGGGTAGAGGGAAATTACGTTAGAATCCCAGGGATTATGTGATAATCCACGGGATAATACATTCACATAGGAATTATTGAGTATACTGTTACAGGCAGTATAGTGGTGTGACGTCACTAGGGGTTTGTAACAACACCATACAGTACAGAGTGTTATCCTAGCATACAGTGGTATTTCACAAGGGCTATTGTATCAATAAAATGTATTGCACAAGCAACAAAAACAAACGTTTCATGACTTTATCTTTACACAGCTGTCATGAAGTTATGAATGATACCCTCTCTAATATTGTATCAAAGACTTAACCAGCTTGCACGGTTAAACAGTAAAATCACTATGTTTTCACACGTTTCTGGCAATTTTATAAATTAAATATCTATAAGACAAATAAATCAAATGTCATTGAATCCCTAGCATTTGTGAATCAAAAATACCAATACTCAAGTGATTATTTATATTCAAAACCAGTTAAATTATCTTTTAAACGCTACAAAAACAAATCTCAGAGAATAAATCTGAAGTCTGTTATGAATTCACGAACAAAGTATTTGAATTAGAAAGCTATCATATATTGGCAAATTTTAGTAAGCTTCCAGTAAAAATCAGAATATGCATTGCAAGACGCGTCTGGAAATGCTACACCTTTGAAACATTGATGTAAATATTTAAAAGGAAAAGTTCAAAAAGGTTTTTATATGATAAAGAACCCATTAGATAATACGTGATCATAACAAAAACATACCCATGTCCTGAGTTGTTGTACAAAACCATCTTAATAATCTATATAAATCCATTTTGTAGTCGTCTTCCATTTTTCTGTTAGACAATTAACAGTTAAGTCAAATTAAGTTCAGAATAAGTGCTTGTGTAGTGAAATATTTTAAATAATACCTAACCCATGTTATTGTCAAATAAATCAATACAACTTCATAAAACATTTCTAATTTTCAAAGATCATATTTGACAAAGATAACAGACATGCCGGTGTTATTTTGCTAATATAGTGTCCCTAGTATCCTTATCACATACTTCAAGTACATTGATCAGTTTACAAAAGTACATTTGATTAATTGACTTCGGTCAATTGCTGTACATTGTACAGCTTTACGGTTTTAGATCAAACACAATGACATTTAGTTTTTATTTTCCATATTTTAAGGTACAGGCAAACAGTAAAACATGACAACACAATGGTACATATATACAGGTACATAAATCCATAATGGGCTGATGCAATTCATAAGAGTTATTTTCCAAAAGTTGACCAGTATTGGAAAATATTTTCTCTGTTCCTGTTGACAGAAAAAACATGTCTAGACATATGACTTCTCACCTTAACATTATTAACAAGATTTGAAACAGAGCCCAGTGTTGTCTGGTTGTTCTCATATTTACATTCATAAGGATATTCTTCTGTAACACTGGATCATTAGTCTTAAATATACCGTGTAAGCAATTGCATAGAGTATCATCATTGTTCAATCACGTTTATTCCATCAAATAGATGATTAAGATGAGACAAACGTCATGTATGTGAAATCGATCCAAAGGATATCCTTTATCCAGAGACATAATAATACATATCAGTAGCACATCACTGTTTTCGTGATATACGCATTAACAAATATAAGATGCATGAACTTACATTAACAGGGTTACTCATAAAGTATTATGTGTACTGTCATCAGTTGATTTGTACACAAATACATTAATTTGAGAGAAGAACTACATATTTGATGAACTCATTACCATAATATAATATTTACGACTTTTAGCAATGAACTACTGGCTAATGAATCCAAAGACCGTTGACAGACAACATCATTGAATACAATATTAGTCAAGTCTTTCAACAACTAGCTGCCTGATAAAGTCGATGTTGAATGTCATTGATAAACAAATGCTTTGTAAAAAAGAATACACTATTCCGTGCATCTAAGTATGATACTTTAAATGTTCATATTTGTCCAAAAACGCATATGATGCTGTAATCGTTATTTCAAATGGATTTTGGACAGACTATTTGGTATTAAAGTTGAAAATGAATATTTTATGAAGATTTAGTTAATAAAAGGTATTAATGTACCATATTACAGTATCATTTGTTGGTAAATATTGCTGTAGGGTGTAATAAAGCAAGAACAATGTCGTATTTCACCCTATGACCTAGCCAAATTAAGGATATAAAAAACGGAAATTTTCATAAAGCATTTCTTTTGGATACACGAACAAAAAATGTTTGAAAAATTAAAAACTAGTTCTGGTGGCTTCTGGAAACTGTAATTATTTGTCAGTCGTATATTTAACTCATGGACTAGACCATCTTACATTTGATTGTATCGTTACTTTTGCCCCTGATTGCCCCTTTATGAATGCATAGCATTCTAAATGAAGTTCAGTAACTATGAAAGAGGATAAGTGTATGTTCATAAAAGTAAGTTAGGAAATGGCCGATAAGCATCGTTTGATTTGCAGAATTACACATAAACATGTATTTATGTACAGAAATATAACTTGTAAGCATATAGGATTGTTAACTGATCTCCACTGACGTACAGACATGCGATTTGTTCACAAATAAATGTGATTGTACCTGATATCAAATAATTTGATTTAGACAGATGCACCTAACTCTAAATCAAATTTTATTTCATGTTCAGAGAAATGGATTAAAACATTAATAAACCGAAACTGAGGTGAAGACAAAAAGCAAGTGGAGTTGTACTTAATTGAAATATTGTCTCAATAACAGACAATCCCTTAAGTTAAATTTAATTTTGATTTCACTTTGGCATTTGAAAAAAGTTTCTCAACATGAACATAATCTAGGTACATTTATTACAGTTGAGTTTTAGATCTGACACATCACATCAAGAATGAATAAAAGTATGAAAGATCTTAAGATAATTAATGACAATACTATTTACTTAAAATCTTTAAACCAATTTTAAGAAAATAAGTCGTTATCTCTATGCAAAGGTTTCATGAAATACATGCCAATCAGACAAATATTTTCCATTATAATATATAGGATCACACTTTTTGCAATATGACACATTATTTACTTTTCAGGACTAAGGTCAAAGTCTCGGTGGCGGAGCGGAACGTTGTTGGCATAGTCAGTGCTGACGATTGTTGTCTAACCAATGATGTTGGCTTTCCTTAATGTCAGGTACGAAAGTGAACGTCATATGCTGTAAGAAATGATCCATTCTGCATGCACTTATTTACCATGAGACGTGATGTCTGACTTCAGTCATGAAATAATGTTCTCTCATCAACTCTTTATAACATAGTGCCTTGAGACAAAATCTCGAAATTAATGTTCTTAAACATCGTATGTTTTAATGTCTGAACACTTCTCATTTTCCTTCTTTTTCCTTTATATTTTGATCTCACATGTAGTTTCTTATAATGCATTAGGCCTCCGGTCGACCGTATAGGTCCATACATTCCCATGTCCAGGTACCCATTTGTACAGCTTGGTCAACTGAGTGCAATGTGGTTGGAATGGCCTTGCCCATTGACACAACACAGTATAAGACCTAAGTTATACATGTTTGGTGTTTCCACCGGGATTCGAACCCGGGCCGTTGACGTGAGAGGCAGACATACTCATCACTACACCACTGTGCTCCACATTAGCTGTTACAATTGTTTATCTTTTTATTATTATTGTTATTTGCAGGATTTTGTGATGCGGATGACTTTCCAGGGATGATTTAAGTGTTCGACTTCTTTTCTGAGTATTCTCTCCTAGAAGTCAAAATTTCAAACCTAAATATATAAAAGAATAATCAAGATAATTTCCCAAAAGTTTCCCCAAAATGTGGACAACAACATTCCCCTTATTGATACAGCGGTTTGAGGCCCTTATGATATATTTTTGCTATTTCGAAAAAACTTCTACGGTTTTGAGGGTACACGTATTTGAAATTGTTATCTTTACTAACTGCACTAGATACAGGTATGTATCATAGCACAATTTTAAGCTGAATAACTTCTTCATAACGTAAAATCGTCCGATCGTTTTATTTTAGACTTTAATTTGTAGTTGAATAAATCACCCATGGAAATTTTCATTTTTAAAAAGTGCGAAACCTGACCTCATGTTCAAAGGGCAATTTCTCTGTAGGAAATGAAGATATGTCAAAGATACTTATTGCAATCTGATACGTTACATTTCTGTTTCACATGTCTATCATGTAAAAATCAAAAGTCAATTTCAATCCTAAACTACTTCAAATCAATACTATGCAGCGCCTCTTATCAAGAAACTTGAGTTCTGATAAAATCGTATTTTAAATCCTTTCAGTATCACGTATTACACAACTTATACTTATACGAGTGAGGTGAAACATGCCCTGTTTGGTTCTAAGCCTCTCAACGTTGCACAAGTGTAAACTGTGGAGCGGTGTCTCTAAAGAATACAGTCTATTTCCAATCAATACCATGCAGCGATTGTTATAAAGTAATTTGAAATCCGATTAAAATCTTAATCAAAATCCTTCCTGAGTCACATGTTAGACAACTTATCAGAATGTGGTAAAGTATGCACTGTTTCGTTCTAAGCCTCTCTACGTTGCAGATGAGAGAGCAAATGATCGAATTAGCCTTGTTATTGATTGTCTCAAGGGGCAGGCAAGAAATTAACTTTCCTATTAAATTAAATTAACTTCCGCATAAGGTGCCAAAACCTAAGGATACTTAGATCTGAAAAGAGCAAATAAAGTGTTAACCAATTGTAGACAAAAACTGGAAAATACCTATAATGTTTTGTCTTTAATTTGTTCTTCAATCACCAAATGCGAAGAACAGGAAATACAATGGTATATTCAAGTATCAAACAAGCATCACATCGATAAGTATTATTGCAAGGAAAAACCTGCAACACAGTGTTGACCATGCACTGCAGTGAAACTTGAAAGCGTCGTCTGGAACTAAAACATAATCAATTGTAGTGAAGTGAAATTCGGTGTAGTATTTTACCTTAACCTTACTGCATGTAGAACAGTAATAAGAGCAGACAAAGTGCTCCTCCGAACACTAGAAACTCTTTGATTTGAAGTAAAATACCACACATTAACCACCACTAGAAGACGATGTGAATTATCTGACATAGATGTAATTGGTGATAACATACATAATTGTCATTAATGTCAGAAATAAAGGCTCAATACAAAGTATATTCAATTATCAGTTTGATCTTAAACTTTTGTTACAACATCAATCATAACTTTATTTTATATAAACGAAAACAGTATTAGATTTGTAATTTCCTTTGCACCGATGTATGTTTTATCTATCCAAATATACTCATATGAAACATAAGTTAAATTCTTATGAACCCTTTGCATTTGATGTTTCTTCCAATATGAGGTCAGTCATTCGAGGTATTAAAATGGTTCAACGTTCTTTGAGCTTTGTACATAATGCATCGCTACAGAGAAATAGATGAATCAAAAGTGCTCATATAAAAAGAAGGATTGTTGTATATAAGTAAGCAATGTATAACTCCAGTTGACGCCATGGACAGTAAGAATGTCTGCATATGGTTTATTTTTTAACAATTACTTAATTCGTTTATTTTCATAAGACATATGCATGAATATATTTCAATATGAGCATAAGTCTTATCCAAGCAGCAAAGATATGCCGGTTATTAAAGTTTTCATAATGGTCATGGGAATTGGCAGTGTGAAGTTGGTTACTTATTCGTTATTGGACATTGGACATTCGATTTTTCCAGTTACTTATTCATTTGACATTCGATTTTTCCAGTTACTTATTCAAAACAATGGTCTGATAAAGCACTATGGAACAATCCATGACAATATAAGTATACTCATTTTAAAGAAAATACAATTTCCTATCCAATGAGGTGTCTTACATGATGTTTGATAGGGGACCTGATACCGTAAAATGCCAAATAACGTCACCAGGTAGTATACATATTAGCTCTGTATTGAGTTTTTCACAATCAAACTAGTCTGAGGGTACCAAGGAATATTTGCACCACCATCTAAGGGTACCCAAATGAAAGATAATTCAATTTCCTATCCAATGAGGTGTCTTACATGATGTTTGATAGGGGACCTGATACCGTAAAATGCCAAATAACGTCACCAGGTAGTATACATATTAGCTCTGTATTGAGTTTTTCACAATCAAACTAGTCTGAGGGTACCAAGGAATATTTGCACCACCATCTAAGTGGTATTAGGATTTTTAAAACCATCATGTTCTTAAATGAAAAAAATCGCAAAATATCTCAGTTTTAACGCAATATGCAACATACTTTATATCGGGCACTCCTTATTTTTATCAGACACTGCCACCTCCCAATGATTTCCGAGACCATATGTAACCAATTTCACTTCCTCATCGCCCTCAACCACTTCCAGGTCAAATTAACTGTGACCCTGGGCAGAGTTTTCATCATTTTTAAGGATTCAGCCCTTTGGGACAGAATCCTTATTGTTATTGGCGTGTTTTTTTTTATTATTCCACCGATTTTGTGACACGTGTTCTGAACTAACGGCCAGACCGATTTCTCTGAAACTTCCAGGGATTGTAGTTTGTGACCTAACTTTGATCGTAACGTAGCCCGATTTTTTATTTTCGACTTCTTTCGTAAGTTATCCCCCCTTTAAGTTGAAATTTCAAACCTTAATAGCTCGAAGACTGATAAAGATATTTGCATAAAACTTCCACCAAAATGTGCGCAACAACATACCCCATCGATTACGTCTTTATCGGTTTTCGGCCGTAATAACAGATGTTTTGCTTTTTTGAAAAAAGCTGAATTTTATGTGTACATTTTCGGTTTTGAAGGTACGCATATTCAAAAATCCCCCCCCCCCCCCCCCCCCCCCCCCCACCCCGTATCCGTATCTCTGATATTACATAGAAGAAAATTTACATTTACCTAACATTGACACTCAAATCAATTATTGAATGTGTTAATTCCAAACAATTTCCCTAATATACATCAGGTTCAAGTGACCATAATTTACTTCCCTTTTGTGTAGTGCCCCGTTGTTGATAAGATGTTGGACCACAGACTTAAACGAAAGGTTCAAATCCAACTGAATGTCTAAAATCGTTTGCAGATGTTTGTGATAAACTGAAGGTCGTATTTGTTTCAAAGTTTAGTTTTTGTCCGTTAATTCTCAAACATCATCGGTGGATTGAGTTATGTCAATTGATGCCCAAGTGTCAGTGATTCTAACCAATAATGTATAGCGTTTGAACAAATGAATAACTGTAATAAATCATTGTCGATGTGAGTATTGGTGTTTGTTTGTTTGTTGGTTGGTTGGTTGGTTTGTGTGTTTTCATCTACAGATGGGATGTGATATCGTATTTATACAGTGATTAATAATATAACATAGGTATATGGAGATGCAGACATTTAATTACAGTACACTAGACGAAGCCATTACACATATATACACATGTGTGATATATATTGTTTGATTTACAGTTGCTGTGATAATTATTTTATTTAAGAATGTTCTAGCCAATTCAAGACCGAGTTATGTAAACAGTAATATAGACATAGAACGTTTCAACTGCAATGGGAAGTACTAAGATATCCAATGAGATGATCACCAAATATAAAATTTAAATGTCTAATTGCGATATGTATTTCCTGAATTACAACACCTTTGCTATATTGCCTCTAATTTACAACTTTACATAGATGTGCATATCATGTCCGACCCTTTAGTAATCTAATTGATGTTTAATATATATTGTTACTATGTCAAAGACTTTTTAACCCCATATAACTGCCCCGGCAAGCATTGTTTACAAAACTGTAGTATTCAAATTGCCTTACGGATCAAAGACAAATTAATACTCTATCAGAACAGCTTAAAAATGGAAAACATGAATAGACGAGAAAACTAATAGAAATCCTTATTTGCGACTGAGACTGAAAACTATTTGTGTTCAAGGTGATCTAAGTAACACTAAGTTAGGCCATTGAACAACGGGTGTAATGTTGGCGAATATACAAAAACACCATAATATCAATGTGATTGAAATGTTTATTTTAAAAAAAAAGTATTCAATTTAATTTATTTTAATTAATAAGAAGATAACGTCCATGGACATTACCCCGAATTTTAGATTCAGGGGTATTTTGTTACACCTGTCCGTCTGTCTGTCTGTCTTTATGTTTGTCCGTTTGTCCGAACAAAACGAAGTAACCTTGGCTATAACTTGCACCATATTTGTTCCTACATATCACAGACATTTCTGTACATATGTGTACAACACTATTTTTTGAGAATTAAAGAAAATGTTTCTGCCCCTAACCTTGGTACCCTCAGACTAGTTTGATGGTGAAAAACTCAATACAGAGCTAATATGTATACTACCTGGTTACGTTATTTGGCATTTTACGGTATCAGGTCCCCTATCAAACATCATGTAAGATACCTCATTGGATAGGAAGTTGAATTATCTTTCATGTGGGTACCCTTAGATGGTTGTGCAAATATTCCTTGGTACCCTCAGACTAGTTTGATTGTGAAACACTCAATACAGAGCTAATATGTATACTACCTTGTGACGTTATTTGAAAATTTACGGTATCAGGTCCCCTATCAAACATCATGTAAGATACCTCATTGGATAGGAAATTGAATTATCTTTCATTTTGGTACCCTTAGATGGTGGTGCAAATATTCCTTGGTACCCTCAGACTAGTTTGATTGTGAAAAACTCAATACAGAGCTAATATGTATACTACCTGGTGACGTTATTTGGCATTTTACGGTATCAGGTCCCCTATCAAACATCATGTAAGACACCTCATTGGATAGGAAATTGAATTATCTTTCATTTGGGTACCCTTAGATGGTGGTGCAAATATTCCTTGGTACCCTCAAACTAGTTTGATTGTGAAAAACTCAATACAGAGCTAATATGTATACTACCTGGTGATGTTATTTGGCTTTTTACGGTATCAGGTCCCCTATCAAACATCATGTAAGACACCTCATTGGATAGGAAATTGAATTATCTTTCATGTGGGTACCCTTAGATGGTGGTGAAAATATTCCTTGGTACCCATTTAAATATTTATTCTCCTTTTTGGCTTGATTTTACTAACCCCATCGCCATTATTTCGTAATTTACGGTACACTCTGATTTTATGCGAATCAAACAGCATAGCTCATTGGATAGGAAATTGAATTTTCTTTAAAATGAGTATACTTATATTGTCATTGATTGTTCCATAGTGCTTTATCAGACCATTTTTTTGAATAAGTAACTGAAAAAATCGAATGTCCAATGAATAAGTAACTGGAAAAATCGAATGTCCAATGTCCAATAACGAATAAGTAACCAACTTCACACTGCCATGGGAATTACAGTTTTCTAATTATAACTTGCATTTTGATTGGTTGATGGAACTGCTTTACGCCCATTCATAGGGCTAACCTGTACTGTTTTAGCTTTATTTCATTAAAGGTCATTGCGTCGAGGATAAAAATGAGATCAGAGTTGACTACATATGCTGATTGACATTTCGGCTAACGAGTCACATACCACCAACAAAAGTAATTGGTGATAAAACCTATTGCTTGTAGACAGTGAAGCAAAGCTTAACTCGTTAGCAGACACCCTAATCACTATAGATAGACACATTTGATCTCATTTTTATCCTCGACGTAGTGCCCCTTTAATGAAGAATTTCGGGTATACCTAATTTAAGTCAGTAAAACATATAAAACAGAAACTCACATTGATTCTTTGTTTCAGAGGCCGTAATTACAGTAGTTAACTTGCAAGGCAAAACAGCTTGCAAGAGACGCCGACTGAACTGCCATTACATCAATGCTTTGTGACATCAGTAACAACGACGTTATTTAGTGACGTAATTACATTCCTATGTTGCATTGAACTGAGCGATTGCCAGTTCACGTTTGACTAAGTTTAAATGAGTTGTTTATTATGTCCGAAATTCTCTTTGGGAATAAAGTTCCACAGTTACTATTTAAATGTGCGCATCTTAAAGGTGTGAGAAAGTTTATGATTGGTGTATGAATATACAATTTGTATTTTGACTCTCATCTGAGATCATGATGTCGTGTCTTGTTTTTAGTTTTAGTTTTTCGCGTTACAATGAATTTGGGAAACTAATATAATAACCAATGGTTGCTCTGAATTATGAATTATGTGTCCCTCATGAAGTATTATGTCACCACAAGAACTATCTCGTGACAGATAATTCGTTATTCCTCGCAACTTGTTGATTTTTCTTATAATACATTATACATGAATACGTACACACTTTATCCGTAGCCTGACATGTTTATCAATGTGAAAACTTCGTTCATCATGTCAATGTACAACAATAATTGTCAATGACCGTTCTCCTCAACAAGAGAAAAAAACCTTCATACTTTCACCAAACAAAACTTTCTGTTTTCAAGATATGCTTCTGAAATGAAGTTTAATGTCTCAAACCTTTGCGTTTCGTTTGGTCAACATTTTCAACCTTATTTGCACCGAATTAGCATAACAAAACCATATAGTTAACATCACTGCCATATTTGAAATTTCCAAATCATACAGTTTAACTATTCCAACGTAAAAAAACAATCTCGGAAACTTTTGGCCAAATTTTAAACAATTAGTTGAACATTGGAGTTAAAACTTCTAACAGGTACAACAGGATCAAATAGGTTACTCCCATACCAAGGATTGATGCACAGACGGACACGGATGGACAGCGCCAATCACGTCATAACATAAAGATAGTTATAGTGTTAATGCCAATTAAGTCATTGAATAAGATTAATTTAGATAATTTTATTAGAAATAAAATATACAACCAAATCGGCATGCCCTTCTGCTTTTAAAACTACAATAACTCATGTAAAATGGTTTTATTCTGCAGCGCATGGTTTTCAGAAAATATATCTAACATTATGAATATTGGGAGCCTTTTTAGATGCTGGCCAAACGCTCATACGCACAACAGATATCGATAAAGAAGCTTTTACTCTTCTGTCAACACAGCTGTCCTTTCATTCTGTGTCTGTGCAAACTTTCTTAAACCAATGTTCTGTGATAAAACCAGCAACCAAATTGATCTTAAACATGAAATATGGACATAGTAATATTCACAAAGAAAACAAAGGGTTTTATCAAGGCAATACTTTACGGGGTCCAGAGTGTTATCCCTGCATACACTGATATTACATAAGCCTCTTAACTAATATAATGTATTGAACAAGCAATAACAACAAAGGTTTTATGTTTTTATATTTATGTAGCTGTCATGAAGTTATGAACTATTATTTATCCTCTAATATTTCATCGGAGACATAAACAGCTTACGCGGGTAGATCGATAAATACAGTATTCTTAAACGAGTGCTTTATTTGACTAACATATTGTAAAGTGTATGATCAACAAACATAATACTTATATATTCCGTATTTGCTTATGTATTCCGAGTATCCCTATCACATATTTAAAGTTCATCTATTAGTTTACAAAAGTATATTTGATTAATTAACTCGAGCAAGTTGCTGTACACTGTACCAGATTTCGATAAAACATCGGGAATTGGTTTCTAACCACTGTCACTATACTGAACAAGTGAGCAATAAGCATGTAATGTTCAACATCAGTTAGTATTTCTCAATATAAATCTCCATGAACAACGTTTGAAGGGACTCCGCCTACATACTCTATGTCACTTGAACACCAAGGGTTTGCTTGTTCCATTACTCAGCAATACCTGACTCAACATTAATAACAAAAGTTGAACCAGAGTCCGGAATCTGGGACTGTTTTTGATTTAACTACGGTTGATTCGACGCATGTGCTTTGATGATTCAATTCAAATTCATCGAATATGACTTGAATGTTTGACCCACAGTATCAAATTTGCCTCAGCTATCAACTAAAGCAATTGACTTGTCTCATTGCAAAACATAATGCTAATGTTGATATAAACACTGTGTATGTAATACAAATCATTATTACATTCATAATAAGTATGTGTGACTCGCTTGGAGAGGAATATGGACGTCACAACTCTTTTCGCAAAATCGGGGAGCACGTTATAGCCCGACTCTAGAGTTGATTTAGCCGAGAACAAGTGATTTGAAAACTTGATACTCAAACGCATCTCTTTTGTTCTAATTCTGCACGATGGTTCATTGGTCTTAAAGGGGCAGTAGCACGTTTTTTTGTAGAATTTGTTTTTTTCAAATGTCCCATTTAAAATGATAGTTTATGTCATTTGAATTAACCTGAGAAGGTAAAACATATTTTACACAATCCAATTATCCTCTGTGGTAATAACCATGCTGCGTATAGAGCAACAATTGCATGGCGGCCATTTTATTGTGAACACAATTTATTATTTCGAATTACAAAAACGATTCCCAGGGCTTTACTGAACCATTAACTATTAACCATAACATTAACTCATTTTCCAACTTGATTTTCCGAAGAGAGAATGGTGTTTTACTATTGGTGACATTATTTTTCAAATATTTTTCATCAACTTATTTGAGCGAAAAAACGTGCTATTGCCTCGTTAAAACAATTGTTTAAACATATACATATACTATCATCATTGTAAAATCACGATTATGTCATCAAATAGATGATTAGAGAAAATAGCCATGTATGTGAAATCGATTTCTATGTGTTCACATCTCGAGAGTGGAAACTTATCAATAGCACAATACTCCCAGCATACATGATCGAACTGGGCCAGTAGTGGCTGATACAGGCATTCAGTAAAGAAATTAAAAACACACAAAAGATTTCCGGACAAATGATATTTTTCAGAAACATAAAAACTCAACAAAAAAACTTAGTTGGATATAACTTTTTGCATTTTATTGGTATCATTTACCCAAGTTTAGTAATTCAACACATTTTATGAATGTAAACTGACTTGCAAAAGAAACGCCACCAGAATACAAAAGGTTATTATTTTTCGAGGAACGAAGCCTACCGATTGAAATTACTTTAAACATGTCTTCTAAATGTAACCTGTACATTCACTGTACGCAAATGCAAGTTTTCGTAGTAATTTTCGAGAAAAATGAACTTATTGGTCAACACTTTCAGATTGTGTACAAAGTTAACCAAATGAAATTCGGGTACAAAACATCAACAGAATGGAGGTTTTGCATTAAACTATACGATTGCAAGCGACGAACATGGCTTTTTAAAGTGCTACAGAAAAAGAGAGAACAATTTGCACCCTGCAGGTTGGAGCGACGCTTAACCAAGTTGCCTAATCATGGATTGCATCAAGTGTACAATAGCCAGACTCGCTAAATTTTACAGACGAACTGACAGCATTGCGTACAAGCCACGGAGTGGAAATCCAAAGTTATCCACTCCGTAGAAAGACTGATCTGCTGACTTGTCACCCATTGGACAACTGTTGCAATTCCAACCTCGGCCATTAACAATACAGATTTGGCCTTTTCCTCATGTGTCTATTAGCCTTCTTACACAATTAAGCTTAAAATATCGTTATTCTATTCAATGTTCTAAAAATCCTGATGATCGAAAACTGGACAATTGACCCTTTACGTCACGTCAATTAAGGGTTATTTTTACTGAAATACCCTTCCAATTGTATGTATTTTCGATACATACTATTATAATATGAGTTTAATTGTTTTGGGACCAAAACTGTTTTGGTTGCGTTTCTTTTGCAAGTCAGTTTATATCACTCCAAATGAAATGCAGTAACTGTGAAAGAGAAGAGTTGTTGTTCAAGTAACTAAGTTGGTAAATAGCCGATAAGTGTCATTTGATTTGCAAAATATATTTATTTATGTACAGTAATGTGATTTGTAGACGTACAGAAATACGATTTGTTCACAAAGAAATTTGATTTACCTAATATCATATAATTTGTTTGGGACAGATGCACCTTACTTTGAATCAAATTTTATCTCAAGCTTGTCAATTTTAGTGCCTTGTCAGATGATCACAATATCAAGATGAAATTTAGTTACAGGTTTGATAATAGTTTCAGGAAATATAATATATTCATAAAATATAGCGATGTTACTGAAATGAAACATACTACAAATCATGTCGTAGCTTGATATGATTTATCAATTATTTAAAGAAGCAATTTTTTACAAGATTAAGTTTGGTTATAGTGATAATGATAATTTAGTCAATTACATTAAATAAGTTTAATTAAAAGAACGTCAATACAAATAAAAAATACAACCAAATCGGCATGCAGTACTGCTTTTAAAACGTAAAATAACTCATGTAAATTGATTTTAATTCGCAGCACATTTTTTTCAGAAATTGTAACTAACATTGGTAATATATTGGGAACATTTTGAATGCTGGTCAAACGCTTAAAAGCACTAGGTTTATCGATAAAGATGCTGTTACACTTCTGTCAACACAGCTGTCCTCTCAGTTTGTGTCTCTGTCTAAAGCAAACTCTGTCCAAAAAAATAACATTGTTAAAACAACCAAGCAATCGAATCTTAAACATGAGCTATGGACATTGTAATATTCACAAAGAAAACAAGGGATTTATGAACGCGCTAACAGAGTGTTATCACAGCATACCACGGTATTACATAAACCCTCTTATATCAATAAGATGTATTGAACAAGCAATCAAAACATAGGTTTCATGTTTTTATATTGACGTAGCTGTCATGAAATTATGAACAATATCATTTATCCTCTAATACTTTATAGAAGATTAAACAAGCTTACATGGTTACGTCAATAAATACAGCACCAGTGTCCGACTCGACTAACATGTTGTGAAGTGTAGGATCAACAAACAAATGCTTGGATAGGTAATTTTTCATATCAGGCCAATTCAAATTTGAATAGGTATTTCAGGAATCCTATTCAAATCTTCAATTTTACAAATTCAATGTACATATTTGAAAACATTCAAATCACATTTAAACAAAGCCTTAGCATTCTTTATTTATCCTTCAACGCTAAAAAATAGATCCCAAAGAATACATTTGAAACCTTTTATGAATTCAATCCACGAGTTAATTATTTGAATTAATAAGCTATCATATATTGGCTGGCAAATTTGATGTAACTTCCAATAACAAATCGGAATGGGCATTGCAAGACGTATCTATAATTGTTTTTAAATATATGTAAATATATCAAAAGAAAGTTTGAATAACGTTCTTATAAGATAGAACATATGACATGAACATATTGTACATTTTAATACTTTATTGAAATATATTTTGCATATATAGTGACGTCAACATAAGTTCATGATAATTGTTTGTCACAATCCAGGACATGTGTAATAGAACATGATGCACACTACTTAACCCACGATGGCACTGTTATTAGATATACCAAGACGAGTCAATAAAACTTTTAAATTCATAAAAAGGAATATGTCTGTAGTGTTTGACTCACAGGATCAAATTTGCCTCAGCTATCAAGTCAAGCAATTAGCTTGTCTCATTGCAAAACATAATGCTAATTTTAATATAAATACTATCTATGTAATAACAATCAATTTCACATCCATTATAAGTATGTGAGACTCGCTTTTATCAAATGGACAGACTGCATTATTAACTATAATATTTGTCAAGTCTTCAAACACCTCTTCATAGAAACAATAACAGTCGTTGGCTTGCTATATATATTTCATCCATCTTCTATCAGCAAATTACAAACCCTAACTGATGTTTATTTCATTGTCGATGGTTCATTAAAGGGGCAGTAGCACGTTTTTTGGCTCAAATAAGTTGATGAAATCGTTTTGAAAAATAATGTCGCTAAAAGTAAAACACCCTTCTCTCTTCAGAAAATAAGTTATAAAATGAGTTTACATGGTTCCGTAAAGCTATGGGAATCGTTTTTGTCATTCCAAATAATAAAATGTGTTCACAATAAAATGGCCGGCTTGCAATATTTGCTTTGTACGCAACACCGTTATTACCGCTACGAATAATCGGTTTATGTAATAATATATTTTACCCTCTAAAGTAAATATAAATGACATAAACCATCATTATAAATGGGAAATTTGAAAAAATACAATTTTCAAAAAAAGTGCTACTGCCCCTTTAAGTAGTCTATACTTTTCTGATATGGAACTTCGCTACTTAATCTCACAGGTGCCATTCGGGGACAAAGGAAACGAATCTGAATTTTCAACAAAAATAAAATATTGCTGCCCATTGTCATTGATAAACATTTGCTTTGTAAAAACGTACGCATAATTCCATTCATCTGGGTATGATACTGTTAATGTTCATGTCTCTCCAGACACACATTGGGTGATGTAATCGTATTTTTAATGGATTTTGGACAGAATGTTTTCAAAGTTGAAAATATATTAAATATGGAGATTAAGTTAATAAAAGATATAAACAAACCATGCGTCAGTTTCATTTATCGTTAAATATTGCTTTAGGGTGTAATAAATCAAGAAAAAAGTCGTATTTCACTCTCTTACCTCGCCAAATTAAGGATATTAACAAATGATAATGTTAAACTTTGTCGGAAACATGAAGAGAACATTTTTGAAAATTAAGAAAATAGTTCAGGTGGCTTGTGGATGACTGTAGGTATATGGATTAGCTCATGGATTAAACTATCTTACTGGTATCGATATTTGTGATACTGAGTGTAGTTATCTAACGAATTTATGAATATGAAATAATCTAAATGAAATTTAGTTTCTGTGAAAGGGGATAGTTATATATTCATCTAACTAAGATAGAACATGGCCGACAAGTGTCATTTAATTTGCAGGAACCATCATACAGAAATATGAGTTGCACACTTAAGCTTGTAAGCATATACGACTGTAAACCGATCTTTACTGACATACAGAAATATGACTTGTTCACAAAGAAATTTGATTGTACATGATATAAAAAAAAATATTTGGACAGATGTATATCAACTCTGAATCAATTTGTATTTCAAGCTTGCCAATTTTAGTATCTTGTCAAATGATCACAATATCCAGATGAAATCTAATTGCAATTTTGATAATCGCTGTAGGAAATATAACGCCACGAGATAATATATTGATGTTACAGAGGAGAGACATTTTTATGATTCATAAGTACATATCATATAATGGTTGTCATTCATCTAGTAGAATATTAGCCATAACCCATTTACTTACCTTTGAAATGAATATAATAAGTATATATGTCTATGTCTCAACGTCTGCCTTGCCTTTTCCCTAATGTTCTTAATATCACCAGACAACGATTGTGACTTAAATTATTTAAAATGTCAGTTTAATAATGTATATTGAATGCAGTCAGTGCTGGCAATGTTCCCAGACTTTTATGATGTGGGTGTTCCTTAATGTCTAGTAAGAAAGTGAAAATCATGTACTATAAGTAATTTTGCAAGCAATAATTTATCATGAGACTCGATGTTTAACACCAATAAGACAATAATGTTCTCTCGTCAACTCTTTATAACAAATTGCCTGGTGGCAAAATCCCTGAAATATCTTCAAAGTATTCTTAAACATCGTATGTTTAATGTCTGAAGACTTCCCACTTTCCTTAGAGTAAGCGTCAATTTATTTTCCTGTGTATCTGTTATAGTTTATTACACATGTACATTTAGTTGCTTATAATGTATTATGAACTCTGTCTCGTCGCCAACTTTTCAAAATTGGACATCATTTTGACAGGTTTTTATAGGTAGTATTCTGTTTTACAGCTGTACACACTTCAAAATAAGTATTTGGTAATTATAAATATAATTTATCATACAGATAAGCTTTTATTATTATTAGGTCTTCAAGACGTATGTCGTGAAGACCTATTGTTTTTATCCGAGTTTTCCTTATTATTATTATTTGTACCTTTTTGTGGATCGCGTCCAGACTTAACGGCTGGAGCGAATTTCACGAAATTTTCAGAGATGATAGCCTGTGACCTGAAGTTGTGCACCTCGAAGCCCGATTTTCGATTTTCGACTTCTGTCGTGAGTTATCTCCCCTGGAAGTTGAAACTTCAAACCTTAATAGCTCGAAAACTTACTAAGTTATTTTCATAAAACTTTCACCAAAATGTGGGCAACAACATTCCCCATCCACTAGGACTAGTGCGGATTTCGGCCGTAATAAAAGATTTTTTGCTATTTCGAAAAAACTGAAAATTTTGTGAACTTTCGCGGTTTTGAGGGTACGCGTCTTCAAAAATCTTCTTCTAAATAACGGCAATACATACAGACACATATTGTAGCTCATTCTGAAGCTTAAGGACTGCTGTTTATATGAATCTATCAACCTCAGTTCTATCTCAAACAGTTTCAGAGGCACAGCAATTTGAAAATTGAACTTTTTGAAAAGGGGATTTTCGGCCTTTCACTTTAAAGGGACATTACTCTATAACAGATGAAGTTATATCAAATGTACTTATTGCCCTCTCTTACCAATAACTGGTTTAACAATTCCATAACAGATCAATATCATATAAAAATTAATAGTTTGGGCATAATTTGAGCGTATTCCCAAAACAGTGAAATATTTTGATTTTGAGACTTTTTGAGGTGTTCATCCTTTGGGGAATTATTGATAATGAACCACTGAAGCTAGAAAGACTTTAAATAGATCACGGTGATGTAGAAACTTCATTTATTAAGGACAATATTTTTCAAGCTCAAATCTGTCCTGGTTTTCTTGTGACAAGTCATAGAAGTTTGTCATTTTTAAAAAATCGTCATTTTCAACAAAGTTGAAAGGTTCATAACTGTTTGAATCCTTATGCTATTGAAATTTTACATACACCTGCCTATGCATAAATTCGAGAAGAACAACTTTTATGTTGACCGCTTTCATCAAAAAGTTGATAGTTAAGCCTCGAACATCGCAAATGATGTCTAGGGGTCCTAATTTAAGCATTTTTGAGTATTTTCTTTAATGTTCAGCACAGCATAACGCATTAATTATGTATGCAATCCAACTGATGATTACATCTTCTTAAGTGGAAATTAAAGCACAACATTTTCTATGTTGCACCTTAGTATGGAAATATTAACCATTTTGTCTTAATCGTGAGAAATGTAATGTAGGGGTCCATTAATATGTGATTTTTCCGTTTTCAGAGGGGTACCTTCTTTGGAGAATTTTTTTAAAAAAACTACTGAAGATAGAGACATGTTTGATAGCTCATTTTAAAGCGGAGAAACAGACAAATAACCCTAAGTCCAACATGGAGTTCTAGGTCAAGCAGAAGTCTTGAAGACCTAAGTATTGACGCGTCAATCCTAGTTATTATTATTATTATTATTATTATTATTATTATTATTATTTTAAAAAATATGTATCAGGTCAATAGTACAAAACATTAACAGCATTTACATTGTTATATGTTGCATACGTCCTGCTTTTTTATACTGTAAATGTTGCTTTTTAGAAGTTGTAATGTTAAATAAGAAGTCCTGTTCAACTTCAGTTTGGTCGAAATAGCATTGAAAAGTACAACACAACACAGCACAACGTACAATTATTGGGATTGAATCATAAATCCTTCTAAGTGGGGATTCAAAAAGTACTTTTTTGAAAATGAAAACCTGTAAAACGCGCGGAAAGGTAGTTACGTATGGATGGTGTTTCCACAAAAGGTATTTGACTCTAATCAAAATGTGTGATATCAGAAGATCTAATATTTATGTATCCGTTCTGTTAATTAGCAAGTATACAGATGTCTGGTTCAGTTCACAATGTGCATGAATGTCAGGTTATCTAGATCAACGCGTTATAAGAATACGCGTATCGTTTATGTGAAAGCTATGCTTGATTGACAGGACTGTAAAGTTGGTGTGTACACAGTCAAAAAGTGTACTTAAATGATACGTAGTTTTTTCTGACGTTCTTGTCAAACATTCAAGGGAAACTATATGTTAAAGTAATATACACAAGACTAATTGACATGAACGGATTCCAACACTGAACACTTTCAACATGTTCTTCTGAGGCTACTGTTACTTTAAAATAAGCATCAGATCAACGTCATTCACAATTCTGCAGATGTGTGTTATTGTATCATGCCATAATCAAACGCATCTAATGTTTTTGAATAATTGAGGTAATCGAAACCAACTAAGGTGTGTACTTTCTTTTGTACTTCAGTTTATTGTCAGACTTTAAGTACCATGATATATCGATTTACACCATTATATTATTCAAACTCGCTAAAAATGATTTTACTCTCTAAAAGCAAAAATAAATAAATAAAGAATTAAAAATATGCCATACTTCACAACATGTAAAATATGCTTTGCCATTTAATACCATGTTATATATGTTATCCCTCTTTGTAAATCACTCATGTACCACCGTGTGTGGTTTTAGAGAATAAAGCATATTGCAATAGATAGATGTGCCCTTACGTGTATAATGCTTTCTTATTCAAACACTTTTTAACATGTGTCAAAATGAAAATCTGCTTTGTCTTGAATACATCGTAACATATGTTAGTTATTCCTCGGATCCCTCATTCTAACATCTGTTTTTTCCTAAATGATTCTCCTAGGACCATTAGCTGTGGAGAAATATCTTCAAGGGTCGTTCCCTTATGAGTAGTTTTAACAGATTATGACACATTCCATTATATCATTATTCCAATATCCATCACGCTATCTCACGGGGATAACTGAATCCAGATATCTTTTGATGACTTTGGTTTAGATATGAATATGACGAATGTTTGGATTTTTATGACAGAAAATACAAACTTAGAGTATAAGGTCTGCATTAAATAGAACATGTATAATATGTTATTCAGAAAATTTAAGTTATAAACAATTCCTTAATGTACCAAATTCCATCAATCGAATTCTGCTAAATGTAAACCTCTATATTATTTGCTGATATCCTGAAAAGAATATATATCCGAACGTTAAAATAAATGGCATTCCGTGAAAACTTTATTTAGGGTATCTTCTACATTGTTATAAATTTTAATCTCATGTCCATACTGGGCAAAAGAAACGCCTATAAGATATCTTACCAGATGTGGTAAACATATAAAGAAATGTAAGCAGTGTTGAAGCATTATGAAGTTGCTGCAAGTCGTTGCAGAAGAATGGCGATTGTTTAAATGACAAGGATGACTGTTCAGTATTCGATCAGTGCTGAATCAGAGGGGGGCGGGATAGTGCAGTGATTAGCGCGTTCGACTTCGGATCAAGACGTCCGTGGTTCGAATCCCGCCAGGGGCACGGCAACTTTGTCTGCAGTAGAGAACTGTTCTACACGCAGTAAAGTTTGGGTGCAATGCTACACTGAATTTCAGCGTAGTACCACCCATGGTTCGCTAGTTCCAGCCTATGCTCGCAGGTCTCACCGCAAAGCACAGCCACATGGCTCCCTGCCATAATACCAGTAGTCGTTATATAAGTGAAATACTCTTGAAAGCGGCGTTAAACACCAACTCACTCACTGAATCAGAGAAATGATATTTGAAACAGATTTACAAAAAACCATGAACAACACTACAGGCACACCCTCGCAATGGCGCTGCAACTTAATAACCACAATTCATTATATCTAAAAAAATAGTACATTATTTTTAAAAAGAATGTGGGCGGATCTTAGTGTAGAAATCTACACTGTTAAGATTGAGCGTTTTAATGAAGTGTAGGACTATCTGGTTTGGAGGATGTATATGATTTCGCATTTTGATAATTACCGGAGGAAATGTGTTCAAAATTAATTATTAAAATGGATATTGGCATTTGAGCTAGTTCTAATACCTCCAATGTCTGTCAAATGTAAATTTAAAAATAATGGATAAATTAATGAATTTGAGTTCTAGTTTTTCCAAAAAATTAGGTTTGAAGTATTTGTTATATTGGTGAATGTTTTTTTTAAATGGCCCGGTCATGATTCTTTTTATGACATATTTGACATTTCATAGATTTGTTTCCATAGAATCGGTTATTTTGTTAACAATTTATGTAAACTTAGATCACCATAACTAAACCAAGGGACAACCTCACATTGACAGTTCATAGAATTGGTTATATTGTTTACTAGTTATGTAAATTTAGATAACGAATACTATAGCAACCGCAAACCACTCACACTTTTTAATTTTAGCAGAAAACAATTGTGACGACTTAATTTGGCTTTGATACAAATCGATATGAAATGTATTTTTACATTTTGGTTTACCTGCCCTTTTGAGACCAAATATGCAATATTGCCTGACATAAAGTACTGAACCACGAGGTATAACGACCGGTAGTTACTTTACTTTACAAGCCTGTATCCCTAACGCTTCAAGGAGATGTGACAGTTTACATCGATCAGAAAGGTCCTGAGTGTAACAAATCGCTAAACTACCGCCTGTTGGATATCGTTTTTACAAGTTTCAAAGGAATGAAGAATCACGATGTTGTTGAGGTTTTTTACTGCATGTTCCTACAGTACTACCATGATGGTATGTACACAATCTACTGAATGTAACAATGCTAAGTTTCAATACAATCAAACAGGATTGACCTTTGGTGACCTATCTATCCATCACGGAGATTAATTCATTATTTTATCAATATTAAGCACTTTATTCTTGCAAACTATTTTATATATATTTTTCATTTTTCTTAATTTTCAAACTACAGATATATATAGCCCTTTTGAAGACCTTATCTGTTTTTCACTGAGTGGACAAAACCAAACAGGACATTTTGTTAATTTGACTTTGTCTGCTCATCTGCCTAATCCATTTTTGAATTTGAGTTTGTGCTTGTGTAACAATAGAATGCAGAATTCACTAAAGTGATCACAGAAGCCAAAGCCATTTTTAACACAATGATTAGACATGTTAAGTTGTATGTCAAGTATGCATTTCTTATATAACCATGACGCAATGTCAATTGATGACCAAACAGGAGAACAGCTCAACTGAATGCAGTGAAGTAATATAATGATTAGTAAAACAAGGCATTGGGATGGCGAATGAATGTAACATTGTTATATTTGAGATCGTAATATCTGCAAATTGAAGATTTATTATTTTTTCTCTGGGAAGAGTTCTTTGCTGGATTCGAGTGTCATATACCAATATTAATCGTCAGAACTGACTATACCAACTGCGTGTCAGAGATTTAATGTCTTTTGTGTGTTTGGCACTGATCTATGGTCACTTGGGGGTACTTCTTACAAGAGTTGCATCTCTAGCTATCAGTTTTACCACATTACAAATCACCATTGTGATGCGTACATTTACCAGCAACACTCAATTATAAATATATTGCTAAAACAGACCAGTCAGACAGCGTCCATGTGGTGGGCATGATTCTGTATCCAACTTTTGATACTTATCTTATACAATATCTTATTTTAGGTCTACAACTCACTTTAAGGTTGTCTGCCGTTTGTCATTCTAATTCCAAACACCCGTCGCATTTTGCCATATCTCATTGTTCAAACCTCAATGTTCATACCTTATTGTTCAAACCTCATTGTTCATACCTTATTGTTCATACCTTATTGTTCATAACTCATTGTTCATACATCATTGTTCATATCTGATTCGTTATACCTCATTTGTCATACCTTCATTGTCACACCTATTTTGTCATAGCTTAGTTGTCATACCTAATTTATTATTCCTCATATGTCATACCTCATTTTTCAAACCTTACTTGGCATACACACATGTATTTGTCATACCTATTTTATCTGGAGCAATGCATTCACCACAACGATCTGACTCTGACAACACAAACTAACTAGCTGTTGTCCGTTTTTTGTAAATATGTTTTTCAAAATTGTCATTTATTATTAATGTTTGTACAATGTATTCTTACGTTAGAGGGCAAGACATACTTTTTCAACGAACTGTTCACTGTCATAGGTAGATGTTCAGACTGCATGCGATTTTGAAAGGACAGACAGCAACATGGTTAATCATTCCATCAGTGTACCATACTTAAAAGTCTACCACTGAATGTTTATTAGGTATCGCTACATCAGTTAGATCACTTGAACTACCTCCAAGCAGCCATTTTGATGTGAACACGCATGGCTTGCCGAACCACGTGCATTTCGTTTTAGAGCTCTGTTTATTGATTCAAAGTATTATTCTGCCATTGGTCACACTTATAAAGTTTTGTGAGACAACCTTTCGTCAGCATCCACGGCGTGCTACAGCGCCTTTAACGTGTTGTAACCGCTCCCTTCTATGAGCGGTAAGCTGTTTAAGCCTGTAATACATGAAGTTAATAATGAACTTTTCCCACTGAAACGTTAGAATTCCAAGTAGGTATATACTCGCATAAAGTCGCATATAGTCGCAATGGCGTTCAATTTTAACGTTAATTGGAATTTGAAATTGACTCCAACATCAGAGATTACTCTCTCTCAGATATCAAAATTAATTTCTCTTTCATGACTACATAATCTCTCATGACCACATAGTTGACATTATCGCATCTGTAAACTTTACAAATTCAATAATCCATTATAAATTGTCATATTTTTAAAACTGACTTCGAAAGGCATCGAGCACGCGATCGCACATTGAATCTGAGATGTCATTAATTCGGCATTGCACTTTCCATAGCTCAAGGCATATATGCTATAAGCATAGTGTGATATGAAGGCGCTGAAATGTTGGTATTAGATCGACATTTGCTGTGAATTGAAAGCTTGTATAAACCACATAAGTCATCAATTAGAATTCGAAAGAACATGACGTCATATCATTTCTCAATGACGTCAAGTATTTTATCTGAAATAGATTAGGTCATATGTGACTTTCATCAATAACCATGAATGCATTCATCGAGTCAGTGTTTAGAAACTAGATATACGTAAACGTAAACTGTGTAGCATCTCAACATAATCAAATATATATAAGTAAATATGTATATGGTTTGGAATTGAAGGTATGCTTTACCATAACCGAGGACATTATTTTCCCTTTGAGGTGATGATAAAAATAATTCTATAACTTTCACTGAGGGTTATAATGTTGAACGCCATAAAGGGGGATAGTTGCGAACTAAATTACTTTCACTGCAGGTGTATCCGTTATTTGAGTTAAAATATTTACTTATACAAACTTATATTTAAAATGCGGCTGTCAATCTGTGAATTAGCCATTAAATGTGTTAGATTGTATATACGTATGTGATCACATTTCAGTAACATTCAAACGCAACAAACACGGATACAATATTATTTCATATGAATAAATGGTTCTGTCCTATTAGAACACATGCCAGTTGTTACACCGTCAGATTGGAGTTTAATTACCACATCACCTCATTACATCAATAATGGGCTAGTCCAAACTGCTCAGTAGCAGGATTAATATCTTTATCTTCAGATGATTCAGATGAAATACAATCGGTATTATACTACTCAATGAAATGACTCTGACAATTACACTGTGTCATTGTTGACGTCATGTAACCATACAATGACGTCATAAGATGTCTTTAGCGGGGCGATCTTCATACATATACACAACACGTAGGCTCTTGATTGACTAAGAAAATATTACCTGTCTGGCGACTGGGGCTGCGGCGTAATCACAACAGGGACCGAAGAAAACATCAACCTCTTTCCTAGCGTAAAATCCAATAGCTTTGTTCATCCCGTCGGCGATTGAACAATTCGAATCTCCATATTTCAGCGTCAAATTGTATTCCGACAAGAGTTGCTTCCCCTTGACGGTCTCCATCCCGAGCTCTAGGGCAGGGTAGACACGCTGTATGGAGAAAAGACGACTCGTGTTGAGCGGAAGTAGCACCACCATTCTGACTTCTTTCTTTCCGTCACTTATACATATAAACGCACATATACACATCCATGGCAGAATATAGTCCATTGTTATTTTACCCACGACCTCGGCTATAAGTATGATGTGGTATCCATTTCGTAGATAAAATTTGTAGATCCTTAACTTGATACCCAATGTGGATACCTTACGTTCAATGAGAAGGTTCTTCAGAAAGGAGGTGGTTGTCAGTATACTCGTTCACTGTTAACATAGAAGAGCTTATACGAGTGAAACCTATTGGTATCCTTGTTGAGTGTTGAGAGGTTATCAGCCGAGTGATATATGTTGTATCTTTGTTTGTTGGTTACAGATGTTCAGAGTGATATGAATTGGTATCCTTGCTGGTTGTTGAGTTCGAGGTGATCAGCGGAGTAATATGAATTGGTATCCTTGCTGGTTGTTGAGTTCGAGGTGATCAACCGAGAGATATGAATTGGTATCCTTGCTGGTTGTTGAGTTCGAGGTGATCAACCGAGAGATATGAATTGGTATCCTTGCTGGTTGTTGAGTTCGAGGTGATCAGCTGAGTGATATGAATTGGTATCCTTGCTGGTTGTTGAGTTCGAAATGACCAGCCGAGAGATATTTAGGAGTGATCACCCGAGTGACCTGTGTTGGTATCCTAGTTGGCTGTTGAGTACGAAGTGTTTGGGTGAGCTATATGTGTTGGTATCCTTGTTGGTTGTTGAGTTAGAGGCGATCTTACACAATGATGACTGAAAGTGAAAATGTTACAACGAAGCAATAATTTTCAACGTTTGCGCAAAACAATAGAGGTTGTCAAGAATAAACACCGTTTAGTATTGTTCAAACACATCTTTCCCAAAACCTTTCTCAAATTATGCCAATATGTTATTTAAAGATTCTCATCGACTACATGTAATGTCCCCTTTCCAGTTTATATAATTATTATTGGCAGAGTGGTTTAAACTTTAATACTTTGATTGGTCAAACGCGAAGTGGAACATATTGCCAGAGATAGAGAGGGTGTTGACAATGTGTATTTAACCTTCATATCTTTGTACTGAATTTGTGAAACGATATTAACAAATAGAGGGAATAATAGATGTGTTTATGAACTTGTTTTATTTGACACTTGCATATGTTCATATTCATATCATAATACGTTTTTATCAATGATTGCTTAACAGTATAAGCACTATAGCTCTGTAGTTACCGTTTTACATAGGTAGAGTTAGTTAGCGACAAATAAAGCACCACCCTAGCTGTTTTATTTTACACTTGCCTATGTTCATATTCATATCCTAATACGTTATTTAGCAATGCTTGCCTGAAAGTATCAGTACTATAGCTCTGTACGTTAACGTTTTACATAGTAAGCGACAAATAAAGCACAACCCTACCTGTTTTATTGTACACTTATATATGTTCACATTCATATAATAATACGTTATTTATCAATGTTTGCCTGAAAGTAGACACATTATAGCTCTGTAGTTACCGTTTTACATAGGGAGAGTTAGTTAGCGACAAATAAAGCACAACAGTATCTCATTTGTACCAATTTAAAACCACACAGTAAGTTCGGCTCCAAATTGAAACATCGTAAAACTACTTAATCTTTAAACGGTGTTTAAGATGTTAACAAAAGCTTGGTATAAACACAACGTGTAACCTTATACGTGGTCACGAAAGACTCAAGAACAACGAAATTGGTGACGATTATAGTTTCATTTTATTATTATTTCTGAAAACAGATTTAAAATATTGTGTGACGTAAATGACACAGATTTTTCTGTCATTTTAATTATATAGCAAAGGAAATGTTTCTTTCATTAAACTCCAAAGTGTAATTTAAGTCTTAGAGAGACCGAAAAAACGTTTTCCAATTAAATGATAATATCATATATCATGAAAATATATTCCCTTACGCATTATTTAAAAGCTAGTTGGTGATTAATGACTGCTCTAAGCCTAATATTGAATCTAATATTTCGACATACTAGACTTAGACTGTTAAATGATGTAATTGAAGATTCAATCACTGTTTGAAAATAATTGAATGCGTCTGTACGATTGAAGAAAACAGCGTAACACATAAAGGAAAACTGTTATTAACGGTCTGAGTAAAATCGTTATTATTTCTAGTTGGATATTATTTTAAGAATTATAATAAAATACATTGGTTATACATATACATCGTCAGTTAGCACATTAAAACATGAAATTGCGTTAATAGTGTTGATAATAATATGCATCACATTTTCATATGACTACGAAATCACGTTTAGACCAATAACAGTCAAGTATTTACCAATGATATACAAGTTCTTTTCAAATCAAAGTATTAAAGGGGCAGTAGCATGTTTTTTGCAAAAACATTTTTTTTCAAATTTCCCTTTTATAATGATAGTTTATGTCATTTATATTTAATTTAGAGGGTAAAACATTTTATTACACAAACCAATTATACGTATTGGTAATAACAGTAATAAAAGCGAAAATTGCATGGCGGCCATTTTATTGTGAACACATTTTATTATTTCGAATGACAAAAACGATTCCCATGGCTTTACGGAACCATGTACACTCATTTTTCACTTTATTTTCCGAGGAGAGAAGGGTGTTCTACTATTGGTGAAAATGTTTTTCAAATATATTTCATCGACTTATTTGAGCGGAAAAAACGTGCTACTGCCCCTTCAAAATGACCTGCTAATGCTATTGTTTCACTGGTCCTATGTCACTAAAGACCATACACCTCACTAAAGCTTGCTTTGTGAATAGAACCTTTAGTGCAAATTTATAAACAGATAACCTGTTAACATATCACATATATATTGTTAAATACATACCTTCCTTGTTGGTGTTCTGTTTGAAACTGTCAAAGTTTTGAAGTAGTATCCCCGACTAGCTGACCAGATGAATCGATGAATGTATCCTTGAGTATCCAAAGTATCACGAGTACTTTGTATCCAAGTACCCAGAGCAGGCACTCACAGTAAGGCACTCACACAACAAACAGTTGTTTGGGACAACTACATGGCAAACGTCAAAAAACTGTAAACAAAATATTAAAAAATATCCAAATGAAGTATGTTGGTCGCACAGATCGTATCAACTCGAAGATAATATAACTTTGAAATAATTATAACACCTTTACATGAAGACACGAATCCAGTCCAGTTCAGCTTTAAACGTTGAAGGTATGAATGAGCGAAGTCCAAGATCCCATGGCGAAGAAGGAAAAACACTCACTCTCCAAGACAAGTGTTACAAAGTTGTTTTCTCAGAGTTGTCTCTTCACCATATCTGGTTCGTCAAAGCAAATCGATTCCTTGGTATGAATGTTTCAAGAGAGCATCGCGCGTACGGCGTTAAATATTGAGGCAGTGCATTATGTCGCTACCTGCTTAGTGGGCTATGCATACAGTGTGCTGGCGACTGGTGAGAGCGGTGCTATTGAGAAGGGGTCGAAGTGCTAGTCATATTAACGTATTGGCGCTGTACTGGAGCTTCCGAATGAGTCGTTTCTTAACAGTATATGCTTGAACTATTCATTGTATGGTGATGTACCTCTTTGGGTTAATAACCGTAACGGCGTACATCTAGGTCGAATTATCACATACTTATATTTGTCCTTACACCAATGTTGTTAACATATGTGTGGTATATTACAGTGTAATAACTATGGCGCTAAAGATATGGTTTGACAGCTGTCAGTGTTGGTGTTGAACTTTCCTTTCAACTGTGAATGATGTGGATTTTGAAACATACATTTATTCCACCTTGTGTTTGGATCTCAATATTTCATAAAATATGCCTAAAACATATCTTCTCTTATGTAAAATATATTAATGCGAATAATCCTAATTTTGATTTTTTAAAACTATTTTTATTCAAAAGAATGGATTGTTATTCTGTTTAACTTATAAGCCTTTCCTAAGTATTAACTATATCCCCATATATAATCACTTTAATAAATATGGACTTAGTTATTTATAACTTTTATACTAATAAGCAATTAGCAATTATTCATAGTTCAGTTACTAATAAATTGTATATATATATATATATATATATATATATATATATATATATATATATATATATATATATATATATATATATATATATATCCAAACGTTTCAAAATGTAAATCATAATTTGACCCAAGTATTAACTTTGCTATCGGGTATACATTTAATTTAATTTGAAACGGGTTTTTCATCTTTGATAAATCAAGTTTAATTAAAGGACTAAAATTGGTATGCTCATGTTGAAATGACTATATATTTGACATTTGGAAATTTAATTAAATTTGAGTACTTCACAAATCCTCAGAATACGAACTAAATTGGCACGTTTCTTGGAGTCACATATACCAAACGTCATCAATGGTTTAATTTAATTACTGTTGCTGAACATTATTATTGTTTTGATAATCGGTTCAGTTGAAGAACATTACAAAGATAAACGTATCATGGCCGATCTGCGCCAATTAATCAAATATAAGTTTGAAATCGTATCTGAAAGAGGCCGAAAGACAGATTTGGAATTTATTGGTTACATGTGTTATATACCTAGCATACCTGTAAATTGGAATTGGGATTCACCGTAAGTTCATATGTAAGACCGTTCTTCTATTTGTATTGAAATTGATAAATTTTCATACACGCAGGTCGGCATTTGGGGATGAATATGATCGAGATTTGTGTATTATTTGAATCAGCACGTATGGTATATATTTGGCACGTAACTTGGCGAAATGCCTTTTCTTGAAAATTGAGAATACATCTTTGACTTGATATTACTTCGATACAAAATTAGGATTGATTAAAACTTATTTACGAATAATTAACAAAACACTGTCATATATCATCATATATTAATTGATACAACTATCCTATATCCACATTAACATTTTCGTACGCCACGTTTTGAAGAAATAGTTTTTATTTAACAGTTTTAAGATAAAGAACTAATATAAATAAATCTAAATTTTAAAAACATCAATAAATGTTGAATCAACACTGGCACTTGGCACTAGTTGCTCCCCTTTACTCACAACGGCATACTTTGTGTGACTTTAACTGAAAATCCAAAAGTGCCGTAAATAAGGGTGATTGTTATTTTTCTAGCCGTGACTATCAAAACAAAAGCGTTTTATTCTTCGTGGAAATCAATTATTTCACATGAATAATTCCAATTTAAGCTTCTCGTGAAGTCTGAAACAACATACATATTTATAACAGAAATATTTACCCAAAATTTTCCGGGAATGTAACAGGAATGTTTTAGAATATTAACACTTGTATTGGTAACAGGAGAACGGGGAGGGACATTTGTAACCTTATTGTTTGTTCAATCTGCTTTCAAAACTGGATCATATTTTCTCAACGCATTAATATTTCAAACTCTGCAATCGTTGAATCCAATATTTCAATCCAACGACGTTGCAGATTGATTAAGGAAGGAAGGAAGCCTGAGATGTGCGAAATGTTTTCTCGTATAGAACAACTGAGTAGAAACAGTCATATGGTTTCTCTTGGCCGTCGACAATATACAATTTGAGAAAGAAAATAACACTGGAATTGTATTCACATGTCTAGATAGAATTTCCGTCAAACACGGTGTTATAGCTGAGACAGTACATTTATAGAACAATAGTGCTATTAGATATCAACCCTGCCTGACATCCGAACATCATGTTAATAAGTTTCCCATACAGGCAGAGGCTCATGTGTCAGGAAGTTCCTCACCAGAATACTGCCGTGACTTTATTCTGACATCTGTGATGACAAGACGCCATTACTTTAATGCCTTGCTAATTAGACCTCCAAAAATACTCATTAACAGGCTCCATAGAAAATGATGCGCGGTCGACGGTCTGATGAATCTTATTTTGAAATCAAAACATAACACCTCAAGGCTATGTGATCGTCACTGGCTACTGATACAACATATATCTATTGTACACACATATTCTTTATCTTTACAACATTTATCTTGTTCACCAGTGTTAAATGACTTAGCTATTGATCCTCCTTAAGTCTGTACACATGTAATAATTTACAACAACCAGCGACGATAAAATGGAATTTATGACATTCTGAGATGGGGTTAAATTTAGCAGACTTTAAAGGGGCAGTAGCACGTTTTTTTCGCTCACATAAGTCGATGAAATGTATTTGAAAAATAATGTCAGCAATAGTAAAACACCCTTCTCTCTTCAGAAAATCAAGTTAAAAATGAGTGTTTATGGTTTGAGAAAGCCGTGGGAATCGTTTTTGTACATCGAAATATATTCACAATAAAATGGCCGCCATGCAATTTTTGTTTTATATGCAACATCGTTATTACCACTCCTGATGTTTGGTAATGTGTAATCAGATGTTTTCCCTTTAAAGTAGATATAAATGACATAAACTATCATTATGAATGGGACATTTGAAAAGCTAAAATTTGCAAAAAACGTGCTACTGCCCCTTTAAGTTAATCTTATTTGGGAAAAGTCGAAAAGGGGAAAGGAGACATGATAACGCCACTTTCCAACACTACAGAGATTTTGAACAAAACTAGACATATCCAATGTATGAGTAGTTATCTTCTTTAATGTAATCTAAAATTATTTAGGATCTGAAAAACAGAACTTTAGCTCAGATCAACATGCCAGCTATGTCGTTGCATGTCGTTCTGTTGTGTGTTATTAATTTGTTCACTGTATTATTACATATTTAAAATTTGGACGACATCGGTGAAGTATGTATTTTAAAAGGCATACGTTTACTGTTACATTTTTTAATATCACCTGAAGTCTTTAATAACTATTTTCCAAATAGTAGATCGAATTGCTATCTTTTAATTTAAGTACTTCATATGTCTTCGGTTTGGAGTAATCTCCGCATTCGTAATTGAAAATGAAATTAGATATTGGATTTAAAGATCTGTAAATCATCCGCTACGAACATTATTGATGTAGTACTAAATCCTTCATCCTAATAATGAAGCTATCTAAATGGCGCACAACTCCAGGCATACTCCAAGCGCTCCAAGCAGTATTACCCTGAATCAACCTAATCTGCCAAGTTCATCGCTCATGGGTCACCTCCAACACGAACTCCACCAGGTTCCCACTTGTACTGCTTGGTGAACAAATGTTCATTATGAATTAAGTCTATTGCCAAAAGTCACATCACAACCCTCTCAACTCATGGCTCAGTGTGAACATGACACAGGTGACCAAACTCATCATACAGGCCGCGCCCGTTGCTGCTGAACATCACAGATAACGGTCAACTGACCTATGAAAATGACTATGCGTCACTAGATAGAGGTCCAAGAAATAGAAAGGGAAGATGCAGAAATCCCATTCATCTCAACATGGGACTTGACTACCCACACAGCTTGCTCCTCCAGTGAGAATTTGTGAATAAACAGCATCGACGGCCAATTGTAAACTCACGGGCATAAGAAAGTATATCTTCTTTTCATCAGAGTAAAACACAAAATATTTCTGCCGGATAAACTCGGTTTTGAATGTTTGTGATGAGGATATATCTCGATAAGAGATGTACACAATTTCATTCATGAGAGTATGATACTTATTATATAATAATATTTTATATCTGTTCAAACACACATGGGGTGCTGAAATAGCTATTTCAAAAGGTATTTTGTTAAATTATTCTGGGTATTTAAGGTAAACTTTTATGAAATATGGAAATTATGTTAGCACAAGATGGTATCGACATAATGTACTTCATTTGACTTAAATCAATGACGCATCGTTGCTGTAGGACGTCAAAAAACAAGCTTAAAGTCCTATTTCACTCCCCTATGTCGTCTGTTTAAGGAGATTCTATAACGACGTTTTTTAAAAAGCCGTGTTTTTCAGAATTATGAACAGATAATGTTTCAAAATTTACAGACAAACTTAGTTTGATTTTAGAGACATGGTGTAACTATGTTTCAATCTTGTTCATCACTCGTTGATTAAAATATCTTGCGTTGTTGTACCTATACTTTCTTTTGCCCGTGAGTGTATGTTTTAGAAAATTATAAAGACATTCTTATGCACTTGATGTCATTTATGCTTTTCAAGTGTTCTTAGAAAGGCGACATGGTCGTGTGGTAAACTATTTATGCGGTCAGTGCTGGCGATAGTTGCCTTACTCTGAGGGTGTGGGTTCGAATACTCGGCCCAAAAAAGTACAAGTACTATTGAATGTAGTGTCATCCGAAATATAACCGTGTATACCCGTGTTATTCCATCATATCATTGGCATATTAAGCCTATACAGTAACAGTGTTACATTTTGGATTTTGGATCTGTACCATCGCAGAAATTGTAATACCAAATGAAATAATGCTACATTTTTTCTCTGTATATCTCACACAGGACAAAAAGTGGTGGAATCCGCTTGCCGGATTCTTCCGGATTCTTCCGGATCTGCCAATATTTGGGAGAATCCAAATCCGGCAAATGGATTCCACAACTTTTTTTCCGGTGTCACCGCCATGTATTACTTATACATTCCACACGTTTATACGCACACATCACCAATTGCCATGATGTAGTCGTAGGTGTAGATGTCCCTGGTTGATAATGTCCAACCTTCTCCACCACAAAGCCACATTAAATGACTTCCAGTGAGCAGATAACTCCCACGAGTCCCATAGACGCCCAGCGAAGAGTGTGTATTAAGCTGATAGTCGTCTGTTGGTCATTTGTAATTGAACAATCAATTCCTTAGGCCAAGACGGTATCTGTGGTTATCTGGAAGCATACTGTAGTGCTGACCTGAAAAACAACACATTGATACGATTTATTTATTTATTTATTTATTTATTTATTTATTTAAATTAATTTTATTTATTTATTTAATTTAATTTAATTTATTTATTTAAATTAATTTTATTTATTTATTTAAATTAATTTTATTTATTTATTTAAATTAATTTTATTTATTTATTTAAATTAATTTTATGTATTTATTTATTTAAATTAATTTATTTTATTTATTTATTTATTTATTTATTTATTTATATTCCCTGAATTGATTAGTTCTAAACACACTGACCCAAATTGCTTTTCTAAATCATGCATATTGACCTATTCCGTTTTCTTTTGAAAAAGGTCTACTTAAAGTTAAACAGAAGTAATATTTGACTGACAACTGACACAAGAACAGTTTGTTTTATACCAGTAGCAGTTTTTATTAAGGATGAACTGGGCTTCAACAATTATTTGAAATAGGTATAATGTTGGGATACAGTTTCATACTTTAAATTGTAAACTCTCCTGAACTCATCAACGCAGTATATTGCAGCTGATAAATGTTAAGAAACTAAGTTTCAATATAATTTTATTTTGAAAAAAGATTGTTCACGGAGAAATATGAAATTTCTAATTTCAAAATATTCTAAAGGCGCTGTAGCAAGTATTTTGCTTATTATGATTTCTCAAATTTGTCATTTATCATTATAGTTATAAGTTATAAGTTTATACAATGTATTGTTACATGAGAGGGTAAAACATCTCATTATCTGACCTGTTAAGCCGTATGCATCGGTATTGGTAGAGAATGATGCGACGTATAAAGCAACAATTGTGATGAACTCGTCAGTGTGAGAGGTAGATGTGTCTCTCATATCGCGATTTTGAGAGTCCAGACTGCAAGATAGTTGAATATTCCATCACTATACCATATTTAAAAATTTACTTTGAGTGTTTAGGTATCACTACATCAGTCAGATCACTTGAACTACCTTCGAGCGGCCATTTTAATGTGAGCATATTAAAATGGCCTCTCGATGGGAAATGGACTCGCATTGCTTAACCGAACCATGTATTGTTCCTTCGTTTTAGAAGTATTTTATTGATTCGGCATAATTATTTAGTAACACTTAGTTGACTTTTTGTGATATAACTTTATTTCAGTAAGTATTACGTGCTACAGTGCCTTTAAGGAACGATTGGTTTGGTTAGCTAATGCGTTTTAGGGTTTTTTTTCTCTGTCACTTTAATACACACGTGAAACTTGTAGTGTATCATTCTGAGACAATCAATAGACATTCTTCACAATTGGCTCTTCACCGAGTATTAAATAGGTTACCTGATGAAGTTTGTGCAATGTATTCTTTACGGAGTACTGCAGAATTGAAAACAACGTTGGTAGCGCAACGAGTTGGTAGAAAAGTGTGAAATATATGACTTCAAGCGAATTCTATATGTGTGTAGATGACTTGTCTCCAAGAATGATGTGACCATGTTATGTTCTTGGCATTTGGAAATTGCCCACTTTTATCATGTGGTGTATTTTATTACTGTTGACTGAAAGAATCATTTGTTATTCATGATATTTTCTAAACTAAGCAATACTTCTCATTTGTGTTGTGTTCTGGAATGTTATACTGATTAATACCTCACTTTGGCATTAATTCAATTTGGATATGTGCGTATGGTCCTAACTTTTAAATTTTTTTCAAAATATTAGTATAATTGGGTAATTTTTGAATATTAAAATAAAATATCAATAAAATGCAATAAATTTATTGAAATATTAAACCTATACATAATGAACCACACCACACTGGATATCGATACAATTCACATCTAAGATCGATCTGACACTTGTCAGATCATCCGTGACTCTCTCTACTTGGCATAGCGACTCTTTGTACATGCAACAAATCACTGACACTTTAGACACTACATTTGCCGAATCATTTACATTTTAGCTCAAATTCAAACTTTAGCTTAGAATAGGAAGTCAATTACATATTTCAAATTGACAATTAGTAGGAGGCTATAAATCGTATGTTCTGAGCACAAATATACTAGTAAAAAAAAGAAACTTGACCTCATTTTCCGTACACTATGGATGTATACTTCAAAAGCTGTTGGTGACATCAGATGCTTAATCTTTTTATGCACAATGATTAAAATTAATTTTATCTATTTTATGTTTTATTACAAAATAGACTGACTTATGTCCATTATAGATACATAGATGGATATGGCATTTAGCATTTAGAGAGATTAAAACAATTTGTTCGGGAAACTATTGGAAACTATGGCAAGTGCCGAAAACGTTTCACCACATAAATTCATAACAAATTCATTTTCAATATATAAATGGCGATGATGTCACTGTGTCCACTCATGGCAAGTGCGTGTGCCCCGAAGAAGCATATTCACTCTACTGTAGGCCTTGTTGTCACTGTTATATACCTTCTAACCAAAACACAATAACATGTTTGACAGTTCAATCATGTTATATTATATATGAATTAACAGTCACACAACAGTAAGAAGCCACTTCTCCAGTTGAGGTTGCCCTTTACCATTTTTAACAGCTCGTTAACACGTTTGTCCATATACACATGGATTGGTTCACTTCAGAGGTAGTGTACTGTATATAGAACGGAATGTGTAGAATTATGCTTCGCTTTCCAGAACTCTTGTTATAGGTACCATGTCAAATGAAATGTCATTAATAATATTCACTTGTGCACCATTGAGTACTGCAACATAAAACATTCCTGTGTACCTTCGAATTTTTCTTTTTTTAAAAAGATACAACGTACAACGTAGTTGTACTATGGATAATAATAGTTAAAACAAAGTATTCACCAAACAATTCTAGAATATAAGTATCAACCGAGACCAAGGGTTTCATGATCAATGAATTCCTCAGCGCTCGCTCTCTACCAGCAGACAACGACAGTAATTACACATAGAAACCAACCTTTTTAATTTAGCCAACGCCCCTGTTGTGTCATAAAGCATGTCTCCAGGATGTTTCAGCAGCATACTGATTAGACAATAAATCGGAAGGGCAAAGGTTCGATCCCCTGTTTCGGCTGAAACCTTTGTGAATTGCCTACATGTATGTTGGTAAAAATGTTTAATGTAAATGTTTTACCAACAACATAACTAAGACTATTAGAAAAGTAAATTTCATTTAGGGATTTAATTCATTGGTGAACATATGTTATACACCATGTATCCGTCAAATAAATACCTGGTCACGATAAAAACGATATTCAACACGTGATATAATTTTGAAGCTGAAATTGAAGTACAGTGATTTGCCTTGGAAGACCAATTATTACACAAACACATGAACTGTTAAAGTAAGAAAGTAAGAAAGCGATTAGTGTTAACTTCAGGCACATGAAGATAGCTAATTGTGGGGTCAATTAAAACAAATAAATATTGGTGCCCACATTGTATTGTAGATAATTGTTTCTCTAATCCTTTAATATGGAATTTGTCTGATCCTTCAACGTCTACACTTTTAATTGATTGTTATCTGTAACACATGTGATTTTCCCGCATTCATCAATTGTCTTAAGGTAATCATCAGTTGTGAGCTGCGATTATTGTATATACAGTAATTTATATCAGAACAAGACGTTCAATGAACATAGCCATACCGAGAGAGCTTCTTAATGAACATATATCTGTTCCATGCAATCTAGATTGTGATCATTCTCAGATTGTTAGGGTCAAAGAATCTGCAGATTGTTTAAACAATCTAGGAATTGTGAAATATTCCTAGATTGTGAGCTCACAATCTGCAGATTGTTCAAACAATCTGCATATTGTGATATACCCTAGATGGTTTGTAACATATACACTTCACCGATGAAAAACAAATATCCAAATGCCATACATATAGTTAAGGAATATATATATAATAAAAGATCGATAATGAATGGCATTTGAAAGCAATACAATTCATTCAATACTAAACTTACGTAAATATTTAAAACATGTGTACATATATGTATTGTAATTTATAATTCATTAAAAGTTGTGTTTTACAACAACAGATCAAGGTCCCGCTGCAGGAAACAATACGGTGCCCCTTAGTCACTTAAGCCCTTAAGGGACAATATTGGGATCAATCCTTATTCAATACTTAAAGGCCACAGGCCTATAGTACATTTAATGAAAACAATATTTACACATGTTTACACTACATACAACAGCATAACACATCACTTCACATATATTTGTCATTTGACATCTATTCATGTTACATATAATATCTATCTATCATTTTACATCTAATGACGTCATATATTATATTGTCATATCATATATTTATCACATCCTTACATATATTACATTATTTCATTAGGGACAATATTATATTAAGATACATTTCACTATATTTTCGTTTTCCTACTTTTGATGAAACTAGGCAAATACATGTATATGTTCGAGCAAGACTACTTAACTTGGAACATATTTCATGTTATAGACAACTATTCACTACACTATAATAATATAAAAATAGTCGTCCATTTATATAGCGTATATCCATGCAAATTGCATGTTCAAAGCGCTGTTCGACATATTACTAGACTTATTGTTTTAAGAAACCTAGCTAAGTTCAGCAACGTTATATCTTCTACAATTTCAAAACCTAAGAAATCATCCAATAACATGCTTAGATAATTGAAACTGTAACAGATATATGACTGCACTTAAACATGTACACTATGATTGATGTTATAACTTGTATTCTTATGTATCTTATTCCACAAAAGGGGAGGGGGGGGGGGGGGGGGGGGGGGGGGGGTCTTCGAGAATAAAGTGAGGTGAAAATAAGCAGAAATAATGACCAGCATCCCTTATGCAATATTCAATGTTCTAGTTCTGAGTGTCAATTTCTTGATAACGTCGTTGGTGTCAATGCTCCCACGTTCATCGCAATAACCAATTTATAATTCCATTTATATATAAATGATATATGATTATAGAATGATAAGGGACATTAGATTCATTTACACTCCCGGGCAAAAGAAAGAATAGGTACAAAAACGCATGATATCTTAATGAACGAGTAATGGGCACGACTGAAACATATTTACACCATGGCTCTATACTTTTTTAACATTATCTGTTCACATTTCGGAGAGAAAAAACACTGCTTAAATATCCTTCAAAAGGCGAGATAGGAGAGTGACATATGGCTGTAATTCTGGCTTGTTTTATGGCATCATACAGCAACAGAGAGTTATCGTGTCCAAGTCCAAGAATGTACATTATGCCAACAACATCTTATATTTACATATTGTCTTTGCTTTTACTTCGACAGTGATGATGTAATGTACCATACTATTTAGAGAATATCCAACGAGGTACGAGTGATTAAGGGAAATATGCACGAGTCGAAATGATGTTCACAGTCGTGAGCCTCGGCGAGCGACTGAACATCATTTCGACGAGTGCATATTCCCGTACTCACTCATACCGAGTTGGTTATTCTATATATTACCCATTACATGTACATTCAATTAAATACACATTTACGAACGACAGACGTTTCTTTTTTAGACAGTAGTAAGTGACATTGATTATCTGACTTGTATTCATGCGCGTGTTACACCGAACATCTCCAGTGATCAAACACTGTACAAAGAAGTTCTTAAATAATCATTAAACGACGAGAAACTAATATGTTATTTGTCTGTTTGGATAACCCACAACATGGTTGTCATATATGGCGAATATTTAAATTATATTAACACATGTATGATACGACCTGAAATTATTTTAATAATAGTGTCCCCACTGCAGTACCCACAGTATGCATGACTGATGTGTCAAATGACTGAACGGCATAGCGTTGAACCGAAAATTGGAAAAACCTGTCAACGGTTAAAAGTAGTAATGTCCACAATATTATTCTAAAACGAATGCATAGAATCAAATGTGTATACCAAGAGGGTCAACCAATCTGAAGTTTGATAAACATTTCGTCTCGGGTATGTGGATTCAGTTCACGTCATGTCGGCCGTAGATCCACAACAAAGAACGATAACTCTAATCGGACGTTTACTGACGGTGAAGTCGTTGTCCAGAGGTTACGTTTATAACAACGAAACATTGGACCCAGGAAGTGTTTACCTAGGGAATCATTATTGTAATGGATGCCGAATGAAAATGACAGGTGAAAGATTCTTTCGATCGTGGCGTGATTGAACATCAGACTGCAGTCCCGATGTCAAATGACAGGTCTGATCTCATTTTTCACGCTTATTTGATTCAGAAAGAACGAGAATAGTGCATAGACTGTCCAATATTTTCTAATGTTGTCTGTCGTTGAAGCTTTGGTATATCTAGTTATTTATGGATTAAACATTCTCGTGTCAGGAACTGTTCATGTTTTACTCTGAGTCTGTTGGCAGCCATGTTTGTTTACAAACAGCAACACCGTGAATCCGTTAATTATTAACAAATAAATTCGTCAATAACGCTTCAATTAAAGTAATTGACAATGTAGAAAAATAAATACATTACAATTTCGAATAAAGAACATGTGATAAACTAAATATTTTTATATTCTTGATCTCTGTTTTCATTTTTTCAAATCGAGATGTGTACATGTGACCGAGTTCGGCTAGTTCTATTTATCAATGAAACAAGAAAGTAGTACCGTCAACCAATCGTCGTGTCATTCTCTGACTACTGACCAATCAGCGTTGAGAATCACTAAAAAACACATGTGCGAATATCATAAAAGTAATCACCTGCGTATCCTAACCCGTATTGGTAATATAAGCTAATTTCTTACCTCACTGTAACACTTTTGGCAGCTGGTTGAAGTGAAATAAAGTGAAATGATTATTCCAGTTTTTATTGTTCTCTTTAACATCTTTAAATCAATGATCAAAATCATCTGTCATTAGACATTATATTCTCTTTAACATCCAGTATATCTGTGATGTAATTTTCTCATTGCGTTGACATTGAAAATTGTATCAACACATAAATTTGAAAATATGACCTATGTATCCTTCATCAAAAGTTGTGCCCCTGACTCTGACCTAACGACCACGTGGTACGTTTGATACTTAGTACTTATGTATTATGTTGTCAGTACTTATGTATTATGTTGTCAGTACTTATGTATTATGTTGTCAGTGCAGATAAAGTAATCTGATTTACGTCGACACGAGATCTAAATAAGGAACGATATTTGCATTTAGACACACACTTAGATTAACCAAGTTTTAAAATGCAGCTGTAGGTTGACAGCTGGAACTATCAGCTGTTACTGTGATAACCAAATCAGCAGTAATGAGAAATTGGAGACATAAATTAGTCTTAACACGATTTTTATAATTACCCGTCTGCTTATGTGGATAACAAGGAGAATCAACCGTAGTTCCGAGTAATGGTTTCATCCAAATGTTGCTTCGGCTTCGGATCAAGAGGTCCGGGGTTCGAATCCCGCCAGGGGCACGGCAACTTTGTCTGCTGTAGAGAACTGTTCTATACACGCAGTAAGGTTGTAGGGAGCAATGCTACACTGGATTTCAGCGTAGTACCACCCATGGTTCGCTAGTTCCAGCCGATGCTCGCAGGTTTCACCGCAATGCATAGCCACATGGAGTTGCAGGCTTTCTCCCTGCCATAATACTAGCAGCCGCGATATAAGTGAAATGCTCTTGAAAGCGGCGTTAAACCCCAACTCACTCACTCACTCCAAATGTTGCAACACTTATACTGCCAAAGACGTGAACGGTCTGATTGACATGATGGGCTGAAGTATATAACTCACAATATGTTTGGGGTCAGTATTTCAGAGCTGAATTTGTGTTGTTATTGGCGTACTAATTTTGTTCTTTTTCATGTCGAATGAGAGTTCGGTCACAATGCACAATAGCCAATACATTGAATCTTCATCCAAGTTAGCTTTGCACATAAGGTGCGGACAAGTAGACAAACACTTGAATATACAGAACGAGGAAGAGGTTCACTTTTTAAATATGGACAGCATTTTCGAAAAGGATGTAAAAGCCTATAGTACGGTGGCCCATAGGGGACATAAAGTATTTTTTATAGTTTATTGTATTTCTCTCATCGAAACCACAGAAAACTGTACTGAAAATACGGAAAACCTAGAAGAAAACACGATAAACTCAAATTGAAAGCCTCAAACCTTCCTTTGTGAACAATTGTAACATTTAGGTGCCACTGCATACACTGTTGGGCAAATGGAGCTACGCAAAGTAGTTACTTCATTCTACACATTCTATGAAACCGAATAAACACAACCTGGAAAAGGGAGTTTTTAAATTACATCAGTTAAAATCTATGGCAAGTATATGTTCTTTTTAATGATATTCATGTATAAATGGTAATTACTTGTATTAAAGGTACATACATTGTGTTGTTGTAGGTCACATATGCCAAACGTTATAAATGATGTTAAACCGACAATTGGCAATTTGATGATAGTCAATTTCGTATATTTTCAATATAAAGGTTAAAGTGTCGATTTTTTTAACGAAAACCGGACAATGTACGCGTGTGACGTGCCTCAATTGATCAAACGTAATTTTGGAAAGTTATATTCACCATACAGACACAGATAAGGTTGGATTGATAGTGTTTAATAGGTATTATAACTAATGTGCATGTACATGGGATGTGTAGTTTCGGTTTCTGCACAGGTATAATTATGCTGCTCTATTTTAATAAAACAAACAAACTAGTAATTATGATATAATTGGCTATTGGAGATGAATATGCAAGTCGAGTGAAATTATTTGAACTGAAATCAGCACATATCGTATGTTGGCACCTAATTCAACCATATAAAATTGTGTGAAACACAATGGGTGTATCTTTAAGAAACATCTTGTTCTACACAATGTATTAGTTTGGAGTATTAGTGAAGTCTATCACCCTTTCTGTAAATACATTTATTTGTGTAAGTCTATATCAGATAATCTCAGAGACTTTCACAAACCATCAGTGAGTGAGTGAGTGAGTTATTGTTTAACGCCGCTTCGGCAGTATCGCAGCCATCAGCAGCGAGCACAAACCATCAGCATTAGGGATGAAGCCGATCAGTGTGTATGTGAATAATTCCTGAGGGAAATGTATGTCTAATACAATCTACTTATTCGTTGTTCCTGAAAGTAACATATAACAAAAACTTAAAACCTATCTAAGGTTCCTCACAGGCCAAGGCCTGATTCCGTTGGTTGATTGTATTAAATGAACAGCATGCCATTACTATAGGTTAAAGGCGTTTTTGAGAGTCACATATTCAAAACGTTATAAATGGTGTTTCTTTATCGAGAAGTGTCGACTGTTACCGAAAACCACTATCTTGATGATAGTCGAATTAATTTATAGACGATATGAATATAAAAGTGGTGATTTATGATCGAAAACCGGACAGTGCATCGCGATTGACGCGCGCCTATGAATCAAACATAATTTTGGAATCATATTTATAACATACACAAAGATAAATTTGAGTTGATAATATTTGATAGGTCACATAATTACTGTGCATGCAAATGGAAAGTGCTGTTTCGGTTTATGCGCATGCATAATGATGTTACTCTATTTTAATTCGAAACTAGTAAGTATGATATATTTTGGCGATTATGGATGAATATGCAAGCTGAGTTAATTTATTTGCACTGTAAACAGCACATATGGTGAGTCGGAAAGTATTAAAGCCAAATTAAAATTTATGAAACACAATAGATGCACCTTGAGTATCTTGACTCTTCAACATCCCTAGGACCTAAATTGACAAGGATTTCAATTGTTCGTGACTACTCGTTTGTTTGTAGTCTGCGAGTAGATACATTTTTGCTCTACAACATAATAGACTTGATCTATGTTAAGACTAGAAACCATGTTTAATAAGTAAATTTGGGTTAAATATCTCTACTAAATATTAATGTATATATTTCAATGAGATAGGTCTCTGTCAAGTTTATGGTATGTTTCAAAGGCTATTTTATTGCACGAATCCTAGTATATGACAGAAATGGAAGGCCACAGGGCCATTGACCTCTTTAAATAACAATCCAGATATAGATGATTTAACAAGTTTACTTTTAAAAGTTTTAAAAAAAGAAAATTATAGGTAAAAACCTTGACGTGGCGTGCAACTATCCATTATTGGGGCATACGAGCAAAGAAAATACGTCAATGGTAATCTAATCAATTATCTGATTCTGTAAGGGAGGACAGATAAACTCAATGAAAATACAGACTGTGAAGTATTGACCCTGACGCAGTGATAACTGCTGTTGGAGATAAGTGTGGTATTATATACTTCACAAACAAAATTTCTTCAAGATCAATCTGACGGGAGCAAAATGGTATTCAAATGAGCCGTTTCATACTTTCGTTTTGCGACAAAGAGGAGTTTTTCTACCGTTAATGTCAGTTAAAAGTCTTTTAGATTTTCGGTAAAGAGAGTCATTTTGCAAGAAATTGCTGACAAGATAATGAGATAATTTGGTTTAGGTAAAATGAAGTCATTGGATGTGTATGCGAAAATATGTTTACTGAACAAGTGATTGCAGCTCAAGACTAATGTTGATTTGTTATGGAATGCCTTAAGCTTATGAAAAAGTTCATACAAATATTATTTAGATATTAAGTTTTAAAACGTTAGGCATTTAAAAAAACCCAATCTTATCTTAAATTTGAAATTCGGCAACACCAAAACCCAGTTTCGTCTTATAATGATGATAATGGAACATATCACCTTTCGTTTTATACAATCCCGGGAATAAATATATTTAGATGATTAATGCTAGTACCATCAACTACTGAATTTAAGGTAGATTTCCATTAAGTGTTGAGATACAATAAGTTGACTATCTGATATCAATCTCTTATCATCAAGAACCTTTTTTATGCTCCCCATTTATCATGCTAGTATGATATCCGCCAAAAAGAGAACAGAACTCCTTTCACACATTGTAAATAAATACACTTTTAGGTAATAAAACACACACAATAAATGGTTAGATTTGCTAACAGGTAAATGACATGTAAATATATGTTATTCAGCACCAAACCTAAATGTTCACGTCTAAATATATTTTGAAAATCGATGTGCCTAACGTTTCTCTGTTTCACATACATATATTTCAGTTACTTGTAAATTATCTATCACAACAAATGCATTCGGTGACAGACATACAGATATGCTGAGCTCTTGTGACAATAAAATCTGAAGTACGGACGGTAGATACGACATGTCAGTTTGTATATGTGATAAATCAGGATAAACAATATGCAGGGCAATATGTAGTACAGTATCATAACTTTTCTTTCAGAAAGATTTGTTTATAACATATTGGTTCAATTGAGTGATTCAATGACAACATTGTTTTCTTCTGTTAGTATGTTTACAGTAAAATTATATTGACATAAGAATAACATTTTAAAAAAAAGATATGTTATCAGCGGATAGTAGAGATATCCTCAATCTGAACATCATAATCATTACTATTTTACTTACAAGGGGGACAACTCTTCATTGGAACATTCTTTGGGTTTTTTGTTCATAATAATTTAGAACATATTTCACACAACCTTCCTTAACAACAAACTAATTAGAAGTTAAATGTATCGCTCAAGGCACTGTGTATATCACAAAAAATCCATTAAACCATTTAGGCTGTATTTCTCCTCTTATGTCAATACCTGTGCGTGCTTCTATTTCATCAAGGATTAATGTTTGCAAACCACATTAGATATATTTTTTCTACAAATAAATACCATCGATTATATCCTTATTCTATTTCATGAAGGCTAAATGCCTATGATTGACGTTTATTGTTGGACATCAATAGACACTTATCAGTCATATATATCAGGTAGATGATATCGTTGCATTATAATCACCATTACCTTCCCTTGTCATGTAATTTCTCAATTAAGTGTGACTTGGACCTCCGACGATGTTTCTATCAAGAGATTTGATATGAAACTTGCACATAATTACTTTGTTCCCATGCTGAATTGCAGATGACAAAGATGACAAAGATTATGGTCATCAAGTGTACAAATGTTAAACGGCATTAACAGATGCTACTTTTTACACTATATCTTATGATCACACACAGTAAAGAAAAAAATAATTCAAAGGAGGTTATTTATGTGGACATCATCTTTCATTAATTCAATTTCAAGATTCTATTAATTAAACGCCAAACATTCTGACAAAAAACATTGATTTCAACACCCCAAGTGTGATTTCGTTAAACCTAAAAAATAAACGTTTTATACTCTGATGTATGAACTTGTCTGTACCTGTTTACATGTCCCTATGGCGGATAATTTTTTCTCTGGTAGCAGTCTTTCGATCTTTACATTATTGAACAGGTGGGGATGTTTCTTTTGCGGGATAGTGTAATTACTGTGTTCCCAAACTGTATTAGTGTGCAAATGTTTATCAACATGTACTATCCTTACATCGTACCCTAGAGTACCATAGGTTTCTTGTCGATTTCAGATCATATATATTTGAACCATTAAGATGATTTATGTTTGTCTTCGTTATATTTATTCCATGTAACATATGTTTCAATTCATTGGATTGTTTTTAAATCGAGAAATTGAAAAAATCTAACGTTCATTGAGTTAAATTAACTCTGACACTGAACTGATAATTTTGATACGTAATAACAAAAAATGACATCTTGAAATTATCATCTAAGAATCATTATACTCCTTCTTTCATATCTATTCTGCTGGCAAATAGGAACATCCACATTATTTGTGTTCTCCAATCATTCAGAGTAATGTCCAAATGTATTTAGGAAAGCAGTATGTGATGAGGTTAGAGTATTGGGCGTCAGTATTGCAGAGTAATCTTACTGTTGATAAAAGTAGTATGGTTTCTCTGATCTGACCACAGTTCAAATGTGGACCAAACATGACTGAAACGTATCACTCACTGTGCTATACCGTCACATGTGTGCTATTGACGTGACGTCAAAATTGTTCAGATGATCACTCACTTATTTTACAAAGAAGTGCTAATTAAAAACTTGGATAAACTGCAAGAGCTTTCAAGAGTATTTCACTTATATTGCGGCTACTAGTAATACGGCAGGGAGAAGGCCCGCAATGCCACGTGGCTATGCATTGCGGTGAAACCTGCGAGCATCGGCTGGAACTAGCGAACCATGGGTGTTACTGTGCAGAAATTCAGTGTAGCATTGCACCCAAACATTACTGCGTGTAGAACAGTTCTCTATTGCTGACAAAGTTGCCGTGCCCGAGGCGGGATTCGAACTCCGGACCTCTTGATCCGAAGCCGTACGCGCTAACCACTGCGCTATCTCGCCCCAACCAGCATCAAACACAAACAGGTGGGTAAGGTGACCTCATTTTGGGGGTTAATGCTGCTTCAAAGAATATTTCACTTTTATCACTCCTGCTAGTATCATTGCAGGGAAAGAGCTCACAACTCGATTGTTGTTAGGCATTCCATGAAACCTAAATGCATCGATTGATTCTAGCGACGTTGATAGTTACTGTGCTGCAATGCAGTGTATACTTCTTTCCGAACCTTACGGCATGTAGAACATTTCTCTACAGTAAATGCAAGAATTCGAACCCCCTGACCTCTTGATCCGAAGCCGAATACAAGCCTTGCGGTGAAAGTCGGGTGCATTGACTGGAACTAGCTAAGTATGGGTAGTACTGCGCTTTCATTCAGTGAAGCATTCCCTCGTGACATTACTGCATGTAGAACAATCCTCTATTAAAGAGAGTTGCCCTGCATGACTTCGAACCCCGATCTAAAGCCGAACACAATGTAAATGTAGGTTACAACGCAACATCAACCGCCACCATGTATATCTAGCGGACTGACCACGTGCATGTGGCTACTTCATCAAGTTACATCCATCGAGTCTCATGGTGTAGTAATTCCCAAGAGTCTTCTCGACACTTGGGGGAGATTGGATATCAAGCTGATAATCAACTTGTGGTCTCTTCCAATTGAACGGTTAATTCCCGAGGTCAAGAAAATTACACGTGGTTATCTGATGGGATAGTGTGAATCTGACTTGATTGACACATTCAGGTTGATTCAGATGTACTCTTGATTTGTATACAAAGAGGTTACATTTCAGAAGCAACTCAAACACATGACTTGATTATTTAAGTGACGTTATTTGAGAAGACCATTACTTGCGTTTCATTAAAAAAAACTAGTATCTTATGTACAAACATATTATTAGTATTAGAGATGCTATATTTACAGTATTCTTGATACTGACTATGCATAGGCAATTTAATTCTAAAGAGCTAAATAGCTTTTATTTTATTGTAATTATAATAACCAAAAAATCCCAACATATTCAATTTCTTTTAATATTAAGGTCCAGTTTGAATAATAATATATTCTAACATGAAATCACTATCACTTACATTATATTTAATATCGTCTGCGAGTACGTTTATTTCATCATTTGATTTACATTTTGCTTTATTTCCAATGATGAACATATTCGTAATTTATCAAATTGGCTGCCACATATAATGTGTAACAATTGACATTGTGTTTACACCACAATACGTGAGATATTTATGACTGACATTATCCACCATCTCTCACTGATGGATCTCACTAACATCAACTCTCCAGTGTCTCTTTGACACCTCGAGCAGATAGCAAATTATACCTCAGGTCAGCCTGGGTTCAGATGTAATGGACTGGTGGACTGGTGGACTCATGGTTTCAGACAATATGCTTTGATCCGAAATCAGAATACACACTTTGTTTACAAAACTACATTCATGACGGTTTAGATACGTGCTTAAAAATGTAAACTGAACGAAATCCATGGTCAATGGGATAATCAACTTCTTTTTTGAAAAATGTTATTTACATTGCTAGGATGATAATTTGCATTCATTGCAATATATTGACCTTATATACCTTGAGATATCGACACAAAACAGCTTTTCGTGATATCAACTAATGTATTATGAATATTAGAAAAGTTTCAACTTATGGTGGAGTAGGCATATACATTTGAATATTTTCACAATCAACACGTTAAAATCAAGAAAAACGGTTGGACCATTGGTTCAAAATAACATCACGATGTTAATATATTATTCAGTTTCATTACATTATTGTCAATGTAAGTCATTTGATTACAATGGTTAAATAATGGGCTTCGTGTTCACTCAATTTCCTTATTGCAACACTGTTTAATTATGGAAGATTTTGAAATGTTTCAGTTTGAGATATCGCTGCTCGCAGACTGATTTTTGAAAGCCTGCTCTGGTACAACTTCCCAATGCAAGGCTTAACTGTTGCTGTCTCAATTCCTGGCTGATTTAGGCCTTGTAGTATTTCCTTAAAAAATCTGTGCTTCGGAATCCAGGCCCACTATGCATTTCTGGTGCAGCAATTCATTATCTAGGCACAACAAAGCGAGGGAATTACTGCAAGTCTTAAATCAGCCAGTAATGCAGACTGGCAAGAGTTATGCCTTGCGTTTGGAAGTTGTCTCTGGTATTGTTATGATACGTTCGGCAAATAGGATACATTTTTTTGTGATGGGTGAACATCGTGGCTGAATATTTTGTAAGTTAGAAAAGACGTCTCACTTTTGTTAGTGTATAACCAGGGATGACATTTGTCAACATATTGTTGAAAGGTACTGGTCAGGAACTCGTTCAAGTATCTCAGAAAATCGAAGCAGAAGTGGATATCAACAACTTTGAGGAACCGGTAGAGTTATAAGTTTAGCAATAAACTACAAAAATGGCTGAATACTTTGCGAGTTAGAAAGGATACCCTTAGTTATACAGTGCAAAACATCGCACACTTTTTACAGTATATAGTAAGAGTGGACAGTTTAATGTTAGCGTGGACAGGAAGGAGAAACTGGTTTAAGTATTTCAAGAAAACGAAGTAGAAGTGAATATCAACAACTTTGAGGAAGTTGCAGTAAACCAGGATGATCGATTTTCATCTCAAACGCAAAGGACATAGTGAACAGGGCAGATTATTCGATACGCAGAGCTGACGGTTAAATGGGCACATCTTGTGTTCATCTCTTCGGAAGTTCTACTGGTCATCTTGTCCTGTTTATCCTATGTTACACACTTGGTAAATGCATTACTTTTATTGATATATCCCTTTATCAACAGACCGAGGCACAGATAAGTTGTATGCCACAAATGCCTGAAAGAGCAATCATTTCGGTGACAAATTGTCAATAACACCCCAGTGTGTTGTGAAATAACAACATCAGATCATGTACGCGATCGGTATGTATAAACTCGAACTCAAAAGAACAAAGAAATATTATTCCACGTGTTGTGATTATTGATTACTAACTATCTATAAAATAAAACAGCTGATAAACTGATCAGACAGTAAAGAAAAAAATAATTCAAAGGAGGTTATTTATGTGGACATCATCTTTCATTAATTCAATTTCAAGATTCTATTAATTAAACGCCAAACATTCTGACAAAAAACATTGATTTCAACACCCCAAGTGTGATTTCGTTAAACCTAAAAAATAAACGTTTTATACTCTGATGTATGAACTTGTCTGTACCTGTTTACATGTCCCTATGGCGGATAATTTTTTCTCTGGTAGCAGTCTTTCGATCTTTACATTATTGAACAGGTGGGGATGTTTCTTTTGCGGGATAGTGTAATTACTGTGTTCCCAAACTGTATTAGTGTGCAAATGTTTATCAACATGTACTATCCTTACATCGTACCCTAGAGTACCATAGGTTTCTTGTCGATTTCAGATCATATATATTTGAACCATTAAGATGATTTATGTTTGTCTTCGTTATATTTATTCCATGTAACATATGTTTCAATTCATTGGATTGTTTTTAAATCGAGAAATTGAAAAAATCTAACGTTCATTGAGTTAAATTAACTCTGACACTGAACTGATAATTTTGATACGTAATAACAAAAAATGACATCTTGAAATTATCATCTAAGAATCATTATACTCCTTCTTTCATATCTATTCTGCTGGCAAATAGGAACATCCACATTATTTGTGTTCTCCAATCATTCAGAGTAATGTCCAAATGTATTTAGGAAAGCAGTATGTGATGAGGTTAGAGTATTGGGCGTCAGTATTGCAGAGTAATCTTACTGTTGATAAAAGTAGTATGGTTTCTCTGATCTGACCACAGTTCAAATGTGGACCAAACATGACTGAAACGTATCACTCACTGTGCTATACCGTCACATGTGTGCTATTGACGTGACGTCAAAATTGTTCAGATGATCACTCACTTATTTTACAAAGAAGTGCTAATTAAAAACTTGGATAAACTGCAAGAGCTTTCAAGAGTATTTCACTTATATTGCGGCTACTAGTAATACGGCAGGGAGAAGGCCCGCAATGCCACGTGGCTATGCATTGCGGTGAAACCTGCGAGCATCGGCTGGAACTAGCGAACCATGGGTGTTACTGTGCAGAAATTCAGTGTAGCATTGCACCCAAACATTACTGCGTGTAGAACAGTTCTCTATTGCTGACAAAGTTGCCGTGCCCGAGGCGGGATTCGAACTCCGGACCTCTTGATCCGAAGCCGTACGCGCTAACCACTGCGCTATCTCGCCCCAACCAGCATCAAACACAAACAGGTGGGTAAGGTGACCTCATTTTGGGGGTTAATGCTGCTTCAAAGAATATTTCACTTTTATCACTCCTGCTAGTATCATTGCAGGGAAAGAGCTCACAACTCGATTGTTGTTAGGCATTCCATGAAACCTAAATGCATCGATTGATTCTAGCGACGTTGATAGTTACTGTGCTGCAATGCAGTGTATACTTCTTTCCGAACCTTACGGCATGTAGAACATTTCTCTACAGTAAATGCAAGAATTCGAACCCCCTGACCTCTTGATCCGAAGCCGAATACAAGCCTTGCGGTGAAAGTCGGGTGCATTGACTGGAACTAGCTAAGTATGGGTAGTACTGCGCTTTCATTCAGTGAAGCATTCCCTCGTGACATTACTGCATGTAGAACAATCCTCTATTAAAGAGAGTTGCCCTGCATGACTTCGAACCCCGATCTAAAGCCGAACACAATGTAAATGTAGGTTACAACGCAACATCAACCGCCACCATGTATATCTAGCGGACTGACCACGTGCATGTGGCTACTTCATCAAGTTACATCCATCGAGTCTCATGGTGTAGTAATTCCCAAGAGTCTTCTCGACACTTGGGGGAGATTGGATATCAAGCTGATAATCAACTTGTGGTCTCTTCCAATTGAACGGTTAATTCCCGAGGTCAAGAAAATTACACGTGGTTATCTGATGGGATAGTGTGAATCTGACTTGATTGACACATTCAGGTTGATTCAGATGTACTCTTGATTTGTATACAAAGAGGTTACATTTCAGAAGCAACTCAAACACATGACTTGATTATTTAAGTGACGTTATTTGAGAAGACCATTACTTGCGTTTCATTAAAAAAAACTAGTATCTTATGTACAAACATATTATTAGTATTAGAGATGCTATATTTACAGTATTCTTGATACTGACTATGCATAGGCAATTTAATTCTAAAGAGCTAAATAGCTTTTATTTTATTGTAATTATAATAACCAAAAAATCCCAACATATTCAATTTCTTTTAATATTAAGGTCCAGTTTGAATAATAATATATTCTAACATGAAATCACTATCACTTACATTATATTTAATATCGTCTGCGAGTACGTTTATTTCATCATTTGATTTACATTTTGCTTTATTTCCAATGATGAACATATTCGTAATTTATCAAATTGGCTGCCACATATAATGTGTAACAATTGACATTGTGTTTACACCACAATACGTGAGATATTTATGACTGACATTATCCACCATCTCTCACTGATGGATCTCACTAACATCAACTCTCCAGTGTCTCTTTGACACCTCGAGCAGATAGCAAATTATACCTCAGGTCAGCCTGGGTTCAGATGTAATGGACTGGTGGACTGGTGGACTCATGGTTTCAGACAATATGCTTTGATCCGAAATCAGAATACACACTTTGTTTACAAAACTACATTCATGACGGTTTAGATACGTGCTTAAAAATGTAAACTGAACGAAATCCATGGTCAATGGGATAATCAACTTCTTTTTTGAAAAATGTTATTTACATTGCTAGGATGATAATTTGCATTCATTGCAATATATTGACCTTATATACCTTGAGATATCGACACAAAACAGCTTTTCGTGATATCAACTAATGTATTATGAATATTAGAAAAGTTTCAACTTATGGTGGAGTAGGCATATACATTTGAATATTTTCACAATCAACACGTTAAAATCAAGAAAAACGGTTGGACCATTGGTTCAAAATAACATCACGATGTTAATATATTATTCAGTTTCATTACATTATTGTCAATGTAAGTCATTTGATTACAATGGTTAAATAATGGGCTTCGTGTTCACTCAATTTCCTTATTGCAACACTGTTTAATTATGGAAGATTTTGAAATGTTTCAGTTTGAGATATCGCTGCTCGCAGACTGATTTTTGAAAGCCTGCTCTGGTACAACTTCCCAATGCAAGGCTTAACTGTTGCTGTCTCAATTCCTGGCTGATTTAGGCCTTGTAGTATTTCCTTAAAAAATCTGTGCTTCGGAATCCAGGCCCACTATGCATTTCTGGTGCAGCAATTCATTATCTAGGCACAACAAAGCGAGGGAATTACTGCAAGTCTTAAATCAGCCAGTAATGCAGACTGGCAAGAGTTATGCCTTGCGTTTGGAAGTTGTCTCTGGTATTGTTATGATACGTTCGGCAAATAGGATACATTTTTTTGTGATGGGTGAACATCGTGGCTGAATATTTTGTAAGTTAGAAAAGACGTCTCACTTTTGTTAGTGTATAACCAGGGATGACATTTGTCAACATATTGTTGAAAGGTACTGGTCAGGAACTCGTTCAAGTATCTCAGAAAATCGAAGCAGAAGTGGATATCAACAACTTTGAGGAACCGGTAGAGTTATAAGTTTAGCAATAAACTACAAAAATGGCTGAATACTTTGCGAGTTAGAAAGGATACCCTTAGTTATACAGTGCAAAACATCGCACACTTTTTACAGTATATAGTAAGAGTGGACAGTTTAATGTTAGCGTGGACAGGAAGGAGAAACTGGTTTAAGTATTTCAAGAAAACGAAGTAGAAGTGAATATCAACAACTTTGAGGAAGTTGCAGTAAACCAGGATGATCGATTTTCATCTCAAACGCAAAGGACATAGTGAACAGGGCAGATTATTCGATACGCAGAGCTGACGGTTAAATGGGCACATCTTGTGTTCATCTCTTCGGAAGTTCTACTGGTCATCTTGTCCTGTTTATCCTATGTTACACACTTGGTAAATGCATTACTTTTATTGATATATCCCTTTATCAACAGACCGAGGCACAGATAAGTTGTATGCCACAAATGCCTGAAAGAGCAATCATTTCGGTGACAAATTGTCAATAACACCCCAGTGTGTTGTGAAATAACAACATCAGATCATGTACGCGATCGGTATGTATAAACTCGAACTCAAAAGAACAAAGAAATATTATTCCACGTGTTGTGATTATTGATTACTAACTATCTATAAAATAAAACAGCTGATAAACTGATCAGACAGTAAAGAAAAAAATAATTCAAAGGAGGTTATTTATGTGGACATCATCTTTCATTAATTCAATTTCAAGATTCTATTAATTAAACGCCAAACATTCTGACAAAAAACATTGATTTCAACACCCCAAGTGTGATTTCGTTAAACCTAAAAAATAAACGTTTTATACTCTGATGTATGAACTTGTCTGTACCTGTTTACATGTCCCTATGGCGGATAATTTTTTCTCTGGTAGCAGTCTTTCGATCTTTACATTATTGAACAGGTGGGGATGTTTCTTTTGCGGGATAGTGTAATTACTGTGTTCCCAAACTGTATTAGTGTGCAAATGTTTATCAACATGTACTATCCTTACATCGTACCCTAGAGTACCATAGGTTTCTTGTCGATTTCAGATCATATATATTTGAACCATTAAGATGATTTATGTTTGTCTTCGTTATATTTATTCCATGTAACATATGTTTCAATTCATTGGATTGTTTTTAAATCGAGAAATTGAAAAAATCTAACGTTCATTGAGTTAAATTAACTCTGACACTGAACTGATAATTTTGATACGTAATAACAAAAAATGACATCTTGAAATTATCATCTAAGAATCATTATACTCCTTCTTTCATATCTATTCTGCTGGCAAATAGGAACATCCACATTATTTGTGTTCTCCAATCATTCAGAGTAATGTCCAAATGTATTTAGGAAAGCAGTATGTGATGAGGTTAGAGTATTGGGCGTCAGTATTGCAGAGTAATCTTACTGTTGATAAAAGTAGTATGGTTTCTCTGATCTGACCACAGTTCAAATGTGGACCAAACATGACTGAAACGTATCACTCACTGTGCTATACCGTCACATGTGTGCTATTGACGTGACGTCAAAATTGTTCAGATGATCACTCACTTATTTTACAAAGAAGTGCTAATTAAAAACTTGGATAAACTGCAAGAGCTTTCAAGAGTATTTCACTTATATTGCGGCTACTAGTAATACGGCAGGGAGAAGGCCCGCAATGCCACGTGGCTATGCATTGCGGTGAAACCTGCGAGCATCGGCTGGAACTAGCGAACCATGGGTGTTACTGTGCAGAAATTCAGTGTAGCATTGCACCCAAACATTACTGCGTGTAGAACAGTTCTCTATTGCTGACAAAGTTGCCGTGCCCGAGGCGGGATTCGAACTCCGGACCTCTTGATCCGAAGCCGTACGCGCTAACCACTGCGCTATCTCGCCCCAACCAGCATCAAACACAAACAGGTGGGTAAGGTGACCTCATTTTGGGGGTTAATGCTGCTTCAAAGAATATTTCACTTTTATCACTCCTGCTAGTATCATTGCAGGGAAAGAGCTCACAACTCGATTGTTGTTAGGCATTCCATGAAACCTAAATGCATCGATTGATTCTAGCGACGTTGATAGTTACTGTGCTGCAATGCAGTGTATACTTCTTTCCGAACCTTACGGCATGTAGAACATTTCTCTACAGTAAATGCAAGAATTCGAACCCCCTGACCTCTTGATCCGAAGCCGAATACAAGCCTTGCGGTGAAAGTCGGGTGCATTGACTGGAACTAGCTAAGTATGGGTAGTACTGCGCTTTCATTCAGTGAAGCATTCCCTCGTGACATTACTGCATGTAGAACAATCCTCTATTAAAGAGAGTTGCCCTGCATGACTTCGAACCCCGATCTAAAGCCGAACACAATGTAAATGTAGGTTACAACGCAACATCAACCGCCACCATGTATATCTAGCGGACTGACCACGTGCATGTGGCTACTTCATCAAGTTACATCCATCGAGTCTCATGGTGTAGTAATTCCCAAGAGTCTTCTCGACACTTGGGGGAGATTGGATATCAAGCTGATAATCAACTTGTGGTCTCTTCCAATTGAACGGTTAATTCCCGAGGTCAAGAAAATTACACGTGGTTATCTGATGGGATAGTGTGAATCTGACTTGATTGACACATTCAGGTTGATTCAGATGTACTCTTGATTTGTATACAAAGAGGTTACATTTCAGAAGCAACTCAAACACATGACTTGATTATTTAAGTGACGTTATTTGAGAAGACCATTACTTGCGTTTCATTAAAAAAAACTAGTATCTTATGTACAAACATATTATTAGTATTAGAGATGCTATATTTACAGTATTCTTGATACTGACTATGCATAGGCAATTTAATTCTAAAGAGCTAAATAGCTTTTATTTTATTGTAATTATAATAACCAAAAAATCCCAACATATTCAATTTCTTTTAATATTAAGGTCCAGTTTGAATAATAATATATTCTAACATGAAATCACTATCACTTACATTATATTTAATATCGTCTGCGAGTACGTTTATTTCATCATTTGATTTACATTTTGCTTTATTTCCAATGATGAACATATTCGTAATTTATCAAATTGGCTGCCACATATAATGTGTAACAATTGACATTGTGTTTACACCACAATACGTGAGATATTTATGACTGACATTATCCACCATCTCTCACTGATGGATCTCACTAACATCAACTCTCCAGTGTCTCTTTGACACCTCGAGCAGATAGCAAATTATACCTCAGGTCAGCCTGGGTTCAGATGTAATGGACTGGTGGACTGGTGGACTCATGGTTTCAGACAATATGCTTTGATCCGAAATCAGAATACACACTTTGTTTACAAAACTACATTCATGACGGTTTAGATACGTGCTTAAAAATGTAAACTGAACGAAATCCATGGTCAATGGGATAATCAACTTCTTTTTTGAAAAATGTTATTTACATTGCTAGGATGATAATTTGCATTCATTGCAATATATTGACCTTATATACCTTGAGATATCGACACAAAACAGCTTTTCGTGATATCAACTAATGTATTATGAATATTAGAAAAGTTTCAACTTATGGTGGAGTAGGCATATACATTTGAATATTTTCACAATCAACACGTTAAAATCAAGAAAAACGGTTGGACCATTGGTTCAAAATAACATCACGATGTTAATATATTATTCAGTTTCATTACATTATTGTCAATGTAAGTCATTTGATTACAATGGTTAAATAATGGGCTTCGTGTTCACTCAATTTCCTTATTGCAACACTGTTTAATTATGGAAGATTTTGAAATGTTTCAGTTTGAGATATCGCTGCTCGCAGACTGATTTTTGAAAGCCTGCTCTGGTACAACTTCCCAATGCAAGGCTTAACTGTTGCTGTCTCAATTCCTGGCTGATTTAGGCCTTGTAGTATTTCCTTAAAAAATCTGTGCTTCGGAATCCAGGCCCACTATGCATTTCTGGTGCAGCAATTCATTATCTAGGCACAACAAAGCGAGGGAATTACTGCAAGTCTTAAATCAGCCAGTAATGCAGACTGGCAAGAGTTATGCCTTGCGTTTGGAAGTTGTCTCTGGTATTGTTATGATACGTTCGGCAAATAGGATACATTTTTTTGTGATGGGTGAACATCGTGGCTGAATATTTTGTAAGTTAGAAAAGACGTCTCACTTTTGTTAGTGTATAACCAGGGATGACATTTGTCAACATATTGTTGAAAGGTACTGGTCAGGAACTCGTTCAAGTATCTCAGAAAATCGAAGCAGAAGTGGATATCAACAACTTTGAGGAACCGGTAGAGTTATAAGTTTAGCAATAAACTACAAAAATGGCTGAATACTTTGCGAGTTAGAAAGGATACCCTTAGTTATACAGTGCAAAACATCGCACACTTTTTACAGTATATAGTAAGAGTGGACAGTTTAATGTTAGCGTGGACAGGAAGGAGAAACTGGTTTAAGTATTTCAAGAAAACGAAGTAGAAGTGAATATCAACAACTTTGAGGAAGTTGCAGTAAACCAGGATGATCGATTTTCATCTCAAACGCAAAGGACATAGTGAACAGGGCAGATTATTCGATACGCAGAGCTGACGGTTAAATGGGCACATCTTGTGTTCATCTCTTCGGAAGTTCTACTGGTCATCTTGTCCTGTTTATCCTATGTTACACACTTGGTAAATGCATTACTTTTATTGATATATCCCTTTATCAACAGACCGAGGCACAGATAAGTTGTATGCCACAAATGCCTGAAAGAGCAATCATTTCGGTGACAAATTGTCAATAACACCCCAGTGTGTTGTGAAATAACAACATCAGATCATGTACGCGATCGGTATGTATAAACTCGAACTCAAAAGAACAAAGAAATATTATTCCACGTGTTGTGATTATTGATTACTAACTATCTATAAAATAAAACAGCTGATAAACTGATCAGACAGCGAACCAATGACAGCCACAAACAGGTGGGTTATAACATCTCATATTGACAACATTTGTCATCTTTCTAGCCCCTGTTTATAATTTACAATTTGATCTACTGATTTTCAAACTGATATAATAATTCCTTTAAAATGTGTATTATGCATATCTCCACCCATCTCTATTAACACTTGGACCAACTTATGATTTCGATTTGACAAACATATGAGACAGAGATCTTGTCAGACATCGTGATGAATGATCTTATTTTGTCACAATTAAATAAAAAGGAGACTGCATCTATTGCCTAAAGTTATATCTTAACATGTGCCGTTATAAATATTACATCACATAATACTCATGCAATCGTAAATAAGTACACAGAAACTAATTTAGGAAACCTTAGTAGAATGTTAAACAAAGGGAGTTAAAAGTTAACCTTGGCAAAGACTGGTTTGTGAATGGTGGCCCTGTTCATGATACAAGTATGATATTTTTGTCACATCCATATTCAATTCTTTGTTATTTGATACATCTAATACTGCTCTGATTTTTCTCCTGGACACAACAACAATCAAGAGTATCTGGAGGAAGTTTCTGTCTCAACTAATCAAGGGACCAGTCTGTTAGCTCGTCCATCATCATAACAGGTGAAGCTGAGACAATATTAACACATGGAGTAAATGTCACCAACTCTGTAACATCTTGTGATATAACACCTGATTTCGAAAAGATTCCACATGAACCAATCAATTAACCACTTTGTTATAGAATAATAACATGTGACGCTGAGACAATTTTAACACATTGAGTAAAGCGAAATGAGAAAATACCTCTACTTTGAGGTTGGTTTAAGAGTTTTATATAAGAAGCCAAAAGTTCTCAGCATTATTAAAATACTTCCTGAAAGGCACTCTTAAAGTGGTATATCCATATACTTAATAAATAACATTTATACTTTTTTGATTTGTACCTGTAGCATTGTTCAATATGTTTCTACATTCTTACTTAATCAACACATTTGTATTATATTCACTACTGTTAACACCTGTAAGCCTACTACCACATTGTGCTATTGATTGGCAGTTGTTGTGACAACCAAAATAACATTTCATAATCACACAGACGCTTTAGAGCCTGCTGATATGATCCCATTAATTGTTCGACACTACAAGTTACAGATGTGTGCTTTCGGTAATTACGAATTACGTTTAGGTGAATGTGTTTTATAAGATTGTGAATTGAAACAATGTGCATCTGTATTTCATTTTCGGCTTTTAATTGCGAATATATAGGGTTAAACTATCATGTTGCTACACCTAAATTTGTCATGGAATTTAACATTACTTTTTCGGCTTTATTTATTATTTATCGATACTATTAAGGCAAACGGTCAACTTTGTTCTATGATTAATGTCCACTGATCAAAGCTGTTTTTTCTGCTCTCAGTTTCAATATAACCTATGTCTTCATCTTGTTTTGTTACCTTCATAATGCAGCCTCATTGAACATATTGATAGTTTAGTTCCAATATTGTTTACCTGAGGCTAATGTCAGATTTGATAACAATTCAAGAGTTTAAGTAGTTTAATATTATTTTGTTTGGAGGTATCAATCAATAGTGAAATCAACACCCTCCACTATGTATGTTTATTATATATGTATATTTTAGTGCAAGTGCCATGTAATTTGGCATATCTTTCAATCATGATATGAACACGAAAACTAGGCCGATCATCTTGCACATTTGCATTATAAAAAGACAGTTGAGTGTTTCATAACATAATATTATCTGAGATATCATAATAACCATTTACAGTTTTGGCAGCTCTTTGGAGTGATCAGTCAAAACTACAGTTTTTTCTTCTGTAAAATATTCAGTTAAGTGATCAACTTGATGACATAAACATCATATGTGTCCTCTCTCTTACTCATTCAATGTATTTGTGATGAAATCATTTTCATTTAGTCGATATGAATATGGAAATTTGAATTTTCAAACTTTTACCCCTTCTGTCCATTTCATTGTGCCAAATTTAATAAATATGCACCCGTGCCGTGACGATTACAATATATATGGGAGAATGATTCCTTTACACATGGATATATGATAATTCATTGTCATTGTATGTTATGTAATTTTATTGATGTTACAACAAACGGCAATTTACATGATATTTGCACTAAGATAAACATGTATGTGGACAAACTTTCGATAGGCAGCTGTGGCTAATGTAGTGTTCTATGTATAATCGTAATAGGAGTAATAAGATCCGAAAGAAATACCATGAACTCATGTTCAGTAAAGTTAAACTAACGATACCACTATTACCTCAGATCAATAACATATTTTTGAAATTTGATAATATAATGTTTGAAGCTCCAGGCAACATAACATAACTTAGGTAACATTATAACAGTTTTGATGCCTGATTTCACTTCCATTAGAGTAATTCAAGTAAGGATTAACACACTTTGTCTGGTTCGCTAAGGTCTCCATTATCATGAAGAAGATTGAGTCATCAATAAAATCTATAAACGTTGGTTGCTTTTTTATATGATTCTCGAATTGGATCTAAGGGTAAGAAGAAGACATGATGGAAGGTTTCTAAAATGCAAGCAATTAGTAGCAGATTAAATTTAATTTAAAAAAATATTTCGATTTTGTTTATTTAGGTCTGGATGTTATTTAAGATAAAGCTATTAACACGATGTCTATCGACATTCAAATATTCAAATATTTGAACAAATTTTCGTTTACTAACAAATTTTAAAAATTGCAGAAAAGCCCGGTATTATCCTAATCCCGTCAATTTCCAATGGAGTTCACTTGAAAACTGACTCTATAAGACAAAATCCTGTTATCTCTAATAATTTATATATATGGTGTAGCATATGTTTTCATTAGAAATTACAAAAACACAACCATTAGACACTTTGATATTTCAAGCTTAAAGTACATTTAACTTTTAAAGTTTATAATGGCTTAAATACCCTCCTGTAACCTATTTTGATATCAGGTTTATTAAAAACTATGGAAATTGACATATACCTGCTTACTACAATTTATAATGGCATTGGACAATAACTACTTTAGTGTTTGTCGGCGAAAGACGGCACATGTTGGGGCATCTTGACACATAGCACAAATCAGTGTGGTTGTTTGAGCCTAAAGTACATTCTTGTAGCTCATATTGACATCAGATTGACCTGATTACTGAACTCGTAGAAAATGACTCAAAGAAGAAAATTCGACCTGCAGCGTTAATGTTATTATCTGCCTTGCCTTGCTCAATTATTTATTAGTTGTTTTCTGATTACTTTGGAGACTGTGATCTGGTGATTAACAGAAGTCCAGAAGGAACATGTCTCAAATACAGGCAGAAGTGAATCTTACTTGATTTGTCGGTATATCTTTCTCAGGGAGATGAATTGACTGTACACTGACTGGTAACTTGAGAAACTGTCTTCTGCAATTAAACATGTTCGATTTGTTTCCCGAAGTTGAAATTAGCGTTTTCCTACATGTACTGACGCATCAAATGTTTAAGGAAGCAGTTAAATTGTCCTAAAATTAAAGAAACTAGCGACTAATGATTGACTATATAACAACGGAAAGCTACAAGAGCGAAGGCGATCGTTTGAATTGAATGACGTCATATGACGTCATATTGTCGATTGTAAAGTCATAGGGGTATTTGGTTCGCAAGTTCATTGTGGCTATCCATCCAATGAAACCTTCGAGAGCTGGGTGGAACATAAAAGCAATGGGTGGTACTGCGCTATAATTCAGTGCAGCAATGCACCCATACCTTACTGCATGTAGAACAGATTTCTACCTCAGACAAAGTTACCGAGTTGTCGGAACTTGAGGTGAGCTGGGCGATTTTGACGATGTGGGCTTTACAACTGCTTTCAAAAGTATTTCACTTATATCACGGCATTTTATTGCCAGGGAGAAAGCCTCCAACACCATATGGCTATGCATTGTGGTGAAACCTGCTAGCATCGACTGGAACTAGCAACCTATGGTTGTTACTGCCGTGGATTCAGTGTAACATTGCACCCAAACCTACCCTGACGTGATTCGAACCCCGGACCTCTTGTTGCGCAGCCAAATGTGCTATCCATTGCACTAACCCACCCCCGTCGGAACTTGAACCCTTTCAGGTAATAAGATCACACAACAAAGGGCCAGTAATGAATCATTCATAATTTTAACCCGTTCAATAAGAACAATGTAATCACAGAGTCGTGGTGAAGTTTGTAAATGGTTCATAATTGTTCATATTGTAAGGTAGGATTATAACAAGAAAGTATTTGTGAATATGAAGTGAAATGTAATTTGTTTCAACTTCTCCCCTCAAAAGTAAAAAGTTTTAACCTTTTAAGCCGGAATTCATCAGCAATGTGAATAAACTGTTGTAGGTGGCATTCTTGAAAAATAAGATATTCTTTATTTATATAGCTAAAACCGCTATATCGGTTTCATTGATTTTGAATTTACCGGTATCATTATTCAATGTGCTTCTTAACTCTTGCATTATTAACACATTTATATCACATAACGACTGTTAACCAAGTAACACACTGATCTTTATTATACTGATATTGATCTACAGTTATTACCATAAAATAACCTCTTATAATAACATAAACTGGAGTACTGGAGGTGAGGTTCAGACTTTAAAATTTAAGGGTACACTATATGCTGATGTGAATAAACAAGGTCATGTGAGGTGAGGTGAGGTGAGTTGGTGTTTAACGCCGCTTTCAAGAGTATTTCACTTATATCGCGGCTGCTAGTATCACGGCAGGGAGAAAGCCCGCAACGCCATATTGGCTATGCATTGCGGTGAAACCTGCGAGCATCGGCTGAAACTAGCAAACCATGGGTGGTACTATGCTGAAATTCAGTGTAGCATTGCATCCAAACCTTACTGCGTGTAGAACAGTTATCTACTGCAGACAAAGTTGCCGTGCCCCTGGCGGGATTCGAACCCCGGACCTCTTGATCCGAAGCCCAACGCGCTAACCACTGCGCTTTTTACTGTTGTGTATTGAAAGCTGTTCATCTTTGCTTGATTTTGGGCTTTTAATTCGTATTGTGTTATTATCATGTTGTTATAACTGTGCTATATGACAAGAAACCATTATTTTTAAGTAGAGAACTCATAGTTTTATCGATATTATTGATCTAACCTAGTTAAATGTCTTCCCCCGCAATTCTGAATAGTACCTGTGATGCACATTGTCCATGTATGTAGTTGATGTACATTTGATGGAGTTATTGATATATTTTCAGTATAAATATGTCTACATTTTGTTAGTAGCCATCAAAGGCATGTCAATATTCATTATTCACTGTTGTTTGCTTGAGGTTTGTGTCAAACAGTGATTTAAAGACAATCCATGATTACATAATAAAACAATTATCACATCTGGTATGATTAAAGTTTTGTTGGGGAACATCATAATGTATATAGGGAATATAATTGAAATACAATAGCATATACACTTCTAATAATGTCATCAGAAAGATGTGAATACATGTGGGTGTTTTTCCATTTCTTAGTAAATACAATAAATAAGTAAATACAATACCAATTTTGCGTTGTGAAAGATATGAAAACAGGGGGATGAAAATGTACAGTTATTTAGAGCAAAATAGAGTGAGTGAGTGAGTTATTGCTTAACGCCGCTTCGGCAGTATTGCAGCCATTAGCGGCGATAGCGCAAAATAGAAAAATAACGATTGTGTAAACTTGTATAAACAGTTTAGTCAGGTTTTATAAAATGGTCTTAAAAGTTAAACTAATTTGAAATTAGAAATGAAATTGCATTAGCTAAGATATATTAAAATTATTACTCTTTTCCTATTTTCAGTAATCATTTACAGTAGCCAAGGTATATATATATCTGATATATATGATATACATAAATGACCAGTAAACCAGTGCGCATCTACAACCTGTTTCATAAATAAGGAATTGTGATCTCAAAGTAGCCAAAATATAAACTAAATAGGGTTGTGTTCACGGTTATAAAACTTTAGTACTAAATGAAATTGATTGTATTAAAACAGGTCCTGTTTGAATAGTTGTAGTGTTTGAAGTTAATGTTTTCAGTGTCTCAGTCCTCTAATCGATTCCTCCTGTTTCATATATATAGTTATATCTTCTTCCACATGATTTCATAAACTTCGTGGAAATGTCACGCACTCGTAAAGCCTATAATGTTTGCAGATTAAGGTAAATGTGTACTTACGGTTACACTGTAAGGAATACATAGCAGATCGAATGCCTAACTACTGAATTATTGGGACTAACACACTTGATCTGATCCAGGAAGGTTCTAATCTTTACTGCCTTGGGCTGGAATTAACAACTTAGTTGCCTTCTGATAACACTGGAGGCTATGGTCTGATTAGTAATGGGAAATTAGAGTCATCAAGAGTCTTAACATGATTTGGGCAATTTATATATAATTGCAACAAAAATGTGTGTATATGTGACGTTGAGTGGCTATTTCATCCAAGTGTTGAAACCCTTTTTGTGTCAAAAACGTGATAGGTTTATTTTACATGGCAGGCTGAAGTATTCTAACTTTTTACGAGCTGTTCCTGAAGGGCTGATCTGTTATTGTTATAGCATATTGATTTTTATTATCCTCATATGTTCAATACCAAAAGCCTCATCCAATTTAGCCTTTGTTCAAAAGATGACTCGCAGTAATTGGGCACCCAATTCAAATTCTTAAAGATACAAATGTGCATAATTTCCAAAATATCCTCTGGTTAACATGGCAAACGGTGTTTCGAAGACACTTATAGGTCTAGGATTGCATAGCTTTCCTAATGTCTAATTTGGTAAATATTATACTTTAACATTGAGTTACTCCTATTTGCGTGTTAGCGCAAATGGAACTATCGAAAGCTACACCAAACCCAGTTATACAGTTTAGATTTAGAAACATTTGAATGATTCATGGAAAGTTTTGTTCATATCATTGTTCATTTAAACATCGGGGGCAAATAACGATTTGTTATCAAAACATTTTTTTTCAAATTATAATGAGATAATGATCCAAATGCCTACGTGATAATTGCTTGAATTGTTTACTTAGAATCATCTTGTTATGAATATAATAGTTTAAGTATTGGATAATATAAGATGATTCTGAAACATTTACGTATACGTCTATATCAGATAAGTCCGGATATTGTCACAGATGATCAAATGATAAGGGGGAGTTACACAGATGAAGCTGATCAGTGCATCTGTGAATAATTCGCCAGAGAGGTTTTGTCTGATACCGTTTACTTAGTCGTTGTTACTGAAAGTTACAGACTAAAGTGTGATGAACAGTGTTGCTGTTAGGATCATATACACCAATTTAAAACTTCAAATTCAAAGTTGTTCACAAGTCAAACCAAGATTCTATTATTATTTTGTTAGAGTGTGGTTTATGAACGACATGCAAAACGTATAGAGTACAATTTATAGGGCCCAAAGAGTCGATGCCACATGAAGGCCAAATTACCATTAAGATACTTAAATTGCAGTCAAAATATATCTGATTCACCATTTTACTTTTAAAAGTTTCAAAAGGAAAATTTTAAACCTGTATATGGCGTGCAACTGTCACTTATTAAAATTTGAAAAAAAAGTCAATCGTAAATTAATCAATGATCTGAGTCTTTAAAGAGAGAATATGTTAAATGAAAAGACTGCAACGTATTTACCCTGACGCAGTGATAACTGCTGTGGGAGATAAGTATGGCCTTACATATTTCAAAAACGAAATGACTCCAAGATCAATCTGTTGTGAGCCTAATGGCATTCAAATGAGCTGTTTCATAATTTCGATTTGGGACGGAGAGACGTTTTTTTCTACCGTTTACACAGTTAAGTCTTTCAGGTTTTCGGTAAAGAGAGATATTTTGAAAGAAATTGCTAACAAGATAAAGAGATCATTTGGTTTATGTGAGATGAAGTCTTTGGATGTGTACGTGATTATATGTTTACTGAACTCATGATTGCATTTAAACTGTAGTTGCGACTCGAATGTCGGCGGAACATTAAGTTGAAATCTATGGCAAGTCTATGTTCTTCTTCATGTATAAGTGATAATTGCTTGTATTAAAGGTACATCCATTGTGTTGTTGTGGGTCACATATGCCAAACGTTATAAATGATGTTATTGTTTCGAGAACTACTGACTGTTAACGAAAATTGGCATTTTGATGAAAGTCGACTTAGTATAAAGACGATATGAAGGTAAAAGTAGTGATTTCTGATCGAAAACCGGACAGTGCATCGCGATTGACGGGCTAATGAAGCAAACATAATTATGGAATCTTATTTATGACAGACAAAATGCTAAATTTGGGTTGGTCATGTTTATTAGGTCATATAACTACTTTGCGTGTAAATGGGACGTGTAGTTTCGGTTTATGCATATGCATAATGATGTTACTCTATTTTAATTCGGAACTAGTAAGTATGTTATATTTTTCGTGATCGGGGATGAATATGCAAGCTGGGTTAAATTCATTTGCACTTTAAACAGCACATATGGTGAGTCGGAAAGTATTAAAGCCAAATTAAATTGTATGAAACACAATGGATGCACCTTTAGTATCTTAAATTTCAAAATCCCTAGGACCTAAATTGACAAGGATTTCAATTGTTCGTGACCATTCGTTTGTTTGCAGTCTGCTAGTAGATACATTTTTGCTCTACAACATAATAGACTTGATCTATGTTAAGACTAGAAACCATGTTTAATAAGTAAATTTGGGTTAAATATCTCTACTAAATATTAATGTATATATTTCAATGAGATAGGTCTCTGTCAAGTTTATGGTATGTTTATGATCATATTCAAAGGTTATTTTATTGCACGAATCCTATTATATGACAGAAATGGAAGGCCACAGGCCCATTGACCTCTTTAAATTACAATCCAGATATTGCTGATTTAACAAGTTTACTTTTAAAAGTTTCAAAAAACGAAAATTATAGGTAAAAACCTTGACGTGGCGGGCAACTATCCATTATTGGGGCGTAAGAGCAAAGAAAATACGTCAATGGTAATCTAATCAATTGTCACATTCTGTAAGGGGAGGACAGATAAACTCAATGAAAATACAGACTGTGAAGTATTGACCCTGACGCAGTGATAACTGCTGTTGGAGATAAGTGTGGTCTTATATACTTCACAAACAAAATTTCTTCAAGATCAATCTGCCGGGAGCAAAATGTTATTCAAATGAGCCATTTCATACTTTCGTTTTGCGACAAAGAGGAGTTTTTCTACCGTTAATGTCAGTTAAAAGACTTTCAGATTGTCGGTAAAGAGAGACATTTTGCAAGAAATTGCTGACAAGATAATGAGATAATTTGGTTTAGGTAAAATGAAGTCATTGGATGTGTATGTGAAAATATGTTAACTGAACTAGTGATAGCAGCTCAAGACTAATGTTGATATTTTATGGAATGCCTTAAGCTTATGAAAAAGCTCATACAAATATTATTTAGATATTAAGTTTTAAAACGTTAGGCATTTAAAAAAAAACAATCTTATCTTAAATTTGAAATTCGGCAACACCAAAACCCAGTTTCGTCTTATAATGATGATAATGGAAAATATCACCTTTCGTTTCATACAATCCCGGGAATAAATATATTTAGATGATTAATGCTAGTACCATCCACTACTGAATTTAAGGTAGATTTCCATTAAGTGTTGAGATACAATAAGTTGACTATCTGATATCAATCTCTTATCATCAAGAACCTTTTTTATGCTCCCCATTTATCATGCTAGTATGATATCCGCCAAAAATAGAACAGAACTCCTTTCACACATTGTAAATAAATACACTTTTAGGTAATAAAACACACACAATAAATGGTTAGATTTGCTGACAGGTAAATGACATGTAAATATATGTTATTCAGCACCAAACCTAAATGTTCACGTCTAAATATATTTTGAAAATCGATGTGCCTAACGTTTCTCTGTTTCACATACATATATTTCAGTTACTTGTAAATTATCTATCACAACAAATGCATTCGGTGACAGACATACAGATATGCTGAGCTCTTGTGACAATAAAATCTGAAGTACGGACGGTAGATACGACATGTCAGTTTGTATATGTGATAAATCAGGATAAACAATGTGCAGGGCAATATGTAGTAAAGTATCATAACTTTGCTTTCAGAAAGATTTGTTTATAACATATTGGTTCAATTGAGTGATTCAATGACAAAATTGTTTTCTTCTGTTAGGATGTTTACAGTAAAATTATGTTGACATAAGAATATCATTTTAAAAAAAAGATATGTTACAGCGGATAGTAGAGATATCCCCAATCTAAACATCATACTCATTACTATTTTACTTACAAGGGGTACAACTCTTCATTGAAACATTCTTTGGGTTTTTTGTTCATTATAATTTAGAACATATTTCACACAACCTTCCTTATGTGTAACAACAAACTAATTAGAAGTTAAATGTATCGCTCAAGACACTGTGTAAATCACAAAAAAAATCCATTAAACCATTTAGGCTGTATTTCTCCTCTTATGTCAATACCTGTGCGTGCTTCTATTTCATCAAGGAATAATGTTTGCAAACCACATTAGACATATTTTTCTACAAATAAATACCATCGATTATATCCCTATTCTATTTCATAAAGGCTAAATGCCTATGATTGACGTTTACTGCTGGACATCAATAGACACTTATCAGTCATATATATCAGGTAGATGATATCGTTGCATTATAATCACCATTACCTTCCCTTGTCATGTAATTTCTCAATTAAGTGTGACTTGGACCTCCAACGATGTTTCTATCAAGAGATTTGATATGAAACTTGCACATAATTACTTTGTTCCCATGCTGAATTGCAGATGACAAAGATGACAAAGATTATGGTCATCAAGTGTACAAATGTTAAACGGCATTAACAAATGCTACTTTTTACACTATATCTTATGATCACACACAGTAAAGAAAAAAATAATTCAAAGGAGGTTATTTATGTGGACATCATCTTTCATTAATTCAATTTCAAGATTCTATTAATTAAACGCCAAACATTCTGACAAAAAACATTTGTAAAACAATGATTTCAACACCCCAAGTGTGATTTCGTTAAACCTAAAAAATAAACGTTTTATACTCTGATGTATGAACTTGTCTGTACCTTTTTACATGTCCCTATGGCGGATAATTTTTTCTCTGGTAGCAGTCTTTCGATCTTTACATTATTGAAAAGGTGGGGATGTTTCTTTTGCGGGATAGTGTAATTACTGTGTTCCCAAACTGTATTAGTGTGCAAATGTTTATCAACATGTACTATCCTTACATCGTACCCTAGAGTACCATAGGTTTCTTGTCGATTTCAGATCATATATATTTGAACCATTAAGATGATTTATGTTTGTCTTCGTTATATTTATTCCATGTAACATATGTTTCAATTCATTGGATTGTTTTTAAATCGAGAAATTGAAAAAATCTAACGTTCATTGAGTTAAATTAACTGAACTGATAATTTTGATACGTAATAACAAAAAATGACATCTTGAAATTATCATCTAAGAATCATTATACTCCTTCTTTCATATCTATTCTGCTGGCAAATAGGAACATCCACATTATTTGTGTTCTCCAATCATTCAGAGTAATGTCCAAATGTATTTAGGAAAGCAGTATGTGATGAGGTTAGAGTATTGGGCGTCAGTATTGCAGAGTCATCTTACTGTTGATAAAAGTAGTATGGTTTCTCTGATCTGACCACAGTTCAAATGTGGACCAAACATGACTGAAACGTATCACTCACTGTGCTATACCGTCACATGCGTGCTATTGACGTGACGTCAAAATTGTTCAGATGATCACTCACTTATTTTACAAACAAGTGCTAATTAAAAACTTGGATAAACTGCAAGAGCTTTCAAGAGTATTTCACTTATATTGCGGCTACTAGTAATACGGCATGGAGAAGGCCCGCAATGCCACGTGGCTATGCATTGCGGTGAAACCTGCGAGCATCGGCTGGAACTAGCGAACCATGGGTGTTACTGTGCAGAAATTCAGTGTAGCATTGCACCCAAACATTACTGCGTGTAGAACAGTTCTCTATTGCTGACAAAGTTGCCGTGCCCGAGGCGGGATTCGAACTCCGGACCTCTTGATCCGAAGCCGTACGCGCTAAGCACTGCGCTATCCCGCCCCAACCAGCATCAAACACAAACAGGTGGGTGAGGTGACCTCATTTTTGGGGTTAATGCTGCTTCAAAGAATATTTCACTTTTATCACTCCTGCTAGTATCATTGCAGGGAAAGAGCTCACAACTCGATTGTTGTTAGGCATTCCATGAAACCTAAATGCATCGATTGATTCTAGCGACGTTGATAGTTACTGTGCTGCAATGCAGTGTATACTTCTTTCCGAACCTTACGGCATGTAGAACATTTCTCTACAGTAAATGCAAGAATTCGAACCCCCTGACCTCTTGATCCGAAGCCGAATACAAGCCTTGCGGTGAAAGTCGGGTGCATTGACTGGAACTAGCTAAGTATGGGTAGTACTGCGCTTTCATTCAGTGTAGCATTCCCTCGTGACATTACTGCATGTAGAACAATCCTCTATTAGAGAGAGTTGCCCTGTATGACTTCGAACCCCGATCTAAAGCCGAACACAATGTAAATGTAGGTTACAACGCAACATCAACCGCCACCATGTATATCTAGCGGACTGACCACGTGCATGTGGCTACTTCATCAAGTTACATCCATCGAGTCTCATGGTGTAGTAATTCCCAAGAGTCTTCTCGACACTTGGGGGAGATTGGATATCAAGCTGATAATCAACTTGTGGTCTCTTCCAATTGAACGGTTAATTCCCGAGGTCAAGAAAATTACACGTGGTTATCTGATGGGATAGTGTGAATCTGACTTGATTGACACATTCGGGTTGATTCAGATGTACTTTCTTGATTTGTATACAAAGAGGTTACATTTCAGAAGCAACTCAAACACATGACTTGATTATTTAAGTGACGTTATTTGAGAAGACCATTACTTGCTTTTCATTAAAAAAACTAGTATCTTATGTACAAACATATTATTAGTATTAGAGATGCTATATTTACAGTATTCTTGATACTGACTATGCATAGGCAATTTAATTCTAATGAGCTAAATAGCTTTTATTTTATTGTAATTATAATAACCAAAAAATCCCAATATATTCAATTTCTTTTAATATTAAGGTCCAGTTTGAATAATAATATATTCTAACATGAAATCACTATCACTTACATTATATTTAATATCGTCTGCGAGTACGTTTATTTCATCATTTGATTTACATTTTGCTTTATTTCCAATGATGAACATATTCGTAATTTATCAAATTGGCTGCCACATATAATGTGTAACAATTGACATTGTGTTTACACCACAATACCTGAAATATTTATGACTGACATTATCCACCATCTCTCACTGATGGATCTCACTAACATCAACTCTCCAGTGTCTCTTTGACACCTCGAGCAGATAGCAAATTATACCTCAGGTCAGCCTGGGTTCAGATGTAATGGACTGGTGGACTGGTGGACTGGTGGACTCATGGTTTCAGACAATATGCTTTGATCCGAAATCAGAATACACACTTTGTTTACAAAACTACATTCATGACGGTTTAGATAAGTGCTTAAAAATGTAAACTGAACGAAATCCATGGTCAATGGGATAATCAACTTATTTTTTGAAAAATGTTATTTACATTGCTAGGATGATAATTTGCATTCATTGCAATATATTGACCTTATATACCTTGAGATATCGACACAAAACAGGTTTTCGTGATATCAACTAATGTATTATGAATATTAGAAAAGTTTCAACTTATGGTGGAGTAGGCATATACATTTGAATATTTTCACAATCAACACGTTAAAATCAAGAAAAACGGTTGGACCATTGGTTCAAAATAACATCACGATGTTAATATATTATTCAGTTTCATTACATTATTGTCAATGTAAGTCATTTGATTACAATGGTTAAATAATGGGCTTCGTGTTCACTCAATTTCCTTATTGCAACACTGTTTAATTATGGAAGATTTTGAAATGTTTCTGTTTGAGATATCGCTGCTCGCAGACTGATTTTTGAAAGCCTGATCTGGTACAACTTCCCAATGCAAGGCATAACTATTGCTGTCTCCATTCCTGGATGATTTAGGCCTTGCAGTATTTCCTTAAGAAATCTGTGCTTAGAAATACAGGCCTACAATGCATTTCTGGTGCAGCGATTCACTATCTAGGCACAACAAAGCGAGGGAAATACTGCAAGTCTTAAATCAGCCAGTAGTGCAGACTGGCAAGAGTTATGCCTTGCATTTGGAAGTTGTCTGTGGTATTGTTATGATACGTTCGGCAAATAGGATACATTGTTTTTGATGGGTGAACATCGTGGCTGAATATTTGATAAGTTAGAAAAGACGTCTCACTTTTGTTAGTGTATAACCAGGGATGGCATTTCTCAATATATTGTTGAAAGGTACTGGTCAGGAACTCGTTCAAGTATATCAGAAAATCGAAGCAGAAGTGGATATCAACAACTTTGAGGAACCGGTAGAGTTGTTATACGTTTAGCAATAAAGTACAAACATTCCTGAATACTTTGAGAGTTAGAAAGGATACCCATAGTTATACAGTGCAAAACATCGCACACGTTTTACAGTATATAGTACGAGTGGACAGTTTAATGTTAGCGTGGACAGGAAGGAGAAACTGGTTTAAGTATCTCAAGAAATCGAAGTAGAAGTGAACATCAACAACTTGAGGAAGTTGCAGTAAACCACGATGATCGATTTTTATCTCAAACGCAAAAGACATAGTGAACAGGGCAGATTATTTGATACGCAGAACTGAAGGTTAAGTGAGCACATCTTGTGTTCATCTTTTCGGAAGTTCTACTGGTCATCGTGTTCTGTTTATCCTATGGTACACACTTTGTAAATGTATTACTTTATTTGATATATCCCTGATAAGTTGTATGCCACAAATGCCTGAAAGAGAAATCATTTCGGTGACAAAGTGTCAATAACACCCCAGTGTGTTTCATGTACGCGAACTGTATGTATAAACTCGAACAATGACAATATTCTTCCACGTGTTGTGATTATTGATTACTAACACTAACAGGACTCAGTGATAAACTGATCAGACAGCGAACCAATGACAGCCACAGACAGGTGAGTGATAACATCTCATATTGAGAACAGTTCGTCGCCCTAGAAACAGAAGGTTGTATCTCCATTTTCCAAATTATGAGTTATTACTGTTTGAAAGTCTGGTACCCAAGCTTTCTTGTTTTATATGTGATATTGAACCATATACATCTTTTTAAAAAGTGCTTTAGGTTTAATATATGGACTTATAATTGTTATATAATCATGCAGAATGACTTATTATTTAAAAAAAAAAGGAATACCTCAATTTTCACGAAAAGTGGACATAGAACCTTCTGTTTCTCGGCCCCTGTTTATAATTTACAATTTGATCTACTGATTTACAACTTCTATATTGGAATGAGGTGTGTTGTGTCTGTGTAGAAACTAATGCCGTTATTCTTAACCCATGGCACGTGCAAACGAGACCCCTGACAGAAGACGGCTACTCTTTATTGAGACACAAAGGAGTTTAGGACATAAGATGCACATAACAAAGAAGTAGTTTGGAATTTAAACCACACTTAATGCGTTGATTAGTCAAAACGAAGTTATCCAAGTTTAATCTCGATGACGTTAGAGCAGTGATTTAACACAATTTTGTTTTAGTTTAGCTTGCATGCGAGGGATGAAATGTTCAAACTGATATAATAATCCCTTTAAAATGTGTATTTTGCATATCTCCTCCCCTCTATATTAACACTTGGACCAACTTATTACTTCGATTTGACAAACATATGAGACAGAGATCTTGTCAGACATCGTGATATATGATCTTATTTTGTCACAATTAAATAAAAAGGAGACTGCATCTATTGCCTAAAGTTATATGTGAACATGTGCCAATATAATTATTACATCTCATAAAACTCATGCAATCGTTCATAAATACACTGTAACTAATTAAGGCAACCTTAGTAAAATGTTAAACAAAGGGAGTTTAAAGTTAAATGTTCAAACTCATATAATAATCCCTTTAAAATGTGTATTTTGCATATCTCCACCCCTCTCTATTAACACTTGGACCAACTTATGATTTCGATTTGACAAACATATGAGACAGAGATCTTGTCAGACATCGTGATCAATGATCTTATGTTGTCACAATTAAATAAAAAGGAGACTGCATCTATTGCCTAAAGTTACATGTGAACATGTGACAATATAATTATTACATCACAGAACACTAATGCAATCGTTCATAAGTACACAGTAACTAATTTAGGAAACCTTAGTAGAATGTTAAACAAAGGGAGTTAAACGTTAACCTTGGCAAAGACTGGTTTGTGGACGGTGGCCCTGTTCATGATACAAGTATGCTATTTTTGTCACGTCCATATTCATTTTTTTTGTTATTTGATACAACGTCATCTAATACTGCTCTGATTTGTCTCCTGGACACAACAACAATCAAGAGTATCAAGGCAACTGGAGGAAGTTTCTGTCTCAACTAATCAAGGGACCAGTCTGTTAGCTCGTCCATCATCATAACAGGTGAAGCTGAGACAATATTAACGCATGGAGTAAACGTCACCAACTTTGTTACATCTTGTGATATAACACCTGATTTCGAAAAGATTCCACATGAATCAATGAATTAACCACTTTGTTATAAGATAATAACATGTGACGCTGAGGCAATATTAACACATTGAGTAAATGTCACCAGTTTTGTAATATCATTTGACATATTTTTTCGTCAAGGATTGTATGTGAACCACTCTGTAATCGCATAGAAACACGAGACGCTGAGAAAATACCTCTACTTTGAGTAGTATATAAGAAGCCAAAAGTTCTCAGCATTATGAAAATACTATCTGAAATGCATTCTTGAAGTGGTGTATCCATATATTTAATAAATAACATTTATACTTATTTTGATTTGTACCTGTAGCATTGTTCAATATGTTTCTACATTATTACTTAATCAACACATTTGTATTATATTCACTACTGTTAACACCTGTAAGCCAACTACCACATTGTGCTATTGATTGGCAGTTGTTGTGACAACCAAAATAACATTTCATAATCACACAGACGCTTTAGTGCCTGCTGATATGTAATTAAGTGTTCGACACTACAGGTTACAGATGTGTGCTTTCGGTAATTACGAATTACGTTTAGGTGAATGTGTTTTATAAGATTGTGAATTGAAACAATGTGCATCTGTATTTCATTTTCGGCTTTTAATTGCGAATATATAGGGTTAAACTATCATGTTGCTACACCTAAATTTGTCATGGAATTTAACATTACTTTTTCGGCTTTATTTATTATTTATCGATACTATTAAGGCAAACGGTCAACTTTGTTCTATGATTAATGTCCACTGATCAAAGCTGTTTTTCTGCTCTCTGTTTCAATATAACCTATGTCTTCATCTTGTTTTTTTACCTTCATAATGCAGCCTCATTGAACATATTGATAGTTTAGTTCCAATATTGTTTACCTGAGGCTAATGTCAGATTTGATAACAATTCAAGAGTTTAAGTAGTTTAATATTATTTTGTTTGGAGGTATCAATCAATAGTGAAATCAACACCCTCCACTATGTATGTCTATTATATATGTATATTTTAGTGCAAGTGCCATGTAATTTGGCATATCTTTCAATCATGATATGAACACGAAAACTAGGCCGATCATCTTGCACATTTGCATTATAAAAAGACAGTTGAGTGTTTCATAACATAATCTGATCTGAGATATCATAATAACCATTTACAGTTTTGGCAGCTCTTTGGAGTGACCAGTCAAAACTACAGTTTTTTCTTCTGTAAAATATTCAGTTAAGTGATCAACTTGATGACATAAACATCATATGTGTCCTCTCTCTTACACATTCAATGTATTTGTGATGAAATCATTTTCATTTAGTCGATATGAATATGGAAATTTGAATTTTCAAACTTTTACCCCTTCTGTCCATTTCAAGATGCCAAATTTCATAAACATGCAACCGTGCCGTGACGATTACGACGAAGATATATGGGAGAATGATTCCTTTATACATGGATATATGATAATTCATTGTCACTGTATGTTATGTAATTTTATTAATGTTACAACGAACGGCAATTTACATGATAATTGCACTAAGATGCACATGTATGTGAAAAAACTTTCGGTAGGCAGCGGTAGCTAATGTGGTGTTCTATGTATAATCGTAACAGGAGTAATACGATCCGAAAGAAATACCATGAACTCATGTTCATTAAAGTTAAACTAACGATACCACTATTACCTAAGATCAATAACATATTTTTGATATTTGATAATATAATGTTTGAAGCTCCAGGCAACATAACATAACTTAGGTAACATTATATCAGTTTTGATGCCTGATTTCACTTCCATTAGAGTAATTCAAGTAAGGATTAACACACTTTGTCTGGTTCGCTAAGGTCTCCATTATCATGAAGAAGATTGAGTCATCAATAAAATCTATAAACGTTAGTTGCTTTTTTTATATGATTCTAGAATTGGATCTAAGGGTTAGAAGGAGACATGGTGGAAAGTTTCTAAAATGCAAGCAATTAGTAGTAAATTAAATTTAATTCAAATATTTCAAATTTGTTAATTTAGGTCTGGATGTTATTTAAAATAAAGCTGTTAACATTATGTCTATCGACATTCAAATATTCAAATATTTGAACAAATTTTCGCTTACTATCAAATTTTAAAAAGGCAGATAATCCTGGTATTATCCTAATCCCGTCAATAACTGTCATGTTCAATGGGGTTCACTTGAAAACTGACTCTATAAGACGAAATCCTGTTATCTCTCATAATTGATATATATGATGTAGCATATGTTTTCATTAGAAATTACAAATGACACAAACCTTAGACACTTTGATATTTCAAGCTTAAAATACATTTAACTTTTGAAGCTTTTAATGGCTGTCGACTAAAATACCTTCCTGTAACCTATTTTGATATCAGATTTAATATGAAACTATGGAACTTGATATATAATTTTTTACAACAATTTATTATAACATGGGACAATAACTCCTTTACTGTATGTCGGCGAAAGGCGGCACATTAGGTCATCTTGACACATGGCACAAACCACTGTGGTTGTATGAGCCTAAAGTACATTCTTGTAGCTCATATTGACATCAGATTGACCTGATTACTGTACTCGTAGAAAATGACTCAAAGAAGAAAGTTCGACCTGCAGCGTTAATGTTATTATCTGCCTTGCCTTGCTCAATTATTTATTGGTTGTTTTCTGATTACTTTGGAGACTGTGATCCGGTGATTAACAGAAGTCCAGAAGGAACATGTCTCAAATACAAGCAGAACTGGATCTCACTTGATTTATCGGTGTAACTTTCTCAGGGAGATGAATTGACTGTACACAGACTGGTCACTTGAGAAACTGTCTTCTGCAATTAAACATGTTCGATTTTTTTCCCGAAGTTGAAATTAGCGTTTTCTTACATGTACTGACGCATCAAATGTTAGAGGGAGTAATTAAATTGTCCTAAAATTAAAGAAACTAGCGATTAGTAATTGACTATATAACACCGGAAAGCTACAAGAGCGAAGGCGATCGTTCGAATGGAAAGACGTCATATTTCGTCATATTGTCGAATGTAACGTCATAAAGGTATTTGGTTCGGAAGTTCATTGTGGCTATCCATCCAGTGAAACCTTCGAGAGCTGGGTTGAACAAAAAAACAATGGGTGGTACTGCGCTATAATTCAGTGCAGCAATGCACCTATACCTTACTGCATGTAGAACAGATTTCTACCCCAGACAAAGTTACCGAGTTGTCGGAACTTCAGGTGAGCTGGACGATTTTGACGATGTGGGCATTACAACTGCTTTCAAGAGTATTTTACTTATATCACGGCATTGTATTGCCAAGGAGAAAGCCTCCAACACCATCTGGCTATGCATTGCGGTGAAACCTGCTAGCATCGACTGAAACTAGCAAGCTATGGTTGTTATTGACGTGGAATTCAGTGTAGCATTGCACCCAAACCTTACTGCATGCAAGTTATCTATTGCAGACAAAATTGCCGAGCCCCTGGTGTGATTCGAACCCCGGACCTCTTGTTGCGCAGCCAAATGTGATATCCATTGCACTAACCCACCCCGTCGGAACTTGAACCCTTTTAGTTAATAAGATCACAACAAAGGGCCAGTGATGAATCAGTCATAATCATAACCCGTTCAATAAGAACAATGTACTAATAGTGTCGTGGTGAAATTTGTAAATGGTGCATCATTGTTTATATAGGTAGGATTATACATTTTGTAACAAGAAAGTATTTGTGAATATGAAGTGAAATGTAAATATGTTCAAATTTCTCCCCTAAAAAGTAAAAAGTTTTAACCTTTTAAGCCGGAATTCATCAGCAATGTGAATAAACTGTCGTAGTGACATTCGTGAAAAATACGATAATCTTATGTATTTATATAGCTGAAACCGCTATATCGGTTTCATTGATTTTGAATTTACCAGTATCATTATTCAATCTGCTTCTTAACTCTTGCATTATTAACACATTTATATCACATAACGACTGTTAACCAAGTAACACACTGATCTTTATTATACTGATATTGATCTACAGTTATTACCATAATTAGAAAATAGCCTCTTATAATCACATAAACTGGAGGTGAGGTGAGTTGGGGTTTAACGCCGCTTTCAAGAGTATTTCACTTATATCGCGGCCGCTAGTATTACGGCAGGGAGGAGGCCCGCAACGCCATGTGGGTATGCATTGCGGTGAAACCTGCGAGCATCGGCTGGAACTAGCAAACCATGGGTGGTACTACGCTGAAATTCAGTGTAGCATTGCACCCAAACCGTACTGCGTGTAGAAGAGTTATCTACTGCAGACAAAGTTGACGTGCCCCTGGCGGGATTCGAACAGCAGACCTCTTGATCCGAAGCCGAACGCGCTAACCATTGCGCTTTTGACTGTTATGTATTGAAAGCTGTTCATCTTTGCTTGATTTTGGGCATTTAAATGCGAATTGTGTTTTTATCATGTTGTTACAGCTGTGTTATGTGACAAGAAACCATTATTTTTAAGTAGAGAACTCATAGTTTTATCGATATTATTGATCTAACCTAGTTAAATGTCTTCCCCCGCAATTCTGAATAGTACCTCTGATGCACACTGTCCATGTATGTAGTTGATGTACATTGGATGGAGTAATTGATATATTTTCAGTATAAAATATATCTACATGTTGTTAGTAGCCTTCATAGGCATGTCCATATTCATTATTCACTGTTGTTTGCTTGAGGTTTGTGTCAAACAGTGATTTAAAGACATTCATGTTCGGATGATAAAACAATTATCACATCTGGCAGAGGAAATGATGACATTTTTGTTGGGGAACATAATAATGTATATAGCGAATATAATTGAAAAACAATAGCATATACACTTCTAATAATGTCATCAGAAAGATGTTAATACATGTTGGGTGTTTTCCATTTCTAAGTAAATACGGTAAATAAGTAAATACAATACCAATTTTGCGTTGTGAAAGATATGAAAACAAGGGGATGAAAATGTACATTTCTTTGGAGCAAAATTGAAAAATTACGATTGTGCAAACGTGTATAAACAGTTTAACCAGGTTTTATAAAATGGTCTTAAAAGTTAAACTAATTTGAAATTAGAAATGAAATTGCATTAGCTAAGATACATTAAAATTATTACTCCTATTATCTTATTTCCTATTTTCAGAAATCGTTTACGATAGCCCAGGTATGTATCTGATATACATGATGTACAGAAATGAGCAGTAAACTAGTGCGCATCTACAACCTGTTTCATAAATAAGGAATTGTGATCTCAAAATAGCCAAAATATAAACTAAATAGGGTTGTGTTCACGGTTATAAAACTTTAATCCTAAATGAAATTGAGTGTATTAAAACAGGTCCTGTTTGAATAGTTGTAGTGTTTGAAGTTAATGTTTTCAGTGTCTCAGTCCTCTAATCGATTCCTCCTGTTTCATATATATAGTTATATCTTGTTCCATTTGATTTCATAAACTTCATGGAAATGTCACAAACTCGTAAAGCCTATAATGTTTGCAGATTAAGGTAAATATGTACTTACGGTTACACTGTAAGGAATACATAGCAGATCGAATGCCTGACTACTTAATTATTGGGACTAACACAATTGATCTGATCCAGGAAGGTTCTAATCTTTACTGCCTTGGGCTGGAATTAACAACTTAGTTGCTTTCTGATAACACTGGAGGCTATGGTCTGATTAGTAATGGGAAACTAGAGTCATCAAGAGTCTGAACATGATTTGGCAATTTATATCCGCTAATTGCAACAAAAATGTGTGTGAGTGGCTATTTCATCCAAGTGTTGAAATCCTTATAGTGTCAAAAACGTGATAGGTTTATTTTACATGACAGGCTGAAGTATTCTAAGTATATATGAGGTGTTCCTGAAGGGCTGATCTGTTATCGTTATAGCATATTAATTTTTATTTTCCTCATATGTTCAATACCAAAAGCCTCATCCAATTTAGCCTTTGTTCAAAAGATGACCGGCAGAAGCTGTGCACCCAATGCAAATACTTAAAGATACAAAGGTGCAAACCACAAGTGCCTATATTTAACATGGCAAACGGTGTTTCGAAAAACACTTAAAGGTCTAGGATTGCATAGCTTTCCTAGTGTATAATTTAGTAAATATTATACTTTAACATCGAGTTACTCCTATTTGCGTGTTAGCGCAAATGGAACTATTGAAAACTACACTGAACCCAGTTCTACAGATTAGATTTAGAAACATTTGAATGATTCATTGAAAAACAAATTTCATGTCAATGTTAATTTACAAATCGAGGGCAAATAAAGATGTGTTATCAAAAGTTTTTCAAATTATAATGAGATAATGATCCAAACCTGATAATTGCTTGAATTTTGTACTTAGAATCCCCTTGTTATGAATATAATACTTTAAGTATTGGATAATATAAGATGATTCTGAAACATTTACGTATAGGTCTATATCAGATAAGTTCAGATACTTTCACAGATGATCAAATGATAAGGGGAATTTACACAGATGAAGCTGATCAGTGCATCTGTGAATAATTCGCCAGGGAAGTTTTGTCTGATACAGTTAACTTATTCGTTGTTACTGAGAGTTACAGACTAAAGTGTGATGAACAGTGTTGCTGTTAGGATCATATACACCAATTTAAAACTTATTCAAAGTTGTTCACAAGTCAAAACAAGATTCTTTTATTAGTTTGTTCGAGTGTGGTTTATGAATGACATGCCAAAAGGTATAGGGTACAATCCTACAGGCCCCAAAGAGTCGATGCCACATCAAGGCCAAATTACCATTAAGATACTTAAATTACAGTCAAAATATATCTGATTCACCAAATTTTTTGTGTTAAAGTTTCAAAAGGAAAATTTAAACCTTGATTTGGCGTGCAACTGTCACTTATTAACATTAGCAACAAAATGTCAATCGTAAATTAATCAATGATCGGATTCTTTAAAGAGAGGATATTTAAAATGAATATACAGACTGCAACGTATTTACCCTGACGCAGTGATAACTGCTGGGGGAGATAAGCATGGCCTTATATATTTCAAAAACGAAATGACCCCAAGATCAATCTGCTGGGAGACTAACGGCATTCATTTGAGCCCTTTCATCCTTTCGATTTGGGACGAAGAGACGTTTTTTTCTACCGTTTATACAGTTAAGTATTTCAAGTTTTCGGTAAAGAGAGATATTTTGTAAGAAATTACTGACAAGGTAATGAGATCATTTGGTTTATGTAAGATGAAGTCTTTGGATGTGTACGTGAATATATGATTAAACTCATGATTGCATTTAAACTGTAGTTGCGACTCGAATGTCGGCGGAACATTAAACTCAGGATAAATGTTGATATGTTATATAAAATGTCTTACGGTTGTGGAAAATTTCATTCAAATAGTATTTAGACGTTAAGCCTTAATCATTTCAATGATAAATAAATTTATCTTAATTTGAAATTCGGCAACACCAAAACACAGTTTCGTCTTATAATTATGATGATGGAAAATATAACAATCCCGGGAATAAATCTATATTGAGATGCATAGTTCTAGTGAGGACAACTACTTAATTGTTGTAATTGTTGGTATATTTCAATTCAAGAGTTGTGATACAATAAGTTGACTATCCCATATAAGTCACCATCTTCCCATGGCTAGGTGAAAATGTATCGAGATCTCTCCATTTTTTTACCTTACCTTCAACCTAGGCAGAAATGGTGAAACGAATCAGCGACACCTATTGTGATCACCAGTTACGTCCCGTACCATCTGTTAACATACAGCCAATGAAATCGCCGTTTACATTCGGAACCAATTCAAAATAAGTGACTATCGACACAGTCACAGAGACAATACAACTGTCTTCTGATTGGCTTATCCGATTAGCCTGCAGTATGTTAAAATCTTAGAACTGAAAACGCAAGGGTTGAGGTCAAGGGCGGAAGGAGAAGATATGGACATCTTTTCGTTACGCCTGTGTCGTTGTGAAGATGATCAGTCACTTACTATCAAGAACAGGTATTAGGTCCCCCTTTCATCATGAAAGTATGATATTCGTCAACAGTTGAACAATTCTCCCTTCACAAATCGTAAATAACTGAACTCATAGTTACTAAGAACACACGCTAACGGAGTATACTTGATGACAGATAAATAACAAATAAATTAATTTTACTCAGCACCAAAACCTCTAAATAATGCTTTCAAATCAATATGCCTAACGTATTTCAGAAACTTGTAACTTATCCATCAAATTCCAAAGACATTCGATGATTAATACAGACATTAACACATGTGCTGTGCCCGTTGTAAACCACTTGAGTGAGAACAGTCAGTGACATTGATGATATCATCCTGACAGATATACGCATGATATTTACTACTAATATCAACTGACAGTCTGACCTAGTTATAATGTCATGGCAACATAATGACATAGGCTATTGAAGTATCTAACACTGCAACATAACAACTACAATTACTCATTATGAAGAATGGGTGAGCACCTCAGAGTAACTTCTTTATTAAGGACACACTGTTTTGGGGTAGAAGCTAACTCTTTGCCACATAAGTATACATACTTTTAAATTTATAATAAGCAGAACTAAAGAACTAAGAACAAAATTAATCCTTTAAATATATGAATCATCATAGTTTCAGAGATAATCGGATAATTACAAAAAAACTACTTCTGCTATTAATGTGGATTAAGAAGGTTGGATAGAAAGTACCAACATTATTAAAACATGTGTAGTATTTTGTCGTGGAAAACATACTGAATATTGTAATGTCATAAAAATAACATGTTACTATTGTATTTGTTCAACAAGTGTTGACAGCATCAGGTCAATAACAGTCTTCTTTATAGATAAGACATTTCAGTTTGTATATGAATGAAAACATAAAATTTATTTATAACATATTGATTCAATTGATTGATTTTAGGTTTGGGTACAATGCAACACTGAATTTTAGTGCAGTACCACTGATAAGTCGCTAGTTGCAGCCGATGCTCGCAGGTTTTAACCGCTACACATAGCCGCTATGCTTTCTCACTGCAATAATATTAGCAACCGTGATGTAGATGAAATACTCTTGAAAGCGGCATTAAACCCCACATCACCTCGTTTACTCCTATCAAAAAAGCTTTTTCTTTTCTTAGGATTTTTCTAGCAAATTGAAACGAACATAAGATTAAAAAAAGGAAGATATGTTATCAGCGGATAGAAGAGAAATGCTCAATCATACATCATACTTATTACAATTGTACTTACAAAGGATAACTCTTCATTAGAAAATTCACGGGGTTTTTTGGTTCAAGATTCGACACAATTATAAAACAAAAACAATAACAAAAACAAAACAATTTCGGTCATGACACTGTGTATGTAAAATGAAATAGAAATATATCGCTATGCAAGTTATAATCTGAAATTTTTATGATACTCACAAAGGTGTCCAACCTCCTTAACTAGTATCAGAATGTTGTTTATCCAGTTAATTGACAACATCAACAAATAACGATTTCGATGTATGATTTAGAGCTGAGTTATAAATATTCTCTTAAAGGGGCAGTAGCACGCTTTTCTGGTGAAATAAGTCGATGAAATGTAATTGAAAAGTAATGTCACCAACAGTAAAACATCCTTTCCTCTTCAGAAAATCAAGATAAAATATGAGTGTAAATGGTTCCGTGAAGCCATGGGAAACGTTTTTTGTCATTAGAAATAATAAATTTTGTTCACAATAAAATGGCCGCCATGCAATTTTTGCTTTATACACAACATCTTTATTACCACTACTGATAATTGGTTTGTGTAATAAGATGTTTTACCCTCTAAAGTAAATATGAATGACATAAACTATCATTATAAATGGGAAATTTGAAAACATAAAATTTGCAAAAAACGTGCTACTGCCCCTTTAAGTGGTAACATACAGATTGATATGCAGCTGGGTCTAATGTTTGCAGTGTGTGTACTTGATGCTGTGTGGTCACAATATGATATTATCACGATATGAATGAAGACCTTAGGAACTGTAAAACTTATCATAAAATATAGGACTGTGGCGTAATTTTGGTAATTGTCATTATTTATCTTGTTCATATTTCCATATATTCATTGCTTTTAATGATGAATGCTTGTCACTAATAAAATCCCCGAAGGCCTGAATATTAACGTTTACACAAGGTAGGTCTGAAAACAAGCTATGAGAGAAATTGAGAAAAGCATCATACATAATTCATCTCAGCACATTAAAACAGTTTCATATGATGTAAGGGTTTAAAGCCCTCGATATTGATTCGTATTCAATTACATAACACCTTGGGCATACATTTCGAATATAGAGAGATAAATACCAGTAACGATCGACATTTTCTGTAAATAACAATCAATTAAACAATTTAGGCTGTGTTTTTCCTCTTACGTTAATCCTCGTGGGTGCTTCTCTTTGGTCATCAAGGAATACTGTTTGCAAACTTCATTGGATATATTTTTTTCTACAAATACACACCATCGACAATATCCCTATTCTAAAGTTCATGAAGGCTAAATGCCTATGATTGCCGTTTACTGCAGGACATCAATAGAAACTTATCAGTCATATATATCAGGTAGACGATATCGTCCCATTATAACCACCATTGCCTTTCCTTGTCATGTAATTCCTCAATTATATGTGACTGGACCTCACACGATGTTGTTATCAAGAGATTTAATATGAAACTTGCACACACTTACTATGTTCCCATGCTGAATTGCAGATTACAAAGAGGACAAAGATTATCGTCATCAAATGTACACATGTTAAACGTCATCAACGGATGCTCAATTTCTACATTATGCCACGCAGTTAATGTGTACACTGTCGGCCAAAAGAAACGCCTACTTGATTTCCCTTAAAACGAAAGATGAAAAATTTCTGAAATATAACTAATGGTGGTCTCCATTTTTTGCTGAAACAATAAAAAACATGAAACTTCCTTGAAATCATTGAAAACTGTTATTCGAGTCAATAACATTCATAAAAACCACCCTCAAAAGAGACCGCTATTTCCGGTTGATTCACTTGTACACCGTACCCGGTCCCGTACCCTGTAGCATCATCACCACTTTAATGCGAATGCGTGCCTGCATTCTTGCTCTAGGTTACACGAAAATCTGTTTCAAATGTTTTTCTGATCAAGCACTGATCTAAAATTGAACAATTTCGTTGAGTCATTTCAACAATCGCAATTCTTTAATGACATGACAACAAATTTAAATATATTATGCAGAAATGTTGAAACTTCATAATGCTATAATATTGCTAAACTTTTCATTATAGTTTTTACGAAATATGATAAGATAGCTGGTATGAGTTTCTTTTGGCCGACAGTGTACAGCATTATTAAAATTGTTATTTAAGCTACTCAATGTTTCGAGGATCTCACACAATGTCCTTATCAATACATTTAATAGTTAAATTTCAGATACGGCAAAGAAACACGATTGAAACAGACATAAATAAAAGCTTCAGAAGCCTACTGGGAAAGTCAAAAAGAGCTTTTAAAGGGGAAGTAGCACGTTTTTGGCAAATTTTTTTTTTTCAAATTTCCCATTTATAATTATAGTTTATGTCATTTATACTTTAGAGGGTAAAACGTCTTATTACACAAACCAAGTATCAGCAGAGGTAATAACGGTGTTGCGTACAAAGCAAACATTGCATGGCGGCCATTTTAATGTGAACACATTTTATTATTTCGAATGACAAAAACGAATCCAATGGCTTTAAGGAACCATGTTCACTAATTTTTTCAACTTGATTTTCCGAAGAGAGAAGTGTGTTTTACTATTGGTGACATTGTATTTCAAATTCATTTCATCGATTTATTTCAGCGAAAATACGTGCTACTGCCCCTTTAATGATATTTGGAATATGTAGTTTATGTAACAGACAAATTACCTTCTCATACACCTGACATAGTCACTTCAGTAAATTATTCTTGTTTACTTTCTGTATGCAAATATTTTCTTCCGTCAGGCAGAGAAACTGTTTCCGCCCAGCTCATTCGTATCACAGTTAGCCGCTCTCGCTCACGCTTCAATACAAGTTTTGCCTCCACCATCCCCATACACCATACTTTCCATCAGGGTTTTTATTCTACCCTAATCAATAAATCTACTTTTCTCTATTATACAAGCCTCACTTAAAAACTGCAGTGTCTACTAAACCTCTTGCATAACGTTTATTAAGTCCTTTTGGGCCTCTTTACTATTTCATGATATGATACAATTAAATTATATTCCTTCTTTCACTTCTACTGTCAAATATGAACTTCCAGGTTATTTGTATTTTCCAATCGTGCAAAGTAATGTCCAAATGTACTTAGGAAAGCAGTATGTGATGAGGTTAGAGTATCAGGCGGCAGTATTGCAGAGTAAGGTTACAGTCGATAAAAGTAATAAGGCTTCTCTGATCTGACCACAGTTCAAATCTGGACCAAACATAAATGAAACGAATCACTCACTGTGCTTGCTGTCAGAAGTTTTTCAGATGACCACGCACTTGAATAACAAATATGACGCAATTCTAAAAATTAAAGCTCAAAACCCAAGTGTTGATTTGGAGAGTTTATTCATATATAGAAAAAAATAAATGTTCAGCAAGTCAGAAGATGAGAAACAGCATCAAACAAGATCATGAAAGTGAGGTATAAAGTAGATTTTGGGTTTAACGTTGCTTTTAAGAATAGTTCACTTATATCACTCCTGCTAGTATCATTGCAGGGAGAAAGTCAACAATAAAATTGTGGCTAGGCATTGCGATAAAACCTAAAAGCGTCGACTGGAAATAACAAACAATGGTAATTACTGCGCTGCAAAACAATGCATTCTTTTCCAACCTTACTGCATGTAGAAATATTTCTACATCAGATACACTAATCGAGCTCCTGCATGAATTCGAACCCGGACATCTTGATCTGAAGTCGAACACAATCATAAAAATGTAGCTTACTACGGAGCATCAACTACCACCATGTATATTTAGCTGACTAACCACGTGCATGTGGCTACTTCATCAAGTTACATCAATCGAGTCTCATGGTGCAGTAATTCCCAAGAGTCTTCTCGACACTTGAGGGAGATTGGATATCAAGCTGATAATCAACTGGTGGTCTCTTCCAATTGAACGGTTAATTCCCGAGGTCAAGAAAGTTACACGTGGTTATCTGTTTGGATAGTGAAAATGGCTTGCTGGACAATTCAGGTTGATTCAGATGTGCTTTATTGTTTTAGTATATAAAGAGGTTACATATCAGAAGTAACTCAAACACATGACTAGATTATGTAATGTGATAATCTGAAACGTTGGTTTTCACTTGACCTGTTTCTCAAAATAAAATAATCAGTACCTTATGTTTTAACATATTATTAGAATAAAAGTGCATTGTATGTGCATTTTTCAAAAGCAATTTAATGTAAATCAGCTCAACTATTTGTATGTATATCTTTATAATTATCAATAACTCAAGGGTCACAGTTAATTCAATTTAATTCAATTGTAAGGTGAAGTTTGTATTAAGGACATTTCTAAAATGACTTTTGTGAGATTATGCCTTTTATTTCGTGTAATTTGAATCTAAATTTTAATAAATGCAAATTGTCGTTAAATAAACTCAACTATCAAACAATATGTGTAACATAAAGATTAAAGAGTTGCGAGGAATTACGGATTGTCATTCCCGAGTTAATTATTGTGATAAACTCCGAGCTTTAGCGAGGAGTTTGGCATACTAATTCACGAGGGACAGATAATTCGTAATTCCGAGCACCGAGTTGGTTATTCTTTTTCCTACCAAAGATCATTTTAATGCGGAAAAATCGAAAAACAATACCCCAATTCACGATCTTTGATGAGACTGTAAAATACAAATTGTAGTCATACGCCATTCAACTCTTTCACACCTTCAAGATGCGCATATCTAAATAGTGTGCAACTTGCTCTATTTTATTCAGAACTATTCTAAAGTAACTGTAGAATTTTATTGCCAAAACTGTTTACTGACATAATAAACAACTCGTTTATATTGTAAACTATGTCGCAGAATGAGAGAAAATTAGTGAAAACGTGAACTAACAATCGAATGCAAGATAGGAGTGTAATGATGTCACCAAATGACGTCATGGTTATTGACGTCACAAAGCAATGACGTCACGACAGTGCAGCCGGCGACTCTTGCATGCTGCTTCGCCTTGCATGTTTAGTACTGTAATTACGGTCTGGGAAACTTAGGTTGAACATGATTTTATATTTAATATGTTTCACTGACGTGTAACTTCAATTAGGTATGCTCGAAATTGTTCAATAATGTGATTTAGCTTAAACAGGATAGCTAAACAATTCATGAATGAGTGCAAAGTAGTTCCGTTAACCAATCAAAACGCAAGTTATCTTTAGAAAAACTGTAATTCCCATGACCATTATGAAAACTTTAATACCCGGCATATCTGTGCCCGCTTGGAATGAACCATATATATTTATGACTTAAGTTATCCAACATCTCGAAATGATGGATCTCACTCAACATGAACTCTCCAGCGTCTATTTGACACCTCGAGCAGATAGCAAATTAACTCTCGGGTCAGACTGGGTTCAGATGTGTAGACTGGTGGACTCATGGTTTCAGACAATGTGCTTGAATCTTGAAAATAAGAATATACAAGTTCATGAAACTACATTCATGACTGTTTTGTTCAGATACATACTAAGACATTTAAATATGGATTGAAAGAAAACCACGCTCTAAGGACGGTCAGCTACTTTATTGATATTACGTGAAATGAAAACATGCTATATTTTACTTAATTTTACAAAGTTTTAATAACTAAAGACACACACTGATAGAGTTTTCACAAAGTAACTCATAATATGTCATACAACTAATAAAAATGTTGATGTTATGCTGTAGCGCCGATGGATGGCTTCAGTTCTCATTGTTTTTATTTTCCTACAAATGTGCGCTTGTGTTTATCAATTTGTGAAATACAAAATCATCAAAAGATTACCTTCATTAGTATATTTCGAATATATTATGTTTTAATCATGTTTTAATAACATATATGTGTAAACAGGAGTATCCTCTCGAATTCCGTTTCCACAAAAAATACCGATAGAACCCTCCTTTTAAGCTCATCGTTTAAGACAATGTGACTGAATCCTGAAAATGAGAATGCACCGATTCATCAAACTACGTGCCATACGTACATGTACGTACGTTCAGATACTTACTTTGGCATTTTAAAATGAAAAAAATGCTCTAGGGATAGTCAATGCTTTGTTTACAAAAAACGTTATGCCCGGTTAAGTTACATCACTTGAATGAATTGCAATTCAACGACTATGCTTGTCTTGGAATGCATAACAACAATAGGATTTCTTGTTAACCACTTGTTTGTCATGGACATACACAGAGTAACACCTAATGAAGGAGTAGGCATATACATAACATCTGTGTGCATGTGCACACGTATATCCAGATATATGACTTTTAGCTTGGTCCATAATAACATCATTGCTTTAAATTTAGTTTGGTTACATTATTGTTATTTGAATGCATTTGATTAGGGTGGCTAATCAATTGACCTCACCGTCACTGTATTTCTCTTGTACAATATTGTTTAATTAATATAAATGTTTAAAGGGGTATTTGCCATATATGTACAATGCGGTATTGCATGACGTCAATTCTATCAATTGTCTCCAGTGGCGCTAAACTTTCTAAAAAAAAATTCAGATCAATTATTATGAGAATTAACATATTTTAGCCACATTTCCATCTGCTCTTTCCATCTTACCTGAATAAAGTAAAATAATGTATTTTAGCTTGATAACATTAGTGGATCATACGTGTGTGCAGTCCGCCTTACAATGTCATGTAAATGATGCATTATATTAGCAGTTGTGGAAACGTATTTTTTCAAATATGGATGCAGTTAATACTGATCATGACGTGATCCTAGTTTGGACAAACACACATCTGATTATCGGAAAGCATGGCACACATTTTAGTGTAATGAAATGTTTGTTATGAATTAAACTAATAATTTTCAAACGTCAAAATGGTAAGAGCCATCTCCTTATATATTTGCCTGTGAAAGTGTATGAACGAGTTATGACTTATTTCACTTCGAATACGAAGACAAAACATATTCGTCATTATTGGGTTCCCGAACTAGGCCGTGTCCTTGCTATATTTTATTCCACACACATATGTGATTAGCATTACTCAAGAAGAATAATAACACATTTCATTATAGCACGTTTTATAATTTGAGTTTCATGGTACAAACCGATCTTTACACATCGATGTCAACTTCAATGATGATTTGCTCAGAAAAAATGGTTATTTATGTCTGCACTGGAAATGTAGCTGAGTTGGTAGAGTGTCCGCTCTTCACCCGGAAGGTCGGGGTTCGATTCCCGGCCGCGTCATACCAAAAGACGTTAAAAGATGGGAGGTGTTGCTTCCTTGCTTTGCACTCACCATAATATAGATGAAACAACGCATGAACTACACTGTGGCTGCCGGGTACCAATGGTACATAATGAATTTCCGAATTTACATTGTAATTAGGACAATAAAGTGTTATTTATTTATTATTTTATTTAATTGTAAGTGATTTAAACCCCCAATACATGTGACACAGAATGAACGTTTTCATCAAAGAGTAAGGTATAATTGTTTTCAGTTTTCAGTAACGATATTGCTGCTCAATGAATGATTGTTGGACGCCTTTACTGGTAATGTAACGATACGTTCATCGACTTGAATACAGTATACTTTTGATGGGAGACGAACTTTATTGCTGAATATTTTGCGAGTTAGAATGGATGTCTGATGAGAGTACATGAAAAGTGCAAATACAGCCCACACATTTGTCAATGTATAGTCAGAGAGGACAGTTAGATGTTAGCATGGAAAGTGTCTAGAAACTCATTCAAGTATCTAGAAAATCGAAGCAGAAGTGGATATCAACAACTTGTGGGGAGTTGCTGCAAATGACGATGATCGATTTTCATCCCAACTGCAAAGAACCTAGTGAGCAAGGCAGATTATTTTATATGGATAATACTGAGGAATTAGTGGGCATGTCGTGTGCCCATGTCTGAGACAGTTGCAAACAACTGGAAATATCTAGTGGGTTTTTTCTTCAATTTATCCAGTATCATGTTTATCAGGTGAATGTTCCAACATGATCCCTTGTGAAGTGTAGTGCTGTAACTGATGCATTACTGTATTTAAAGTCAGATTTATAAGGTGTTTCAGTACATGCCACAGATACTTAAAAGAGAACAAATATCAGTACCACAGGACAGAAAGTGGTGGAATCCGCTTGCCGGATCCTTCCAGATTATTTAGGATTCTGCAGGATCGGGCAACATGTTGGAGAATTCGGAAGGATCCGGGAAATGGATTCCACTCCTTTTTGTCCTGTGCGCGTGACCAAGGGTCAATAACATCAAAGCGCACTATGAAATAACAACAACATCAAGGTATATATAAACTCAAACTCTATCGAATAACGGAACTATTCTCCAAAGTGTTGTTGTCATTGATTTTGTACACCCTATAAATACTACCAAAAGGTGGTATACATATGAGACACCAAGTCAATGACATCTGATTAAACAGGTGCCTAATAACACCTCATTTTGACTATCAGTGTCATCTTACTGATCCTGTCTAGTTAACCCTCATTATAGCCATTGAGATGTGCGTCAGTGACAGGGATGATAGGTTGTTACCTAGTAATATATTACTATCACTCCAGACTTGATCGATACAGTTTTCTGTTTACAGGCATTGCATGTCAATATTGTGTTTGTTACATAGACTTACTGACACCAATCATTTCAATCATAAATCATAAATCATAAATCATAAATCATAAATCATAAATCATAAAGTATATATACATTATAAGTTGATGCTTCTCAGTCTGATGTAACATCTTTGTAACAGTGTCTTGCTCTCCTTAAGGAGGGGTGACACTGGTACAAAGATTGTACATGTGACTGTATAACACAATGTAGAAGCTTAAAACGTATTTAATTTTTCGGACAAGTCAATAAATAAAATAGCATAATTATATCAATGTTTCATTGACACGGCTATTTTTTGAACCCTAAAAGTGAACATAATTGCGTAATCCATCTCGACTGAAATATTAAAAATCCTGTGACGTATTACAACAAGCTTTTAAATGCCTTAAAATGTATTAATATAAGTTTAATTCAGTGTGCAAGCAACGGGAATTGGAATTTGTTTCAAAACAGAGCAGTCATTATTGGAAAATAAGTCCGTAATTTATAGACCTGTAAACAGCTAATCAAACTGTTCAAAACTCCACACACCTACTCTTTGCCTTGACTACATGAAATATGTCCATCGTCGAAATATCTTCATTCTATAGTTATAGAACGTGTGTATATATATATATATATATATATATATATATTGAAATAGGTATGTGGTATCAAACGTGGAGAAGTGTATAAGTAAATTTAAATAATACACTGAAGACGTATATCAACTTTCATAATCAATACTTTATATTCCGATATGCATATTTCGGCTTCTTGTTTCGAAGCTTCATCAGGGAATAATTGTTTGAAGCATAGCAGTAGTCTTATAGTCTCTGTAAAAATGTCTGTCTTGGCAACACAGGTTGCTAATAACGTCAAAGCAATCAACAATCGTCTTTGAGAGTTATCCCCACTATAATCTAAATGGTCTTAATTGGCCGTGATAGGATTAGGGATTGTGGTGTTAACTGCTGTTTAATGAAGGGGAAAATTTTGAAATGAAATACTGTTCTTTTGTTACTAATTGTGTGGTAATGTTACCTCCATTATTGTATATTTCGTAAAAAGGAAATATTTGAATGTACCTTTACTACACTGAGATATATGTTTGCTAACTTTTAAGTGTCTTAAATTTTCATCTCTTATTTGCTGTTTGTGCACTGTAACTCTTTTTTGAAGGTTATTAGTTTGTCCAATGTATGTGAGATCACAATTTTCACAAGAAATGACATAAATCACGTTTTTCGATTTGCATGACATGTTACTCTTAACATGGAAGTCTTTGCCATTTTCAAAAGTAACTGATGAACCATCCTTGAGAAAGGGACACGTTCCACATCTTTTATCAAAACATTTTTTGACACTTGGAAAATTGTGGTTATTTGTAAATTTGGCACATGTCAGTATCTTTTTCAGGTTTTTGGGTTGACGCTTACTTTTTATTATTTTAGTTTTCTTTAGCATTTGTGCGAGACGGTCATCTTGCCTCATAATGTCTAAATTGCTCTGTAATTTCGGGAAGACTTCCATGTTGTTTGGGTTATATGTCGTTACAAAGGCAAGGACATGTTTATATTGTTGTTTATCCTTTGGTGTTCTAAGTGAGATAATGTCTAGGTTTAGGGCCTTTTTTATGCCTTGGTGTATAAGTTGTTTTGGATAACCCCTTTCAATTAATGAAGCTTCTAATTCTTTGAGTCGTAGTCTTCTTAGATCTTCATTCGTAATTATAGTACAAATTCGTCGTGCTAATGAGTATGGGAGGTTTACCTTAGTGTGACGTTCATGGGAACTCTTAAAGTGAAGATATTGTTTTGTATCCGTAGGTTTATGGTAGATGTCAGTGATAATACTTGTCCCTTCTTTTTTTATCAATATGTCTAGAAATGGGAGTTCCTGGTCGTTTGTGTCCATTGTAAATTTAATTTTAGGATGTAGGCTTTGTAGGGATTTTACAATTTCTTTTATGTCTACATTTTTGTTTTCCCAAAATATAAAGCAATCATCTAGATATCGTTTCCATTGGGCACGGAAATTATCTGCAAATGTTTTACCATAACTGGTTTCAAAATCTAAGTAGAGTCTTTCTTCTAAGAAGCCCAGCACTAAGTTTGCATAAACTGGAGCAAATTTTGTTCCCATGGCTGTCCCCAGTATCTGAATGAATGATGTGTCATTAAAGTTGAATGTATTGTTTTCAAGGATAAACTGGACAGAATCTATTATGAAATTTTTCTTAAATCTTTGGTCAATGTCATTTGGATACTTTGATAGCCAAAAGTCCAAGGCTTCTTTTCCTAAATCATTTGGAATGTTGCTATAAAGTGATGTAACATCAAAACTCACTAGCAGTGTGTTCTCATTAACTGAAACTGGGATGTGGTTTAGGAAATCCAAGTCATCCCGGACATAACTCTTTATGTTTTTCAGAAATGGTTGTAGAAGTTTGTCTATGATGAAACTGAGTCTGTGAGTTGGACTAGCTGGACCTGCAATTATGGGACGAAATTTAAGGTCGTTAGGTTCAAATACTGTAATGTATTCAGAGTTTTGGGCAGTTACAGCTTGTTTGATAATTTCTGACTTGTGAATTTTTGGTAAACCATAAAAGTTACTGGTTTTATAATCAAAATTTAGAATATAGTCCATTTCATCTTTTGTGAGATCCGTACTGTAGTTTTTAATGAGTTTTCCCAAATGTGACATTATTTTGTTGTCAATGTTTTTGTCTAGAGTTTTGTATGTAACTGTATCACTTAGCATTTCTAAAATGTTGGATTCATAAAAAGTTCTATTCATAATTACAACTGCCCCACCTTTGTCAGCTTCTTTGATAACTATATTGTCATTATTTTTTAGTTCTTGAATACTCGTTAATTCATCTCTACTTATATTATTTTTGAGAGTTTTGCTATTTTCATAAATAGGCTGGTTTGTGAGGATATCGAGAAATGTTTCTAAATTTTTATTGGAACTTTTGGGAGGAATATTTTTAGTTTTGTTACGGGCTAAGGATTCTTGTTTTCTATCATCTTCAATAGTTTCACTTTCATTGAAAAAGAATTCTGCAAACCTCATTTTCTTACTAAATTCTTTAATGTCTGTTTCTAATTCTTGGGGATTAGCTTTAGGTGTTGGGGTAAATTTAAGACCTAGCTTTAGAATTTTTATCTGGCTAGGGGATAACTCAAGTGATGAAAGGTTGATTACCTTGGGAGTTGTTTTCTGTAGGTTTGATCCTGGGTCTGCGACCTTGTAATCCGTGGGCTCATCTCTAAAAAATGGGGTTTCCCATGTTTTGTGTTTGTCCCGACATATGTTGTTTCAGAGTCATAGGCATGTCTCTGGTTGTTTGGCCCCTCATGAATAATGTCAGATCTTCTTTGATCCTGTTGTTGGTTCATGTCTGTTTGGGAGTGACTTCCTGTCTGGTTTTCTTGGTCATTTCTGTGATTCAGTGTCTGTTGTTGTTGTTGTTGTAGTGGTTGATTATGGTGGTGACGGCGTCGTTCTTCTCCGGTCTTCCTGTCTTGATTTTGTTGTATTTGTTTCGGCTGTGTTGCATGCTGCTGTGGTCTTTGTTGTTGATCATGTCGTGGATGTTGCTGATGTGGTCCATATTGTTGTCGCTGGTGTGGTCTATATTCTTGTGTCTGATATGGTCGATGTTGTCGTTGTGGATGATGTTGTTGTGGCGCTTGGCGATAGTGACGATTCCTTGGTAGCATATGTTTTCCTGTGCTGTTTGTTCTCCTCTGTATTTTCTGCCAGTTGGAGGTTTGTTCGTTCCTAATTCTCTCGGGGAGGGACCGCATCCAGGTTTCCTTTTTCTGCCAGATTATTTTTGATTTTGATTCCTCTCGGCTAACATCTGTTGTCCAAAGTTCCTCGAGTTTTTCCTTCACGGATACTGACATGTGCCAAATTTACAAATAACCACAATTTTCCAAGTGTCAAAAAATGTTTTGATAAAAGATGTGGAACGTGTCCCTTTCTCAAGGAGGGTTCATCAGTTACTTTTGAAAATGGCAAAGACTTCCATGTTAAGAGTAACATGTCATGCAAATCGAAAAACGTGATTTATGTCATTTCTTGTGAAAATTGTGATCTCACATACATTGGACAAACTAATAACCTTCAAAAAAGAGTTACAGTGCACAAACAGCAAATAAGAGATGAAAATTTAAGACACTTAAAAGTTAGCAAACATATATCTCAGTGTAGTAAAGGTACATTCAAAATATTTCCTTTTTACGAAATATACAATAATGGAGGTAACATTACCACACAATTAGTAACAAAAGAACAGTATTTCATTTCAAAATTTTCCCCTTCATTAAACAGCAGTTAACACCACAATCCCTAATCCTATCACGGCCAATTAAGACCATTTAGATTATAGTGGGGATAACTCTCAAAGACGCTTGTTGATTGCTTTGACGTTATTAGCAACCTGTGTTGCCAAGACAGACATTTTTACAGAGACTATAAGACTACTGCTATGCTTCAAACAATTATTCCCTGATGAAGCTTCGAAACAAGAAGCCGAAATATGCATATCGGAATATAAAGTATTGATTATGAAAGTTGATATACGTCTTCAGTGTATTATTTAAATTTACTTATATATATATATATATATATATTTTCCTAACTTCTAAAATGACTCTCAAGTAAAAACATTATTGAATTTTGATAAGTTGGACTATTAGAAAATGACTTCCTGAGTGAGATGACATACGATAGGATATGAAAGTCTATAATGAATAACAAGTTAATATGGTTTTATGTTGAAAGATATGGGCATTTCTACGCAATCATATTGGTCTCGATAAACAAAAACACTATAATCTGTCAAACTATCTCCTATTTAGTATTTCCTACGTAGGAGATAGTATATCCTACGTAGGACATACTCTCTCCTACGTAGGACTTAATATCTCATACATAGCACTTAGTATCTCCTACGGAGGTCTTAATATATTCTACCTAGGCGATAGTACCTCCTAAGTAGATGATAGTATCTCCGAAGTACAACTTACTTTCTCATACGTAGGAAATTATAGATCACTTTTCCGTCTTATCTGATACTTTAGAATTTGGTGTGTGTTTCTCTCATAATAAACAAATATTAGTTTGATAAAATCCTGTAATTTCGAAGTACAATCTTGATTTTCAAAATAAAATATTGTTCACTTGAAAGTGTTATGAGAGTGTTAAGAGAATAGTGTCTTTCCGTTACTGCTCTCTTAGTGTCCCTGTCGTAAGTGATAGTTTGCGAATACCGGTATACTGTTACAGTTAGTTTCAAATGATTATAATTATTTGCACATTATTTTTTCTCAGATTTGCCAGTTATATAAATACTAATACTAGTATACGGTAGAGGGTAAACATCCTATTACAAGACCCGACAGACCGCATCCATAGAAAACGGTTATCGGTGTTGGTATAATGCGTAGAAAACGGTGCGAAGTGAACATTTTGTGGAACTCTTCAGTTTGTGAGATAGATTTGTAGGTCTCGTGCGATTTGAGAGTTCTGACAGCAAGATGGTTCACCATTCCGTCATAGTATTATATTCAAAACTCAATTATTGAGTGTTTATTCCTCGCTACATCAGTCAGAACACTTGATCTACATTAGAGCGACCATATTAATGTGAACACTTTGAAATGGCCGAACAAAAAGACATTTACTCTCGTAGCTTAACCGAACCATGTGCATTCGTTTTAGAACTCTTTTTATTGATTCAGGAGTGTCATTTAGCTATTGGTAACGCTTAGTGACCTTTTTGTGAGAGCACGTTATTTCAATAGTAACAGCGTGCTTCAGTGCCTTTAAAGGTTTAGGATTTGGAGACAACTGACAACCTAAAACTTTATACGCCAGATGTGATAAAGTGGTCCAGGCTTTAAAGAAATTATCTCCAACGTATGAGATACTTAGTCCTACATAGGTAATACTAAGTCCTACATAGGATATACTAAGTCCTACATAGGAAATACTATTTCCTACATAGGAAATACCTAGTCCTACATAGGCTTTATAGAAATTATCTCCAACGTATGAGATACTAAGTCCTACATAGGAAATACTAAGTCCTACATAGAAGATACTAAGTCCTACATAGAATATACTAAGTCCTACATAGGAGATACTAAGTACTAAGAAGGGGCTTTTTTTTCATTGTGACACTAATACGCTTCCATATATTTTAGAACGAAATCATCTGTAAAATAAATGCAGTAAATTATTCTATGAATAAAGGCTCTCTAAGTCCACGTCTAGTGACTCATTTTTTATGTATCAGCTTGAGAATCTTCTTTAAAAGCAGCAGTACTGAATAAATTGGAATGAGGGTGTTAGTGGAGATTGATTGAAGAGAGAAGTTTGTTTATTCAGTGACACAAACGAGACCCCTGATAGAAGACGGCTACTGTTTATTGAGACACATTGAAGTTTAGGACATTAGATGCCCGTCCTTTGAATAACAAAGTAATTGTTCGGAATTCAAACGACCCTTAATGCCTTGAAATGCAAATATATCCAATTGTAATCTCGATGACGTTTAAGCAGTGATTTAAAACATATTTTGTTTTGGTGTGAGAAAGTGACAAAATAGTTTGCATGCGAGGATGGAGTCTTCAAACTGATATTGTAATCCCTGTAAACAACTGTTTATTTTGCATATCTTCTCCCCTCTCTATTAAAACCTGGACCAACTTATGGACTGGTTTGTGATTTTAAGACAACCATAAGAGACAGAGATCTTGTCTTACATAGTGATCAATAGCCCTACTTTGTCACACATATCTAAAATGAGGAGTGGATTTATTCCCAAAAGTTATATGTGAACATGTGCCAATATAATTATAACATCACAGAACACACATGTAATCGAACGTGAAAGTGACTAAGGGAAACTTAGTTGAATGTTAAATAAAGGGAGTTAAGGTGAACATTAGCTTTGCTTTGTAGACGGTACTTGTTCATCATACAAATGTGATATTTTCGTTACTTCCATATTGCTTTATTTCTTTGATTATCAATACCATTTCTTCTAATACGGCTCTGATTTTCCTCCTGGACATAACAACAATCACGAGTAACCAGACAACTGGAGAAGTTTCAATCAAGGGACCAGTCTGTTAGATCATTCACCATCATAATAGGTGAGTATGAGACAATATTAACATATGGAGTAAATGCCAACATTTTTGTAATATTGTGAGACATTATACTCAAGGAGTCTCTATGAACCACTCTGTAATCACATAATAACACAAGATATTCAGACAATACTAACACTTTTAGGTGAGTTTTATATATGTGCTGTCCCAATTTATCAGCATTATGAATATACAGTTTCAATTGCATTTTTGAGGTTGTGTTAATAAACAATATTCTTAAATTTAATATTGTTGAAAACCATATTACATCCTTACTGATTTTGAACTGCACCTGAAGCGTTATTCATTCTGCTTCTATATTCTAACTTACATGATTAACACATTTATATCGGATAAACTACTGTTAACACCTGTTAAAAAAGAACAACTGTACTATTGATCTACATTTGTTAACGTAATCAGAAAATAGCATTTCATAATCATAGACACTCTTGTGACCGCTGATATGATCCGATTAAGTGATCAAGTTACATGTACACTCAGATGTGTGCTTTTGGTAATTACGAATTACTTTTAGGTGAGCCTGTTTTATAAGGTTGTGAATTGAAAGAAATATTATTTGACATACACTTTGACATTACTTTATCAGTAGATAACTCATTGATTTATTGTTATTATTGATTAAACCTTAAATGTGTTCCCACCAACCTTGAATTGGAACTTAAAGACAAATTTTGCATTTTGTTATATGTTTAATGTCCACAGATCGATGCTATTGATCTGTTTCACTTTTACTTTCGTCTTGATTCTGATAAAGACACCTCACTCGACATATTGATAGTTTAATTTCATTATTGTATACTTTAAGCTAGTTAAAGAGTTTATACAATTCAAAAGATTAAGATACTTTGATGTTATTGTGTTTGGGGGTATAGTTCAGGAGGGAAAACAACCCCCCTCCGCATGTATATGCTTTTAGCGAATGTGATGTTTTAATAATTATTATACTAATAGGAGACTACTGAACTACAGTAACAGGAACACTTTCAATGACGCCATCAGGAAAGTGCACATACAATCTTCATAATCCTTTACATATACGTGATGGTAAAACAGTAAAAACCAATAATCAATTTGGTGTAGAAATGGCTCTTTGATGACCTCCAATGTGTCAGTATTCTTTAAAGTTCTTCATCTTGTCCAGACCCAAGGATGAGGCAAGGTCCGAAAGACATACCATGAACACATTTTCATTAACGTTAAACTAAAGGCACCATTATTACCTAAGGTCAATAACATATTTAAAAGTTTGATAATGTAATGTTTGAAACTCCAGGCAGGTGTGTATTTACTGTTGGGTGACATTAACTCAGATTGTATGCCTGTTTTGATAACAGAATGCTTACATTATTTTGACGTATATCAATCTAGGGAGAGCAACATTTTATTCAAACGAGGCGTGTATTACTGTAAATGTGGGAAACAGACGATTGTCTACGGTTTATTCCAATTAAGAGTATTACATATTTTTGAAAATGAGAGACATTTTGCAAAAAAATGCTGATAACATAATTGAGGAAATGTTGGTTAAGTAAAATGGAGCCTTTTGATAAATACGGGGAAATTTACTGAATTAATGATCGCATTTGAACTGTTGTTAAGATTCGAATGGCATAGTTGGACGAGAGAACAATATGACAACGTCTAATATAATTCTATTTAAAGATCACATTCCCTGAAGGAGCGACAGATAAAATCAATGAAATTACAGACTGAATGATATTACCTTTGAAACGGTGATTAATGCTATAGGCGATAACTGTTGCCTAAACTATTTCCAAACCAAAATGTCTCTGAGATCAGTCTAAAGAGAGAAAAATGGTTTTCAAACGAGCAGTTTCTAACTGTCTGTTTTGGATACGACATTTACCGTTTATTCCAGTTAATAGTTTTTCAAGCCGGAAAAGAGAGACATTTTGCAAGAAATTACTGACAAGATAAGGGGATAATTTGGTTTAGGTAAAACGTGTTGATTGTAAAATTGTAGACATTTCAATAAACATGAAAAACAATGGCCATACCAATACCAAAATGCATCTTATATCAAAAGTAACAATTAAAATGTCACCATTCGTTGAATGCTATTCCAGGCTGTAAATCGTCTCAGTTGAATAATTAAACTTGTGTCTACAATTACATTATAGAGTATATTGTTATTCAGGTATTGAATACAGTAGTTGATCACTATCCAATAGCAATCACTTACATGTATCATCAAGAACAGGTATTATGTCCATCTTTTATCATTTTAGTATAATATCCGTCATAAGGAGAGCAATACTGCCTTCACATATCGTAAACAACTGAACTCTTAGTTAATAAGAACACACAATAAAGCGATGTCGGAAAAAAGTCACAATAATGTTTTCAAATCGATGTGTCTAATCTTTCCATGTTTCACACACAAATATTTCAATTACTTGTTAATTATCAGTCATAATAATTTTAAAACGCATTATTTGACTAATAATTAATAGATTTGTTGAGCTCATTGTAAACATTGACGACAGTCGGTGACATTAATGAGATCATCCTGACAGATATGCACAATATATTTACACACTGTTGATGAACTGCCAGTCTGACATAGCTACCAACACGGCAAAGGACACTGATGTACCACACAATACACCTAGGAAACATAATTACTCAATATACTAGTATCTGAAAGGCATTAGAAGAAAATAAGTTTTCTGAAAATAACTACTTCATCAAGGATACACTGCTTTTCAGAAGAAGCCTATTCATTAACCCACCTGATGAAGAAATATACACCTTAACATGCTTTAATTTTACAATAATACGTATTTACTGGGACAAAATATATGCTATCAATTTGGACCTCTGTCTGTTCAAAAAGAAAATTATCAGAATATATCCAGAACGATATTTTATGGTATAAATATGGATTAAAATAGTTTTAATTTTAAAATGTTGTTGATCCAATCAACTAACAGCTACAGAAGATAAGATATTTAATGTAATAATTAGAACTGATTTAACGATTCGTTAATGTAAAATGGGGTGGGGATTGTCTGACAGATACTCACGGGATATCATTTCTATAGTTTATGAGTCTGAACCTATACGGTTCTGGACTACTACAACTGAACGATTGAACATTATCAACACAATCAACACAGTTTAATTTGACAGTAAGGTTTATTAGATCTCTAATATCCTCGAGAAGGATTTGTATTTAATTACAGAAAACCATTTGTATATCTTTTTGATCATGATCATTAAAGAGACACCAGTTATGATCGCCATTTTCTGTAAATCACAAAGGATTCAACCATTTAAGTTCTCCCCGAAGGTAATTCGTTTCCCGAACATAAGTAATGTTTGCAAAACGCATCGGATATATATAACGTTTTCCCAGGGAAAATAAAAAAACATCGATAATTTCACTATTCTAGAGATCAGAAGAGCTAAATGTCTTTGATTGACGGCTATGGCAGGACATCAATTGCAACCTATCAACTATATACCAGCTTGATGGTACTCGTATGATCTAATCACTATCCACTGTTATCGTGTAATTATTCAATTAAATGTTGCTAGGACCTCACACCATGTTCACATTTAGAGAGCTGATGCTTAACTTGCCAAGCTTTACTGCAGGTTACAAAGACACGTACATAAGAGTGCAAATGGTTAGCTTCAAACGATTTGTATCAAAGGAGTTTACATTGAAGGTCATGAGCATTTATCAACAGTTGCATTTTGTCCCGACGTGCAACTAACTGTAACATCCCCTGTAACAATGGTTTTAATTGATGACGAAAAATCTTTTCAAAATCTTAAAAGGAATCTAAGTATATCTATTTAGATTTTCTGCAAATGATGTCTTGAAACGTAATAGCTGACAGTTTCATGTTATGAGGAGATATTAATATTGACTGATATGAGTTTTACACATGATAAATACATAAATCAACGTAAAGAACTGTGTGATATGTGTACCTTCAAATCATCCAAATGATAAATAAGTATATTTGACTAATTTATTTGTATACATTCATGTTTTAGTTTGTGTTAATGAATTGTAGATAAAACGTTTATTAATAACTTTAATAACATTACGTGTCAACTGACAGTGCAATTCTAATTTTAAAAACTATCTATTTTCCTAGACGATGTATATGTGTGTGTGTGTGTGTGTATATATATATATATATATATATATATATATATATATATATATATATATATATATATATATAGCTGACTGACCACGTGCATGTGGCTACTTTATCAAGTTACATCAATCGAGTCTCATGGTTCAGTAATTCCCAAGAGTCTTCTCGACACTTGAGAGAGATTGGATATCAAGCTGATAATCAACTTGTGGTCTCTTCCAATTGAACAGTTAATTCCCGAGTTGTTATCTAATGGGATAGTGAATCTGACTTGATGCACAAATTCGTGGCGGGTCAATGTTGATGTACATACTCATTTTAGTTTAATAGGTCACCTTCCAGAAGTATTAAAAAAAACATGAATTTATTATTAAAGTGAGGTTATTTCATGGTACACATATTTGCTCTTAGTTAAATTTAAAAACAATTTAAATATTTATGTACACACTTACTATATTATTAATATACCAGTTTATTATATTCATAACACTCATGTTATTGATATTGGGAGGTAGTTTAAATCAGATTAATCAAATACATTTGTGCGTATGTCATTGTAATCATTAAGGTCCACATAGCACAGAATATTTCCTTCTATTTTGCATGAGTGACATTCCATAGATGAAATCATTATCATTCAAGCAATATCGAATATCGTCTTTATTAAACAGTGTGTAATTTGTATATCGTAATATATAATTGGTGACATATCAACTTTTGGTTCAAACCACAATTCCTATAATACTAACGACTGATATTAGTCACCCCCTCCCACTGATGGATCTCACTATAACATCTACTCTCACTATAACATCTACTCTCCAGTGTCTATTTGACACTTCGAGCAGACAGCAAGCGGTCATCTTGGGTCATATGTAGTGGACTGGTGGACTGGTTTTGGACAATCCACTTGAATCTGAAAATCAGAACACATAGGATGGCATTAATAATTGTGTGGTTGAAATACGCCCTTATGAATTCAAATTTGGAATGCAGTAAAAACATGCTCTTTGATTAGCAAACGCCTTTACATCCAACAATGTGACGTTTTGATGTAATTACATCACCTGATTGATAACGTTGCATTCATTGCAATTTATTGACTTTGTTTGTCTTGGAATGAATAACAAACACAAGATGTCTTGATAACCACATTTTTATTTTGAACACAAGCAGGGAGGCAAAACAGCAAAACGTTGTTGTTCACAATAATCACTTTTCTATCATCGCTCTTTGATTGGTTCATTAGAACATCATGACACAAATAAACATAATATCGTCAATTTCCTTTTAACTGTAAGTCTTTTAATTAAGATGGTTATAAATGTAGTTCCCAAGTGTCATTAAATCGGCTAACTTGTCACTATATTTCATTATTACAATATATTTTAATTATCAAAGTTGTCTAGAGTCATTGGCATATATATATATATATATATATATATATATATATATATATATATATATATATATATATATGCAGTACGTCAATACTATGAACTCTGTCTGTTTCAAATGGTGTTTAACTTTCTGAATGTTTTCAAATGTATTAATAGGACAGGGATATGTGTAAGGGGACTTATCATATCTGAAATGAGTATATCATCTAATGTCTATTTCCTGTTTATTTTTGATCTGATTCAAGTAAAAGAAGCTTCTATATCGTGAAAAGTATATTAGTGTATCAATCGTGTATGCATATCGGCTTACAACTTCAAACAAATAAAGTAGTATCAGATCAGTATAATAGTACGTTTTTGATTAAACGTAATTATTTATACTTACCTGTTGACTAGACCTACTTTGCCTTACCTCCTAAGGGTAATGCTATTTCAACCTTAATACAGACGAACTTGAAGAGTGGAGAAGGGGTGCGTAAAATCCCTTATCCAAGGGCCGGTAAGTCTAGGTGGTCTCGTGACGTCACTACCTGTTCATATCACTCTCCGAAAGTCCCAAAGGCAAGACAGACCAAGTGGGGAGGATGGGAGGGCCTAGAGCGTAGGTCTAGTCAACAGGTAAGTATAAATAATTACGTTTAATCAAAAACGTACTATTATTTAAATACCTATCTGTTGACTAGACCTACTTTGCCTAGAATCCCACCGCAAGGAGGCGGGTCAGTAGATACATGGTAGTGACGAGACCAGCGACTAGCCCTGAGTGTAAGCTAACCTACCAGTCCTCCACCCTGTGGTGAGGACAAGGCACAGCCCGGGAGATACCATCTCTACCGCTAAGCGGATCGAAGAGACAACCCTGCCACTCAACTTCCGATCAACACACCGCCCCCCAAACCCCAACAGGGAGGAGGGGTGTTAAAGCGAAGTTAAAGAAAAAACCAACAGACACGAGAGCTAGTAATGTAAACCATGTTTATTTACAATAAGTCTCAAAAGCGTCTAAGAAGGATGACCCCTTCTTGGTCTGGTTGGGGTGACCACCTTCGTCTGCGCGAAGACCTGTGGACCCCGCCTAGAGATGCCTTCAAGATCTGCTGTGGAGACATCTCGTAGGTAATGGTAGGCGAAAACCTCTGATGAACGCCAAAAACACCCTGCCATGACATCCGAAAACGCGATGTTGCAGTGATAAGCCATTGTGGCTGAAACTGCTCGGATCTCATGAGGGATGGAACGCGAAGGCGGAGGCAGGTCAGCGGCCTTGTACGCATCAATGACTGCCGACCTTAGATACACCCCCAACGCTCGCTTATCAAGCTCCTTGGTGCTCCTCGGTGAGTGAGGCAAGAAACAGACGACGCCTGCCATCCCTCAGCCTGCGGGTACGCTGCGTGTACACCCTCAAGGCTCTCACCGGACACAGAGAGAGATCTCCTGAGTCAGAACCCAGAACCGTGATAGAGAACGTACGGTCAGCTTCATAAGCTGCCTGGTCCTTACAGACAAAGTCGGAAGCCAACTCAAGAGAGGTCGATCCCCCCCTCCCTGACCTCATAACGTAGAAGGTCCGCCTGCAACGCATGGATTTCCGAAATCCGCGCTGCGGAGGCCATAGCCCCCAGAAAAAAAACCTTGCATGTGAGAGGGAGAAGGGACACGTCGGAGAGCCGTCCACGTATCGGAGCGAAGGTGGTTGAGCACAATGGCCAAGTCCCACTCTGCCGTCAACCAAACGGAAAGTTTTAATGAGGTCCTTGAGGACCGACACATCCAACCCTGGCGATCTCTTCCTGAGGACAGACAGGATAGCAGACATGTTGGTGTTGATTGATGGCTCGAGCCCACGACCGCGAGACTAGGAGTCTCGCGCTCTACCGACTGAGCTAGCCCTAGATCGCGATGTTACAGTGGTAAGCCATCGTGGCTGACACTGCACGGATCTCATGCGGGTTGGAACGCGAAGGAGGAGGCAGGTCAGCGGCCTTGTACGCATCAATGACCTCAGGTACATCCCCAACACTCGCTTATCTAGCCCTTGGGCTCTCCTAGGCGAGTGAGGCAAGACCAGCCTCAACAGCTGCCTGGTTTTGTAACAGTTCCAGACTTGATGCAAAACCCAAAACATGGGACGATGAACCAGTTCTTAAATAACAAACTGAAAGAATGCAAAGATTCAGAGGGGTGCCGAACAGGAGACACAACCCCCTGAAGACTGCCACGTTCCGTTGCCACTGCGCTTCCAGGAAGAAGTACCAGACCTACGAATGGCCGAAACATACTCCAGGAAGTCTGAAGACGAAAGAATGACACCCTCGTTACACAGGTCCTTGCACTTCATACAAGGCAAGACCTAACATACTTCCTACCTCCGCAAATGTACAAAATGCAGAGTACGTAGTGACGCAAACACCGAGGTAGTAGAGTAACTAGGTGACTGATAGCCGAGCCACTGACGAGATCCTCGAGACACTACCAGGTGATTGGCAACGAGTCACTGACGCATGTAAGCTAGGGGAGGTGAGTGAAACTCAAATCACTTAACAGGTGAGTGACAGAAGAGCCACTGACACGAGTAAGCTAGACGATGTGAGTGACAGGAGATACAGCCGAGTCACTTAGTAGGTGAGTGACAGACGAGACACTGACACGTGTAATCTAGACGAGGTGAGTGACAGTCGAGTCACTTAGTAGGCGAGTGACAGACGAGCCACTAACGCATGTAATCTAGACGAGGTGAGTGACACTCAAGTCACTTAACAGGTGAGTGACAGACGAGCCACTGACGCGTGTAATCTAGACGAGGTGAGTGACAGTCGAGTCACTTAACAGACGAGTGACAGACAAGCCACTAACGTGTGTAGTCTAGGCCAGGTGAGTGACAGGTGAGTGACACTCAAATCACTTAACAGATGAGCGACAGGCGCGTCACTAACTTGCGTAAACTAGACGAGGTGAATGACACACGAGTGAGTGAGTGAGTTGGGGTTTAACGCCGCTTCCAAGAGTATTTCACTTATATCGCGGCTGCTAGTATTATGGCAGGGAGAAAGCCCGCAACGCCATGTGGCTATGCACTGCGGTGAAACCTGCGAGCAGCGGCTGGAACTAGAGAACCATGGTTGGTATTACGCTGAGAGTAGCATTGCAGCCAAACCTAACTGCGTGTAGAACAGTTCTCTACTGCAGACAAAGTTGCCGTGCCCCTGGCGGGATTCGAACCCCGGACCTTTTGATCCGAAGCCGAACGTGCTAACCACTGCGCTATCCCGCCCCTGAATGACACACGAGTCACTGACGCGAAACACCTACATAAGGTAGTGTAAGAACTAATTCCTGACACTAAGAAGCAACACTTCCGATAGCTTAATTACTCCAAAAACACCAACACGCACTCGTCGCAACGAAAATCCTTCTCTTACAAACTCTCTAAACAGCAAGTGAGGATCCTTGATAGTGGACTTCCTACCTCCGCAATCATGCAGAAGGCAGAGTACATATTGAAGTAACAACGTGAGTGATAGTCAATCACTGACCCACGCGCGTAAGCTGATGAAGTGAGTGACAGGAGATTGACCCTCAATCAGTTAACACTAACGTGGGCGAGGTGAGTGACAGTTAGGTCACTTACTGACAGGCGCGTGGTGAATGACAGTCGATTCACGACGCGAAACGCAAAGTAGAGTAGTGTAAGAACGAAGTTCTGACATAGGAAGAAAACAACCCTTCTGATAGCTAATTACTCCAAAAACACCCAGAGTGTAAACTCACGAAAACGTAGAACGAAAACGCTTAAGTGAAAACACGCGAGGCGAGACGAGAGAGACTATCGAAAGTGTTGAAGGCAGAGGCTCCGAACCCGAAGGGTGCGAAGTCCAAAGACTAACGAAGCGAGACACTGGCGAAACGAGTCACTGGCGAAACGAGTCACAGACGACACGAGGCAATCAAGTCGAGTCGTAGGTGAAGGCGAGTGACAGGCAAGGCGAGTGAGACGAGCCACTGACGAAAGAGAGCCAAAACAAATTGACAATCTAAAGGCGAATGACTGGCTACGCGAGTCACTTGCTAGCCGAAGCGAGTCAAGTAGAATCGAGCCTAAGGCGAGAGACAGGTGAGTGACAGTCCGTTCCCTTACGCAGGTGAGCGATAGACGAGATACTCACACGTGAATGTAGACGAGGTGAATAACCGGCGAATCACTGACTACCTAAGTAGCGTAGCGTAAGACACAACAAATCACGTGGGGGTGACACCACCGTGACACGACGCGGAGGGTGTGAGGGGTACGCGATGGGGTCGCGGATGCGGAGGCCCTAGCGGATGTAGAACGCGAACCCTGAGGTACGACATCCGCATTGGGTTCACACGGTAGCGTAGTCGTAGTGTGAGTGGGTAAGGTCCGCGGACCCAGACGCGCATCGAGCAAGGAAGAGACCATATCCTTGACGGATGCCAGAAGGAGGGACGGATTGACCTTGTCAAACCTAGCCTTCTTGGACTTCTTCTTTTTGCTCATGGGTGTAGTGGGTCCGCCAACCTTCAGCCTAAGCGGAGACAACCGCTTGTCTGGCGAAGGAGGGGACAACGGGCGAGTCCGCGGACGAGAACTGGAACACAACGGCGGAGGGGGGGTGCGCGAATCCTTCGACCCCCTAGCGGGTTCGGACAGGACCGACAATTCCCTGTCGAATTCATCCGCCCGTTCCGTGAGGACAATGTCTACGTCCTCCTCCGGAGACGGATGACGAATGGGAGACATCTCCCTACGTTGAGCTGACGACGCACGCTTCTGAAGCGAAGCCCTATCGGCCACAGACTTGCGTATGGCGGAAACGTATTCGGAGAGAGGAGCGCACTCGTTGCAACGGTACTCCTCTTCGCAAAGGTCCTTACACTTCCTACATAACAAGTGCGGATCCTTAGAGGCGGACTTCCTGCCTCCGCAATTCGTGCAAAAGGCGGAGTACATGGCGGACGAAACGGTAAGACGCGTAACGTAAGTGAAGGAAAAGACAGTCGAGTCACCTACGCGGCGTTGCGAAACACGAGACACTCGCTCGCGTAGCGTAGACGAGGTGAATCCCTACAGAAAGACACCTAAGTAGCACAGCGTAGACGAGGTGAGTCACACACGTGAAACACCCAAGCGGCGGAGCAAAAACACAACAACTCTGACGATATGCAATCAAGAGAGTTGAACCAAAAACTCTGAACTCGAAGAGCACAAAGTCAAAATCAGGTAACGACCCGCCAAGGTAAACAAAGACGAATAAGCCAGACAAAAACTAGGCTAAACACTTACAAGATAATTCAATCTTATTTCACAAAAGCACAACAACTCTGACGATATGCAATCAAGAGAGTTGAACCAAAAACTCTGAACTCGAAGAGCACAAAGTCAAAATCAAGTAACGACCCGCCAAGGTAAACAAAGACGAACAAGCCAGACAAAAACTAGGCTAAACACTTACAAGATAATTCAATCTTATTTCACATAACACTCGTGCGTGTACCAAACCGTAAATGACTGGCGTAGCGAGTCACTTGAACCAAAGTGATTCACCCTGAGGATGAGTCGCGTAGATTCGACCTAAGGCGATGCCAAAGGCGAATGGTAGGCGAAAGCTAGCAACGGGCAACACGTGTCACTGACGAGGAGTGTATCCACTGCTCCTTAACCAAGCTAGTCACCCACCTTAGGCGAACAACTAGCGAAGCCAGTGACAGGCGAGGCGAGAAGCCAAGCGAGACGCGAAGCACTTGAGTACGGACCGCAGGCGTATGACAAGCGAAAGCGAATGACAAGCGAAGCAAGCCAAACGCGTAGGAGAGATTCCACTGCTCCTTTACCCTGCGCAAGTCAACAACCCACAGTTCCCTAGAGTACAGACCGAAAGGCGTATGACAAGCGAAAGCGAATGACAAATGAAGCAAGCCAAACGAAATAGGAGAGATACGACTACTCCTCTACCATACGCAAGACAAACACCTAACAGTTAGCACTAGAGTACGACCGACAGGCGTATGACAAGCGAATTAGGAGTGATTCCACTAGCTCCTTTACCGTACGCAAGTCAACAACCCACAGTTAGCACTAGAGTACAGACCGAAAAGCGCATGACAAGCGAAAGCGAATGGCCAGCGAAGCAAGTCAAACGATTAGGAGAGATGCCACTACTCCTCTACCATACGCAAGACAAACACCTAACAGTTAGCACTCGGAACGAATGGCGAATGACAAGCGAAAGCGGATGACAAGCGAAGCGAGTCACACGCGTAGGAGAGATACCACTGCTCCTTTACCCTACGCAAGTCAAACACCCAACAGTCAGGTGAGAGAAAACAAAGAATCACGAGCTGCACGTGCGGCGCATGCAATCCACCTACTCCGGGTGGTCGCTAGCTAGCACATGTCAACAAAGCCCCTTGAAAACTAACACCTACTTGAAAACAGATTTCAAACACAACCTGCACTATCGAAGAATAACGTTGAGGGTATCTCTTGAACTAACAAGAGAAAAATAGCAAGTAAGCAACACAAGCCGCTAAAACCCCAGTCACAGAACAAAACACGTCTGCCTTGCTCTGCAACTTTTAGGAGAGTGATATGAACAGGTAGTGACGTCACGAGACCACCTAGACTTACCGGCCCTTGGATAAGGGATTTGACGCACCCCTTCTCCACTCTTCAAGTTCGTCTGTATTAAGGTTGAAATAGCATTACCCTTAGGAGGTAAGGCAAAGTAGGTCTAGTCAACAGATAGGTATTTAAATAATAAGACTAAATAATCCTAGCGAGACCGCAGTTTGTACACACTACTGATTGTTGAAAAGCATGGCACATATTTTAGTTTAATGAAATCAGTGGTATGAGTTTCATTCATTTTTTATGAGTTATATGAGGTCAAAGACTACGTCTTAGAAATGTAGCAAAGACAATGGTGTACCGAAAAAACAAGACATTTGTTGATGTATGAAAACATATGATAAATATCACACAGTCTATATGTTACAATATGGCAGAAAGATTAATGACATGGTAACTTGAAGTCAATGGAAGAAAAAAATCCCACTCACAACACAAACCAGCTCTCGTGCGTCATAACATTTTCAAAGTTTACCATATTTTCTCATTGTCTAACCATTCACATTAACAAGCTTAAAGGGGCCGTTCTGTCGGCAAAATCCGCCATATTGGATTTTGTGCATAACGTGAATGAAACACGCTATATTTTACCTAATTTTACAAAAGTTTAATGATAAAAGAAATACACTGATAGAAAGTTCACATACTAACACATAGCGTGTCATAAAACTAATAGGCAATTTGCTGTTGTGCTGTAGACAACTTTTCCCCACTCACAGCGCCGATGAATGGCTGTAACAAATGTAAGCTTGTTTTATTAAGTTGTGAAATATAAATTCATCAAAATATAACCTTTATTAATATCGTTTAACTTGACTGTGTTTTGATCATTTATTAGTAGCATATTTGTGTAAATGGGGATATCCTCTCGAATTTCGTGTCCACAGAAAATACCCCGATAGAACCCTCCTTTTAAGTATTTTCTAAAAATGTATTGGATATGGCAGAAAATTCGATGCAGGAGACATGAAGGACTAGTGGGTCAATAGTGTGCTTATTTCTTCGGAAGTTACAAGGCAACTTAAATAACTACCAGTAATTTGTTCTATTTAACCCATTGTGCAAATTTGTTGATTGTTTCTAATATTGTTCCATGAAAAAAGTGGTGCAATATCTGATACATCGCTATGTCAAAAGACTGAGATGCAAATATGGTGCCACCATATAGGCCACAGATGTTTGAGGGAGAACTCTTTATATATATCATATTTGGCAAAGGTGAGGTGAGGTGAGGTGAGGTGAGGTGAGGTGAGGTGAGGTGAGGTGAGGTGAGGTGAGGTGAGGTGAGGTGAGGTGAGGTGAGGTGAGGTGAGGTGAGGTGAGGTGAGGTGAGGTGAGGTGAGGTGGGTTTTAACGCCGCTTTTAAGAGTATTTCACTTATATCGCGGCTGCTAGTATTATGGCAGGGAGAAGCCCGCAACGCCCTGTGACTATGCATTGCGGTGAAAACTGCGAGCATCGGCTGGAACTAGCTAACCATGGGTGGTACTTCGCTGAAATTCAGTGTAGCATTGCACCCAAACCTTACTGCAGACAAAGGTGCAGTGCCCCTGGCGGGATTCGAACCCCGGACCTTAAAACATGGAATGATATATATTTGGCAAAGATGACGAAACGTTTATTAGAATATGGTCCGGCTTTTTCTCAACACAGTCTAACATCTCTCTCTCTCTTCATCTCCCTCTCTATCTCTATCTTTATCTCTATCTGTATCTCTCTCTCTCATTTAGTTTGTATACCCCTCCCTTTTCCCCATAATTATTCCCTTACATTGCAAGATTAATTCTTGTTCCCAACATTGTCCTAGATGATTGACATGCGATGCCTCCACTACGTGGTGTCGCAATAATATTGTAAATTAGTGGTACTTCTATGTAAAAACTGATTGTGTTGGAAACAAAGAAAAGAAATCATATTGGTGACAAGAGGTCGATAACTCCCAAGCGTTTTGTTAAATAACAACATCAGATCAGATGGTCAGTATATATAAACTCAAACTCAAGAGAACAAAGAAAATATTCTCCCACGTGTTGTTACCGTTGATTATCAACGCCCTATAAATACTACTGATGAGAGGGCAAATCAATGAGAGCTGATTAAACAGGTGGCTAATAACACTATATATGACTATGCTTGTCATTTCTCTCAACATTCAAGATTGTCAATAAGGTCAGTGCGTCGGTGTGACAGTGCGTCAGTGACTTAGATGTTTGGTTCTATGGTCAGCATCATCCCGAAGTTGATAAAGTCATACTAAGTACTTATTAGGCATTGCAAGTCATTAGGTATGCTAGTTAGACTTACTGATGTCAATCATTGATGACAATGATAAAGGACATGTCTTGTAGTCAGTACTTGTTCGTAAGGACCAGAGAACACAGTTCTTTGAGATCATAACAAAATATATATTTATCGACTGTACACTAATCCAAACTTCATGCAATGACATGCAACGTTTCAGTGTAGAAACAAACGCTGTTATTCTAAAGCCATATAACATGGAAGCCTTAATCTTACCAATTTTTTAAATTTCTTTCACAGAAGTTATATAATTATTGCGATTTGATTAATTGCTTTGTTAGAAAAGTAACGTCACGAGAGTAATGATGTAACGCCAGAATATAATAGTTTGATGGCATTACGTCTATAATGAATGATAAGGTTTGATTTCGACAACCAGATGGAACTCTTAGGAAGAAAATATAGATAGATAATAAATCAACTATTCCATGAGTAACACTTTTTAATAAGTCTGGTGATTTTTTACATGTATTTTCTTAAAAGGCAATGCTGAATAATTGGTGATGGAGGTTTTAGACACAATTGAGTTACGAACATTGAATGAAAGTCTCGACGACATTGAAAGAGGCAGTAGCACGTTTTTTTGCTCAAATAAGTCGATGAAATGTATTTGAAAAATAATTTCTCCAACCGTAAAACACCCTTCTCTCTTCGGAAAATCAAGTTGAAAATGAGTGTACATGGCTAAGTAAAGCCATGGGGATTGTTTTTGTCATTCGAAATAATAAAATGTGTTCACAATAAAATGGCCGCCATGCAATTTTTGCTTTATACGCAAAACCGTTATCACTACTACGGATAATTGGTTTGTGTACTAGGATGTTATACCCTCTAAAGTAAATTTAAATGGCACAAACTATCATTATAAATATGAAATTTGAAAAAAATAATTTTGCAAAAAACGTGCTACTGCCCCTTGAAAGTGTGGTATGACAAAATGGCAAAACATTTGAGGGTTGTGTTTAAATTGATCAACACTAGAGTGGACAGTTGATAACTTAGATTGCAAAGGATTCGTCAAAACATGTTTTTGTATCAGATATTTTACTTATTCAAACTTATGTAATCCTGAAGATGATAACCGTATACATTATGCATTATATGTATATGTATACATCAGACAATGAAGAAACAAGACGTATGTAAATACATACGAAATCCGTAACCTAAGTGGAACGTTATATAACGGGAGTGACCTGAGGTTGTTTTGTGAAAAGGTGAGGTTGGGTGGGGGAGATGGGTTTAATGCCGCATTCAAGTGTATTGTTTTGTGAAAAGAGTTGTTATACAGGTTTATTGTTATAGATTAGAACAGTGAGTGAAATTCTGGAGATTGGTCTGCAAATAATATTCATGGATTTACAACTTCTTTATTCTGGATAGGTGATATTGCATCATTGGCTCTAATGTCATTGCCAAGCATTTCAACGCCGTCGCAACCTGCAACGACGCCTAAGCAGAATAACTAATGTTCATGTCAATAAATATTGTCTTCATTCTTACATCTAGGTAACAACAGAGAGTATAATTTCGATATGCTTAGATTCATACATTCTCCTGTCAACATATCCACTATCACTGCTCTGATTTTCCTCCTGGACACAACAACAATCAAAGTATCCAGGCAACTGGAGGAAGTTTCTGTCTCAACTAATCAAGGGACCAGTCTGTTAGCTCGTCCATCACCATAACAGGTGAAGCTGAGACAATATTAACACATGGAGTAAATGTCACCAACTCTGTAATATACTGTGATATAACCCGCATTCCTCAAAGATTCTATATGAACAAATCAATAAACCATTTTTTAAAGATAATAACATGTCAAGCTGAGACAATATCAACACATTGGAATGAGGTGATTTTATGTTTAACACTGCTGTCAAGGGTTAGTTGTAGCGTGATCCGAAGCGAATATGCTGACCACTGCTTTCTATTGCTCCCTTTAAATTAAATAAATAGTATCAATTCTGTGACGTTAAGGTGACACCTCAGTTCTCTATATAGACCAGTCATTTTACAAAATCATTTGGATACTCTGTGACTTTCAAACAATCTTGGTAAAATGTGTGAATGATACTTTTTTTTGTTATTCTCATGTATGAATATAACAAAAAAGTGAGAATATGAAAAAGAATTAACTGATCAACACACAACATGAGCTGATACAGTGTTCATTTTCATAAACTGTTCGGTTTTGGCTTTTAACTGTGAATTATGATATAGGGTTAACATATCATGTTGTTTCAACTGTGCCATTTGACATTAAATCATTATTTTTTAGTAAAAATCTCATATCGATACTATTGATTGAACCTTAGAAATGTCTGCCCTCGCAATCCTGTTTTGAGATGGAAATTGTCCAAATGGTTTTTAGACTAAAGTAATTATCATATCATATTTATATCTCATTAGATGCCTTACTACTGAAATCGTAGATAAAAACTTGACCTGCATTGGCCCATACCTGTAAGGCTATACTATGTCTTGCCTTGGGCTGTAATCACTCAGTTATCAGTTGTTTTCAGATTACGTTGGAGACTCTGATCCGGTTATTAATAACTAGTGATAAACATAGCCCCAAAGGGGCATTTCTCAAATAAAAAACAAAACTGCATATAACTTGATTCGTCAGTAAATCTTTCTCAGGGTGATGAAACAAGTAGACAGAAATATGTGTTAAGTGATTTAACCCTTAGGCCTATAATCCATACAATTTATAAAATACTAAACATATGTTGAGAGGGCTTACTGATTATTCGTTCTACACTGGACTGAAGTGAGATACACATTTATTACCCATATGCTTCAAAATAACCGCAGTTAATATTAATGACATGAGCACATGTAACCATATCACCTTTGCATAGCAACCATTGTTTCACCGCAACTTCCCGTCTTTCGTCATATGTGACAGCATAAAACGATTGTACCGCATGTCACTGTAGCTTGCCATCACAAGAGAAGTGGGCCTGACCATTTCTACATTAATCAAACGGAACAGAATGGGTAATGAAGAAATGATTACACACAAAAGAGTATCACGCGATGTTTATGAAACTCAAGCAAATATACGTGTAGCCTTTGATCTCACTCGAGCTATATAGAAAGACACAATTGTTTCGAAAAGTCGCATAACACTTCCTTGAGTAATATTCTCTATGTATTTGTTCAATGATTTTAATATTGTTATATTATCCGATGGCATCGGTCGGAGGAAAGTTTCAGTTGCTGTTTCAGATGAAAAACATAATATCATTTAAAACCGTGGGTTGAGAATAAGTTGATTCTCAAGGTTATCAAACATTGCAGTAAAGACCTACATATTATTATATGGGTACTTTTAACCTTTAGCCTTTAACTCGAATTATTTTGTCAATTATGATTTATGCAGCCAAAGTTGTACACCCATTATTTTCAGAATTAAATGTCATAGTAGAACAAAATTATGATGATATGTGTTTTTCTTTCAGGAAACAAGAGCCTCTCCAAAACGATCTTATAAAATGTCGACGTAATTTGTTACAATGGATTTTCTTTAATGAACACTGCATTTACTTCCGTGTCAAATATTTGGAAAATAATGCATCAATCGTAATCAAATTTACACAAACGTTTCAAATATCTATTCACTTTTCTGTGTTCCAAATATAAGCATATTGCATTACAGTTTTGATATATTTCAACGTCAATCATTTATTGATATCGCGAAACATGGCAGTCAATAAACAGTTTCATTCACCGATTACAAATCAACAAATCTAATAATCAAAATCACTGTGTTAATATTCTGTTTAAAACAAAAGTGAGAACACAGTTTTCCAATTGTCTGTTGAACATTTTATGTAAATATGTTCTTGAAAAGTTGAAAGAAAAAAAAAAAATTTCAGTCGGGTAGCGTTGTCATATTTGTCAACAATGTCACGTGATGAGCTCGACTGTACAACATTGATAATGTGACCAACATGTTTGGGTTTTGTCACTACACTGTAAATTTGCCGATTCAAACACTAGTTGTTCACATAATGAATCAATATAAATTATAATCAAAATGTGAATTTACTAACAGTGATCTCATCGTTACATCCAGGGGCTAGGTGAACTTACGCAAATTTGTCCTGTCATGAACAGAGACTCTACGAACTAGTAAATTAATTATTACAACCACATTATTTAGTTTTTGATCTATTTTTATAAAACTACATCGTTTTTAGTGTCAATTTGTTATATTTTAACAATGAATAACACACGTTGGTTAGATCGATGACCATTTCTAAAAAATAGATACAGCTAGCGCTGGCTTGGCATTCAGATTGATTCGCGTAACAAGAGAAATAGCAGTAAGTTTTCTATGGGGTGCCTTAAAAATGGCCGATATGGGACTGCTATTGACGACACGTTGAATATATTGCTTTATTTGGAAATAAGAATTGGCAAACAATGCACAGATAAATTTGTATTTATTTATGGAAGATTTTGAGATTCTAAAATGTGTAAGTGAAATTCTTTGTTTATTTTCATGGATTTTACAAAAAGTAATCGATTGATGTTTTCATTTGCCGACATTTTAGCACATCTCCGATTATGTTCTAACAGAAATAAATTCAATGCCATTTTGCATGCACTTACTATATAATTTCAACCCTTTGAATCGAACAGGTAACATATTGTATTATGACGTCAAATACGCACCTGCAGGCAGTTTTGTGATTGAAAATACATTAAATGGTTTTAATTCATCATTTCGCTTTATATCAAGCCTGCAGCAGGAACCTCTTTAGTAGACCACATTCCTGACTGAAGTTGTAGCATTGAAACCAAGTTATGATTTGGTATCAATTATGTGTGTGAGGTGAGGTGAGTTGGGGTTTAACGCCACTTTCAAGAGTATTTCACTTATGTTGCAGCTGCTAGTATTAAGCAAAACCTCTTGATCTGACCCCGAACTTGCTAACCAGTGCGCTATCCTGTCCCCTGTAGCACTGGAACGAAGTTATGATTTGGTAATAAGTATGTGATTAAAAATGTTAAAGGCTATTATGTTCATCTCCTTGATTGTTATGTTCTTATTGGACATTTGGAAGTGAGTACCTAATAGGGAACAATCAATACAACTCTGAAGTCTGCAATTATTGTCTTCACCTCAGTAGCTTAGTAATCAAGTAGCGCAGACTAACATTCGACTGTCAACTTAATTCACAATATTTCCAGGGCACCATCACACCATAAGACCCCAACTTGTAAGCTTTCAATGATATTCCTGGTAGGTAACCCTTGTGTATTTATTTGGGGTATCAATTTCCTAGTTTTGAAAATATTTAATAACATTTTGAATTAAACGTACGAGGTACAATAATGATAACCCTATGCAAGCAATTCCTTCTCACAATACTAGCTGAGGATATTCTGGTCACTTAAAATCAATCCACGTTCTTTGGACAAACTTGGTACCAAGCTGTTATCAATGATGTGAGAGAGTGTCTCGTTTGCTCCTTAAATCTTCTCCAATGTATTGACGTTTTACAGCTTAGCACAATATAATATAATGGGAGCCCCCCAGCACATGCTATCATTGATCCTACACAAACAGTACAATAACCTATACATAATCCTCACACAAATCCGCTTTATAAGGTCTGCATCAAACTATATCAAAGTCTTCTTAAATTTGAATATACTGACAAACTGACCTACTGGTTGTCACTTACATAAATCATAGCAGGTCACATCTGCAGTGAGTTGTTATAATCGCTTAATCTGATTATATCAGCAGGAGTAGAAGTATTCACCTGTGATGCCTGAACAACTTCAGCTTACAATTCATATCACTCTAAATCAATGAAAATGAAGTCTACATTGTACAACCAATGTTGACTATTTTGTTTGTCTACAATTTATTGAAATGTTGCTGTATTCGCGAATCTGAAGAGGCAAAGTCTATCAAAACATTGTAAAGAGTGCAATCCCAAAAATAATTCTTAGATCTGATTCGATCACTGTTTAAATGTCCCTGCTGGGTACTGATAGCAACATCCATTTGGAACTACAGCGAACCCTTTCCTATCGAAATTAACCGTATCACTGTATAAAGTTCAGCTTTTGAAATTATTCGTTTTTAGTCCGTCAGTTCATATGGGCACTGCACATTTTAACAAAATTAGCAATTATTTTCATCTATATTAACGTCATATCTGGTACCAAGAACATTCTCAGGACGAGCATCTTTCGGAATCACAGCTACAGTTATGACAAAAGTCAATGTGTGTATCTCCTTGGTATCTGTGTGTATCATCTCTACAGTTATCCTCGAACTAGTAGTTGACAAGATGGACCCTTTCACATGACTTATTTTTCCATACATCTCTGTTCGACTCATCTCATACATGTTCTTCTTCACGTCAGAGAATGAGTGATCGATGCATTTATGTAAGCCCAGGTCATCCTTGAACTAATCCACAACCCTAACCTAAATGCATATGGAAGAGTATTAGTTCTCTACAGCGGACAACAAGTTGACACACCCCCAACATCTTCATCTGAAGCTATCTGAAGCTATCCCGCCGAACTATTTTGGTTTATGATTCAAGAATTTAAGAAACATAAAACAGAATAAATTCAGACGTCAGCTTGTCGATAGCATTTATACTACATGTTAACTTGTACCTTTCAAACCGTTTTAAGCCAGTGAACAAACACATTATGAAATATATGTCTTAAATGAACTATAGTAAAGCTCATTGGGATATCAATGCTGTCTTGAATGTACAATGATCTTGAAAATTATCATTTCAACATCAGATAGCAGTTTTCATTTTGGTTCATTTTATACTGTGTACACTTCATCATCGCAAATTGAGAATCCAAAGCGAGAGTTACTGACTTACAAAAGAACACTAGTGTTAACTTGAATTCCAGGCTTTTCCGGTGTTTTCATTACGTAAATAGGATGTGTTTTCAATACCCACAGCCACTTATGTGCACACCAGAATGACATAATGTGAACCATAATCTGAATCTGTGTCCTGTGCTTTGAGACCATAAAACAGCCAACAGCTTCAGAATGAGAAAGAAGCACTTCAAACCATCCACTCGGAAAGTAGGAGTTTGGAGCTTAGCAACTGGTATGTAGTGGGCTCTACTCTTGAGTACAATATGACAGCATTGCAAGAACTCTTATCTTGGAGAAGTTCCTGAAGTATTTGAAGACATAAAGAATCACTTAATACCATTGTCCTTTTCTTTAAAACTAGAATCAGATTCAGGAATAACAAAAAAATGGTGATTTTTAAACAGTATTTGCCCTTTAGAAACAAATATTCTTAATGTTCTACCTAAATATTCATCAACGTTATATTTCCTTCTTTTGGTGCTGTCAGATATAGAATAGAAAAAGATATTTCCTTTAGCAATTGTACTGCTGACAAATTCTATCAGTCATGGATGCTGTATCATATTTTCTTTTCTTCAGAAGAGCAGCACCAGTAATGTACATTAACTCATTTTGAATATCACATAAGAATAATATTCTTGTATTTTGTATTGCACATTTAAGGGGATTTTTTAAATTTGTATCTGAATGTGCGCGCGCGCGTGTGTGTGTGTGTGTGTCTGTGTGTGAGTGAGTGAGTGTTGTATATATGTAGAAAATCCCACTCCCTTAAAACCTATTTATACAAGTGACCGCCATTTGCCAGGAATGGAAGTCGATTTTATGTAACAGGGGTGGATGAATAAAACTGTTACAAAAACTAAACAAAAACAAAACAAAAAAAGTGTTGTTTATCTGAAATTATAAATGTATGAATGACCTAAAGAAGCAAATTTATGTTGATGCTTTTACAACAAAAAAAGCTTTATGCTTGAGTAGACAACGTTGAATTACGTTACAAACTTAATCTTCTTGCTGAATAAGATATGAATTTGTTCTTTCTGAAAATAATGTTACAATGCACATAAACTATATTTGATTAAGCCATTACAGAGTTGTGGTTTACCTTTTATTTTTAGACTGTCACTAACTGATTTAAGTGATTTTCAAAGAATGTTAAACATTTTAAAAAGGCCTTAGATAACCAATATGTCAAAAACTGTGACATAATGTGAGAATAGCCTGTACATATATCTCTGTACGATGTTCTTACACATGTATGTTTATATAAAACAATCTGTGTGCTCTTTCCAATTCAAAGAATAAAGCTACCTCTCTCTAATGCCTGATAAACTAACATTCAGACTATTTATGTGACATTGGACCAACAATTTACTTCCCTGGCAGACAATAGATCAGATATAGATTTGGAGGAAGTCCCAGCTGAGCTTCTCACGTCTTCTCTGATTGGGTAGAATCTTGAAACAAATAATTCCTTTCCAGTATATGTCATTCCACCTGTTGTTTGGAAAGCCGCACTGCTTTCAAAAATGCAGTTCCTGTTTTATATAACCGCTGAAATGTGTGAGAGTCACTTATACCCTGACATGGATAAACAACATGGCTAGAACATGTAACTTAAGGACATACCCTACCCAGAAATAATTGAAAATTGGCATATAGGTGATTTTAAGAATGCGCATTTGAAAAATCCAATAAAAAGAGGGGTCACCGTGCTCGTTTTCGAGTGAATTGGACTTTTAAAATGCCCTTTACAAAAATACAAAATAATGGTTTTCCCGGCAAATTTTTTAAAATACGCTAAACAGATGCAATTTTTCATATTAATTTGTTGGAAGCGATGCATATCTCGATATATTTACAAACATATTTTTCAAATTTTAGATTTGATTAATTAATTTTCACAATAATAGGAACACGGATTTTCGTTTTTTTACCCTAAAATTTTATAAATTGCACTAAAATATAAATTTCTGGAATTAACATTTTTTAAAAAAATCTCATATATGTTTCTGACGATATATGAAATAAAAATACAACGAAAAATGAGGGGGGTCACCATGTAAAAACCGATGACTTTATAACTTTTAAAATAGAAATCGGCAATGATGAAAACGCTCGATCCGTGACTGAGGCCGTGAAAAGGGGGAGGGAGCCAGTGACAGTGTTGAATGACAGCTTGTGAAGAAGGGAAATATACATGGATAAATATATGCAAATGTATAAATATTTGAATATATCTTTGAATATTTAATTACATTAAAGTTAAAAAGGAAGTTTTTTTTCACCGTTTTTGAAATCAAACAATTTGGTCTTGTGCTGATGTTGTGTATGGAATTGACTGAACAATAACACGACGTGAGAAGGACGAAATATAACCTTAGAAATAAACTGAAAATGTTATCATTTCGGCAAGATTACTCGATAAATTACCAATATTTGTTTATATTTTGGCCTCATTACATCTTATTTGCCGACTTAACAAATCATTGTCATTGCGATTATGATGAATTATCATTTCCGGTCAGACTTGCTTAGATCTGCGGAATCGTCCAGTAGGCTCCTGAAGCGAGTAATAAGTTGTACCTCGCTGATCCTTCACTTATTAATTATTCGATAATGTTTGTTTACAATGTGGGGTCCAAATCCCCAATGTGTTAGACCACTGATATGGGTCCATCACTGCGTAAAACGATTGATATTTTCAGTGAATAGAGGACGTAGAAAGTCTACATTATACAGTACTGTTTCCGTGTCAGCGATTGACCGAACCATTCTCCAAAACATTAATTCCTTAATCAAACACCAACTCTGCTTAGCCATATGGTTAGATACTTGTCATTGCTCAGGTTACGAGTGTTAATTCTCTCCCCCAACAGGATTTGGTGACAATAATGTGCATTAGGCCTAATGACGAAGAAATCGAGAGTCATTTTGGAAAACCTAGCAGAATTGCCAGAAAATAAAACGCTAGTACTACACTATATCGACATCACACGTATGTACTGTAAATTTATTGTAAACAAACTTTGTCATAAAATATCTTTTTAAACTTAAAATTAGTGTTTGAATTGTTTTCATCTCATTTCACTGAATAGAAATGTAAATCCTTGATTTTTTAAAGAAAGAGCTTTTGAAAAGAGCTTGAAAGGCGCAGATTACAAACAGATGGACACTGTGCTTTGTTCAAGAGGTTGGCAGGTAACATATATTGGATATATAGCTGCTTACATTTGGTTGTTCCGTATTTCATCATTAAAAACTCAATTACCCAAAATAATTGAATAATGAATGAAGGTGGGGTTGAACAGCAATGCCATTCTGGCTATAAATTGCAGCGAAACCTGCGATTATCGGCTCAAACTACCAAACCATGGCTGGTACTGCACTGAACCCAAAACTGTTCTTCACAGCGGACAAAGTTGTCAAGGCCCTGGCACGATTCGAACCCCGGTTCTCTCGAACATAAGCTGAATGTGCTTAACACTTATCCCGCCCCTGAATAATGATAAAGAAACAAAACACATATTCGTTGATCAATATTATATATTGGGCTATTTATTTCCAATTAATTTCAATCCATTGATATAAACAAATAATACATTCATGATAATAATGTATCAAATCATTATTTACATTTTCAACTATTTGATACACACATTCCAACACACACTATTGCACAATGCCTCTTAAAAAAAAATAGAAGTAATTCTGTGAAAAAAAAAATTCACAAAGTTTGGACTAATTAATTCATCAATGATTTTCTGCAAAATTATGAATTAATTGTGTTCACATTGTGAATACAAAAAACAAGTGTGGTCTAAGGTTCAATGTTGTGGAGTGGGGTAAAATATGAAGTTTTCATAACTCATTTGCATAATGAGGGTATGAAACATACAAAAGGCAGATAAATACATCATAGTGACTACATATATCAAGTTTCGTAACATTTGATCACTTAATGTCCCAGTTATGATCGAACAAAAACATGACAGATGGAAACAAGGACATCGCTGATGCTATACCACGTCTACTCTGTAGTGATGTATATAATTACCAATAATCATGGGCTTTGTAGCTCATCAGGATTCTTATTGTTTGAACTTACACAAACCGAAATAAATTGTTTTCAGCTTGTTCTAGAATGTTTCATACAATATGATGAAATAGGTGTTCTTAGTTTGTAACCCCTGTGACCCTATTTGGGGTGATGGGGTCACCAAAACTACAATTAAGAATCTCCATTGGCCAAAGAGTCTGCACACAACTTTTTCAGCTCTCTAGACTTTCGGAACTCGAGAAGAAGATGAAAATAGGTTAAGCACTGCGGTGAAACCTGCGAGCATCGACTGGAACTAGCGAACCATGGGTGGTACTGCACTGAAATTCAGTGTAGCATTGCACCCAAACCTGACTGCGTGTAGAACAGTTCTCTACTGCAGACAAAGTTGCCGTGCCCCTGGCGGGATTCGAACCCCGGACCTCATAATCCGAAGCCGAACGCGCTAACCACTGCGCTATCCCGCCCCCGAAAGTTACTTGAAAAGAAAATGATAAATTCAACAAATGACATCACAGAATTAGATTTTAATTGAAAGTCACATAATAAATTTTAGCCCGAATAAGTTCAAAATACACAATTACGCCAAAAAATCAAATTTGAAACAGAAGAGATTAATCATTTTTCTGTAATCTATCTGACAACATTTTTTCTTCATATGGAGGGATGGATGGACGGAATAATTGGTATTACTAGATACCCCAAACCGTTGGTCAGGGGTATAATAGCTTAGTTCTTAGGTATTGGACAAAAACTCACACATATTTTGAATTATTTTCTTTGATTTTGTAACCCGTACTTTACCATTTGTTGTTTCACCAAAAAGTGAACAAATTCCGGCATCTCCACCTCTTCTATAGGCTGAACATAGATCACTATAGCTCAAGCCACTGCTGGCTATTTTATCCAACATTGTCTTGCTAACAACACCCCTCATGGGAATCAAAGTCTTCAATAATGTTTTTTTCATTGACATATGAGCAAGTGAATTTAAAGTTAATTCCACAGAGAAACTATGACATTCTAAAATTGGAATTGATGGATTTAAATCTGTCACGAGCATGTTGAGTGAATTAACATCAGCCATGGCATTATGCGCCTCATACCCCCCGCCAATAACATGGTCATATACAACTGATTGTTTGTAGCTTTGAAGACCTGGAAGAAGTGATTTAAATAACGGTAAAGTGTCAACAAATCCATCAACTAGACCACTTACACGGCCATGCAAGTCTAAAGCTTCACATGATTTTATAAAGATTCTAGCATCAAACAACTTCACATTATGGCCTACTAACACACATGAAAAATTATGTTTTGCCAAATAATCCAGGAATGAACACATTGCAAACTTTGGAGACACTGCATGGACAGGGTCAGAACCATGATACATTACATTGTTTCTGACTGAAAGATTTGTTATATTCTGAACTTGTTTGCTGATGTAACCTGATGAAGGCATCACATACTCCATGAAATGTCCAAGTGGACTAGAGGCAGCAACCTGGGTCAGCATCATCTCCTATAAAACCAAAAAAGAGTTACTACAGGAATTATCATTTGGGTCAAATAAAATTCATTTCTTACTATGAACAGTTATCATAACCTGCATAGGTAGGTTATTGTAAAATGATGATATCAACAGATTATCTATTTTCAGCATATCAGGCTTATGGCACATTGTAACATGATTTCGATGAATCCTTGATTCTGATTGGTTGATTTGCCTATGTTGAATTACAATGAATACCCGCAAATTACTTCGGGGAATCACAATATCGATAAATAGTTGCTTTTGTAAAATTTCCGGGATTCATTGTTATTCAACACTCGCAAATTTCCGGCTAAATTTGCGGGTGTTGAATAACACTGAACCCCGGAAATTTTACAAACGCAACTATTTATCTTATAATTGGCTGTTGTCCATAAACTGTCCTTATTTCATATTTATGACTTCCTCTCCAGTACGGATACACTCTCAAAGCTTAAATTTTGTGGAGAGGTACTTCAAAGTTTCAGAAAAACAAAAAAAACAACTTTCTAACATGGAGACTTACGTTTGCTTCTTTGGTCCTGATCAACCCCCACCCAACCTGATAGTCGCTAAATGTGACATCATAAAACCATGACTCAAGGAATAATCAATAAAAACATATTTCTAACATGGAGACTTACGTTTGCTTCTTTGGTCCTGATCAACCCCCACCCAACCTGATAGTCGCTAAATGTGACATCATAAAACCATGACTCAAGGAATAATCAATAAAAAACATATTTTAGGCCACCATAGTTTTACTAAGATTTACTGACTGCGAAAAATGAGTTTTTCATGAAATAACTTACCAAATCCGGTAGTTTCCTAATCAAAAACCACTAGTGGCTTATTCATCAATCCTATAGGTACGGGGTCAGGTTTCTGTACCGGAGCCTGGATAAGGGTGACATCGGGCAAGTCTGGAATGAAACACATACTTTATTCCTAAACTTTGGGTAAATGACAGTATATCAACAGATTCAACACTGAGATTAGGTGATTGAGGGTTTAATCCAACTTTCAAGAATATTTCATTAATTATTATTGATATTTTCAGTGGTTTAATGTGGCATCTATTGCTTTAATCAGTATGTTGTGTACAGAGTGTAATAACAGCTGCAATAATGTGAGAATGGTTACAATATCATTTTTGCTACACATTGCAGTGAAACCTGCAAGCTTTGGCTGGAATTGGCTAACCATGGGTGGAACTGCGCTCAAATTCAATGTAGCATTGCACCCAAATCTAAATGCTGAGCCATTGGCAAGATTAAAATTGAGAATTAAGATCTAATAATATTAACCCTTTACCATCTGTCAGATTGATCTTTGAAAGGTAGGTATCACCCTCTCGAAACCTCCTTGGTGAAGTTTGCATTCACACGCCGAACCTTTAAGTGGAGACGTCGCCGCTTGCCCTTAACAGACCCTCCTCGATTCCGTAGTCTCTGTACCTGTCTGTCACATAGTGCAGCCCTGTGACTTGTAAACTTGCCTGGTGACACACCAGCAGAGCTATGAACCTAAAACATTGAAATCTTAATCAGACAGGATAGTTTTGTTTGTATTACATCAAATGAATTACAGTTACTTTACGTTATGAGTTCTGATTTTTGAAATATCAAGCAAATACTTCATATATCATTTCTGACTTGATTTTAGGGGGATAAATAATTAATTGGTAATATTTGTGAACAAGTTTTGAAAGTCATTGTTTACCGGTAATTGAATTGAAAAGTATTGTCATTTTCAGACTTTCTAATCACTATGCAGAGTTATTTTAATCATTGAAGTAATGTGTATTCCTTGGCAGACAGTCTAACAACTTACACACTTACTGTGGTAACATATTGATAGCCAATGTTTTTTTGTGACAGCCCAGCTCCTACTCTGAAGCATAGACTGCTCGATTTTCCATAGCATCTCGACTTAGGAGCTTTACTTGCAATTGTGTTGTTGAGGCTCTCGTTGGCTTGTGTGCTCGATAGACACGCAATTTTTTCTGCATGAGGTAAAAAAGCCTGCAGTGTCTGAGCAAGTTGTGTCCTCAGTTGTTTATCTTGGAGTGGCTTTTTGTATGGAAGGGATTTGTACTTATAACCTTGTGGATTTTGTAAATAGCCGCACCAACTAACATTACAGTTGGCATGTTCCCCAAAAGGATGACTACTTAAGGCTAGGATTCCCTGTTTAATCCCCTCAACATCTCCCTGGTTTTGAGCACACATGTACTGGAAATTCTTTTTTATGTACTTCATAACACTTATTGAAAGCTTACTGTTTTTCTTCTGCAATGCATACAGTGAGTTAGAAAATATTTTCTTGATGTGGTTAGCATCTGACCTTTTCTTTATATCTTTACTAACCTCTTTGTGTACCCGAGATATAGTAGTGCTATCCTCATCCCCAACTATTGATCCTATTTGTGGATTATCTCTCATTAAACTCACAACAATATCTGCCTCCATTGCCTTCGAACTCCCTTCCCAATTCTTTCTGCAATCATGCTCAACACTCTTACGGCATTCACACCTTTTACACACTTTTGATCTTATATCATATCCTACTACTTTTCCTGTTTCCACCCCTACCATTGTTACATGACCTGTCAAAGAAAACACAAAAGTCATTATTATTTTTAAAAAACGTTAGATTTTTTTTATCAATATTAGCAAATAATACCACTAACGTTACTGATTAACATCTCCACACGATATCAGTGCTTACTGATTGTCCATTTAGAATAAGGGAAGCATTACAATATTTTGATTTAATGGTTGAGATAAATCGACCAATGAAGTACCTGACAAACTGTTGTATCCTCTACCACTGCCTTGTGTCTGCCACCCACCATCCACACTCACTGTCAGCTTAGCTGATTCTTCAGGGATCTTCATGCTACAAAAAGTTTGTGTCTAAACTGTATACCAACTTTCCTCATTGGATGACATAACATTCATTATATATTAATCTATCAATGAGGACCATCCATTTGCAGAATGTTTCCCAAGTAAAACCAAAACACTCAAAGTTACATACCTATATATGACACTGTCAAACCTGCATACAATCAGGCATATTATGCAAGGTAATGGATTAAACTTAGTTTTAGTAGTAACTAAGTTTAAGTGTTAGTAGCAGTACTTACCTTTCTGCAGTTACTGTGAGTTCCTCCTGAAGTGAGTCGATGACAGACTGTGACGCAACTTCCTCAACACTGCATCCGGCTTCTCTCTCACGTTCTTTCAGGGTCTTCCTCGCCACTGGTGGGATGTTCAATCCAGACAAGAGGTTATTCACTGCTGTTTCCCCAATTCCACAGTGTATCATAGCTGAAATTATTCATTATCATTAGAAATAAATAGATATTGGAAAGTGAACAAAATTACCAATGTTATATTTAGGATCACACTATCTAATCTACAATAGTAAAAATTATTTTTCGAGTCATATGAGGGATTCGAACCCACACCCACATTTTTTGGCCGAAGCTTTGTGCTAGCATCAATATGTACTATACATTGGTAGTGTTATTCTTTTAAAGAGTATACACGTATGTGACATATCATCAAGCAATAGGAACATTGATTAATAAGGACACTATGATTCAAAGCTCTTGTTAAGTAGTTACAATTAAGAAAGTATAACTGTTAACAATGAATCCAAATCAATATCTAACCTGCTGCAAGTTTTATGTTGGCATCCCAAGTTTTGTTGTTTTGCCCATGTGTTTTTCCCATGGCAACTTTATTAAACTGGTTACACATGGGATTGTCACACACAATGTGCAACCAACCACCCAGACGCATGCCTGTCTCGCCAACACAGTTAGACAACCTGTCAAAATACAATACAACAAATTAACTTTAAATATATTATTATTCAATGTATAATTTATATGTCACAATGAATTGATGACGAAGATTTCAATCAATCGGAGCTTGTAAATGGTGAACATTCAACAGAATAATAGATAATACTTTCAATGTTGTTTACAAGATCCGCCCCTGCAGGACCGATACTTTGTTTATATTTGACAACATGTCGAATACATTTGTCATACGTACCTAAGTGGCAACGAACAGTGGTCACAATGGTCGAGTCGATCGGCTAAAGTACCAAGCTCGACAACCCTCCTTCTCTAAATCATCTTCTCCCCCCAACACTTCCTCACGAATGACATGAGAAAGGTCAAGGTCGGGTGAACCAGGAAACGAATCTTCGTTAGCTTTATCACCTATCGGTAATATATTATAAGTGTGGTCACCTAAGGTTTTTTCCGCTTCTGCCTGACAGCATAGATTCAAGTTGTTTAAATCTTTTTCTGGTGATAAGTTTGCCCGATATTCCATGGAAACTGCCCATCATGGACAGTCGATCAGCTGATCGAGTGTGCGTTGTCAACATAAACAGTCGGCAATCGGCTGATGTCGTTATTGTTGAAATTATCGGTATACCCGTTAGTAAACCCCGCAAACATATGTATTAACGGTAATTGCATCACAATGTTATATTAATGCATTCAGTAATCAACGTAATAACGTATTTAATATTATGTCGTAAAGTTTTTTCTCATCGAATTACGATGCGCAAATTCCTGCGCAGATGGCTAGTTTTCATGCGTAGGGTATGTCCTTAAAAGGCACAAGTGCATGCTTTCGTGCTCAAATTTGGTATACTATGTAATTTCAGTCTGTAAATGCTTACTTCACCTTCCTTCACCACCAAGAGTATCCTGGCAAATGGAGGAAGTTTCAATCTGAACTAATCAAGGGACAAGTCTGTTAGCTCGTCCATCATAATAACAGGTGAAGCTGAGACAATATTAACACATGGAGTAAATGTCATCAACTGTGATATAACGCCTCATTCTCAAAGATTATGTATGAACCAATAAATAGACCACTTTGTTAGAAAATATATACTTGTGACACTGAGACAATATTAACAGATGGAAATGGTCGTGTTGTAAGCTGTTGTTACGGTCAGTGCTGGTGATAGTAGCTATTAAAGGTAGTGTCCTCACAAATATAATCATGGTTTACATTGAAATGAGTTTGATTTGAGGTGTAACACTGTTTCAAGAGTATTTCAATTAAACCATAATTGCTTGTGGTATTACAGGGGGCGGATGCATAGCGCTCAAATTGCCATGTTATTGGCGCTACCAACAGTATTACATTTCCTCTAATAAACATTATCTACTACTTAAGGATATCAAATAAACATAACCAAAGGTAAACGAGAAGTAAAGGATCTTACAGGACACCTAATATAAGACATATATAACGTGTAACACATATTGTACTTTGAGTCTGATCTTGTCTGATTATGCTCTTAAATTAACTTGCTTGTAACATTTGTGTGTTTATGGGGGTATCTCGTAAACAGGCAAACAAGCCTAATTTTTGTTATCGATTTCCAATGTTTGGAAATATCAAGATATATTTAAATAAACTGTCAAGGTACAATAATGATATTCCAATGCAAGCAACCCCTACTCACAACACCAGCTGAAGATATTCTGGTCACTTAAAACCACATTCTATGGAAACACGTCTTAACAAGCTGTAATCAATGACAAGAGAGAGCGCCTCGTTTCCTCCTCAAATCTTCTCCGAAGTATTGATGTTTTACAGCTTAGCACAATATAATATAGTGGAAGCCCTCCAGCACATGTTATCATTGATCCTACACAAACAGTCCAATAACACAGACATACTCCTCACACAGATTCGCCTTATACAGTATGCATCACACTAGTTCAAGGTCTTCTTACGTTGGATAAAATACAATAACAAACTGACCTACTGATAGTAACTAACATACATTATAGCAGGTCACATCTGTGGTTAGTTGTTTTAATCACAAAATCTGATTGTATCAGCAGGACTTTATTGCGATGACTATAACCTTTCAAATAATGTAATAAACAAGTTATTTTTTAGAGAATGAATACTTTCAGTATATTAAGATGATCTGGTTCCATCAGATGGACTTAAATTTTAAAAGATTTTTAAAGATTAAAATCATATTGTTGTTTGTGTTTAATTATTTGAATATGACAGCATAATTACATGCGGTATGTCAAAATGCTTCAATCGTGTTTTTTCAGGATACGATACATAGGTTTGGTGAATATTATCAACGTTGTCAAACAAAATAATGCTACTGTGCTATAATGTTATTAATTAAGTATTTCCAGTTACATGTCTGAGGTCCGTTGTATTGGCCCGAGACGCAGTAACTCGGCCAATACGGAAATACTTAATTAATGACAATTTTATCAATTAACTTCTTTTCATTCTATTTGCACAACACTAGACATCTCATATGTATTGAAATAATAATTATTAACAAGATTGGTGAACAAATAGCACGGGTCAAAGTTGTGAAGCGACAGCTTCGGGCTTTCACCAAATGTGCAACTGCGCATGCTCAGACTCATATTGGCCCAGTTTGTCTCGTATTGGCCCATTTTTTCCCGTATTGGCCCAGTTTCCCCGTATTGGCCCAGTTGTCGAATCATATGGTCTAGGCCGTAAATGCTGTATACATGCCATAACATTGATAGTTAATTAATAATGATCAATACATAGTAGCGAGAACATTAATATCGAAATGCATTGTCTGCTAAAAGAAACGCCTACCAGATATCTTATCATATTTCTTTAAAACTAGAAGGAACAGTTTAGGTATATTATAGCATAATGAAGTTGCACAGTGTTTCAGAAGTTGTCATGTCACAACAGAATGGTGAATTGTTGAAATGATAAAAAAATCAGTTTTCAATCAGTGCTTGATCATAACAACATTTGAAACAGATTTTCATACAACCACAATCAACAATACAGGCACGCATTCGCATTAAAGTGGTGATGACGCAACAGATGTATGTGGTTACGATGTGCAAATGAATCAACCGGAAATAGCGTTCTTCATTGGGCCTGGTTTTCATGAATATTGTTGACTCAGATCACTGTTTTTTCCACGATTTAAATGGATTTTCATATATATTGTGGTTTCGGAATAAGGTGGAGATCATCATTTAAGAAATTAGTTCATCTTTCATTTTAAGGAAAATCATGTTGGCCTTTCTTTTGGCCGACAGTGTCCAGCATACGCTACATTTTAAAAGTTAACCATTCCATAATATAAGTTCAGCTCCCTTCTGGGTTTTAGGATTACCCATTTTAGTTCATCAGTCAATAGAAAGCCACTACACATATTACACAAATAGTTATATACTTATCACTTAAATTTACGTCGTATCTGGTACCAAGAACATTCTCATGACCTCCCGGACGTCCTCAACCAAACCAAACAGCTAAGTTGATGACAGTCAACCTACTTCACGATTTCATGTCACTACGTTCTAAAACCCTGTCACATCTGTGTATAATCAGTAAAACAGTTTATCAGCAGGATTCTGGACTTGTGCTCATTTGCTGCTTGGTATTAGCTTAGAGTTTTGCGTTTGCTTGCAACACAAATGCATATCAATATATGTTGACTGATTGAATTTTCTTTAATGCTTGCAAAAACTATTATGAACTTTGATGAAAATATTTCAATGAGAAAAATTTATTTGGAAATTGGGGAAAATTTAGGAGATAAACCTACTGTGTCAGAGACATGTTATACTAGATTGATAGCGAGTAAATTTAAAATTGAAACCGAACGTGTAGCGTAGCTCTGAATTACGTTGAAAAATCCTTTGTGACAACAGCAGCGATTTCGTACAAAAACATTTGTTGTTATACACAAGTCCTCTTTAACAATCTACCAAATGTGTCATTTATTACGGGAATTTTAATTTTGTTTTCCCAACATTCGGGTTCACAAAATCAAGATTCGTATTTCCTGAATTTCGCATTTTTGAAATAACCCTCATAAACATATCACGCGACATTCAAAATGGCTACCGTTTGCCAGCAGCTGTGAATGACGAGCTTGAGGACTTGTAGTTATTAAAATGAAGTGTTCCAGGTGAGGATGGGTAACTGTCTCATTCGGGTAAGGAATGCACATTCTAGTTATACACGTAGGTGTGCAGATGATATGACACATGTATTTCTTATTTTGCAGCAAAACGTTACGCTCGGTTTTCAGATCCGGCTGACCATTGCTTCATTGTTTTTGCTCATTTTCTTAACTGCGTAAGTGTCGCTATTTGAATATCTTGTTACTGACGATGTGTGTCTTGCGATTATATCATTTAATGTAGCTCTAAAACACGCTACAGGAAAGATTAATTTGATTAGTATCAGTTATTTTGATTCCACAAGTAGAGCACACTTGTTCGGATAGATTGTGACGTCACAAGGTAGATGTGTCAATACGGGGTGAAGCAGCGCTAAAATCAGAGGAGGTTCAATCAAGAATTGATCACGTTTGATTTTTCTGCAGAACCAATCAGAATCGAGTATCCATCAATGTCATGGTAGAATGTTTAATAAAGTAAACAATTCTATGACATTATGTGATAATGCCCCATGGCACCGACGTCACCTCAAAATGTCAATGATGTGATGACAACGGCCTGAACAGTGTCAGTGATACATGAATAATATACTAAACTTGGTCCCATACACAAGATGTGTTTCACATTGCCTGATTTGTGCTGTGTGGAATCGATCAAATAATTTTGGAACAATGTGTAATCCTGAATTTCGTGCTTTTCTGACATTTTATTGCACATATAGGACGTGTTTTCAATACCCAAAACCAGTTATGTGCACATGAATGGCACATGAATGATTGAATATGAAATATAATCTGTGTCTGTGTCTTGTGCTCTGGGACCATTCTACAGCAAGCAGCTTCAGAATTAGAGAGAAGCACTACAAAACATCCACTCGGAAGGTAGGAGTTGGGAGCTTAGCAACTGGCATATGGTGTGTTATATTCTTTAGGTCAAGTTGACAGCATGAGAGACTCTCATTTTGGAGTATTTTGGAAGTAGTTGAAGAAGTAAAGAATCACTTAATACCAGTGTCTTTTTCTGAAAACTAAAACAGATTCAGGAATAACAAAAATCAGTGATTGTCGATCAGTTAAATTTGCTCTTTAGAGACAAAACAATATTATGACTTTTCTTGATGTCCTTTCTTAATATCTATCATTGTTTATATTTCCTTCTTTTTGGTGCTTTTATACTACAGTTTAACTTGCACCTTTCAAACCGTTTATAAGCAAGTGAACAAACACATTATGAAATATATTTCATAAATGAACTATAGTAAAGATCATTGGGGAAATCAATGTTATATTGAATGACATGTGTCTTATACAATGATCTTGAAAACTATCATTTCAAAATCAGATAGCAGTTTTCATTTTGGTTTATTTTATACTGTCTACAATTCATCATCGCAAATTGAGAATCCAAAGCAGTTCCAGGCTTTTTCGGTGTTTTCATTATGTAAATAGGATGTGTTTTCAATACCCACAGCAACTTATGTGCACATAAAGAGAATGCTATAACGTGTACCATAATCTGAACCTGTGTGCTGTGCTTTGAGACCATACATCCAACAGCTTCAGAATAAGAAAGATTCTTGAATACCATATGACAGCATGCGAAAACCCTTATCTTAGAGAAGTTCCTGAAGTAGTTGAAGAAGTAAAGAATCACTTAATAGCAGTGTCCATTTCTTTAAAACTAGATTCGGGAATAACAAAAATGGTGATTTTTAAACAGTATTTGCCCTTTAGAGACAAACAACATTCTGAATGTTCTTGATGTCCTACCTAAATATTCATCATCGTTCATATTTCCTTCTTTTGAATGCTAACATGTCTTCCAAAAATTGTTTATCTGAGATTATAAATGTATGGATGGTCTAAAGAAGCAAATGTAAAGCAAAATAAACTATAGTAAAGGTTATTGTAAAAACGAATACTTTAAAAAAAGGTTATCTGGAATAATATGTGGTTTCGACATTGATCTTGAAAACTTAATTTCTTCATCTTATGGCCCATTTCGTTTCATAATCTAAATAAGATATGGATTCGTTATTTCTGAAAATAACGTTACAATGCAAATCAACTATATTTGATTAAGCAATCACAGTTTTTTGGTTTGCCTTATACAAATGTATATTAGATTGTCGCTTACTGATTTAAGTGTTTGAATTTGCTACAAAATAAATTCAAAGAACTTTAAGCATTTTAAAAGGCTTTAGATAATCAATATGTCAAAAACATATTGTGAAAATAGCCTGTTCTTACATATGTACGTTTATATAAAACAATCTGTGTGCACTTTCCAATTCAAAGAATAAAGCTACCTCTCTCTAATGCCTGTTAGAGCACAGTCAGTTGCTTTCGTCCAATCATATGATTGTATTGTGGTCACGTGGAGTACATTTATATCCCGATAGGTGTACGGTTGTCTGGTTGCGTTCGGGTATCATGCTCAAAAATCTGTTTCACAGACTTCCATAAAAACAACAAACAATGTCAACTAATTGTTTTATTGTTGTGCATAATACACAATTAAACACTTATTACATCGACAAATGCTATGGTGTGTTCCCTTTCCGAAAGGAAATAGTCGCTTCCGTCGATGGGGGTCTTCAATGTTAAGGAGCTTGATATTCCTAAACAAAATAATAAGAGCATGTAAATATTACAAATGATGTGAGGTCAATTGGGATTTTCCAAGTGCATTTCATTTATATCACAAGTAAGTGAAACAATGACAAGCATCAAACCATGTTACCAATGTTTTATATTTTTTCAACCACAATATAAAAAATAAAATTCAGCAGTTATATAGAACGACATAACAAATGAGAAGAAAGTGATGTACAAATTTAGTGCTCACAGTGCTGATGATGACGTCAATGTTCCTAACATTTGCATATGAAAATGAGAAATGTCAATGTTTAGCATGCTGTGTTCGAGAGAATGTTTCCTAAATTTGTTGACAATTCATTTGAAATATATTCAATTTAAGATATTTTCTTGACGACTCAAGCATTTGACTGTGCCTTAAGATAGATAGAGAACTTGTGGCAGTACATTATCGGAATATAAATGTACGGGTTTGAGAGGGTTAGGATCGGCTTACGCCTCGCCCAACCCTCTCAAACCCGTACATTTATATCCCGATAATGCCCTACCCTCTCAAACCTGTACATTTATATTCCGATAATGTACTGCTACTCGTCCTCTATCTATTACTTAAACAAATATTCAGACTATTTATGGGGCATTGGACGAACAAGTTACTCTCCAGGCAGACAATAGATCAGACACAGATTTGGAAGAGGTCCCAGCCGAGCTTCTCACATCTTCTCTGATTGGTTAGAATCTTGAAACAAATGATTCTTTTCCAGTATTTGTCATTCCACCTGTTGTTTGGAAAGCCACACTGCTTTCAAAAATGCAGATCCTGTTTTATATAACCGCTGACATGTGTGAGAGTCACTTATACCTCGACATGGATAAACAACCTGCTTAGATCATGTAACTTAAAAGGCACAAGTGCATGCTTTCGTGCTTAAATTTGTTATAGGGGTAATTTTAGTTTGTAAACGCTTACTTCACCTTCCTTCACCACCAAGAGGATCCAGGCAACTGGAGGAGGTGAGGTGAGGTGAGTTGGGGATTAACGCCGCTTTCAAGAGTACTATACTTATATCGCGGCTGCTAGAATTATTGCAGGGAGAAAGCCTGCAGCGCCATGTGGATATGCGTTGCGGTGAAACCTGCGAGCATCGGCTGGAACTAGCGAACCATGGATAGTACTACGCTGAGATTCAGTGTAGCAATGCACCCAAACCTTACTGTGTGTAGAACAGTTCTCTACTGCAGACAAAGTTGCCGTACCCCTGGCGGGATTCAAACCCCGGACCTCTTGTTCCGAAGACGAACGTGCTAACCACTGCGCTATCCCGACCCCACAAGTTTTAGTCTCAACTAATCAAGGGACCAGTCTGTTAGCTCGTCCATCATAATAACAGGTGAAGCTGAGACAATATTAACACATGGAGTAAATGTCACCAACTCTGTACTATATTGTGATATAACTCCTAATTTCTCAAAGATTGTATATGAACCAATCAATAAACCACTTTGTTATAACATAATTACTTATGACACTGAGACAATATTAACACATTTAAATGGTCGTGTGGTAAGCTGCTGGTACTGTCAGTGCTGATGATAGTTTTTCTCTGAGGGTATGGGTTCGAATCCCGCATGGACCCGAAAAAGTACAAGAACTATTGAAGGCAGTGTTATGCCAAATATACAATGTAATAATGTTATACATTGAAATGACTTTGATTTGAGGTTAAGCACTGCTTTCAAGAGTATTACAATTACACCACGACTGCTAGTTGTATTGATGGGAGAAAACCTGCAACACCATGGTGGTTAAGGATTGTCATGATAGATGCGATCATCTGCTGGAACTAGCGAACCATGGCTGGTATTGTGCTGAAATTCAGTGTAGCATTCAAACCATACTGTATGTAGAACAGTTCTCTACAGCAGACACAGTTGCCGAGCATGATCTGAATCGTTATACGAAGCAAATGTTCAAAGTATTGCGTTATCCTGCTCTCTTAACACATTGGGTAAACATGATAAATGCTATAACATTAATGGAGATATTAGCTCACTTTTCAAAGTCTCTGTAAGGACCAGTCATTTAACCAAATCTGCTGCATTTTTCATAATCATAGACCTTGTATTTCAATATAAACTGCCTTGGTAAGGTTTGTGAGAATGCATAGCAGTTTTTATTATTATTCTCATGTATGTTTATATTGATAAAATGAACTGAAATCACTTTTGTTCAACTATTTTCTCCTAAAATGTAGCGGTTATAAGCTGTTTTAATTCATCAGAATTATGAATAAACCGTTCTTGTGTGGCATTCTTGAAATAGTGAAAAAACAGATTCTAATATATGATAAAACTGATCTAGAACTATAATATATCAAGTATTGAAAAGCAACTACCGCGCTGTAATATTGATCTACAATTGTTAACAACATGGGAAAAGAACATTTCATGATGCTCGAATACCTGCTAATACAATGCAATTACCTGATCAACACAAAACGTGAACTGGAAAAAAAAGATTATCTGAGCTTGGTTTTGGCTTTCAGCTGTGAATTATGATATAGGGTTAACCTTTAATGTTGATACAGCTGTGCTATTTAACATAAAATCATTACATTGTAGCTTTATCGCACAGAACCAAAAATGGTTGAATCCGCTTGCCGGCTCCGGATCCTTCTGGATTTTACAAAAAAGGAAGAATACATCAAGCGGATTCGACAACTTTTAGTCCTGTGTCGATATTATTGATTGAACCTAAGTATATGTCTGCCCTCGCGATCCTGTTCTAAGATTCAAGTTGTCAAAATGTTTGTTTGAGCCTAAAGTACTCCTCATAATATTTTCATATCCCATTTGATGCCTCACTACTGAATTCGTAGACAAAATCATGACCTGCATTAATCTGCACCTATAAGGTTATAATCTGCCTTGCCTTGGACTGTAATCAAGTAGTTACGAGTTATTTTGTGGGGGGAAAGAAGTTGATTCTCAAGGCAGTCATAAAATTACAATAAAGACTGATATATCATTAAATGGGGAGTTGTAAATCGGCCATATTCTTGGCTGTATGACCCTTTAGTTTTGACGCCTCTATACAGTAACTTCACTTGTAATCAAAAGCTTCCAACATATTATAGATCAGGAAAACTGAACAGTGTTGGTTGATTTTAAATATATCATATTTGTAATGAAAAAGAAATGTGTTTAGAATCTAGCTATGTGAATCTCCTCTGCTTCCTGATAACCACAAGTAATATCTTCACCACAGGAACTAATTGTTCAATTAGAGCAGACTAACTGTGGACTATCAACTTAATACATAATCGACCCTGGGCCTCAAGGGGACACTTACGAATAAACTATTGAATGGAACTCATTTAGTGTAGCTTGATGATGAAATTGGCTGTTTACAAGCTGCCACCTGCATATCTTAATGTTAAAGGTTTATGATGTGATCAGCGTTATTTACTCACACTGATAACAGAACCTCTTACGTGTACAATTACCCCGACACAACTGATGGTGCCCCCTCTCGGAATCAAAAATATAATATAGAAATGGCATGGCATTTGCATAGTGCTCAAATCTCCATGTTATTGTCGCTACCAACATGATTACATTCCTCTAATTAACATTATATACTACTTAAGGATATCAAATAAACATAATCAAAGGTAAACGTTAACGATCTTACAAGACATCTAATATAAGACATACATAACATAAAACATATATTGTACTTTCAGCCTGATCTACTGTTTATTTTGCCATGCCATTCAAACACAAAACCTAACCATTAAATTATGCTCTCAATAAATTTACTTGCTTGTAACATGTGTGAGTTTATGGGGGTCTCTCGTAAAAAGGCAAACAAGCCTAATTTTTTTTTATCGATTTCCAATGTTTCAAAATATCAGGACATATTTAAGTAAACTGTCAAGGTACAATAATGATATCCAAATGCAAGCAACCCCTACTCACAATACCAGCTGAATATATTCTGGTCACTTAAAACCAAGTTCTTTGGAAAAACGTCTTAACAAGCTGTAATCAATGACAAGAGAGGGCGCCTCGTTTCCTCGTTAAATCTTCTCCAAAGTATTGATGTTTTACAGCTTAGCACAATATAATTTAGTGGAAGCCCTCAAGCACAGTTTATCATTGATCCTACACAAACAGTCCAATAACACAGACATAATCCTCACACAGATTCGCCTTATACAGTATGCATCACACTAGTTCAAGGTCTTCTTATGTTGGGTGAAATACAATGACAAACTGACCTACTGATAGTCACTAACATAAATTATAGCAGGTCACACCTGTGGTGAGTTCTTTTAATCACATAATCTGATTGTATCAGCATGACCTTTTGGCGATGACTATAACCTTTCAAATATTGTAATAAACAAGTTAGAGTAGAGAATGAATAAGCTTATAAATTAAGAGTCGTGTATCATTTCTCTATAGGATAACATCGCTGTTTAGGTAGTTTAAGTTGTTCTGGTTCCATCAGATGGACTTAAAGATTAAAATCATATTGTTGTTTTGTTTAATTATTTGAATATGACAGTATAATTACATGTGGTATATCAAAATGCTTCAATCATGTTTTTTCAGGATACGATAAATAGGTTTGGTGAACATTATCACATTGTAAAACAAAATAATCATGCTGTGCTGATCAATACATAGTAGCGAGAACATTGATCTCGACATGCATTGTCTGCTAAAAGAACAGCCTACCAGATATCTTATCTTATTTCCTTAAAACTAGAAGGAACAGTTTAGGTATATTATAGCATTATGAAGTTGCACCATGTTTGCATAATTTATTTAAATTTCAGAAGTTGTCTTGTCACAAAAGAATGGTGGATTGTTGAAATGATACAACATTTTTTTTTCAGTTTTCAATCAGGGCTTGATCATAAAAACATTTGAAAAATATTTTCATACAACCACAATCAACAATACATGCCGGCATTCGCATTAAAATGGTGATGACGCAACAGATGTATGTGGTTACGATGTGCAAATGAATCAACCGGAAATAGCTTCTACATTGGGCCTGGTTTTCATGTATATTATTGACTCGGATCACTGTTTTTCCACGACTTCAATGGACTTTCATAGATATTGTTGTTTCAGAATAACGTGGAGATCGCCATTAATACCATTCAAGAAATTATTTCATCTTTCATTTTAAGAAAAATGAAGCAGGCCTTTCTTTTGGCCGAAAGTGTACAGTATACCCTACATTTTAAAAGTTAACCATTCCATTATATAAGTTCAGCTTCTCCTCTGGGTTTTAAAATTACCCATTTTAGTTCATCAGTCAATATAAAGCCACTACACATATTACAAATTAGTCATATACTTATCACTTATATTTACGTCGTATCTGGTACAAGGACATTCTCATGACGTCCCGGACGTCCTCGGCCACACCAAACAGCTAAGTTGGTGACAGTCAACCTACTTCACGAGTTCATGTCACTACGTTGTAATACCCTGTCACATCTGTGTATCAACAGTAAAAAAGTTTATCAGCAGGATTCTGGGCTTGTGTTCATTTGCTGCTGGGTATTAGCTTAGAGTTTTGTGTTTGCTTGCAACACAAACGCATATCAATATCTGTTGACTGATTGAATTTTCTTTAATGCTTGCAAAAAAACTATAAACTTTGATCAACATATTTCAATGACAAAAATAAATTGGGAAATTGGGGGAAGATGTTTAATAAAATAGACAATACTATGACATTATGTGATAATTTTCCATGCCACCGACGTCACCTCAAAATGTCAAATGTCTGCTGCGTGAAATCGATCAAACAATTTTTTAACAATGTGTAATCTTGAATTTTGTGACGTTTCATTGCATATATAGGATGTGTTTTCAATACCAAAAGCCAGTTATGTGTACATGAATGATTTAATGTGAAATGTAATCTGAACCTTCAGAATTAGCGAGAAGCACTACAAAACATCCACTCGGAAGGTAGGAGTTGGGAGCTTAGCAACTGGTATGTAGTGGGCTCATGTGGTGAGGTATATTCTTCAGTTCAAGTTGACAGCATGCGACAACCCTTATCTTGGAGAGGTTCTTTAAGTAGTTAACGAAGTAAAGTATCACTTAATACCAGTGTCCTTTTCTTTAAAACTTGAAACAGATTCGAGAATAACAAAAATCAGTGATTGTTAATCAGTAAAATTTGCTCTTTAGATACAAAACAATAAAATGAATTTATTTGATGTCCTTCCTAAATATTCATCATCGTTTATACAGTCTGATTAAAATATTTGGTTTTCCGAGGACTAAATATTTCAAAATAGTGCAACTACCGGGATACGAACTCATATCGTTCAGGGGTGTCCACGCCAAACCGTCTGAAAACAGCTCGTAGACTTCCGTGTTCTGACGCAATTCACTTAACCAATCACAAGACGTCCAATAAAAGCTTTCGGTGCGAGAAGCTAGGGGCCGATAACTCCAAACAGCTCTCATGTCGTCTGTTCCGAATGCTTTCAAAACAGAGACCGTTTAAAAACTATGATGTGATTGGCCAGCTATTTTACTGGGCTTTGGCTGCGCTAAACTGGTATGGAACACGCCCCTATACGGGGTGTTCTCAGACCTTGTGGCGAGGAATCTACATAACCTGCTCGTATCCCGGTAGATACATTATTTTGCAGTTTGTTCCCCTCGGAACAATGTCGTTTTTATCAGACTGTTGTTTATATTACCTGCTATTGGTGCTAACACGTATTCAGAAGTGTTGTTTATCTTAGATTATAAATGTATATATGATCCAAAGAAGCAAACGTAAAGAAGAATGAACTTAAAGCTGAATACCAAAGCTCATTGGAGAAACGAAATTTTAAAATTTATCTGGAATAACATGTGGCTTAGACAATGATCTTGAAAACGATCATTTCTACATCAGATGGCTGTTTTCAATAGTGCGTTAATTTTCCTTAAGTGCATTGAAAGCACCTTAAGTGTATTCCTAATCTCTTGATGCTTTTACCAAAAAACAAGCTTTATGCTCGAGCAGAGAACGTTGAATTACATCACAAACTTTATTCGCCTAATAAGATATGAATTATTTCTGAAAATAACGTGACAATGCACAGCAACTATATCTTATTCACCCATTACATATTTTTGTTATATGAAAGTGTGGCTACCTGATGTTAGTGTGATTTTGATATTGGTACAATATAAATTCAAAGAACGTTTAACATTTTTAATATGTTGAGAATGACCTGAATCTATGTATGATATCCTTATGTATGTATGGATGTCTATATAAGTTAAGCTATGATGTGTTCACTTTATGGGAAAATGTGCTCTCAATAAGTCTTGATAAACTAACATCCAGACTGTTTATGTGACAATGAAGAACAAACTTACTTTCCTGTCAGACCCTTCAGATAGATCAGATACAGATTTGGAGAGCAGAGCTTCCCACGTCTCCTCTGATTGGGAATAATCTGGAAACAATTGATTCCTCAGCAGTATATGTCAATCCATCGGTTTAATGGACAGATGCACTTGTTTCACAATTTCAGTTTCTGTTTTATATCACCTCATTGCGCTTTTAAAAAGTGTTTCAACTGACAATTCTAAAGAAATATAAATAATAAAACTAATCAGATAAACATAAACAATAAATGAGGGATGATATCTTTAAGAATCACTCATTTTAATTATATGAAGACTACCAAGGATCCATACCAATAGCTTTCCATACTGTTATCTCATAACTGTATTGTTATTTCTACCAGTAGTATATATACATATATATTTGTAGCGATGAATCTATGTCTAATTTGTGTAAGGAATTAGGAATTTAGTTTAAAACCTTCCTTTCGAGTCAATCATGAGTGTACTGGGAATATTCCATTGATACATTTTGGTCACGTTGTATTAATCAACAAAGTATCCCTTTATAAGGCATATATCAACCTATTTTAGAAAAAGAGTGTTCCACAGAAGTGTAAGGCAAAACATTACCCGATTGCCTCATGGTATGACAATAAACTCTGCTCAGGCTAACGCCCTCACGAGTTTATATGCCATAACCGCTCGTCATTATTTACTACTGAATCGTATCTGAATCTGAATGTGAAATAAAACATGATTTTCCTACTGTACACCTCATAAGTTGGTTATATATACAATCCGAGTTTATGAGGAAAGTTTATAAAGTATACGTTGTTAGAGTTATGTCATGAGTCACAGTTTAAACATTTGGAAAATAGGCGCTAGCTTCAGAAAAAGGGTCGGAGATATCCTGAGAGTAGCCACTGCAGATTTAAAAGACTTGGCGCCAAAAGTGATGAGAATGAGGTCCTTGTGGAGAGAGGAAAATGATCATGGGAGCGTGTTCTGGTAGGTGTGTACACTGTGAGCCCTTGAACATAAAAGTGGTATCATTTTGCGAATTCCTTGATCAGAGGGAGTCAGAATACTTAAATTCGATCAGGGATATTCTGCCAGCTGAGAGATCCGTGAGCTATTATACCTAGAATAGTTTATTTATCCTTTGCTGCTAGTGGCCTCTCAAATGTGATGAATTTCTCCAACAGCACGGGTGAGGGTTATGGTTTAAGTGTGGAGGATGACTTTCAAGTATATTATTTTAAACATTGATCTTGAGCTGCTTCTTAACTTAATGATAGGTACATGTTATCGTGCCGTGATGCCTATCAACGTTTATTTGTGGATTACATTCAATGTGACACATTGATCCTTCAGATAAGTACATACACACAATGGTAAAGGGATGTTCATGGAGCGTGGTCTCCGTGCGTGTGTGGGTGAGTGTTTACCATATGGACAGAATAAACTTATCATATGTGATCATGTGTTCTCACATTCCTGTCCACTTTGAGTTTTTGAATATAGATAAGTGTGGGTTAGAATCTTGAAATTCGTTCATGAACATTACGCCACTTGAGAGTTTAGTGAGCTATCATATCTAGGCAGGTTTATTCATCTTGTACTGCTTATGGCTTCTCAAATGTGATTATTTGCTCCTACAGCACGCGTGAGGGTTATGGTTAAGGTGTGGAGCATGATTTTCAAGCATATTATTTTACACATTGATCTTAACCGACTTCTTGACTTAATGAGTGGTACATGTACTCGTGCCGTGATTTCTATCGAGGGTGATTTGTGGATTATATTATATTATATGTGACATTTGACCCTTCAGATAAGTACTGACAACTGATGTTTTCCTCGTTTGAGGAACGAATTAGAAGAAAACTCATTCCTCCTCCCGGTGAGCAAAATATCAAAGGCAGGTAATTGTAGGGGCGCTAGTGGTACAACGGGGTATATAATTATCTCGGCTGTGTGATGTGCCATAAAACTATCTTTTTAACTTGTATAAGTTGAAAAGCCCCTGCATTGATGCACAAATACAGCCAGTCCAAGTCTTTACATTTATTATGTTGTTTGTATACGTGCGAGAAGGGGTGTAGGAGAATTTCAATAGTACAGGGATGATCAAGGAACGTGGGTTTCGTGACTGTGTTGTGAACGTGATTTTCTTTTTACTCTTGAATTTCAACATATTCACAAAGGCAACTTCATAGTTGAAGCTTAAATGAGGACAAGTGCAATGGATGTCCATATGCCACTCAAAGTTATCAGTAACATAGCATCCACGACACTGTCTCACAGATCGTTCATTAATGATGTAATTTTCCCCTTATTCTAGCGATCACAATATATGGCAATGACCAATAAATCACAATATAATTTTTCACTTCTGTACAGGGAGATTTTGCAGTAAACTGCAAGGTAACGAAGCATCCAAACCCTACTGCTAAACAGGTTCTACATCTTCATCAGGCAACGTGTTTTCTGTAAAGAAATTAAGGGTTAACATACTGTCTGAAAACCTTAAACACGCGAAAAATAACTCTCCTGATTCAGGGCATCCTCATAAATATAGAGGCCCTGTGACCAGAATAGTCATCATTTGAGGTTTTTCATTTCTTGGCCGAAAACGTAACCTGGTGACAACGTCCTCAAAACGTTATTTGTTATCTGGAGGTTCACTGTCCGGAGCGAATCCGGATTAATTATGGCTCTTGACTTACTTTTGATTGGTTAATGACCTTGATGAAATTTTTGTAACTTTAACCTTAACTTTTTAACATTTTATTCGTCAGCAATGGCCTTTAATAGGACATGTTTTCCATGTCACAGGCACATGACATAACCTTTGATCATGACCTTTAAGTAGGAGGGGTATTCCGGAGAAAGAGTTGAGTTAAGGTGAGGTGAGGTGAGGTGAGGTGAGACGCCGCTTACAACAGTATTTCACTTAAATCGCGGCTGCTAGTATTACGGCAGGGAGAAAGCCCGCAACGCCATTTGGCTATGCATTGCGGTGAAATCTGCGAGTATCTGCTGGAACTAGCGCAACCTGGGTGGTAATTCAGTGTAGCATTGCACCCAAACCTTACTGCGTGTAGAACAGTTCTCTACTACAGACAAAGTTGCCATGGCCTGGCGGGATTCGAACCCTTGACCTCTTGATCCGAAGCCGAACGCGCTAACCACTGCTCTATCCCGCCCCCCGGAGAAAAACCTATGGCCATAATTGATGAATGATCAGTGACAGGCCTTTGATATGTGACATGTGTATCTGTTGTAATGTCAAAAGACCATTGAATTTCAAGATGACCAAAGACCATCTCTTGTAAAAGGCAAATTGTGATAATAAGATAGAATATTTCGTAAATAACCCTTGCACATTACAATTACTTATTTCGAGGATATATTGTACATCAAAAGCAAAACCCTACCACTTTTGTTTCCTTACGTTAGAACTAAAGTGATTCTGTGTGTCTGTTCTAATGGATATACTGACACTGGAGGTTCATAAAAGATTCACTATAAAGACTATTTAAGATACAAATCACACAGGGCAGAAAAGGACAATGTAACGATCGAAACGGACAAGTGTCAGCCCATTGGCAGAACAATCAGTTTGTTGTTTTCCTGAACAACAGCTAACTCAATGTAGAAATCCCAAAAGCAACAGTCGATAACAGGTCTGTCACAATAACTGAAATCCACACCAGTTTCCCCCCGATCAGCCCGTGCGTGCTTCACGTGCTGCACGAGATAAATGTGCAGTCGAGGCTCTATCTTGTTGACATCTGTCACATTGTCAACCTGTTCCATTTCATCGGGAAAGAAACTGTTGTATGGTTTTAATAAATGCGATTTTTGGATAAAACCAGCACAGTGATTATTTGTATTCGTGATGAAAAGGTCCGGTGGTGAATCCTGCCAACAATCCTATTCACATTTATCAAATCTGTGAAGAATCATCTAGCTACAAGCTCATGTTAATGTTGTATTTTTCATTATCCCAACTTTCAAACGCAATTAAGGCATGCGTTTGGAAGTTGTGTTTATCTGAGTAATAATAGTTATTTGATAAACATTTTTACATACATTCGCACCGATTGTGACACTGGAACGTGATATCGGTGATGTTCTGGGGCTGTATTACATATCATGGTGTTGGTTCTCTATTTTTTTAAATATCAACACTAGTAAGTATATTGACATTCTGGAAAAAAATATGTGGTCAACAGAGATGACCTCATTCGAATCCTCGGAGAGTTATGGAGGGATCTAACACTTAATTACACCAGGAGCCTGTATTTCCGCTAGATTTCGACAGGCTATTAGCGTTCAAGGTCATATTTCAAAATACTGAAAATTACCACTTTATTTTACAAAGTTGTTTGGTTTTAAATCCGCAGTAAAAATCTAGAAATTCCGTGACGTCACACCGATGCGAACTCACTTTTGGCCACTGACTGTAGTTGTGAAAACATTTAACGTGGTAATCTATGACAAACGTTTTTATTTAATGTACACCTGTAAGTAATTCGAATATTTTTTTGTACATAAGCTGAGATGATTTCAAAGAATGATGAAAGGTTTACATTGATCCAACCAGAACTCGGGAGCCGTACACATAAATACAGTAATGCTACACTGACTTTCAGTGCAGTACCGGTTCGAATCCCGCCTGGGGCACGGCAACTTTGTCTGCAGTAGAGAACTGTTCTACACGCAGTTAGGTTTAGTTGCAATGCTACACTGACTTTCAGCGTAGTTCCACCCATGGTCCGTTAGTTCCAGCCGATGCTCGCAGGTTTCACCGCAAAGCATAGCCACATGGCGTTGCGGGCTTTCTCCCTGCCGTCATACTAGCAGCCGCGATATAAGTGAAATACTCTTGAAAGCGGCGTTAAACCCCAACTCACCTCACCTCACCTGAAAGCAGTGTTAAACTTTAAAAATATGCAAATGGTACCACTTCAATTAATAGGTGATACACATGCACAATTCAGGTAAATGTGTTGATTGGATTTGGAGCTGTGTTCCGGAAACAAACCTATCCTTATTGTCATAATACTAGCAGCAGTGATATAAGAGAAACACTCAACCCGCCCGAGCTTCTCCATTCGAAACCAAATGTGTGTATACATAAACCCCAACTCACCGCACTTTATTAAAGGATGACTTAATAACAACTTTACTTGCATGATGACCAGCAATGCTGTCAAAGGAGTGTGTATTATTTGTGTCGAGAGAAATCCTGTCTTTACTTTTGATATTAATCAGATGAGCTCACAACAACAGTCAAGGAACCAATCACTTAACACCTGTTGTGGGAAATATTAATTAATTGAGATCCAGTCTCTTGGTTACCTTTGAGAACTCGCCGGTATCAAATCCCACGCAAGTCGTACTTGTATGAGTTGGACTCATAAACATCAACAAAGGCTGTTTACAATCTACGAATGAAGGTAGTAAGTCTCGAAAAAAGCAAAGGAATCGTTGTAATAAAGGATGTTCGCTCCTCAAATTTATAGTATTTAACTTTCGTTCTAACTTATATTTTTTAAATGATCAAAGTATATGATTGAAAAATCAGCATTAAAAAATAGGGGGTAGTGTCGGTTTTTTCGAGATATGACGCCTGTAAGATAGTGGGGTACACATTTAACATGGGAGTCTATGGGAAAATGAGACAAAAACCGCTAAAAACTCATTTTTGATATGTTACAACGTTCATGTTCCCCTACTGAAATCGATGAAAAAAATATCTAATATGGTAGTGTTTTAAGCTTTGACATAAAATGTACCTGAAAACCCCTCCTTTTTAGTCAAATGTAGGCACTTTAAGCTGTTTAAGGACCTTTTAGAGGTTCTAAAGTCACATTTTCTTTATTTCATTTGTTTTTTTAAAAGTATGTAGATGATGTAGAATTTCATTAAGTAAATAAAAAAGAAAACAAAGCTTTACTTAATCATATTTCATTTTTGAAATTCGACAGGGAGGAGCGAATATCCTTAAGTGCATCTAATGTTTGGTGATGTTCTTGAACACTGTATTTCTCGGTAAATTATTAAACAAATTTAAGTAAGTTAAATAGTTGTTCAACAACTCAGCATTTTACAATATCAGGAGGTTAGAACTATAAATATACAGGTCAATAAGTCAGTTCAAAAGTGTCATCTGCCTTGTGCCTTATATACACACACTTGATTTCGAATGGAGAAGCTGGGGCTGGTTAGCGCGTTCGGCTTCGGATCAAGGGGTGGGTGGTTCGAATCCCGCCAGAGACACGGCAAATTTGTTTGCAGCAGAAAACTGTTTGTTCTACACGCAGTAAGGTTTGGGTGCAATGCTACACTGGATTTGATCGGAGATTCACCCTATGCTCGCAGGTTTACATAGCGTCATGGTGTTGCGTGCGTTCTGCCTGCCATAATACTAGCAGATGTGATTTAAGTGAAATACTCTTGGAAGCAGCGTTAAATCGCAACCACCTCACCTCGCCTCCCTCTTCTAACTGCCTCATTAATCCAAAAGCAATAGTGATCTAGCTTGAGATATATCCACACACGTTGACAAGATTAACTTCACCATTCCTATTGCTGATAGCTTTCTACCAACTGTCATTTTAACCTTCACTATTGATATTAACGAAATTAATACTCACTTGTGCCATTAATAATTAATAATTCCCTCTTGCTCGTTAACAATATAATTATATTGTCACTAGTGTTAAAAGGCAATATGGCACTACCGATTAGGTAACTCTATGTATACTCAAGAAAACAGCACATTGTTCAACACATATACGTTTGTTCATATGGTTGAAAATAATATTACAGTGAGGTGAGGTAGATCATGTTATTCTCCCTGCCATAATACTAGCAGAGGCGATATATTTGAAATACTCTTGAAAGCGGCGTTAAACACTAACTAACTCACTCACTCGATTGTGTCTAAAAGGCAGTACCCTCTTCTATCAGGAGTCCCTACTCACCTAACCTCACCTAGATCAGTTTACACTCCTGTAGTTCGTGCCGGGCTAGGTAATGAATTGTTGGCCATTATAAGTGTTCATATACAAATCGTCATTCGAAGGTAGTTTAAGTGATCTGAATGATGACATGGTCAATTGTGAGTTACACCATTGTTCCAAAACGGATAACTGTTTCCTTTAGATATCTTGTATCTTGTCTTGTAATGAGATGGTTTACCCTCTCACGTAACAATATATTAGATAAACTTTAATAAGATATGGCAAATTTGAAAAAAAAGATGTCCAAGAAAACGTGCTACAGTGCACTTAAAGCTGCATGATCAAATTTAATTATTGTATTTGGTTCTAAAATTTACCAAACTACAATAGGTGCTGGTTTAGGTTTTGTCTTCTTATATACTTTCATGTTCACCCCAAATGCTTAATATAGCAAATATATATATATATATATATATGGAAGCCAAGGAAGACCTCATAAATGTGTGGCAGGATTGCGCAGTGGTTAGTGCGTTCGGCTTCGGATGAAGAGGTCCGGGGTTCGAATCCCGCCATGGGCACGGCAACTTTGTCTGTAGTAGAGAACTGTTCTACAGTAAGGTTTTGGTGCAATGCTAGCATGCTACACTGAATTTCAGAGTAGTACCACCCATGGTTCGCTAGTTCCAGTCGTTGCTCGCTGGTTTCACCACAATGCATAGCCACATGGCGTTGCAGGCTTTCTCCCTGTCATAATACTAGCAGCCGTAATATAAGTGAAATACTATTGAAAGCGGCGTTAAACCCAAACTCACTTCACCTCACCTCTAAATGCGTCATATTCACTTTCTATAGACACAATTGTATGAATACGTCCTTGACCTTGGCGGGATATATGCATGGAAGATAACTAGAGCCCACACACAAGGTCGTTTATTATATAAAGACGGAACACAGAGTGGCTTATTGTGTAAATTCTATTCGAGATAAAGCTTGAATAACTTATTAATGTACTATCTAAGAAGTATTTCTAACAGATCAACATAAGATTTAAACATCCCAGTTTCGTCTGCATGTGCGTAAATGAAGAGAACCTTACGAAGAGACTGCTGTGTATATAGGATTGTCATTGCTATACGCATCGTTGAGGGGCTTGGAATCAAGTTTGTATCATGGGTCTTGCTTTTTTATGCTTAGTTGCTTTTACAGCCACAGACCAGGTGAGAACATCAACATTCAAACATTGTAAAGATGATTCTCTAAAAACATCAACCCATGTATATCTGACCAATATCCATTGTAAAACAGCTATCCAGTGCGATGTAGGATGTATGGGTACCCCACGATGTGTTCTTGGAGATCTCTTTTCCTGCAAATTGTACACAAAGGATGAGACCAAGCTTAGAACAAACCTAATAAAGAACGACGTTGTGACTTCTACTAAGAAGAGTGAATATGCAGTTACAAAACCCAAAAGCATCAGGTGGTTTCTTATAGTTAAAAGGGATTCACGACTTTCTGCCAGAGAGGTTCTGAACATCTCAATGACATCAAATATAACAAGGATGACTGGCGTTATCGTCACAGGGGAAATCAACTCAATGGTTTATTCAGAAAAAACAAATATGTTGTATTTGTCGAACATCGGAGCAGTTTTTGGTCAAATCGTGAACGTCAAGTCATCAAAGACGAAAATATCCGACTTGCGCAGGTGCCAACTGGCCACATACAACGATAAACTATTTTTTATTAAGACAAATGGAAGAGCTAACTACATATATTACACCAAGGACACGGATCGAACCGGTTACAAGTGGCGTATAATAGGACGCGGAGATTGTAGTAGTCTAACTGTACAAGGGACTATGATGTGTTGGATCCGACGGGACACTTTAGAATGCCTAGACATCGAAACAACATATCGTATAATAGCCCATCCCCGACTGTTCTAAAAAAACACTGTCACTGACAACTATCAATCAAGCATTTCTATTTGTTTGGATTGAAAGAACTGTAAATTCACAATACTTGAGATTGACCGAGTTTGATGCTAAAGAAGAAGTTGTCTGTGAAGAAAACAGTGCAGAATTCAAAGATGTTGCTTCACCGTACCTTGCCGGTGAGCTTATATTCTATGTAGTCAAGAACTCAACCCGGATGGAGGCAAGACAGATACGCAAGAATTGTAATATTGGCATGAAGATGTTTTCAACGGAGTATCCCACTTGGTACAGAGACACAGATGAGATGATAATGACCTTTCCGCAATCAAATCTAATCTGGGAGGTACCTGCCCAACCTTCCATTACTTTACATGAACTGCTCCAATCAGCAGCAATGACACGTGTTCAAGCTGATCACATTATTTTTTATTTACAAACCTCACATTAATGGTTGAGTTATGAATTCCTTGGAACATCCCCATAACTGAGACCATGTTTGAGGACCCAGATGAAGACATACCACTACCAGCGCCGACATTGGCATTTGTTTGCCCCGTTGTCGCGATCTGAAATTCCCTGTAAGGCCGGTTAATAATGTCCCGATTATGACAAAAGATGCCAACACGAATAAGAAACTTCTACTTTCGCACGAATTTGGTTCCGATTTTGGTTAAAAACTAATCAGAATCCGGAGCAGATACGATGCAGTCAGAAGGCAATACGATGTCAATATCGTAACACACGACTTCAATGCGAATGCAATGCGAATGTCGGTTTGGTCGCCGCATTGGCCTATCGCTATGCAGTCTGTACGAATACCACACGACGGCAACATGATGGCAACACGACGTCGTATTTAGAGTACGACGAATATCCGATGATGAGCTAGGGGACACGAGCATCACGTGACATCCACATTATGTAAAACTGTTGCTGCGACGATTGGTCTTTCTGTGTCGGCCCGGGAAAGCTTTATTTCAAGTTTAGGAAGTACCGGGACAGCGTAATATAGACTTTGTTTTAGTATGGTAAAACAATTGATGTACTTAGTCGGAAGCAGGAATATGAAGGGGGAGGGGGAGGGCCGAGGTAATTGAGTGAATCACATATTAGAAATTGTTGCTGTCCCTTATTATAATATATGGAAGGTGTTGCAATATTAATTTCCGAAAATTTAGGATTTTCCGATTTTTAAAAAAATTACAACTTTAGAATGTTCAAAGCCCTGAATCCCCACTACCCCATCCCACTCTGGATAAGCTTGTGAGTTGATTATATAATTAGGATGGCTTCTGAGAAATGACGCAAATATGTAGTCCAAAAAAATAAAAGTTGCTGAAACCAGTCTAGTGTGAGTTGCCATGACAGCAGGAAATCACGTGACCAATTCATTTCACTGTTCCGGCTTCAGCTGCACCATCGGCGGATGTTCGAAAATCTTTGAAAGTTAAAAAACTTCCGAACCCGCGTGCGAATCTTCATCTTCGTGGTCAGCACGTGTCTCAATTTTTCCCTTCGTACGGGCATCGAGATGCCATCTTGTTACTCCTTGTCATTATCGTATTATCTTCGTCTGTCAATCGGTACCATTTCCAAGTTAAGAAAATATTGCTTCCCGTTTGTCATAAGAAGTCAACGCGACTATCTACAATCCTCGTGATACCTGCGTATAACCATCGTTTAGCATTACGAGGCTATCACGATGGAACTAAAGTAATAATATATTCAATACTTATAATATACAATGTCTATAGGAATACATTCCATGTTTTGATAAAGTGCATGCTTGTTTACACTTTTGTAATGTTTTTTAGTACAGATGCAATATCGTATATATGCAATATCGTATTGCATGTATACCTCCTTGGTAAATATAAGGTACATAAACTATATATTTCATACTCATTGGCATATATAGAGGTATTGTTACATACATTACATAGGTTATAATATGTAAGCTATACATCAATACATGTCTCATAATGACATGTACAGCTATTGATGTAGTAAATGCCCTCGTCACCTTGTCAATACGACATCGATGATCGTGTAGTCATCATGTACATTTTTGCAAGTATCACGAGGTATGAACGCAATCGCGTTGCCTTCTTTTGACCTCGATCGACTTCGTGTACTTTCGTATGGTCTTCGCATGTGAAAACTGCCCTATATGGTCCTGATGGGCAGGCGAAGGCAAATACGATGATGATACGAATCATAATATGTCACCCCGAGAGCCATACGAAGGGCACGATGAGGACACGAATGTACCACGAAACTAACATGTCAAATATTTTGTTCACTCTCCCGATGTTGCTGCCGAACAGAAAAGAACTCCGCCGATGAACAAACGAATGCTTAATATGCGTTTACGAATGGCCCGATTGCTTACGATTCTTTGCGAATTTGACCTTTTTCAAATTCGTGTTTCCATCTTTTGTCTAATTCGGCACAGTGTGAACGGGCCTGGCCGAGTACGATCTCTTCTGCGAACTGCGCGATTCAGTGCAATGGGATTTCAGACTTTGGTCATTTCTATGATCAGTAATTTTACAAATGTCTCTGTTCTCGATTCCAGCATGAGAAAGAAGAGTGACAGCTGTGGCACGAAGACAGTGATTTGTGTAAATATTTGACAATTTTGCATTCTTTGAAATTTTGTTCATCATTGTTGACAACAAGTTTTTACCAGATTTTATCGCTGATGACGACTACTGATTTTGTATGTTGGAAGAAAGCGTCGTTTTGGGGATTCATGTGTGATTTGTACTGTATGAAAGAGGAAACGGGACAGTGGGCGTCGCCAGTGGCATCGATACGTTTGTTAGGCTCGGTGGAGTCAGTCAGGTTGCCACGATGATTTTTTGTGAGCTCCGAGTGTGTAATTTCGATGTATTCGCAACCATCTTCGTCAACAGACACCTGAAATGAAGAAGCGCGAAGAGACGATTGGTTTTCATTACCTCGACGAGCGAATCCCAGAGTGATATCAAACCAGACTTTATTGAAAAGGCCAGCTGGCGTCGATATGACAAAGCTGTCACGAATGATTGCAAGCTCGGTCGCGGGTATCGCGGCATGGTGTTTTGTGTCATTGAGGCCCTCTTTCTATATTTTTCGAACAATAGAGACAAAAACATTATCTGCTGTGTGGAATTCCTTATCATTCATGATGTTAGTGTCACGATCAAATGGTGGTGAGCGCATATGAACAAAAAGAATAATTGGTCGTATAAAGCACGTGTGTTTATTTTATCTAAACAAACGATTTGAATCAATCAATAATATAAGTCATATACATGTACAACTTTATTTGTATTTTTCCTGACATATATAAACCAGATTTTCAATCCCATAGTGGGTAATGTGTTTGATTAGTGACGTTTAAATGCTGACTAGCATAATTATCTTACTCCGGAAGTATGTACTTGCCCAGCTCAAAGATGCAACCGTAAAATATCTGCTAGACCAACAGCTCCACAGCTTCAAAATATAGTGATATGCAGCATAAACAGTTGCTCCGACCATGTGGCACCTTTTTGGTACCTTTTAATATCAATGTTTTTCGGGACTTCATAGTAGCAAAGAAGGCAATTGGAGACTTTGAACTTAAAGAAGAGATGTTAATGAACTATTTTTGCACTAGCATTAAAAAAATTAAAATTTCAAATTCAATGCACAACAAATCTTTCAGAGCCTATATCTCCTTAACCAGGGTCGACCATGGGGTCGCTTTTCCGGTAGCCTTCCCCATATATATATATATATATATATATATATATATAAATAAGACGAGTTGCTTCTCACGTGAAGTAAGGTTATATATAGAAAAGAGTAAACATCAGATGGTTTTGACTGGATCAATCTTCGTTAATACAATACCTTTGACTGGATCAATCTTCTTTAATACAATACTTTTGACTGGATCAATCTTCTTTAATACAATACTTTAATGCAGTATTGTATTAAAGAAGATTGATCCAGTCAAAACCATCTGATGTTTACTCGTTTCTATATATATATATATATATACAACTTTAATTGTTTATATATATATGTAAAAGTTCATGGTTTATGTTTTAGATATTCTTAAAAAATGACATACTGAAGATTAACTTTCGTAGAAGTTCATTTCCGACCGGTTTCACAACATAGTGTTCATCAGGGAAATTTATACATTCTGTTGCTAATGATGTAGCGTAAACAATGACAAGAGATGTAATTCATGACGTCATATGCATACCACAATACAAAATATACAGTAAATGCGACGTCAACATATATATAAATACTTCAGGCGACACTTGCTGTAGATATCATTTTAATGATGACTGGATGCGTCGCATTTCGACTTGTTTACAAGTCTTTTCAACAGTGTGGAGCATTTTCAACATGGCGAATATATAGTCAGCTTAAACAATGTACAATAGACGTTGATTAATTGGTAAGTGACAAGTGGTTAGCCTGATTAGCATTTTAGCATTCACTAAACTACGACATATTTTATATACATATACTTCACTTGAGACCCTCCTCATTTTTTATATTATATTATATTATATAATATTATATTTTTATAAATATTTTTATTATTCGTTCAACGTTTTTAACAGGAGGGATGGAGAAATGGTGAGTATTTTTCAAACTATTTTAATCATTTTGTTTACTCTTTATATGTATTATATTTGGACCTATACATCAACATGCATACAATGTACATCTGGCAATCTTATTGAAAATATTGCATTGTTGTGTCCTTGATTCACAAGAGAACCAGAACATAAACATGTGTTCAAAGACTTTTAGTTTAAAACAAACAATTACAGTTATATTAATGAATCGATTAATTAATTAATCGATATGTCTCATATAGTATTTGCCTTTTTGCATTCAGTATGGACAAAAATTGGCACGCGCGGTCCAACCATGTTCTACCCAGAGGACCAAAGATGTTTGTGAGAGAACGATTCCCTGGCAAAGATGTCACAGAATGTTCCATTTTATCATCTACCTTAAATACAACGGATATGTTTTAATAATATTCTTTTTGTTTTAGGATCGGCAAATAATATTGGCAGAAATTGCTGCATCAAATTTCAAGAATTCAAAATCATATAGCCAATGTAGCCCATGTTACTTGCTTGAAGTTTACAACGACATTGAAAGCTATGTTAAAACGTTCCCTAGAGAACGAAGAGGGCGATCTGTCAATTTGGTCTGTCTAGTGTTGTTTTTGTGTGTGTTATTATTGATCACTTTTGTTATCAATGGCTGACAATAAAGTAACACCATCACCATGGATTCATGAACGCATATGCATACCTTTGAAATCAAAGACAAACTGTCTTCTTCTGGGTTCAGATGTTGTTAACCCTTGCGGGTTGTGCTTATATATTTGAACGGCTGCTTAGGATTCATCCATTGAACAGTTTAGTATCAAAAGAACAGGAACATACTCTTGGTAACAACTTCTTAAAAGGAGGGTTCTATGGGGGTAATTTTTGTGGAAAACAAAATTCGAGAGGATATCCCCGTTTACACATATATGCTATTAATATATGATTAAAACACAGTCAAATTGAAATATATTAATGAAGTTAATACTTTGACGACTTTACATTTCACAACTTGATAAAGACAAGCGCACATTTGTTGAAAAATAAAAACAATGAGAATTGAAGCCATTCATCGACGCTGCGAGTGGGGAACACTTCGCTACGGCCTAACAGCATATTGTTTATTCCTTTTATAATATAATATAATATAATATAATTTAGTATGTGTTACTATGTGAATATTCTATCAGTGAATATGTTTTGTTACAACAAGAATGTAAAATTGGGTGAAATATAGCGTGTTTTCATTTCACGAAATGTCAAGGATCCAAGAAGGCGGATTCTTCCGATAGATCGTTGATAGAACTTTCCCTTTAAATGAGAAAATACACAACATTTCGGAGCATATACTCACTCCTTCGTCAGATGCAGTGATGAAGGAATGAGTTTATACTCCGTAACGTTGTGTGTAATTTCACATTAAAGAAGTTGTTTTCCAGAACGTCTTCCTGTTCTTATGTATACCACTTCTAAATGCGCTCCAAAGATTTCAGTATTATAGACAAGCCAGTTATCTTCTTCATTCAGAACTGGAGTCATCCAGTCGGCAACATTAGTCACGTACATGGCAGTATATTCTGGCTGGAGGCGAAGTTAATCAATGGAATCTAATGGACATTGAAACAGTCTGGATGCACGGTATCTTCAGTGTAAACAATTCTTCTCTAGTATTGTCGCATTTAATCATATAACGTGGACTTTCAATTATACAATATCGTTGATAATGATCACTTCGGCTTAGTTCTCACAGTTATCTTTGCCATTGAATCTTATAGAACATGGTGTGCTAAATAACTTGAGGGTAGAAATCGAAAATGTTGATAAAATGACAATCAAGTACTTTGATATTACTTTTGATTGTTAAAGTCATACAGTTTAAAAGTATCTATCATTTCCACACAACTATTCCAAGATTAAGATTTCATGAGGACATCTTGGCGTCTGTTTACATGGTTTGACGTGACTACATCATCTCGGAGGAACCCACATTCTGCGCTGGGTGAAGTCAATACGCATTTCTTTTACATATCATATGACAAGTTCTTCATATTTAAAATGGCTAGAAAATATACTTCTATATTAATGGAATAAAGTTCGAAATATTAATTGACTGACTCATTTAGCCTTATTCAATACCACATATGCTGATTTCAGTCAGTCTGTGGGCGGGATAGCGCGGTGGTTTACGCGTTCTTCGATCAAGAGGTCTGGGGTTCGAGTCCCGGCAGGGGCACGGCAACTTTGTCTGCAGTAGAGAACTATTCTACACACAGTAAGGTTTGGGTGCAATGCTACACTGAATTTCAGCGTAGTACCACCCATGGTTCGCTAGTTCCAACCGCTGCTCGCAGGTTTCACCGCAATGCATAGGCACGTCGCGTTGCGGGGTTCTCCCTACCCTAATACTAGCAGCCGTGATATAAGTGAAATACTCTTGAAAGCAGCGTTAAACCCCAACTCACCTCACCTCAGCTTCAGTTAGTCAATTCGCATATTCATCCGTAATCGCCAAAGATGATGACCATTTTCCAATGACAATCGAACAACTATATTAAGCATACGTAAACACATACATGCCAAGTAGTAAAGTGACTTATTAAACATTACCAGCCCAAAACTGTAGCGTTGCCTGTGTAGACTAATGGCGGATCTAGAGGGGGAGTTCCAAGTATTGGCATGCATAAAAACGAAAGATGATATTGTCTCCATATCACATCATTTAACTTATATAAAAGTCACTTTGAGTATCAACCTGATTTATTGTAAATTGTGATCAAAGGCTAACTTGTAGTGATTTTGGTAGAAAACCAAGCAATGCAACGCGCGTCAATTAGTCAAAACAGGCAGTATCATTTATTGTTTTATGTTGAAAAATATCATGAATAAAGTCATTCTCTATACTAGTTATTTCTTGTTATTTGGACCAGTCCATTAGTTGGGAAAGGAAACAATGTAGTCAACTTCATGTTACACTAACTGAAATCTACACTGGTCATGTGATCAGCACATATTCGGTCCACGTGCAGCACGAGCTAAATGTGCCGTCAGGATCAACTGTTGTCGATATCTGTCAGACTGTTCTCATCAATGTCACGGACTGTCCCAAGAGAATGGGACGTTAACAGGTCATCAACCTTTTAGAGCGATCAAGGCATGATTTTCCAGATTTACGAAATTATTAGGCCTTAATGCCGTAATTATTAGAAGGAACATAAGTGTTGCATGGCTTATTAATCTCAAAGGAAACTGTTACAAACTTAGCAACACCATCAACACTTTTAAAATAATGATATGGAGATAGAACATTTCATCAAGATATTTATAGGAGACATTTTGATAATTCTAACTCGACACTGTAGTGATTACAGTGTGTTACACGACGTAATGCCAATAATGGTGAAAATTTGGTAGGTTATTATTATACAAATCCATTTTAATATTAGGCAAATCACATTGATGGCGTATACAGATCTTCTTGTGTTCAGGTGGAAATATAATAGTGCTTAATCTTGCTACTCAGTAGCACAGTAATCTGTTAAAGGGCGTCATTCATAGCACCTATATGAAATGAATACCCCATATAGTTTAGATTGAAATGGTCTAGCACTAAACATGGTGGTTTCAACACATGTATTTGTGTTACTAATTATAACATCATAAGAGTGGATATTAATATCACACACTCACCATCCCCTTAAAGGGCTACTCACATATAATATGTTATCTCATAACCACCATGGTCGGAAATGAGATATTCAACTTTCGGAAATAAATGGACTTGTAAAATTTGGAAATTTTGTCAAATTAGATATGAAAATTTTGTAAGTAACGAAAGTGGGATTCGAAACCTGGACCTCTATATCGTCGAGCAGTACCTTTACCAATGTTGCCACCGAAGATCCATGCCGATGAGAGTTCGTTCTTTTGTGTCATGGCTGTATTGATATTTTTTTCTAGTATTATATATGCATATGTATGTATAGGTACCAATGTATGTCTAATGTGTGTATGGAATGAAGGATTTAGTTTGAAACCTTTCTTTCGAGTCAGTAATGAGTGTATTGGGAATATTCACTGATATATTTTGATCATATCGTATAAATTAACATTGTACCCATGCAAAATGCATATATACAATTAGTTTATAAATAGAGTGTTCCGCGGGAGTGTAAGGCAATTATCACCCGTCACCTGACGCCCTCGCGAGATTATATGCCAAAACCGCTCGGCACCTGGTCATTATTTACTACTTACTTACTACTACTATTTAACCCTTTCCCCCAAGAGGCCAGAAAACGTATTAGCGTTCATGTTTCTTAGTGGTGAAAGGGTTAAGGAAATGTATTTTCGGTGTCATTATTAAGAGGTCTTCGCGACCGAATCGGTCCTTAATTCTCGTTTGGTACCAATTTTAACAGTTTGGTGGACTGAGTCCAATGTGGATGAAGTGTCTTGCCCACGAAGACAGTATGAGACTCAATAGATTAGGCAAACCAGACCTAGTTTACATCAGTACTCTGGAATACCGATGTACGATGTATGGAAAATCAACATATCTAAGCTGATGGATGACCAACCTTCATGCCAAAAAACAGAAATTATTTCCATCAACCTTATTTAATTAGGATAAAATGCAACATTCGTACAACTGTGTTTGGCGGGTTGTGCTCCACAGGGATAAATATCTTTAAAATATCACCTCGACGTAATCTATTTAAAGGATAAAAGCAAATTATTTCCAATTTGATTTCATACTTGACACTTAATATGGTGATTGATTTTATTAAGATTAATATAAGTCACGTTATGAAAGTTTTGACATGCACGTTTATCTGTATTTGTAATGTGTAACCCTTGTGTTCTATTTTGTTGACAATCAACGAGAGCACATGTCTCAAACGTGTTTCACGTGATATCCTACCACATAGCGATGTGCTATTTTCAAATATCGAGGGTAGTTGAAACTTGATCAAGAGTTTTGGTGTGGCTGGGGTTATGACTAAAACCTGCTTCAAATCCGCTCAGTCATGTTTGTTACTTACACAAAGAACAAACGAATGTTTTGCAATTTCAAATGAATTAGTTATTTAAATAACCTGAGTGATAAGAAATAGTGTCATGATTTATGAATCAGAATGTGATGACACAACTCACAAATGTTATTTCTAATACTATATTGAAATGTTTCCTTGTTTCAATTGCGAACTCGTCGAACTCAGAATTTCCTTATATCTAACGAACTCAAATAAAATATGATTTGTATCTGTGTGATTTAAACATTTTATAGTAAAACCAATTTTTGAAAGTGACAACGATGTAGCCATTTCTTGTGTAAATATATCGTTTAGTCTTTGCGTAACATTATTTAAAAAAAATTAATTGAAATCAACGTTTTGATTTGAATATGAGAACTCAATAAAGCTGTGCTGATATTGGAAACAAAAATGAAAAATTGATATTGGAATATGATGTTTTGTAATCTATGCATCACACCTATGATGAAAGGATTATGATTTATATGAAATATCTAAGTTTTATGATGGCTGAGTGGGGCCATTTAATTTCGTGTCAACTTTCCAACACAAAATCGCGAAATCGCGAAAAAATCAAAACGAAATCGCGAAATCCGAAACGAGGTCTTAGCGAAACCGCGCAACTGGGACACGAAATTGCGAAACAGGGACACGAAATAGCGAAACAGCGAAACGAAATCGCGATTTCGTGTTGGAAAAATTAACACGAACACAAATGGCCCCTCTCAGCCATCATAAATTTACACGCATGAACATCCAGGAAGTGGTCGTTTAGACAAATTTACACTCACATAGGTGTAGACGGGTAGATGTCAAAAGGGTAAAAGCACTATAATAACATGAGATGTTGAGACAATTGGAACATGCAACATTGAGAAAATTTGGGAAAGACAATTATTTGAAGTAATACAAATGTTTTTCAGGGATAATCGCATGGGGCATTCGATCCCACACCTCCAAAGTCAGGCATCAATAACCATTACTGTATATCCCTAAACATATTGAATCAGCAAGCGACAACTCTGGAACACTAGGTGTAGAAATGCAGACTCAGCAGCTAAAAACACTACAAATACTGAGACAGCGGAAACATTCAAAATTAGGAACATTTGGAAGCTCTGGAACTGGTCGTTACTTGTACTTATTTTATTTTAAAACTATTTAAAGTGATACACAACCCAATAATAGTGAAATGTACATCAAACATGTTTTCGGTATTCTAAACTCACGTGCAAAAGAAACGTCCCTATACAAAATACAATATATTTCAATCGACGGGCGATAAATGCGACTGAAACAGCGTTACATCATGTCTTCAGAACCCAACAATACTAAATATGAATTTTCAAAACAGTATCTATCCATAACTCTGAGACACACAAGTTTTAAGAAATGGTCGTTTTCGAATCTCTTTAACTAGACGAGATAGAAGCCTCAAGCCAGTTTTGGCTTGTTTTGTGACGTCCTACAGTAATGACGCGTCAACAAATTTAAATCAAAGAAGGTTATTTATGTCGAGGATATCTTAAATTAATTAAAATTTCTACTTTTTCAATGTTTTAAACTTAAATACCAAATATTGTTGGTCAAAAACATCTTAAAAAACGATTTTAGCATCCCATGTCCATTTGAACACATGTAAAAATAAAAATTGCATACTCTGATGTATGCAATTGTGAATACTTCTTTACAAAACATGTGGCTACCAAATACATTCAAAATCTACTTTCCCCAACATCAATATTTCATTTTATATTGTTTTCAAAATGTGGGGACGTTTCTTTTGCACGTGAGTTTAGATTAATAAGTTTTATTAGATTTGTCATCTTCATAACATATCCTAATTCTTATTCAGAACCAATGCAGAGAAACATTAGATACATGAATATTTAACATATCAAAAACATTTCCTTTAAGACTGATAGTTAATGACTAGCGATAACAACATTAATAGTTTTTAACTAATCATCGTCCATTAACAGATGATCTCTTTATGAACGCTTTCAAGGTAATTGTCAATTGAATCAGGTGTTTCAAGCTATTTTGGTCATTGTGTGTTCACTAAAAAAAGACCATTATTGCCATATTAGATGCAATTATTACAAAATAGGAAATTGAACGAGTTCTCATCCGCCTAACGATGTAACATTTTGGAACATTTTTAAATCATACTAAATGTTCATAGAAATAATCAGTCATATCTCATTTATAATAATTGAGATGTTTTGTTTGTATTGTTCCCTTAGGTTATAGAGAGTGTTGGTTTAGCACAGTGTATAGACAGGATAATTGATTGATGGATGATTTAAAGGTGAATGTTTAACCTTAACAGCAGTTGACTCATGTGGAGTTTTAAGCTTTAATTCAAGGAAAATGAGCGCTAACTAACATTGAAATATACATAGTTGGAAAAGGGATTCCTTGACAAAACAACCATCAATGACAAAAAAAGCCATGCAAAAACAAGAACAACTATATCTTTAAGAGAGACAATGATATTTTATGGATGTTCAACTCCTTTATTTCACAATTGCGACGTTTCAGTTTGCATATACCGTTATCAAGCATATGGAAGAGATGGTGAAACAGCAGATTATAAACAGGATTAATGTTGTTATGATAAAGAGATAACAATTACCACAAGATGAGATAACAATGACATAAACGGTTGAAACAAGTGAAGTTATGATAACAAGGAAATAATTACAGCAACTTGTAGAATGTCTCTCAAACAGTACATCTATATGAGAGATTAGAGATTGAAAAAGAATAATCCATCAAACTTAAGTATGAACGTGTAACAATGGTGACGATAGATCAGAAGCTTTTGACAGGACATTGACATTGGAGATTACCTCAAAGGAACTGCCTATACATCAGATGATCGTATTCATGATTGAAGACACACATAGTTCACTCAAGTCAGTTGTTCATACGTTAAACTATGTTGCAAGTTGGTCATATTTCTCGATTCTAACAAAATCTCCTAGCGGCAAAACATCTTACAAGGGATTCTCTCCCGACTTTCTATCCAAGGAGTTACTTATTGCAGTAATATTGTGTGTTGCACTTGCGTCGTATATCAATAAAGAACAATTAAATATGAGGCCTAACAAATAGATAAAAATGTTTCTGGTGTTTGCAATGATGCGATGGGGCGATTTTTTGTTTTATTTACGATTTTTTTTTGGGGGGGGGGGGGGGGGGGGGGACTGAAGAGATAAACAAACACAATTTATACAATTATTTATATAAATAAAGCACAAACCCTCTTAAATATGTGTTTCTATTCCAAACAGTCAATAATCTCATCCCTACACTCCATCTCAACAGAAACGAGTGACATTTATATGTCCAATGTTTTATGAGGCCAAAACATTATAGTATCTTACCCTTACTTTTGTTAAAACATGGATAACAAGACCTGAGGCGTGGGTTTGAAACTGATGCGGGCGGAAACCAGAAACAAATTTTCTTTTTTTTTGTTGTGATATGATAATCTGAATTTAGTTGCATATCGTTTTTAAAGAAGAAGCATGCATTTCCGGAAGTAACATTTCAACTGTAGCTGTATGTAGATCTACATAATGTTGACAACGGTGACAGTGATACTTTGTTGACAAATGTTTATTCCCCATTAAAAACGTATTAAAGAATTTGAAAGATAATAATAATCCGGCACTCGTGTCATTTGATATCAAATGTATGAACACTCGTTGATAAAACTGGAACTATATATATATATCAATAGAATCTGGAGAGAGATTCGAACATGTGTCATACCATGATGTTTGAGAAAGAGGAGTTTTTGACCAGTGTCTCCTTGATGTATAATCTCATACTAGTGCCTTTTAATATACAACGTATAGGCACCGTTCTATAACACTAAACTATTATATAAAAATGTGATATAAACAAACTTGATTAAGATTGTTTAATATATTTATCTTCATTATATCTTAATGTTCATACTTTTCATTTTTCAGGCTCCACTCCTACGACTCTGGAGGTTGAGATACACGAGGGTTAGTCAACGATTTCGTCGATATAGTGCTCTGTACAATCAATATACGCTATCATGTCGCCATGCATTCATTCCTAAAGTGTTTCCTGAAGGGGACAGCGACCTAAAATCAATCCTCGACAACTGAAATGTTTACTCAGCTGAGGTTTTCTCTGACATCAATAAGAAACCTCTTAAACCAGATTTGATATTATGGAGGGATTGGAGAATCCTTCGAGATGATATATCCGATGAATGAAAATATGCATGTATAAGATCCAGATGTGTGCGGTCTCAATATTCACCATGTAAAGCTTCAAACGTGTTTAAAAAGTATTTAGAAACCTATCAGAGAATTTGTCTATTGTTTCGTAGGTATCTTGTTTTCTCGTAATAACCCCCTCATTATTATTCCAGTCGTTTTTTTCTTCTGATAATAACCACGTATGAGGTTTTTATTGTGAATGTAAGTTTTAACTTTTGATAGTAAGACCTTAAATGAGATTAAGATTATTTTTCACAACTCAATTCATAACAATTAATATCGAAAAGTATACAAAGATAATTGTCCCAGAGTGTATATGGCGGGAATCAAACTCAATACCCATTGCTCTTTAAACCGGACGCTCTACATCCATGCTACCGAAGAAGCCGAAAGAACTGTTTTGATTTCCTCTATTTACAGTTACACTGTCTCTGCCTCTATAAAACGCTAGTCCCGGAGACATACTCTTTACAACGCAGGATTTGGGATTCAAACATTATAAAATGTAAACTTTGACAGTTATAAAATTTAAAAAAAAACACTACCCCGCATTCTTCTGCTGTAGGAAAACTTCAATATACGATAAGCGTTCACATTTATGTTTTACGGTATCTAAGTTAGATAAAACACTCTACCTCGGTTATTCTTGAGATTGAAAACCCCCGTTAAGAAAGCTTTGGGGAAGTAAGATCTCAAGCTTCGCTTTGGTCTTACTTCCCGCTCGGATGTCTTACCTCGGGTTTTACAATCCCAAGCATAACCCATGTATCGTGTTTTATCCTACACATAATGCTGGATTTTTCTGCAAAGGGTATATCTTCGTTGAGGTATAATCTTGCTCCGATACACACCAAATTTAAAGCAGATTCAGTGCTCCTTGGGTGCATTTTATATCGTACATTCACATTAAAAAACAAGAGAGAGACAAAGGTTGATAGCAAAAGATCTGAAACTTGAAATACCCAACTTTCATGAGATACACATATTATGGATGACGACTTCTTTATTTGGTTGACACGACGTTTCAGAGCTTCTTCTTGCCCTTCTTCAGGTGGATAATGGACCTGGTGGTTGGTACATTATATAGAGAGATGGACAGGAAGTCAGAGATGCAACTATTAAATGCCTTTGAAGGTGTTAAAGGGGCAGTAGCACGTTTTTTTCCGAATTTTAATTTTCAAATTTCACATTAATAATGATAGTTTATGTCATTTATATTTACTTTAGAGGTTAAAACATTGTATTACACAAAGCAATTTATCCATAGTGGTAATAGCAGTGTTGCGTAAAAGGCTAGAATAGCATGGCGGCCATTTTAATGTGAATACATTTTTTTATTTCGAATGACAAAAACTATCCCCATGGCTTCACGAAATCATGTACACTCAATTTGTAACTTGATTTTCAGAAAGAGAGAAAGGTATTTTACTATTGGTGACATTATCTTTCAAATACATTTCATCGAATTATTTCAGAGAAAAAACGTGCTACTGCCCCTTTAACAGCGTTAATACAAACTAAAGAGATTGCACTTTTTCCGTTTTGATTGTAAATCGTTTTATCACAGTTATCAACGCTCTTGTTATTGTCCATGCTTTTCTATTATTCCTGCACAAGGGGTGAAGAAAGATATGCCCGTCACTTTTAGCATGCAAATTCTTGGTACTGTTGTGTACTGAATAGTTGTGGCAAAGAGAAGAAAGGTTTGCATTTATGACATTATGTGACATGTTGCGTCATATTGTTTTGTATTGGTGGTGAATCGGAATCCAACACTTTTTGTCATGTGTGCATGTCTTTCATTTTCGTTGATGGGACTATTTATTCCATTTATTTATAGCTTGAATAAAGACCTTAAACTCACCAATTATGTTACCTAAACCAAATATATTAACATCTTTACAAAGAAATATTAGGTTTCAAGTGTTCATGAAATAGTTAATTACTTTTGAACAAATTTGGACTTTTATTTAAGCCATTAATCATGGCAATATGTCCACAAGAGATAAAGGACCATCGAAACGAAGATTTTATGGTTCCAAAAAAGTCAACAGGGATTTGTTCCCTTTCCAAGTCATCATGTCTCACGTTTTTCGGAGGATTTTCAATGCATAAATATGATTTGCAATATGAGTTATGCTATTCCATGATTGAATTCTGGCATTACAGTATCAATACACACGATCCTCGATCATTTAACCATCAGTTGTTGATCCTAGTGTGTTATTCTCAAAGATGTAGGGACATCTTCAACAGGAAACCTTCATTGATACTGTCATGCCGTCATACTCATGCTTTATTTAAGTAGGGTGAACGAACGAAGGATTTATTTCTGGTTTTGACACCATGCATTACCTAAAATACGTTCAAATGTTCTTCAAGAACGCATGTTCGACAATCCACGTATTTGAAGAACAATATTCTTGATTGAGATAGGTCGACATGTGCATGGCAATTCAGCAGTTATTTATGGATGATGTATTTTGAACAGTTGATATGACGCCTGCGGCTGTCTTCAAGACTTTCAAAGGGGCGTGGTAGCGCAGTGGTTAGGGCGTTCGTCATCGGACTAGGAGTTACCGGAATCGAATCCCGCCAGGGGCTCGGACGATTTGTCTGCTGTAGAGAATTGTTCTGCAAACAGTAGGGATTGGGTACAATGTAACACTGAATTTCAGTGCAGTATCAGCCATTGTTCACTGGTTCCAGCTGTTTCTCGCAGGTTTCAACGCAATATGTTTACTTGTTCCAGTCGATGTTCACAGGATTCAACGAAATGCACATCCACAATGTTGTGGTGTTGCAGACTTTATCCCTATATAATACTAGCAGCCATGAAGTGACTGAAATGCTTTTGAAAGCGGAGTTACATTTTAAATAACATCACCTCAAGACTACCAAGGTGAATGGAATTACATTACATTTGTCAATATATAAAGAACAACTTCTAACAGTTTAGTGTATATCTTATGACTATGTCACCAAGATTTTAAGAATGTTTAAAGTTGAAACTGTTCAAAATTTCACAATTTCACAAGCATGATCTTGACATATGCCTTTATAGACATGGACATATTTAACAGACAGAAGGTTCTGCTTAAATGTTGCAAATATTGTGCTCGTCTTTTATTTTTCTGAAATATGTATTTCAATGCTGTTTTCAGGTAGAGGCAACTTATTGGCGGAGTTTTGGAGAAATGTAAGTAGTTTTCATAGGACAAATATATTGGATATTCTCAATTTCCAATGGTCATTTCATACTTGTCGCCACAAGGATGCGTTTAGATGTAATATATATTGAAGATGCAATGATTAATACTATCATTAACAAGGCAAGGCTTATATTGTGAAGTATGCACCTTTCAAACCGTTTATAAGCCAGTGAACAAACACATTATGAAATCTATTTCTTAAATAACCATCACTGAATATCCCTAAACATATTGATTCAGCAAGTGAGAACTCTGGAACACTAGGTGTAGAAATGCAGACTCAGCAGCTAAAAACACTATCAATACTGAGACAGCGGAAACATTCAACTTTAGGAACATTTGTAAGCTCTGGAACTCTTCGTTACTTGTACTTATTTTATTTGTATTAAAATATTTATAGTGATACAGAACCAAATAATAGTGAAATGTACATCAAACATGTGTTCGGTAATTTATATTAATAAGTTTTATTAGATTTGTCATCTTCATAACATATCCTAATTCTTATTCAGAACCAATGCAGAGAAACATTAGATACATGAATATTTAACATATCAAAAACATTTCCTTTAAGACTGATAGTTAATGACTAGCGATAACAACGTTAATAGTTTTTAACTAATCATCGTCCATTAAGTGATGATCTCTTTATGAATGCTTTCAAGGTAATTGCCAATTGAATCAGGTGTTTCAAGCTATTTTGGTCATTGTGTGTTCACTAAAAAAAAGACCATTATTGCCATATTAGATGCAATTATTACAAAATGGGAAATCGAACGAGTTCTAATCCGCCTAACGATGTACCATTTTGGAATATAATTAAATCATAATAACTGTTCATAGAAATAATCAGTCATATGTCATTTATAATTATTAAGATGTTTTGTTTGTATTGTTCCCTTAGGTTATAGAGAGTGTTGGTTAAGCACAATGTATAGACAGGATAATTGATTGATGGATGATATAAAGGTGAGTGTTTAATCTGTACAGCAGTTGACTAATGTGGAGTTTTAAGTTTTATTTCGAGGAAAATGAGCGCTAACTAACATTGTAATATACATAGTTGGAAAAGGGATTCCTTGACAAAACCCGACACAATAAAGATATATAAAGATTTGCATGCTTGTATGTCATGGAATGGTGAACATCCTGCTTCCGGAATAAATATTGTATTGTACAATACATATATATATATATATATATATATATATATATATATATATATATATATATATATATATATATATATATATACTATCAACATAATCTGTGAACTCTGTGAACTCCTGAACACTTGTCATACCATAATGTTTGAGAAAGACGAGTTTTTGACCAGTGTCTCCTTGATGTAGAATCTCAAACTAGTTCCTTTTTATATATAACGTATGGGCACCGTTCTATAACACTAAACTATTATAACGAATGAATGAATGAATGGTATTTATTTCCTTCATATAAATGAAGAGTATACATTAAATCACATGTTAAACATACATTTCACAAAAAGGCTTTAAATTGATATTTATACACAGATAATGATTTATATACATGCTAAAAGTGCAACACAGATTGCAAGTTCCATGAACTTATATTCTTTGCAATAATGACTATAATTTCCGCCCATTCATAAAGTCCAATGTGATCAATTATTTGAGTGATACCGCCTAGTAACGTTTGTGTCTTTGTCTCGTCACAATTAACTGTCTTAAAACTTAAGATATTCATCTATTGTGAGATTGTCACACAACTGTCCACACAGGATATTGCGTTCTTTGACCAGTTTGTCACAGCACAGCAACTAGTGGGCGACAATGTTGCTAGCCTGTTCTTACACAGTACGCATAAACCTGGTGTTATAGGCAGCACACCAAGCTTAGTGAGACAAAACACACTTTTTATATTAATCTCAAATAGCTCACACATGTTCCACAGTCTATGTGGTTTCAGTTCACAGTGTATTTCGGCATATCGAGTCATATCTGGAATATCACTCAGCATCTGTTTCCATTGAAATCGTTCATAGTCTGTAATTCTCTCATTCACAATCCGTTTCCATGTAATCTTATTCGGAAACGTCCCAGTTCTGAAGAAGTCCTCAAGATATGACCACAGTCCATATTTCTTAAGGATATTCAACAGATCATGTGTCCATGAGGATTTACACATATTATTTACAACCTACTGTCCAAATCTGAAATGGCTAGTGCCTTTTTATATACAACGTATGGGCACCGTTCTATAACGCTAAACTATGATATACAAATTTTATATAAACAAACTTGGTTAAGATTGTTTAATACATTCAACCTCATTATATCTTACTTTTCATACCTTTCACTTTTCAGGCTCAACTCCTACGTCTCTGTAGTTTGAGATACACGAACAGAACAGAACAGAACAGAAGTTTATTCAATTTAGTGACTTGAGTTCACAGAGAACTCGTCAACATTACAAAATACATTTACAATCAGAGTATGGAGGCAGGACATTTCAAACTGATATTGAATATAAACTTTGTTTTATGAACTTAGCTACATTTGTATGTATAACTGAGTGATTTTATTCTGAGATTGTAACAACTGAAATAAGATATATTGTGATGGACATTCCCAATAAATTCTATCAATATATTTAACTCTATTTACATGATACTTTTGACAAACACAAACGAAAGATATTCGTCTTCAATAACATAAATACCTTGCTTAAGATAAAAATCACATAAACGTAATGCTCTATCCACATTTGAATATCTACCAACTTCTATTTTTTACTTGTGACATGGTGTCCTTAAACGCGTGATGTAAAATGATAGACTTTGAGGAACACTGTTTAGATATGGTTCATATGAAAAACTTTGCTTAATATTAGAATATACCTCAAGGATTACACGGGGGTTAGTCCAAGGTTTCGTCGACATGGTGCTCTGTACAATCAATATACGCTATCATGTCGTCATGCAATCATTCCTAAAGTGTTTCCTGAAGGGGACAGCGACCTAAAATCAATCCTCGACAACTGAAATGTTTACTCAGCTGAGGTTTTCTCTGACATCAATAAGGAACCTCTTAAACCAGATTTGATATCATGGAGGTTAGAGAATGCTTCGAGCTGATATATCCGATAAAAGAAATTCTACATGTATAAGATCCATAATGGTGCGGTCTCAATATTCACCATGTAAAACAGAGCTCGGAGATTCAAATGTGTTTAGAAACCTATCAGGGAGTTTGTCTATTGTTTCGTAGGTATCTTGTTTTCTCGTAATAACCCCTCATTATTATTTCAGTCGGGTTTTCCTCTGATAATAACCATGTATGAGGTTTTTATTGTGAAAGTAAGTTTTAACTTTTGATAGTTATACCTTAAATGAGACTAAGATTTTTTTTCACAACTCAAATCATAACAATTAATATAGAAAAGTATACAAAGATAGCTTTTTCATAGTGTATATGACGGGAATCGAAATCGATACCCGTTGCTCTTTTAAACGGACGATGTACCTCCACGCTACCACAGCAGCCGAAAAAACTGTGGATTTCCTCTATTTACAGTTACACTGTCTCTGCCTCTATATAACGCTAGTCCCGGAGACATACTCTTTACAACGCAGGATTTGGGAATCAAACATTATAAAATGTAAATTTTGACAGTTATAAAATTAAAAAACACACTACCCCTCATTCTTCCGCTGTAAGAAAACTTCAATATATTTATGTTTTACGGTATCTAAGTTAGATAAAACACTCTACCTCGGTTATGCTTTGGATTGAAAACCCTCGTTAAGAAAGCTTCGGGGACGTAAGACCTCAAGCTTCGCTTTGGTCTTAGTTCCCGCTCAACTTTCTTACCACGGGTTTTACAATCCCAAGCATAACCCCTGTATCGTGTTTTATCCTACACATAATGCTGGAGCTTTCTGCAAAGGGTATATCATCGTTGAGATATTATCTTGCTTCGATACACACCACTTTTAAAGCAGATTCAGTGCTCCTTGGGTGTTTTTATATCGTGCATTCACATTTAAATACAAGAGAGAGACAAAGGTTGGTACCAAAAGATCTGAAACTTGAAATACCCAAGTTTCAATTTGTCATGAGATATACATATTGTGGATGACAACTTCTTTATTAGGTTAACGCGAAGTTTCAGAGCTTCTTCTTGCCCTTCTTCAGGTGGATGGTTGGTACATTATATAGAGAGATGAACAGGAAGTCAGAGATGCAACTTCTTTTAAATGCCTTTGGAGAATTTCAATTTGGCATGTTTATCAATTAGTTTGGACTAAAATGACGTCTATCATTAAAACAGTAGATAAATGTGAATTGTTTATTGCAATTTAAATAAAACCATAAAATCATAATGTATGCAATCTGAAATTCATTTACTTTTTAAAAATCATTTAAGGTGTTAAAGGGTCAGTAGCACCTTTTTTTCAAATTTTATTTTTCCAAATTTCACATTTATAATGATAGTTTATGTCATTTATATTTACTTTAAAGGCTAAATCATCGTATTACACGAAGCAATTTATCCATAGTGGTAATAGCAGTGTTGCGTAAAAGGCTAAAATAGCATGGCGGCCATTTTAATGTGAACACATTTTATTATTTCATATCATTTTGTAACTTGATTTTCAGAAAGAGAGAAGGGTGTTTTACTATTGGTGACATTATCTTTCAAATACATTTCATCGAATTATTTCAGAGAAAAAAACGTGCTACTGCCCCTTTAACAGCGTTAATACAAACTAAAGGTATTGCACTTTTTCCGTTTTGATTTGTAAAAATTTATCACAGAAATCAACACTCTTGTTATTGTCCATGCTTTTCTATTATTCCTGCACAAGGGGTGAAGAAAGATATGCCCGTCACTTTTAGCATGCAAATTCTTGGTACTGTTGTGTACTGAATAGTTGTGGCAAAGAGAAGAAAGGTTTGCATTTATGACATTATGTGACATGTTGCGTCATATTGTTTTGTATTGGTGGTGAATCGGAATCCAACACTTTTTGTCATGTGTGCATGTCTTTCATTTTCGTTCATAGGACTTTTTATTCCATTTCTATATAGTTGGAATAAAGACCTTAAACTCACCAATTATGTTACCTAAACCAAATATATTAACATCTTTACAAAGAAATATCATGTTTCAAATGTTCATGAAATAGTTAATTGCTTTTGAACAAATTTGGACTTTTATTTAAGCCATTAATCATGGCAATGTCCACAAGAGATAAAGGACCATCGAAACGAAGATTTTATGGTTCCAAAAAAGTCAACAGGGATTTGTTCCCTTTCTAAGTCATCATGTCTCACGTTTTTCGGAGGATTTTCAATGCATAAATATGATTTGCAATATGAGTTATGCTATTCCATGATTGAATTCTGGCATTACAGTATCAATACACACGATCCTCGATCATTTAACCATCAGTTGTTGATCCTAGTGTGTTATTCTCAAAGATGTAGGGACATCTTCAACAGGAAACCTTCATTGATACTGTCATGCCGTCATGCTCATGCTTTATTTAAGTAGGGTGAACGAACGAAGGATTTATTTCTGGTTTTGACACCATGCATTACCTAAAATACTTTCAGATGTTCTTCAAGAACGCATGTTCGATAATCCACGTATTTGAAGAACAATATTCTTGATTGATATAGCGACTCACTCACTCACTCAAGACTTTCAAAAGGGCGTGGTAGCGCTGTGGTTAGGGCGTTCGTCATCGGACCAGGAGTTCCCGATTCGAATCCCGCCAGGGGCTCGGAAGATTTGTCTGATGTTGAGAATTGTTCTACACACAGTAGGGTTTGGGTACAATGCTTCACTGAATTTCAGTGCAGTATCAGCCATGGTTCGCTATTTCCAACCGATTCTCTCAGGTTTCACCGCAATACGTTTACTTGTTCCAGTCGATGCTCGATGCACAGCCACAATGTTGCGGTGTTGCAGACTTTATCCCTATATAATACTAGCAGCCATGATGTGACTGAAATACTCTTGAAAGCGGAGTTACATTTTAAATAACATCACCTGAAGACTACCAAAGTGTATGGATTACATTACAATTGTCAAAAAGCTCTAACTGTTTAGTGTATATCTTATGACTATGTCACCAATATTTTAAGAATGTTCAAAGTGGAAACTGTTCAAACTTTAAAGATATGCTAATCTCAGGGGGTAAGCTTCGCTGAAATGATTCTAACGACAGTAAAGAATAACGACACAAAAGTATTGGATTACAAATCCACCCCAAAATAGTAGAAAAAACAGTTTTAAAAAATACTTCATTTTTACAGCCGGCAAACGTTTCATTAGCCAATCAGCTGCTAGCAGAGGTGTGACGCGTTACTCAGGAGTCCTGCTCAACGAGTAGCTGGCTTATGTTATTGTTTACATTATACACTCGTATAGCCGTCACATATTTTTCACTGATCTCACTTGTCAAAACAGCCTAAACGTGATCAAAGCTATTAGAACAAATGTCGGCATATTCTGTTCAGTTGTTAATTAACTTTGGTTGTTGTACACATGTGTTTAGATTGTTTAGTCTCCGATATTGCCGAGTGGATATTTCAGCGTAAATCTACTGCCATTGTCTTTTCTTTGTGTCATTTTTAAGTGTCAGTTCTATAGAGTCACTACGTGAATGTCCATCACTGACCATTTCTGTTATGTCAGACTCTTATTCTAGCAATGAGACCTCGCTTTGAACAACGTAAGTCAAGCGATAACAAAGATTTGAATGAAGAACAAGCGAATGTACCAAATGATCGGGCTACATATCTCATTACTATGTCTCACGTTTATCTATTCCAGTATTTAACAGATGAAAATGAAATAACAGCACTTATGTAGGATACTATCTCAAAGTATTTTGATTCAATATAACAATTAATTAAACAATGTGTTTCCACAATTATGCAAAATTGGATCGGCAAACAAAGCAGAATTCATGTTAATCCTACTCAACGAAAAACGAGACTTATGCGACGTATATATCTATATCATTTTAAAAATTAAAATAAATACATATTAATTGTTGAACTACATTGTGATGGTTTTCTAACTAGTTCGCATGTAAACAAAATTTTACGATGTCCTTATTGATTTAAATAACTAACCTGTTGTCACCATATGATTGCTAATCCATGTACATCGGTGTGCATCATACATTATAGTGAATGACCGGCTGCTATCACCGACGAAACAACAGAACATAATATTCTTAAATTTCGTTGGCTGAATATAACATTCCTAATTTTGATTGGCTCACTATGTCCAGACTGAATGTCGCCTATATGTGTATCTTTATTTAACTAACGACCACTTCAGTATCACCAGTTACGTCATATGACAGGACGTTGGCAATATCTTGACGCGCCACCTCTTATATAATTGAACCGGTCCAATGACCGATATCTGGCATCAAAGCAAAGGTGTTAATGCATTAAGCGCAATTAGTGAGTGTTGATTACATGACTAATTTCTGAACAATATAGAATTAATATAGAAATTAAAAACTAGATTTTTTACATTAACATTTCATCGATTTTACCCAAATGATATTGATGGAACAGAATCTGAAAGAAATGTGTACCGAAAAAGAAAACGCCCTTCGATTTGAAATTATTCATGATTCCTTATCATAGATACATCATTGTAGGCTTTAAAGAATTTTGACATTTTCACCCGCCACATTTCTCTACAGTTGTATTACACTGAATAAAATAACTGTCTCAATGTAAGTAATTGTACATGTACAAGATCATAAATTTAACGATAGCTCGATTGAAATGTTGAAAAATTCTAAGTTATAATGCAATTATTCTATTATGAATGACCGGGATTGTTACTGCTTGCTTGTATGAATAAAATTACTTGTTATTACTTCCTTGCTCTGTTGTATTTTTCATCTTGGGGATTTTGTCCTACCCTTTTGGGGATTATGTCCACTGGGGATTTTGTCCTTGGGGATTTTGTCCATTGGGGATTTTGTCCTACGACCAAAAAGTCATAATGAGAAATTTTGACTCAGTAGACCTCAAACTATACAGGCCTCTTGAAACTTAAAATCAAGCACAACAAAAAAATAAATAATAGAGACGTTTACAATTTAAATTATTCATTTCAATTGGCAAACACTGTAAATCCTGGGGTATACCCCCTCTGCTGAGATCACATGTCAATGGGTTAACACTGCATGCTACATCCTGGGACATATTGCTAAAATCGGCAAACAGTACTTGGCAACATTACTATGTACTAATCTAACATTAGTCATACTTAAATTTTGATGAAAAAATATATTTACTCTGTTTTAATACATATTTTTATATAATAGGACTTTTTTCCAAGGACTTTTTTACCGATACTTTTTTTCCCAAGGACTTTTTTACCTATAATCTATAAAATAACCCAACGCTCCGCTCGATTGGTAAAAGAACCAAACTAAAACCGGCAACTGAATATCGAAAAATCCTTCAAAAACTCCGAACTTACTTCCTACAGACGCACAAATACCCATTCTATCGGAAACTTACAATGTCAAAAGTTGTTATTGTGTTTTAAACGAATCATCGACGAAAATCGACAAATCGTCTAAGGATTTCATTGTAGCAACTCCTGTGTATGACGTCACATCGCTTACGCAGGTTATGCTTCACTGAGGGGCCGCGGAAAACTGTTTGAAGAATGAGATAATGAGCAGGCCAAATTTACTCACTTTGAACCGCGATATCTGGCTGAGTAGGTGACGCTTCGAAATAAAAGTTAGTGTTTTGTTTACTTGAAAGTATTGTCTATATGAATAAACGAATTAACATCGGACAAAACTGAGAGGTTCTATTATCTTTAACAATTTCACAAGCAAGATCTAGACACATGCCTTTGTAAACATGGATATATTTAACAGACAGAAGATTCTGCTTAAATATTGTGGTCGTCTTTTATGTTTATGAAATATGTATTTCAATGCTGTTGTCAGGTAGAATCAACTTATTGGCGGAGTTTTGGAGAAATTGGAGAAATGTAAGTAGTTATATATAGAAATGGTAGGCCACTTACCAATATATTAAAATTAAACAGCGCTAACTTATTTCAGATGTCATTTTATAGAAATTGGGACATAAGCCACGGATTAAGTTCAGTCGGACTTTTGATAATGAATTCAAGATTACGTCTGCCCCTCCCATTGGTATAGAGGGGATGGGATACTTGTATATACATATATATATTAACAGCAACATATTGGATGTTCTTAATTTCCAATGATCATTTCATACTTTTAGCCACATGGATGCGTTTAGATGTAATATTATTGAAGTTACAATGATTAATACAACTCTCATTAACAAGGCTTAATTTGTAAATATTTTATATATTAACAAAATACTTAAAATCATAAATGGTAAGTATTGTGTGTGAGGTAACGAGTTTAATATCAAACACGTGTAATTGTGTGTTTCAAGTTATTACCTACAGATACGTGTAGTGTTCGGATCAGGAGATGCTATATATGGTTCGCTAGTTCCGATGCTCACAGGTTTCACCGCAACACATATATAGCCACATGACATTGCAGGCTTTCTCCCTGCCATAATACGGGCAGTCGCGCTATAAGTGCAATACTCTTGAAAGCGGCGTAAAACCCCAAATCAACTCACCTCACCTCACGAAGTGTCTGATAATAACTATCAAATTAAAAAAGTTATAAATTATTCAGTTAATTTCAAAGTGTATTTGTATTCCTTCCTTGCATTATAAAACACATAGATATATCACATAAATCGACTAAAATCTTAAATAATAAATGTTTATATAACAGACTAAGACGAATATTAATTATCGATGATAACAAACTCAGTTTCAACTAAATACATTCCACACATGTTAGCCGTCATTTGATTCTGTATCAGAGCTTTTGGATCCTACACTTGCACATTTCTGATAAAATATGTGTTGACATAACATCATTTGTCACTGCAGTATTTGTATAAAATTCGAATTTGTTCAACAATAACTTTTCCAGACCAGTCCATGTATTTTTTGTTGTTGAAGTTTCCAAAAAGCAATTAATTACTCAACAATTCGGAGCGAAATAAACATTTGAGTCAGTCAGAAGCGGACTCAAAATTACGGCAATAAATACCATAATAGAAATCAGGTCGATTGAATGCATAAACATGTCAAATAGCGTGTTCAGCTTCATGATTTAATACGAGTAATGTCAGTGTAGCTTCGCTGCAACAATATCCGTGAATATATAAAATGTACCAAATAACTTTAACAGTTAATATTTCTGTTTTATTTTGACACGTTATTCAAATGCTCTCGTAAAAATACTTCTATCATTCAATGACTTTACATTTGCGATTGAATATTTAATATAACTCTTGCCAGTCTCCATTACTGGCTGATTTAGGCCTTGCAGTATTTCCTTAAGAAATCTGTGTTTAGAAATCCAAGCCCGCTATGCATTTCCAGTGCAGCGATTCACTGCTTCGACACAAGAAAGCTAGGGAAATACCGCAAGGGTTAAATCAGCCAGTAATGCAGACTGGCAAGAGTTATGCCTTGCGTTTGGAAGTTGCTTGTTGGTCTGTTGGCAAATGAACGAAATGTGTATCGTCGATACCATTTGTAGATTTGTTTTACTAATCACATTGGTGGTTCAGTGATTGCTATTAATCAATTGTTAATTATTAATTGATCCTGGATGTTAATCTATTAACGAGTGAATGGTGTAGTTCCTATAATATGACGTTACCCATTCATATCTTGTCACATATCACAATAGTATATCAAATATCATTATCATATATCACTATCATATCATATCTCATATCTTTATCACACACACTTATATATTCAAGACAAAAAGTAGTAAGGGATGTGTGCATAGTTTGTAATTGTGTATAGAGATACATTGATTCATTGACATAACGATAAAAAATCAATCATAAAATATTCCTCTTTGATGTTGACCAGTATATAATATAATACATATCATTATCATATATCAAACATCGCTCTGATATATCACGTAATTACTATGGCTTTAACTATAGATCGTTTAGTGCAACCTCTTGAGGCCGACACATGTTCTATATGATATTGATATTATATTTCTTGATGAATCAATAGTAGAATATTGGTATATTTAAAACGACATATATTCGACCAAGGAAGGAGATATAGACAAGAGGGTTGTGGGTAGGGATTGATAAGGTACACAACGTAGTTCATTGTGTGGATGGGTCAAGATTCGAAAGACAGATATGCTCATTTAGCCTTATGTACCTATAGACCGCGGAAGACACAATTCCTATATTGTTTTTAAAACTAAGAACTAACTAACTAACTGTACTTTGAACAAAACAATAAACCGCCATAATAAATGTTGAGCAAACCAGGTACACCAAACCTATCATTTGTTAAACAAATATGTACATCAATCCAATCATTGTATATATTCTACTGGTTGTCATGATAATGTATCACTTGCTTGCATATGACAAAAAGTGATGGAATGCGCTTGCTAGATTTCTCCGGATTCTTCCGGATTTGACACTTTTTTGGGAGAATCCGGAAGGATCCGGCAAGCGGATTCCACCTCTTTTTGTCCTGTGTTGATAACGGTTCTTGTGTCTGCATCAAAATATCGCACTCATAGCAATAAAGACGACCACTATCCATGGAACTTCATTCTAATAGAGTCGACGTCCATGGTATCGTTTTATTTTGCTGGATAAATTAATACTCGATGACCTGCTAGCTCTTCATGTTTTTGACGAGCATTTAGAAGTGGTATACATAAGAACAGGACGATTTTCCAGATAACAACTTCTTTAATGTGAAACTACACGACTGTTGGGAGTATATGCTCACTTCTTCATCAGGTGGAATGTGTGATGATTTTACGGGCGCTTATTGATTTGCAATCGTACATTTTCTGTAGTCGACCAACTATTGCAATGAGGCACATGTATATGCATTTACTGAGATAAAACGTTATTCGCCTTTTTAATACGAGTTAGGAACTATGATCTCTTAAATTGTAAAATCTTGTATATCCTTCTTCAAACCCACCAAAAACAATTAAGTCATTCCGTGTTTCTTCTTGTTTGTTTATTCTTTCATACAATCATTCTCTTGTTCATTCATTCATCTATCCACTTGCTCTATAGTTATTTCGTCAGTCCATATTAACTTATCGATCTAATTTTGTGTTTTACTCTATGATCTGCCGGTGTAAGATTGAAAACGTACCCGCGTTGAAAACATACCCGACGGGTACTTTTTCAACGTTGAATTATGACCCCGGGTCACTTTTCAACATCTCGGGTATTTTTTCAACGTTGAAATAATTACCCGACTGTGGAATTATTCAACGTTGACAAAATACCCGCGCCGAGGCGTTGAAAAGTGACCTCGGGTCATAATTCAACGTTGAAAATGTACCCGCCTGGTGTATTTTCAACGCGGGTCCGTTTTCAATCTTACACCAGCTCTTGTGATAAGTGTACATGCACTTATTTAGTTGGATTGGAACTATTTTAATGACGTATTAGCATTTACTGGAGATAAAACGTTATCCCAATTCTTGAAAAGGAGTTAAGAAATAAGTATGACCTCTTACATTGTAAAACTGTGTTTCTTTCTGCAATCGCCGCTAATGGCTGCGATACTGCAATAACTCACTCACTCACAGACTCATTCACTCACTCACTCACTCCTTCTACAAACGCATTAAGAACAACTCTTTCATTATTTCATGTGCCCCCTTATTTTTGTGCTCTGTCGTTCATTCGATTCATACATTCATCTATCCGTTTGCTCCATCGCTATTTCTTTAGTTCATATTAACTTATTTGTCTCTCCCTGTCCACACCTTAATCCTACCTTCCTTCGTTCATTCATTGCCGTCTGTTATATGTCACTCATTCAATCAATTGTTTATAGTTTATTTCTTCACACATACATACATATGACGGTATCAGACTACTTTAATAATACCTCATAACTAATACAATGCTGTATCGTACATAACATAATATAACAATGTAACTTGCCCAGTTGCAAAATGTATTTAATTGCTAATGTCAACAAGAAAATAATTATAAAAAGTATTTACATGTAAACGTTACAAATTTTGTCTTATATTTCCTTCAGATTTACTTAAATTAACATCACATATGATTGACATGGGTACAATAATAACTCCCTTTAATATAATGTTATTAATTAAATATTTCCGTATTGGCCGAGTTACAGGTCCGACGTCCGTTGTGTTGGCCCGAGACGAAGTCGAGCCAACTCGGCCAAAACGGAAATACTTAATTAACGACAACTTTATTACATGTAATTAACTTCTTTTCATTCTATGTGCACAACATAAAACATCTCATTTATATTGAAATAATAATTATAAGCACGATTGGTGAATTAGCACGGGTCAAAGTTGTGAAGCGACACCTTCGCGCTTTCACCAAATATGCAAGTGCGCATGCTCAGACTCATATTGGCCCAGTTTGTCTCGTATTGGCCAAGTTTTCCCCGTATTGGCCCAGTTTTCCCGTATTGGCCCAGTTGTTGAATCATATGGTCTAGGCCATACATGCCATATACCAATTACCACAACATTGATAAGTAATTAATAAAAGGACTTAATTCGTGAAATATAACGTTCAAAATTCTGTAGTGAGAATGTGTATGTTCGTGTCAATGATACAGTCGTTTAGCAGTATTTTTTCACATCGCCGTCAGAAAAAGGATAATATTCAAATAAATGCATAGTTGTTATCATATTGAAGGTGATTATGTCTTCTGAAAGAAGGTATAAGTTTAATATGTATAGCATCTTCCTTATTGTAAGTACGCGCTAGTGCATAGGCCAAACCAATAGTCTCTTTCCTTATATAGAGATGAACAGTCTTTTTGCAGTAGGTTTTCAGATTGCCGTCAGGAAACGGATCATTGTTAAATAAATGTAAAGTTGGTATCATATTGAAGGTGATTATGTCTTCTTGAAGAAGGTATTATAAGTTTAATATGTATATCACCTTCCTTATTGTAGGTACGCGCTAGTGCATAATACCGACTCAATAGTCTCTTTCCTTATATAGAGATGAACAGTCGTCTAGCAGTGGTGTTTCACATCGCCGTCAGAAAAAGGATACTATTTAAATACATGCATATTTGGTATCACATTGAAGGTGATTATGTGTACTTTAAGAACATATATGTTTAATAATCATAGCGACTTCCATATTGTAAGTACGGGTTAGTGCATAGGCCAAACCAATAATCTCCTTCCGTATATAGAGATGGACAGCCATTTATCAGTAGTGTTTCCACATCGCCGTCAGGAAATGGATGATTGTTAAATAAAGACATATTTTGTATCACATTGAAGGTGATTTTGTGTACTTTAAGAATACATAGATTTCATAATCATAGCGACTTCCATATTGTAAGTACGCGTTAGTACGATGTTTCGAAACACACTTGAGATCATCTAAAATCTCTGGTACGTTAATTACAGTGCACCCCGTGTTATAATTCTTGCGCGATCTGATGCACCAAATGCTGGGCTTTGTAACTGGGTCACTGTTAGCTGACAGGATATTATAAAATATTTTATAATATTTCTTTCATATTTATATCATATTTGGTGGGCTAGGCAAATGGCTCACATGAGCAATGTGCTAATATTTTTGGCTTTGAAAAATCATATCCTTGTTATTATCCGTTCGATTTGTACGTTTGATGGCTTGTTTTAAAGACACATGTATTGGCTTTGTCGTGGTATATAACATTGAATGATAATATGATGATAACATTCTGAAATATAATTTCAAACGGACATGGGGTGTTGACCCCGTTACATCCCTTTACTTGTTTATAGTATATGGGGCTCGATCGTCGACTTCATATTCGTTGTAATCGCTAGTTTCGACAATACAAGCCCCTGTGTTTTACGGTAGGTACGCGCTAGTGAATAGACCTGCCTTATTGTAAGTACAAGCTAATGCGTAGAGTCACCACGTCTAGTCTTTCCTTATATATAGAGAGAGTTCTTCATTTTAGTAGAAGTTTTTCAGATCGCCGTCAGGAAAAGAATCATTTTTAAATAAAAGCATATTTGGTATCAAATTGAAGGCGATTACGTGTAATTTACGAAGATAAATAAATGTTCAAAGCACTTTTCTTATTGAAGATATGCGCTAGTGCAGATATATCGTTTCTTCCCTGTGTCTAATTAACAGCCGTTCTGCGAGATTGTTGTGTGATCGCCTTGTTAAATAAATAAATGTTTGGTATCACATTTAATAACATACATGTATTTGTAAATTTTACATAGATATAACATTCATATTGATATCACCTTCCATAATATATGTATGCGCCAGTGAATAGATCCTACCACGTCTTTAATTAATATACATATTCAAATGATATGTCGATTATGTGGAGAGAGCTTCTATAAGTTGTATAACTTGTGCCCAATCCGTTTCTTCAATGAATAAAATATGTCTTCAATCAATATATATTCGTCTACGATTCTTATTCATTGCATCTTCTTTGTTTTAGATGGGCGCTATTTCTATAGGAACATGGCAAAGGAAAATCAACAGCCTTTTAATTGAAGGATAATGTTACTGTTCTACTGCATCTAAAATCTGATGTGGAAATATTTCATTAAGCATACAAACTCGTATAGTTTGTATCATAAATGGTTATGGTTAGCATATAAACCTTGCACTTCCCTGCTAATTTCATTATTATGTTCTTAGCTGTCTGTACAATATGAAACTGTCTCTATAGCTCATAACGTATACGTTAAGTTAATTTTGTTTAGTTGACATGTTTGATAATTGTTTCTGTCTTTCGGGAATTCTGTATATGGGAGTGAATTGATTCAAGTTATCTCTGAAGGTCCTATTTAATTTTGAAAATGTATATCTATATTGATAACGTTAATAATGGTACTGTCGGGAAAGCTAGAAAAATGGTTTTCGACCTCAAACCTAAAACAATTATTTATAAAAAAAATAAAAAATACAAATGTCGACCTACCAAAGTAATATCCCCAGGAGTCTTTATGTAACTACAGGTAAAATATTAAGTAGTTAAATAGAAACAATAACTTATTTGATTTCATTATCCTGACCTTGTTAAACATCTAATAAGTGGTTTATTATATTTAGTTCGAGATTGACATTGGAACTGGACACCCTGTCACTAATTTTAGAATAGCCTATCTGTGTATGAGTCATTATTCGAATATTTTAAATTTGTGTCCAACTTCGACTAAAAGATGGCCATCTTATTGACAGCAGTGCAGTGAATTGTCGTTGGTGTCGAGAAAAATTAGGATATTCTTTTATTGTCTAACTCGTTTAGCATTTCAGAATTTTTCTAAATAGGATAAACGATACATTTAGACATGTTACATGCGTGTCTTGTAGAGTTATATTCTTCTTCTATGATCTTATTTGCACATACATTTAAAGACGGTTTCTGTTGTCTATTTTTCGACTGAAAATATTACTGGCAGCATTATTGTTAGTGTTTTTTTGCTATTTTCCTCCTGTAAAATCTTCTTTAGAAAGATACGACAATCATACCTCCACGCTTGCAAATAGTTAGTCACATTTTGAATAGACATTTCCACAAGATAATATTCAGTTTGGAACCAATCTAAGATATTTCCCAAAAAGCGTTTTCGATTTTAGTTTAGGTCATTTTCCACAGCGCATCGCATTCACAAGCGCGCTTACTATACTGTGTGAGCTCTCAAAGCAAGCGCGTACTGGCCGATAAAACTTGACCAACATCGCTTATGTTCGGTGTGGCGAGATCCTCTCCTGCCTGCTATGCTTATTGCGAGCTGTAGGTAAGTAACCTCATTACTTTTATGTTAACATACGGTCTAATGTAAAGATTTTCTACCGAAATCAAACTGTCAACGGTATAAACATGTATTTGCAAGGGAGTGACGACATTGTTGTGTATATATGCGAACACATATTAGAACCCCCAATTGAGATGTACACGCGGAAGGGGAATTCCCTACTTTCTCTTTCATAAGGACTCCTAGTATTAAAGGGGCTGTAGCAAATTGCAAATTGAATTTGTTTTAAATTTCCCATTTATAATGATAGTTTATGTCATTCATATTTACTTAAGAGCGTAAAACATATAATTACACCAAAACCAATTATAGGTAGTGGTAAAAACGGTTTTGCACATAAAGCAAATATCGTACGGCGGCCATGTTAATGTGCACACATTTTATTATTTCGAATTACAAAAACTATTCCCATGGCTTTACCGAATCATATACCCTCACATTTTAATTGATTTTCCGAAGAGAGAGGGGTGTTTTACGATCAGCGACATTATTTTTCAAATAGATTTCATCAACTTATTTGAGCGAAAAAACGTGATACTGCCCCTTTCATGGAACAAAGGTGCCTTCTATCATGACCAGATGACCTCCTTTTTTTTAATTGACAAAATAGGTCGATCTGATGATACAGAGTTGTCCTCTTTTTTAAGGGGCATAGAGAGAGGTCATGGAAAGGTCAATTCTTTTTTTAAAGATAGACTTAGTAGGCATATATACAACAAACACACACAACGTTTCGTTGTGTATGCTTACTCCTTCAACCTACATATATATGCACATCGTGCTTGTGCATTTGGATCATTTGTATTGATCACGCAAATTCTTTGAAGCGGACAAACACTGCGTTCGAAGAAATTTACAGGTATGATGTTCTGTATTTATTATGTTCTCTTGTTTTTGTTCAACTTCCAAACGCAAGGCATAACTCTTGCCAGTCTGCATTACTTGCTGATTTAACCCTTGCGGCATTTCCCTAGCTTTCTTGTGTCGAGTCAGTGAATCGCTGCACTGGAAATGCATAGCGGGCCTGGATTTCTAAACACAGATTTCTTAAGGAAATACGGCAAGGCCTAAATCAGCCAGTAATGAAGACTGGCAAGAGTTATGCCTTGCATTGGGAAGTTGGTTTTTGTTAAAAACAAATAAAGTTACATATTCACTGTATTGACGTGCTGCGCGTTGGTACACAGAGGTTTACTTGACCAGCACGACTCATGACTAGCTATCTTAATAATATCTGCTTATTTATCAGCCCAGTTGAGTTTTAAGTGAAAGTTCCTCAAGTCTGTTAACACAAATAAACATCAAATTTGCTTTAGAAAAACTAGATACAACATTCAGCCTTCCGTCCGCCTTTCTTCTTTCGAGTGAGTGAGTTATTGATTAACGCCACTTGGGCAACATTGCAGCCATTAGCGGCGAGAAATTTGATTAAATTAGATATTTTTTAAAAATAGCAAAAGCATACATGAACGACACGAAGGCCTAAACACACCAGCAACTAATCACAATTTGGTTAAAAGCTGATATTGAATATATAAAAATTATATTTTATCAAAAAGGTTAACTGCCTTTTAGAGAAGTCTAAAATGTTATGTTCACCGAACTGACTAAAATTTGAGCAATTGAAATATTGGGGTAAAAAGTTTCCCTGATATGTGCAGTGCCCAACACTCACACAAAATGTGTTTTACTGTGAAGGGACACTGGCAGGGGATACACGTCGGGGGATCTTCCCCCTTTAAAAGATATGAGTGTGTTACATGAGTGTGTCCAATGCGACATCGTCGTAGGAAAAAAGCTTCATGCCGGGTAAAAAAAGGTAGAGATTTGTAGCCTAAATGAGGTTGGATAGAGTAAAAGTTGTTATACTGTTGTTGGTCCCAATGGGACTTCCAAGATTGTTTAACGTAAGATAAATCGTCGATGCAGAATTGATAGGTAGTAAGTGGCACCAGGGACCTTATATACGTCTATAAGGTCCCTGGTGGCACTTACGACCAAAAAAGGTTTTTCCTTTTGTTATGTACCTTACAGTTCTGTGCAGTCTGATTAAAACCGACGGTATTCCGCGGAAAAAAATGTGCAAAATAGTGCATCTACCGGGATACGAACTCATATCGTTCGGAGATTTCCACGCCAAACCGTCTGGAAACAGTCCGTAGACTAGCGTGTTCGAGCGCAATACATGTATCCAATCAAAAGATGCCCAACAAATGCTTTCGGTGCGAGAAGATAGGGGCAGGTAACTCCAAACAGCTATCCTTTGGTCTGTTCCGAATGCTTTCAAAACAGTGACCGTTTAAAAACTACGTTGTGATTGGTCAGCTATTTGACTGGGCTTTGGCTGTGCTAAACTGGTTCGGAACATGCGCCTATACGGGGTGTTCTCAGACCTTGTGGCGAGGAATCTACAGAACCTGTTCGTATCCCGGTAGATATATTATTATGCAAATGTTATTCCTCGGAACAAGGTCGATTTTAATCAGACTGCAGTTCTGTGCATCTACTGTCAAACTAGTATAACTCTATGTGTTATACTTTTTCTATTATAACAATTTGAAAAAAGTCGTATGTGTTGTTGCGTGTTTTAACTTAATATCAGAAGGGCGTAACTGACAAAATCTTTCAGTTACGACCTTTACCAGCTGTATCTTTGTTATTTACTGTACACTGCAGGGTCGTAAGTACCACTTACAACATACAAATATATAATAAAGTATTACATTCAATTGTTTTTCTTCTTATTGTACAGAATATGAATGTGTACAATAGATAATTAACATGACAGCGTTTTAAAAAATAAATCAACTTCATGAGAAATTAAAAGTATCATAGTCAACGAGAATTATGGTCACATGTGCATCCTGGACCCGAAGGCAGGCATGAGTGATTTCTGTCTTACAAGATCAGTAAGTATACATTCAATATCCATTTGAGTATGAATATAGCAGAGATATAATGATAATTAAACCTGCATGTTTGTAAATATCATAAATCATGCGGGTTATAAACTTGGTATTATAAATAAAAACAAATTCCAAGTTCGGACCTTGTCATAAGGTCGTAAGTGCATATCATGATAGCAGTTAACGTCATATTGTTGGGTCATATCTGCCATATCATATCATATCTAACGTTTTATTAAATAAATCAAAACTGTACATGTATCAACATAATGTTTTAATGGCTAAATTACTTTAAATCAAATGTATTTGGTGAATGTTTTAAAAATAATATTTATACATGTATATCTTTTAATTCCCCTATTTGGCTGTAGTGTCTTAATGGCTCTGTGGTAAAATGTCCAACTCAATCAGCTTGTCAAGAGTTCGAATCCTCTTTTAAATCTTTTTTTTTGTGTGGCAAATGTATTCAAATCTCCCTTTTTCAATTACAATTATTATGGACAAACCTACATTATCACATATATTTTCAATATTAATCTAAATTGTATGTCAATTATGCTATATTTCTGCTTGTTTCAGTTCTTGAACAGAAGAAGCATTCTAAATACATGTCACCAATCTTCAAATACCTATGCAAATATTATAGGTTTTGAAGACAATCCCAATAACTTGCGAAGTCTGCTGGAATCTTTCCCTTCGACTGAAGTATTATGAACAACAGCTAGATATTGTTGAAAGAAATTATATTAAGTATTGCACTGTAACGAAATATGAAGTGATGCAACCCCATATACCGTGTTATATCAAAGTTATGTGGGATAATCATGTTCACAATGACAGAATGAGAATAGATATCCTAAAAGAAAAACTAAACCTTATAAATCTACAAGTTCAACGCCACATGAGTGAATATCACGATATGAATGAATAGACATATTAGAAAAATGGAAGAGTTAGACATTCTGAACAGTAGTGACCATGAGAAAACCGTACCTCAAAAGTGTTCTAATGCAGCTGTTCCTATATTGATCTGTGAACAGTTAATTGCTGACAACTCTATACAGTCAGATATCGTTCCTGGTGTAGAAATGATTGAAGACCATCTTTTCGATGACAGTTTTTCAGAAGAACTTTGTTGCAATGGTCTAATAATAGAGGCACTTAGCATTGTAGATGTTCATGAAAATCCACTGACAACTAAGGATTCACTTTTTGAAGGCATTACAGATCAGGGAAAAGTCGTCAACATTGACAACATACCAGTGTCCCATTAACATCTACACAGGAACCAACTTCAACTTCATCTTCAACAACTTCCCAGTATTGCAGAAAGTCAATGATCGAAGACTCTGATAGCTCTGATGATGACATACCATTAAGCCGTTTATTGAAGACTGCAATACTAACTTCAATCAATAATGGGTATCCTGCAGCATCTGAAGATTTATGTAAGTATCGAACATTCATCAGCTGGAGAAATAACATTTAACTCAGATCTCCTGGACAGCGGCAATGACTCGATACTGGATGAACAGTTAAAAAGTACGGAAGATGTTGATCAAGCTCTTGAACAGATTAATCAAGACAGTCAGAGTGAATCTTCAGGCGAGCAGTATAAAGTTTCAGATGATGACCCCTTGTCATCAGATTTGTCTTCATCTAATATTTCTGATGATGTCCATAGTGGTCAAAAGAACAGATGCCGTAAGCGTAGTAGCCTGCATACGTCAAAAAGCATAGAAAACCCACAAACAGTTCCTACAAACAACCAACAAGCAGACGACAGTACTTGTTTGCAAGATACAGACAAGAACAAGAAGAAACCGCGGCTGTCAAGAAGTCGTTCTAGACAAACTGATAATTGGAAAGCAAACATCAGAAAAAGGAAGAGAAACAATGGAGAAGAATATAAAAACAGCAGAGGAAATCGCGTTCAAATGAAAGAATGTAAAACATGCAAATGTAAATGCAAATTTTCTTGCAAAACCTTTACAGAAGAAGAAAGACAACATGTTTTAACATCTTACTGGAAGCTTTCTTATGAAAGGCAACGAGATTTCATAAAACGACATGTAAGTTCAATGGAAAAATATCGCAAAAAAAAACAAAAACAGTTGCCATCCCGGAGAATTAAGACGTGCGAGTACAGGCTTCCAAGCAGTGCAGGATCAAGTGCGCAAGTCTGTAAAAACTTGTTCTTCCTGACGTTGGGGATAGGTGAAGAGACCGAAATTCTATCCACTCAGAAGACAAGAGAGGGAACAAACTCCGATCACAAGGATACCAGAGGCAGACAGAGATCGAGTGAGAAAAACACATACATTCTTTCCCAAATAATATGCATATTTCCCACATATATTTCTTTATCTCGATATATCATTAGACTTATTTGATATCTATACAAGTTGTCTAGAATTGTTGACAGTATACTTTAGTGTTACGTGTGCTGAAAACATTACATGAAAAGGAAGACTTAGTTCTTTCGAAAGTATAATGTTTACCGAATGCCGGGACATTATTGTGGCTGGAAAGTCGTGTGGCTTTCGTGGGTAGGGCTTGAACCTTGAACATTTCCATGAAACGAAATTTCCAAACAAAAAACAGTGAGAAAATTTTCACCAGTCCATCATTTCTTAGAAATAGCACTACGCAGGATTAAATACTTCTCACCTGCAACTACAATTAAGTGACTAATCATACATTGCGTTCGGTGAATTGTTTTTCCCAATAAATAAAGTAAATAAGTAGGTAGCAAATTTAGACTTTTCAAATCATTAAAAAAACACAAACAACACGACAGGTATCAATCTGCTTTTTTATTTGAATTCAATCAATTGAAGTAGTTACTCATCTCATCAAACATACTACTGATAAAATGCCTATTATTATATAAAATTACCTACTGATGTTTATTGATAATATATGTATTATTCGATCCATCCAAATATATAACTAAACATCTGAACCTTTATTCACTTCGAATTCCAACTTTTCATATTACCCACTATTTTAATCCCTTGAAATCACATTTACAGACATCACTGGGAATATACTTGTACTATTCATTCTGTCTCCCGTGCATCTACCATATGAACATGTGTCGACAAAAGTTTTCAATAATAATAACCTAAACTGTCAACATGAATAATTATTCACGCAACGTGTATATACATGTATGATGTCGAGATAGATTTAGTTGAGAACTGATATAAAGTGAATGGTAACGGGATTGAAAAGATTGAAAACGTAATAAACGAGCAATACTATCCAATCTAAACGCGGTACCAACTGGACAGGCTAAAGACTAGATGGACTGGCTGTAAACGTACTGGATCGTACTATGGAAAGTTATGTACAAAGGTTTCCCTTTTCTGTCCCGTTCGAGGTCGTTTTACAATAATATTTGGATTGAGTAGAACGTAGTGAGAACCGTATTGGTGAAAGTCAGGCATTACACATAGGTCAGCTTTGGTCTTCACACATCAGTTACTCAAGAAAACAGTGGCTAGGTAGAGCATTGGATAATATTTATAGTATTGCTCTATTTTCCTTAATGATGGATTTAAAGACATGACTTGAGGCTCGTTTGAATAATGTGGTCAGCCTGTGCTCTGTATCCTGTTCACATGTAGGTGTAACTGAAAAACACACCATGGTTGACAATTGTGTACAGTTTGCATGGTCACCAGGTGGTTTGTAAGAACAGGAAGATTTTCTGGATAATAACCTGTTTAATCTGAAAATACGCGATGTCTCAGAGTATATACTCACTTCTTCATCAAGTGGAATGTAAGGAATTAACAAAATGTGTTATATCTAACTATATCTAATTCCTATATGTTGTTAATACAGTAATAAAACACAATGAAGTTGAGACATAATACTGGCGTTTTTCTCATTTCATGAAATCATGAATAATCTCAGGATGAAACCATAAATATCGTTATACTAATTTTAATCTGTAAATTTGTAATGGTTGTAAATTAATAATTGATAAAAACTTGATATGTGATACCAGTAGTTATTTAAAGGTCCGTGGTGATACGCAGTGTCTCGAATTTAGTGCAAACAGTTTAAAAAAACAACATGACAAACATTAATATTTGTCAAAAGTCATAACTAAGAGTAGCGCTAAAGACATATTTCAAGAGGTTTTCAGGTCAAGTGACACTAAACCACGTTATCTCATATTCACGATGTATACGCGCGAGCAAAGGTATTGCAGTGCATTCTGGGATATCTGCCTTCACGTGTTAGGGTTTTCCCTGAGCCTGTTATAACGGCAATCCCAGTTCTCCTCCATAGAATAAAACAACCGCATTACAAAGACCATATGTGGTTACCACTTAAATGTATTAAAGGGGCAGTAGCACTGGTTTGCATAAATAAGTCGATGAAATGTATTTTTTCACCAAAAGTAAAATACCCTTCTCTCTTCGGAAAATCAAGTTAAAAAGTGAGTGTACATGGTTGGGTAAAGCTAAAGCAATCATATTGTAATTCGAAATAATGAAATGTGTTTACATTAAAATGGCCGCCAGGCAATGTTTGCTTCATACATAACACCGTTATTACATATAATTGGTTCGTGTAATAATATGTTTTACCCCCTAAAGTAAATATACATTAAATATCGTTGCATTTATTAACATAAATTCATTTCGTTATAATCACATCAATAATGTTATGTTGAGAAAACATTTTCTACTGCCATACAACTTTAAAGTTGTGTAAGACTAGCTGTAGAGAGATGTTAGTCTATTGTAATGGTAATAGCTCCCTGTGTTCTGATTAATGAAGATCTGGGTGCATGCACTCCAAACATTTTTTACTGCATTCAATAAAGACCTAGATATTATATCATGCGTGCACTTCTATTGAAATTAAAAACATTGTGAGTGTGATGTTTGTTGATGTATACACTTATCCAGACAGGATAAACTAGTTTTGATTTGCTATTTTTAAAAAAGCCCTACTATACAAGTCACGATTCTGTCAAATATTGATCTTAAGCAGCTTTCGTTTCACGCCATGACTGTGTATCCAAGCAATAAGCTTACACTTAACCTGAGAGATATCTGAGAATTGTAATTTTACATTCATAACTGGCAATACAGCCCCGAAACTGAAGGTCTTGCATCCCACTGTTCCGCCTTCGCCACAGCCACAATAAAATGCGGAAATGTTTATTAATATACCATTAAAGACAATTTAACATTAAATTCAAGACGTTCCATATACAACTAGAACCATTCAGAGCTCACGAGTATCACTTGGGTGACTTCACACAATTATTTTTATCATTGGAGTCAGCATTGGCCTAACATATAGACTCTGAAGAATTGTTTGTTTAAATATTGAAAAGAAGCCTTTTTCTGAAAATTCTCCTTTCCAATATTTGATGAGATGGTGATATTTTCAGAATAAATATTTTACTTCATAATCTGAGCGTAAGACAAGAGTCAGTAGAAACAAGTTTAAATATTTCTCCTATATTGCAGGATATTCTCTGCCATTTGCACCCTTTGTTTTGTCAGTGTTTTTAGGATTTGTATTAGGAGTTCGCTCAAAATTGAACAAACTTGTTATTCCCCAATGTTTCAGCTTTATATAAATAAAGATTCAGCGGTTAGTATATCTTCGGAGTGGTGATTCCGCAAAAGTACATTGGGTGCGAAAATTTGAAAAAGTTTTAAAATCCATGATGGCGTCAAAACCACGTGACTGACGACCTCGCCATGGTTTACTTGTTTGCTTGCATTGTCATTGCAAGTCACTAAGTTCATTTTGAAAATTGTTCCCATGTTAAAAATCGAAATTTAGATTCGAACTGGACCTTTAATGGCTAAGGAGATTGAGCCCAAAAGCTTCGAGGATCAACTTCATAGTAAGGGCTATCAGCCCGTAAAGTTTGGTTGTACAAGCTGCATTCCTTCTTGCCAAGGTGGCGGAGACAAAATCGGTGCAAATAATAATAAAAAAAACCCCAAAAAACACGCCAATAACAATAAAGATTCAGAGCTTCAGCGCTGAATCATTAATTATCACTCGGGGCACTTCACAAGTTGAGTCAAAAGCAATAAATTTAAATCGATCATCACTGAGATCACTACACAAGTTTGTTTATCAGGGGGTCACCATATTTTTGTTTCATATTGATTGTGATCATAACACACGAATTTCCAGGGGTGTATAATTAACAAATTATTAATTTGAGTTCTGAAAATCTATTTCTGATTTCAAAATTTGATCAATGTTTTAACATTGCCATAACCCATATTTTGTGACCTTGACCTTTGATCATCAAATTTCTCAAATCTTGGCAATTCTCCATAGTTGTAATAGTGTGTGGTGTTCTAGGCCTATATCTTAGTAAGGGCACTTGGTCAACAGAAGACATGACACAGTGGTAGTGAATGATTTATTTCGCCAAGGTACAGCGTCACATCAGGGGCACATCACTATTGTCGATCATTAGCATACAGCTAATAATTATCATACATAACAGTATTATACGATATAAAAACCTCAAAGCACAGAAACTGTTCAAGTTATCACTTTGACAATTGACCGAGGTCACACAATTAATGATAACGTTCCATTGTGTATACTAGTCATGTAATGAGGTAAAGTGTTTATAGTTAACATTATCGCAAAAGCATGCTAATGACATAAACTCCCTGTGACCTTCACCATTGACCAATTTAAGCGAAATTTTTAAAAATTTATTGTGACCTTGGCTTTTGAACTTCAAGGTCGCCCAATCAATTACCACTTTTTATTGTGTGTAACAATCCTGTAATGAGTTAATGTGTTCATAGTTTATTATTTTAATATTAATATTTTTTTCTGATTTCAGAATTTGTGACTTTGACCATTTCGCGTGGTCTTGACTTTTGAACGTCAAGGTCACATAGTCAGGTATCACTGTTGTGACCTTGCTCTGTTTACATGGATATTGTAGTGATATCAGAAATTATGACCTTGAAACTTATCCAAAAAATTCCCCAGGGCCTAGATTTTCGAAGCTCTCTTTGCTAAGACAAGTCGGAAGAAGTTATGACAACCGTTAAAACAAACTTAGCGCTACGATAAGAGCGATTTCCAAACGTTCTTTGGCCTGTCGTAAGTTAAAACTAGTTACGACAGCTATCGTAAACAGTATCTAGGGAATCCCCGATGACGTCACCGGGATTCCCTCTTAGCAGACGTCAACAATATGGAGACTGACAGTGACAGTACTAATGTCGTCGGCTCTAGCGCGGCTAAAAGACCTAGGAAGGCAAACTGGACCGCCTATGAGATGGACATTCTTGTCTCGGAGGTTGGTCTCCGTTCCTCGATTCTTTTTTCGACACTGAATTTAAAAATGAAACGGAAAACCTGGGAGGAAGTCAACGACTCACCGAGAAGTAAGTTATCATTTTCTAACATTCCACTAGCCTATTCAATGATTCAGTGACAGTAACAATGTCCCGATTAATCAAAAGTGTAGTATATTGTAAATGTATGTATCTGTAGGTTTGTGCCATCGTAGCTGAAGGTAAAATAATGTCATGACAAGAGTTGATACGATAATCTATACGTCTAGGCCCATACCTACATATGTACGATGTAAACAATAAACATGTCATGGTAAAAAATCACTGAATAACACAACGTTGTAGCTGTAGGGACTGTAGGGCTAGTTATTTTCATCCCAGCTAATAAATGTATATTTTCATATTTTCATAAAGTATGTCATCTTTATACAGTAACTTATCCCACAGATCACCATGATGAATGTTTTTAAAATTTACTGTGTCCAGGCTAAGCAGATGTTTTTATTTAGTTACTGTCATTCTTGAGATAAACACTTTAAAATTTTTTTAAAAGGATGTACTTGAGTCTTGATAAATAGTTATGCTGCTTCATAGTGCAAAATGTGTATTTTAATTTGTATATTTTCTCACATTTTCATTTATTATGTCTTATTTTCAATTTAGAGTAAACGCCAACAGTTCGACCAAAAGAGATTGGTCGGACATAAAAAAACAAATGGACTGACATGAAGTAAGTGAAAAACAAATGTTTATTGAATTAATGGTACTGTACAGTGACACACAACAATGTGTAGAGTTACACATACGCACACACTTATAGGCCCTATTACTATAGAATTAATGACTTTTTATCTCTAAATGTATCTATTTTGATTTGTTGGCTATGTAAATTGCAAATTAAAAATACATGTACAAACAGTTTATTAAAAAACAATATCACTCTTCATATTAATTGAATAATTTTACTATTAACAGAAGCAATACACGAAAACGAGCAGCCCATTCCAAGAGAGAGAGAGCAGCAAGACAGGAGGAGGGCCTGCACCTGTCTGTGACCTGAACAGCCTTGAGCAAATGGTATTTGCTTGTTTTGATTTATAATTGGTAAAAGAGGATTGCTTAAATTTGAAATGATGACATGTGCTAGTAAGTAATAGATGCAATACTGTTTCTTAAATCAGAACTGCCTACCTTCCTTTTTGGTAATGAAAATAATATTTTGAAAGAGATGAAACAATATAATTTAATCCGTCTAAGAACAAAGAACAATGGGATGTAAATTAATGCTTGTTTTAATAATAGATCAAATATGTAAAAAACAAATGTCAAGGTGGCGTCACCTATCCCTTCATGCCAACTGGAAGGCTGTGAGGGTGGCCTTGAGAGTGAAGGAAGTAAGTTTTATTGTAGTTTGGAGCGAGATACTTGATTCTGTCAAAAAAAATCCTGTATCAAGCTTCAGTAAATTTGATAACTGTTTGTAGTATGTGCTAAGCGATGAGAGGCTTGTTTTCTTAGTTCTTGTTGATGCAGTTTGATATCACTTTCTTATCATGCCATTTCAATATAAAATACAGAAATAACTGCAAAATAACCCCTTTTTTCATTTATGTAATTTCCTGTAAATACAGTGTCGATTTTCCTTTCTGTTACTGCCCTTGGCCAAACTGTTACTGGAAAAGATAACTAATGTTATCTGAAAAAACTGTGATTTTTTAATTAAAAACAATTTTATTTAATTCAATTTTACCACAGCCTTAGCGAACCCATTTTAAGGAAGACGTATAAGTAGAACACACAATTTTCTTTCAGCAGTTGATTGAAATATAGCAAATAATAAATCTCTGATTATGTTTTTTGCTGAGTTCAGGTACTGTTAAATTATTTTGTGAAATATTTTGTGAAGTTTGTCCTATTTTGAAGCCACTACCGTGATATATATGCATGTTTCACTGTACAAATCTGACTAGTAAATAAAATGATAGTTTTTAATTAAAAAAAGTCTAAGAAAATGTGTAACAGATCTGACATGATCACAACCACTTATCATTGTAATTGTTAAGTGAAAATTAATTAAGCAGGATTAAGCATGCATATTTCACATTTGTAAATTTGAAAATGTATTAATTTATTTTTTACAAAAAAGTAATAAATAAATAATAAATAATATTTGGAATTTCTCTCCTTGAAATTCACACATTTTGTTAAAAATTGACTCATACTTTGTCCCAGGTTTAACTGGTTATCATAATGAAAATATTAACTCCATATGATTACCAATGTCATATACATGTCACATGAGATTATTTTGAATTTTCTCTTTACAGTTTCCATTTTGTCAGAGGAGAAAGCTGCGACTCCCCTTCAAGGTTTGTAATTTGTGACTCTCAGCACATTGTTTCTCGGTTTAAGCACCTACAACCCATAACCCCTACACTTAGTTAAAACAACACAAGAATATACCTGTCTGACATGTTAAAATATATGAGAATGTATAATAAACTGCCAGGCAAAAGAAAGCACACACCTCAATTGGTTTCGATTAATTCAATATTTAGTCTAAAATGTATCTAATCATCGCCTATAGAGAAACAAGGTCATATGAGGGGATTGTATTTTATTTAGAAAACAATCTGTTTCTGCCAAGAAAAAATTAACTTATTCTTGTAATAAATACAGTTTCATAGAATTATTATTTTGTAGCATTTTAAGTATGATAACCAAGCAAATTGACTCATATGATATCTTTTTAAAAATTAAATTTTGCATATACTATAATAAATATAGGCAAATCATAAGAAACAAAGTTAAGTTTTTTAAAATAAAGATTGTTAAAATTTATTTTCAGTAACAACAGTAGAAGAAATTCATCATTAACCAGAGGCCGCTAACTCATCCATGATGTCTGAGCCAAAAAGAGGTTGGTGTTTGAATACGTCTGTCCGTCCGGGTCAAGATCATGTCATGTGATGTATCATAAACACATGTATGTTCTACTTTGTGAAATAACAGTTTCAAGAACATAATGATATATATGTCATGTAATAATTGACTTTATAACTCACCCGTTGAAAATATCACTGTTTAATATGGGATGGAGAGTTATACGCCCCTAGTGAGTGTCCACATATTCAGAGCTCCATTATTTTAATGCAAATATAGCCCATCAAAGGAATGGAACCACTGCCCGTAAACCCAAGACAATCCAAGGTATTTCTGTGTCTATTGAACGAAATTATGATTGATATAGGCTTGTACAGAGCCAGGATTGGCTTGTTTTCTCACCCACCTGGGACGAAACAAGTCGGCCATGTCGGGATGTATACACCGTATACTCGTCACGGTGCAAGTTGGTACTTTCTGTATAGACTTAGTGCATGTGCCGTGTTCTTCACGGTATATTTGTCAGTTACTCTTGCTGTGATCAAGTACGGAAATACTTTTGATCGTTTATCAAGGTATATCCCAAGTGAACATCTTTGTTTACACCTGAGTTACATGAGTGACGTCACAAGCCATACACCTGTACTCAATGGGCCGTATAGAAATATTGATTTTTGTGTCAGTGAAGTAGCGAGTCACACCGCTGCACCTGTCGTCAGGTATCAGTTGATTCTAGCAAATGATGTTGAATCTAACCCAGGACCTGCTAGTCTCACTATAAAGGATTTAAACGATGTCAAACTTGAAATTCTGGAGGGCATGAAATAATTTAGAAACTCATTTGAAAGGGAGATGGACTCAGTTAAGACTCAATTAAATGAAGTTCATGACAAATGCACTGATCTAAAAAAACGAGTTGACACTCTGGAGGAGACTTCATGTAGAGTCGAAAATCAACAGGAATAAGTGTACAGAGATGTTGAAGCTATAGTAAAAAAAATTGACATGATGGATGATAGGATTGAACGCCATGCCGACGACCTAGACCGACTCGAGGCGCATAGTCGTAGAGACAATGTGGTATTTTATAATTTGAAGGAAGGTGAAACCGAGACATACGACGATTGTAAGCATATTGTTGTAGATGTGCTTAACCAACACTCAGCTCATCCGTCATGGTTACCTGCAGACATTTTACGCGCGCATCGCGTGGGTAAACGTTCTGGTCAACGCACCCGCCCTTTAATAGCCAAATTAGCGGCATCAGAAATCAAAATTAAAGTGCTTTCATTGCGATCGGAACTTAAGAAATCAAACATTGGCGTTTCGAACGATTTGACAAAAAGGCAGCGTGATACCATCAATGAGCACAAGGAGAAGGGAGTGCGAGCATACTTCAAGAATGGGAAACTTTACACTGACAAAAATGATGCCTCATATACTTTGCCTAAAATGCGTGGACCGCTTTTTCCACAACCCCGTTTGACTTTAAACCGAACGTATGGCACTCCGACAAAAACGGGCAGACTTGTGAATAGTGTTAGTTTTGTGGTCAATGATGCATCTACTCCGGTGAATTCTACGTCAAACCCGCAACATGATACACCACGATAGGAAGTCGGCCGGACCTATGATATATCAGACCCCAGTACTCAACCTGATGATACACCAACAATTGAACTACATTATCCGTCCCCTCACTCTGTGTACCATCCTCTTACATTTATGTCATGGAACATGATCTATCTAACAAACTTCATGATGGAGAGTTTTTAGACTTCTTACTTCAATTTGATTTCATATGTTTATGTGAAAATTTTCTTGATACATGTTTAGCTATACCTGAACTTGGTGACTATGAATTGTATATTAGCAAGGCACTTAAGTTATCAAAATATGGCAGACTTTCAGGTGGAATATACGCTTTTGTAAAGAAGTCGATTTTAAACTTTTGTTCCAATATTGAAATCGATATAAACAATTTAATCTGTCTACGCTTTGATAAAAAAATTATAAACCTGGATCGCGACATTTTGTTATTTGCTGTTTATATTCCACCAGAAGGTTCATCGTATTACAAAGTTATTCAACAATGTATGTTACTACAACAGATAGAAGAATGGTTATTCGAGAACCCACATTATGTGACAGATTGCGAGAGTTTGATTATAGGAGATTTTAATGCGAGAATAGGAGACGGAAATCAACCACCAGAGTCTGAATATGACAAGTGTGATAATGTTTTCCCAGAAGATGAGCCATTTCCCTTAGAATCACGTTCTTCTGAAGATATGGTTGTAAATAGATTTGGAAACTTGCTACTTAATTTCTGTTTTATCTTTAACTTGTACACATTGAATGGTCGGGTTGAGGGAGATATTCCTGGCAAATATACTTATATATCACAGCAGGGATGCAGTGTCATAGATTATATTATTTCATCTATCAACTTGTTTTCACAGTATGCCAGTCTAAAAGTATGTGATAGAACTGAAAGTAAGCATATGCCACTTGTTCTTACATTTAATTGTAAATATATGAGTGAACTTCCCCAGAATGAAAATTGTAGTAATCAAAAGTATAAGTGGAACACAAAGTATGAACAGGCGTTTCTAGATAAGCTTAAATGTAATAAGCGAATCCTTAATGAACTAATCGATACAGTAACATCAAACGCTGAAATGGCTCTCTCGTCATTTGTTGATTATATTTTACAAGCAGCTGATTGTATGAAAAGAAAATCTCGTCCTAGTTACTCAAATCGGAAATTTTACGGTTATGATTGTCGAAAAGCTAAGGTAGAAGCTACAAAGAGTCTTAGATACTTTAGAAAAGTTAGTACTGTCACCAATAAAATTCAATACTGTTACTTAAGAAACCAATATAGAAGCAAATGTAGACAGTGGAGGAAAATGACACAACAATTTAAAGCTAGGAAGCTGTACGAATATAGAACACATTCTAAATTATTTTGGAAGGAATTACGAAGTATTTCTACTAAAAGAACTCCCAGTGCAGATATATCTGGCGAAACCTGGCATAATCACTTTAAGACTATTGTTAATAGACCTGAAGTTGAAATCGACGATAACACAGAGTTTCAAACATGTTCGAGTGTCGAGATGAATGATATTGAAAAACAGATATTAGAATCTCCAATTACTGAGGTCGAAATAAGAAAAGCTATTAAAGGAATGAAAAATGATAAATCTCCAGGTGTCGATGGTATCATAACGGAAATGATCAAATGTTCCGAAAATATTGTAATGCCATTTCTTTTATCTCTTTTTAATAAACTTTTTAGTGACGGATCATTCCCTGACTCGTGGACTAAGGCAATCATTATCCCTTTACATAAAAAAGGAAGCACAAAAAACCCAGATAACTCTAGAGGTATATCTCTTCTAAGTAGTGTAAGCAAAGTCTACACCAGCATATTAAATGAACGTCTTACGCAATGGGCAAATATAATGAACAAAGTATCCGAAAACCAAGCTGGGTTTAGAAGAGGGTATTCCACTGTAGACCATATTTTTACATTATATTCTACTATTGAAAAATCATTAAGTAAGAAAAGAAGAAAAGTATATGTCGCATTTATAGACTTCCAGAAAGCTTTTGACTCAGTTGATAGATCAAGATTGTGGATTCTATTATCAAACTACGGACTTGGTGGTAAAATGTTTAATGCTTTAAAGGGTATTTATGAGTCAGTTAAATCATGTGTGAGATTTAATTCAAATACAACTGAATACTTCGAGTGTCCATTCGGTTTAAGACAAGGATGTATGCTTAGTCCAATGCTCTTTTCATTATTCATTAATGAATTGTCTATAGAGATATTACAAAATGAAAAACATGGTATTCAAATGTTCCCTGATATGATTCAAATACTGATGTTACTTTTTGCTGACGATGTAATATTAATTTCAGACACACAATGTGGCCTTCAGTGCCAATTAAATATTTTAGCTTCTTATACTAAGAAATGGGGATTAACTGTGAATATGTAAAAATCAAACATTGTTATCTTTAGGAAGGGTGGAAGGTTATCGAAGAACGATGTGTGGTTCTTAAATGATGTACAAATGAAAATTGTTAATAGCTATAAATATTTGGGATTTTTATTCACTTGTAATCTCAGTATGACAAAAGCACTTGATGATCTTTCCTTACGAGCCAAGAAAGCTCTTACAGAAATACGTGTTAACTTGAGAAAACTTCATTTATCTGCCTGTAAAATTTGTTTAAATGTCGGTACACAAACACCTAATGCGATTGTGTATGGTGAATGTGGTAGATACCCAATATATATTAATTCTGCTGTGCGCAGTTTAAACTATTGGATGAAGATTTTGTATATGCATGAAGATCGTTTACCTAAGAAATCTTATAATACGTCACTTCATTTGGATGATATCGGCCATAAAACTTGGGCCTCAGAAATTAGAAATATGCTTTTTTCTCATGGATTTGGTTTCGTTTGGATTTCGCAAAGTATAGGAGATAGGGTACAATTTATCAATATTTTTAAAATACGGGCAAAAGATATGGTTTTTTTTCTAAATTGGAACTCTACACTGAATAACAGTGCCAGATATGATACATATAGAGAAATTAAAAGTCTACTTACACCGGAGAAATATTTATTTGAAATAGTGGATTTTAAATTTCGTAAAAGCATTGTTAAATTACGATCGGGGCTGTTACGTTTAAAGGTTGATGAGGGTAGATGGCAGAAAATTGATAGGTTGTCTAGAATTTGTCCAATTTGTAATGAAGGAATAGAAGACGAATTTCATTTTATTTCTGTGTGCCCATATTATAATGATTGAAGAAAAATATATCTGCCAAGTATTAGAAATGTAAACATGTATACATTTAAACAAATTCTTACAACTAACGATAACTACATGTTGAAAAAATTAAGCCACTATGTTTATTATGCCTATGAAAAACGATGTAAAAAGCTAAATGAAATTTCTTGCGATTAATTATTATTTTCATGTTATCTACTTCTCGTAAGTTGTGCGTATTATTACTTAATATTATATTTGTATACGAAATATGTGTTTCCATGTACATGTATTTGGGCCCAGGGGCCTATACACTTGAATAAAGTTGAAGTTGAATAAATCTACAATGTTATTACACATTAAAATATTAAACTCTGTTCCGTTTAATGACATATTTAATTAAATTATAATTAAACAGCACCCGATTTTATTAACAGTAAAATCATTCCGATTCGAAAGAAGACAGTATGTCAGGAAAACTGTGTCAATAAAGTGTCAATAAACTTGTCTTAAGAACAAATACTGTCACTACTTAGGATGTTGGCTTATCTAAAGCGAGAAGAAGTATTTAATTAACTGGTTGAACTGAAATAATCTCAAATATGATCCCAGCCGTATCATTGTTTAGTATTTACTTTTTATTCTCTTGATGTTGTGATTAAACTAAATTGGCTATTTAGCATGGCTTGACAAATATAAATTTATCACCTTTAGAGTTAATTGAATAATTGAACAAATTAAAACAAGCCCTTTTTTCAGTTCCTGTTCCAAATTCAATGAATGGTTAGTAATGCCAATTTATTAATTTTAATAAGTTTTAGTTAGTTGTGGTTATATGAACAGTTATATGGTAAATACTAGTAGTAGGATACAGATTTTAGGCATTTATCGTGATTCAACATCCACATGCATTAATTTAAACTGACAGTGTTAATATTTTGTAAATGAAAATAATTAGCCTTTATGGCCAAACTTTTTTCAACTCACATTTGTATTAAAATTCTAATTATTGTAATGTTTATGAGCAATATATAAAAATAATTTTATTTATCAACAAATATTTAAATTTCAGTAACAGTAATGTGACTCCTCTTCCACAGCCATCTCGATCTAAGGCAGCTTCTTTGGGTGGTGAGTGTTTTATTATTATTATTCATCCAAAAGTGGCTACAACAGTAGATATTGCTTTTGTGAGATCAAGTGATATATACATTGTAGATATCACTACAATTAAATTGTGATAAAGTTGATGATTTAACAATGTTATGATATCAAAATGCTTATGACGTAACAATGTTATGACCTCACTGAGATTACTGCTGCAGTTTTTGTGTTTCTAATATGTTCATTCTTTTGCTAAATATTTTGAAGAATGATTTTGAATGATGAACATAATCTCACCCGCATGTCTTCTGATATCAAATATATCAAGCCTCAGATATTTGTAAATGAAATTAATTCGTGTTGGGTGAGATTCTCTATATACTTTTGGGTATTGCCACAAAATAGATACTGACTCCTCAAGGTTGTAAATACATTACTATGTGATTGTTAATCTGATTCATTGAATTCATATGAAAATAATGTTACCATTTAAAATTATGCAAGATTAACATTGTTCAATTGCTGTTGCATGAACAAACATCATCTCGTATCATTTCTCAGCGTCACCGAAGAGAAAAAGTATCTCCATTGAGGAAAAGAAGCTGGAGGTGATGACATCACTGCTTGAGACACAGAAGGAGCTGCTCAGTGTGGAGAGACGGAGACTGGCCGTGGAAGAGGAGAAGCTTGTGCTGTTAAAATCGTTTGGCTCTGTGACTGTCGTTTCACCAGAGGTGACACCACAGGTGTCACTAGTAATTACATTTTATTGATTGAGTAAAAGAAGATGTTGTGTTGTTTTTAATTAAAGATGTATAGTATTAGACAGAGATAACATGAATGTTGAAATATCGCAAGATAATTATCTAAACATGGTGAAGTTTAATGTTGTCTTTTGCAATAGCTAATCACATATAACATTTTAAGAGAATAAATTTTGAATCAGCTGTCTCCTGACATGGTAGCCATCCTGTGCTTGGACTGGAGCTTGGACTTCGTTCTCGTCACTCATCCACCTCAGTAGGACGTGCAGGGAGTCTTAAGTCTATGCAAAAGTTGTGAAGCTGTGCTGGAGCATAGCTGATTTTCCGGCAGTCCTTGACGCCATACCAGAGGCAACCCGCTGACGTGTGGATGCACCTTTTTCGGAGAATGAAAAAATGCCATTAATCAAGTCATATACCGGTACTGAAATTCAATGTCACAAAGTTATTTTGCAAACTATGCTAACTTCTATCTCATACTAATAATTCATATAAACATTAAAAAGAAAAAAAGTATGTATTGTTATACCTCAATATTACAGTGAACAAAAACAAATAGATAATTTGTGGGTGCTTTTAACCTTTTGTTTGAATAATTACAGGTATGCATTGTGACTGAAAGTACTGATATTACATACCTAAATCTGGACTTCACGAGTCCAAAAGGTCTCTCAGTTGTGTTCCGGGTTCTGCAGTGTGCAGTGTTGTATTTCTCCTCTGCACGGGTCTGAGGGCGTGCCACTGGGGTCAACAGCCATGCTCTGCAGGCATATCTGATAAAATACAACACAGATACACATACATACAAATACAGATATATGATATATGATTTACAAATATGAGTTTGTTTCATGGGCTTTCTTGATTGCAACATTAATTACAAACAAATGTTGCCATTACATGAACATTTCTGCTAAAAGTAGATAAGGTCAAATAGGAGTTCAATACATTGTCAAATTGATAAATAAACACTTACAAACAGTGCACATCAGATACATGAATTACCCAGAATCTCCAAGGAGCCATCCATCTTGATGGTTTGCTTCCAGGTGAGCTCCTACCAAGCTGTTCTGGAACATGAAGGAGTCATGTGTTGCTCCGGGTCATTTGCAGACACCATGAGGAATCTGAAAATGCAATTTTTAGATGCATGCCAAGGTTACTTTTAAAATGAAAGGGTAAAATGTTGTGTTAATAACTTTTCAGTTGCACTTTTTTTTTAATGAAAAACACTTCTGTGTGTACTGTCAAATGTAATTAAGAAGTTAAACTGATAGAGCTATTGTGTAATTTCTAATTGTGTTTTATATTATATTTCTAGATTTTAACATTACATGATTCACTTACTAGGCATTTTATGGGCGCTCCATTTGATGAAATTGAACAGCACTTTCCTCCTAATTCTATATACTATCATGTGAAACTTTTTTTTTTCTTACGGGGATTTTCAATTGCTTTCAATTGCAATCACTTTTCATGAAACAAATATTTCAAAAGGAACAATATGTATGGCTTAAATGTGAAAAGTATAGAGTTTGTGCAACATTGACGATCCCTAAAAGTGCCCCATGAACTAAAACCCATAACAAGTGTCCTGTATAATCATTGGTTCATTTGACGTTACAGGGGGCGTTAGTTTCAATGTCAAGGTCTTTTCATGTCGATCTAAATTGTTTGTTGGTGTGAGCGTGTCAGGGGGAAATGTCTCTTTATTGCAATTTAATTTTGATTGAAAGAACAGCATTCGTACCGCATGTCCGAGTCGCAGATGGCTTAGCATACGTACCTTCACACAACGAACTTAATTGCTTTACCATGACACATTTCAAAATTGTTAATGATCCCGATAATTCACATATATCAGAATGTGATGTTTGCTTTGTTAGTAATGATATAGCATTGACTGAACCAATCTAATGTACGAACGGTACATTGAACGATGGTATTCTTGACGTAGCTAGTGATAACACAGTGCCTACTGCCTGGGCAAATCAGCTGATACCTCATCCACACCATCACAAACACAGAACATGTTCCTGATAGCACTATCTCCCTTGATGATGGTTGTTCTATAACATCATTCAAGTGTATCAATAACGTGAATTTTATGAGTTTGAATGTGTGTGGCTTAAGGAACCGACTAAACTACCCTGATTTTGTAGACTTGTTTAATAAGTTTGATATTGTATGTTTACATGAAACCAAAACTGACAATCTAGATGATATCTATATAGATGATTATAGGCTATTTCTTAAGCATAGACATAGTGGTCTGAGTCGCTCAGGTGGCTTGGGTCTAGCAATTAGGAACAAGAACTCCTCCTTTGTTTCACCTATTGATGATTACCAAGGTGAATATGACATCTGGTTTAGAATATCGAAAGAACTTCTAAATGTTAGTCAGGATATGATTCTTGGTATTGTATATCTTCCACCAGAAGGGTCACGGTATGCATCAACGGATATGTTCGTAGATCTGGAACGTTCGCTTCTGTATATGTTTTCGGAGACATAACTGGTGTCAGTTGTAGGATACTTTAATGCCAGAAGGGGGTCGCTGATTGACTATTCCAAACTTGATGATAACATGTTAGATGCTCTAGATTTATCTCGCGAGTTCGATCCCGAAACAAGTCTGACGGACTTAAACATACCTTTAATCCGGAAAACCAAAGATAAACGTGTGAATAGCTACGGTGAATCAATCATAGAACTTTGTCAACACTTTAATCTTTTTATTTGTAATGGCCGAATTGGAGATGAAGCGCTAGAAGGAGGCTATACTTGTGAAGATCAAAGTACAATTGATTACCTACTCGCATCACCAAAATGCTTAGAAATTCTAGAAAACATGAAAGTCGAAACATTCTCTCCATTTTATTCGGACGTGCATTCGCCCCTGCTATTTGCTTTCTCTGGTAATATCATAAAAAAACCAGGCTAATACCGAAAAGGCATCAAACACAAACGAAAATGAAAAACCGAAGCGGTACGATCAAAGTAGGTCGGATTTATTCTGTTCACTAATTGACACGGAACTGGTACACAAACTCACATTATTTACGTCAGAAGAATTGCACGACCGAGCTAAGGCATTTGAAGTTATAATCGATACAACGACAAAACTTACAAATGTTCTTGTGAACGCCGCCCGAAAAACTTTGGTGTCAGATCTATGAAAGGAAAAGGTTTATCAAATACCAAAAAGGCTAACAAACCTTGGTATGGAAAAGAATGCCATTCCAAGAGAAAAAACTATTCTAAGGCTAGAAAGCGTTTCCGAAAAAAAAAAAGTTCAGTAAACCACGCGTACCTACGACATACTACAAGGGAATACAAAAAGTGCATGCATAAACACTTAAGAAAATACAAAGATACAATTTGCGACTTGTTCAGAAATCAACAACGTAAATCGCCTAGAGAATTCTGGTGTGCCCTATATAATAAAAAACATGTAAATGACACCGAAAAAGGTACGCCAAGCCTAGATGAATTTTATACATTCTATGAACACTTAAACTCTGATCGACATCCAGGAGATGCCGGCTACCTAAACGAAGAAACTTAATTTGATAATGATGTATTGAATAAAGATTTCACACAAGACGAACTATTAAAAGTTTCAAAAAAGCTAAAAAGAAATAAAGCTGCGGGGTTAGATCAAATCGAAAATGACTACATCATTGACTCAATACATATACTAGGCCCTTGTTTAGTAAACCTCTTTAACTTGATTATTGCTACGGTTATTATTCCTGAAGAATGGCTTAGAGGTGTTATATGACCGATTTATAAAGGTAAAGGTGCCAAAACTGACACTAACTCATATCGACCAATAACAATCCTGAGTTGTCTTGGTAAATTTTTCACAGGTGTCTTGAATTCTAGGCTTACGGAATATTTAGAGTCAAATTCGATCCTATCCAACTGTCAAGCAGGTTTTAGAGCTGGATACTCGACAATTGATAATATGTATATAATGACACTAGTGACCGATATACTGAAATTTAGTAAACAGAAACTTTAATGTGCATTCATAGACTTCTCAAAAGCATTCGACAATGCCTGGAGACTTTGACTTTGGACTAAATTATATAATAGTGGTATTACTGGAAGATGTCTATGCCTTGTTAAAAATATGTATCAGAATGTCAAATCATGTATACAACTAAATGATGATATATCAGACTTTTTCCCCAGTCATTCCGGGGTTCGACAAGGAGAAAATCTGTCGCCCCTATTATTCTGTATGTATCTCAATGATAGTGAAGCGTGGATGAAACGAGATAAATGTAAAGGGGTGAACGTTACTGGTTTGAATGATAATGTTTATCTGTATATGAAACTGTTGTTGCTATTGTATGCGGACGACACAGTCCTGTTTGCAACAGACCCCAAATCTCTACAACACTCACTTAACTCATTCAAAGCATATTGCGATAAATGGAAAATCGATATCAATGTTAATAAGACCAAGATAGTTACATTTGGAAGTGGCAAGAGAAGAGTTAATAAATTATCGTTTTTTTATCAATGATAAGGAAATTGACATTGTTGATAATAATTGTTATCAGGGATTTGTATTTCACAAACATAGGAAGTCCAATCTTGGTTTGAAATCTTAAGCTGTGAATGCTACGAAGTGTATGTATATTCTTTTAAGAAATGCCCGTAATTTGGATTTACCGCTAGACTGCACTATCAAGGCCTTTGATGTAATGGTCCTCATAATATTGTTACATGGAGCCGAATTCTGGGGTTACTCAAATATAAATATTTTAGAAAAAGTACATTTGAAATTCCTGAAATTGGCAGCAGGACTCAAAATGTCAACGCCAAGTTTTATGGTATATGGTGAGCTCGGTCGAAAACTGATAGATATTTTGATAAACAAAAGAATGATACACTTCTGGCATAAACAGGTATCTGAAACCAATAAACTATCTTCTGATATTCTAAACTTAATCACTTCAGATGAATTTGATAACTTTCAATTACCTTGGGTAAAACACATTGAGGCAATATTACATAACTGTGGCCTCTCATATGTTTTGTTGTTTCCGAATCTTTATGACAGGCAGTGGCTAGTTTCTACAATAGAGACGATCCTTAGTGATCGATTCTACCAGTCATGGCACAGTTCTATTGATAGCAGTTCTAAAGGCTTTTATTATAAGTATTACAAAACATCACTCTCTTTTGAGCACTACCTTTATCTTCCAAAATATATCGCATATCCCTTAATAAAATTCAGGACAACGAATCATAAATTACCAGTTGAAAAAGGTCGCTGGAAAAATATACCAAAAGAAAATAGAACCTGTCAATTGTGTAATTCAACATCAGTTGCAGATGAATTACATTATATTTTCCATTGTAGCATCCTTGAGTCCCTAAGAAAGAACACTTTGCCATCTAAATTTCTTATAAACCGCAATAAACACTCATTCGGATTACTTTTCTCAACGAAGAAAATAACAGAACTTAAATCCTTGGCTAAATTTATAAATATCATCTTAAGATATGTTTCATGAGCACTTTCCCTTCAAATCATGCATGTATATTGTTGTATTGTTTAACTAACCATATTGTCCACTACTGTATTGTATCTATTTCATTGTAATATTATCTTATACCACCATTGGTGGTCTTATGGATAATAAAGAATCTAAAGAATCTTGAATCTCGTAGGCTGCTTCCTCATTTGCTGGGGGGCGCTTGATCGGCACGAGGGTGCCATCAATACAACCGAGAACATTTGGAAATCCAAAGGTTCTGTGGAATCTTTCCTTCACTTGCCTAATCGCAGATTGATCTTTGGGAAAGTGAACTAGGTTCAAGCTTTTACACAACTCGTGTATAGTGGACTTTATAGAAATGGACACGCTTGACTGCACAATACCGTGCATATCGGCCAGTTCTGATTGAAAACTTCCCTTAGAAAGGAATCTTAACGTTACCAAAACCAGTGCGGCGTCATCTAGACTGTCCACCTTCCGGGTTCTGTCTCGAAAAATTCTCATCTTCGCCGGGAAAACTTCATCAGAGTCGTCAAAATCACAGAGCATGAAGCTGTCATCTTTGACGCTAGAAAAGTGCGCGCGAGCCAACTTTGACAGGTATCTACATCTTAACGTTATGATCTTACCTAAGATATCTAAAGTTTACGATCGTTTCGAAAATCGCCTCTGACGAAGTCGGAAATTGCTACCTATGAGGTTACAACAATCTTAGCGCTAAGAGAGAGTCGAAAATCTATGGCCAGGTCTATAAGTGGGAATATTTGTATCTTAAAGGGGCTGTAGCACCTTTTTAGAATGTTTTTCAAATTTCCCATTTATAATAGTTTATGTCATTTATATTTACTTTCGAGGGTACAACATCTTATTAGGCATTTAATCAACTTATTTGAGCGAAAAAACGTGCTACTGTCCCTTTAAGATCTGAGATCTTGAAACCCTTTGAAGAAAAGTTATAGCCAAAACAAAACACGGCACCGGATGCGGCGGAGACAGAGATGGCAGCAGCGACAGAAACTGCACAAAAAGTGATAGCAGCCACGACGGTTCTAATAATCTGAGCATCTTGAAATGGTCGTAAGATGTCTGACGATAAATCCTTGAGTAAGTTTTCTCTGTTTCAGAGTCTACAAGTATACCTTAAGATGACAGACAACCAATCCACGAGTGACGGTGACAGTGATGACGAATACTACACATGTGATGAAAATGATGATGCTGGCGACAAGGTATCTTTTGTACACGAAACAGTCTCTCATTCAACGTCTTCAAGTGATGATGGCAGAGATGATTATTATTCAAGTGATGATGGCAGTGATTGGGTAGATTATCATGGAGCAGCTTCTCATTCCATGTTTTCAGTTGATGATGGCAGCCGAAATTATTATCATTCAAGTGATGATGGTAGAGATTTGTTAGATTATCATCATTCTAGTGATGATGAAGAGGAGGAAGAGTTGGATGTTCTCGGAGCAGCAGCTCCTGTAGTGACAGTGAAGAAGGAGAAACGTCAGCTCTACACCAGGAGTCTCTCAGGTTCTGTTTTTTCAAAGTATAAAATTTATTATTGCTACATTTAAGCATATCTGTAGTAACAGTCCCAATATTTACTAATTCACTCACTTATTTTTAACACATGATTCTGAAACGTGTTTCATTTTTAGCTCATCAGGCCTGAAAGGCCCGATGGGCTTATGGCATGGCATGGTGTCCGGCGTCCGTCCATCCGTCCATCCGTCCATCCGTCCATCCGTCAATCCGTCCATCCGTCCATCCGTAAACTTTTCGCTTTTTCGACTTCTTCTCCAGAACCAATGACTCCACAGAGCTGAAATTTGATGTGCAGACTCCTTGGCCAATGGGGATTCTAAATTGTAGATTTCGTGACTCCCTGACCCCAAATGGGGTCACCGGGGTCACATCCTTAAAAACCCATTTTCATCTTCTTCTCCAGTTCCAAAAGGTCTAGAGAGCTGAAAAGTTGTGTGCAGACTCATTGGCCAATGGGGATTCTAAATTGTAGATTATGTGACTCCCTGACCCCAAATGGGGTCACCGGGGTCACATCCTTAAAGACTTATTTTCATCTTCTTCTCCAGTTCCAAAAGGTCTAGAGAGCTGAAAAGTTGTGTGCATACTCCTTGGCAAATGGGGATTCTAAATTGTAGATTTTGTGACCCCGTGACCCCAAATGAGGTCACCGGGGTAACATCCTTAAAAACTTATTTTCATCTTCTTCTCAAGTTCCCAAAATTCTAGAGAGCTGAAAATTTTTTTGCAGACTCCTTGACCAATGGGGATTCTAAATTGTAGATTTCGCGACTCCGTGACCCCAAATGGGGTCACCGGGGTCACATCCTTAAAAACCCATTTTCATCTTCTTCTACAGTTCCAAAAGGTCTAGAGAGCTGAAAAGTTGTGTGCAGACTCCTTGGCCAATGGGGATTCTAAATTGTAGATTACACGACCCCATGACCCCAAATGGGGTCACAGGGGTCACATTCTTAAAAACCTATTTTCATCTTCTTCTCCAGTTCCAAAAGGTCTAGAGAGCTGAAAAGGTATTTGCAGACTCCTTGGCCAATGGGGATTCTAAATTGTAGATTTCATGACTCCGTGACCCCAAATGGGGTCACCGGGGTCACATCCTTAAAAACCCATTTTCATCTTCTTCTCCAGTTCCAAAAGGTCTAGAGAGCTGAAAAGTTGTGTGCAGACTCCTTGGCCAATGGGGATTCTAAATTGTAGATTATGTGACTCCGTCACCCCAAATGGGGTCACCGGGTCACATCCTTAAAAACTTATTTTCATCTTCTTCTCCAGTTCCAAAAGGTCTAAAGAGCTGAAAAGTTGTGTGCAGACTCCTTGGCCAATGGGGATTCTAAATTGTAGATTTCGTGACCCCGCGACCCCATATGGGGTCACCGGGGTCACATCCTTAAAAACCCATTTTCATCTTTTTCTCCAGTTCCAAAAGGTCTAGAGAGCTGAAAAGTTGTGTGCAGACTCCTTGGCCAATGGGGATTCTAAATTGTAGATTATGTGACCCCGTGAGCCCATATGGGGTCACAGTGGTCATGATCTAAGAACCTACCTTTTGCTTGTAAACAATAACTTAAATAATTTAAATATTCAACTTTAGATAGTAAATCAATGAAACCCTGATGAGCTACAGAGCCCATGGCTCTATTTTTATCTGAAGAAGCTGAAGCTGTCCTGTTTTGACTTATCTTAGCGTTTATGATCTATACATTTCGGCCTTATCATACTTCTTATTAATTCAGATGTTATAGATGGTAAAAATGTAATGCAGCACACATAACTTGTTTGAAGAAAGGATAGTGGCACTATTTGCAGTGATTGTAATACTCCTGCAAAAGACTCAAACGGTTTTCCTTTCTCACTTTTATATTAAACTAGATTTGTAAATTCTGTATTATTATGTTTTGGAACCAGGACTTGACCAGCAGGTTCAGGAAATTCTGGAGTCATGTGGTCAAACAGAGATAAACAGACACCCAGTTCCTACATCAGGGTCAAGGCAAGATGAGGGCACTTTGGATGAAGCAAGACCACATAGACAAATTGTCCCAACAACTGGCTCTCAGCAGGCTGAGGAAGTGTTAGTAAAGCTACCACATCACAGACAACTAGTTCCGACATGTGACAACAGATCAAAAGCAGGTATGTTCGCAAATGTTTGCATATGCACATTTGAAGATACTTGGAAAAGAAACTTATCAAATATTTACTATTAGCACAGGAGAAAAAGTGGTGGAATCCATGTTCTTGATCCTTTCGGATTTGTCGGATCCTAAAGAATCTGGAAGAATCCAGAAGGATCCGGCAAGCGGATTCCACCACTTTTTGTCCTTTGTAGGTGTTTACTGAGATCTTTTGCAAAGTGATCTTTTCGCTAAGTAACAGCTCTAAATAATTCTTTCCAGGTGAATACAGTGCTCTGATCCAGATGAATGTGAATGTAACACAACAACAGTTTGGAGACGTCACAGTGGAAAAGGCTACCAACATAAATCAATCATTTGGAGGAAGACAGAACATCAGTAAAACTGCAACCTTCAGTGAGGAGAGGAAAGGAGCTGAACTCAGTAAAAGTGACATGATAATGAGTGAGTGTCATTTAACATCTACCAGATTGGCACTTTGGGGCCCAACTAATGGCCATCCTAGAAATGTATTTTTCGTTCCTCCTCCAAAATTCTATCATGAAACGTTTTGACCTACTGGAACTATAAAAACGATGCTGTAATGTTTCAAACTAAAACCAACATTTAGAACTTTTGTGATTTATTGGGAAGGGTTAAAGGGACAGTAGCACGTTTTATCGCTCAAATAGGTTGATGAAATGTATTTGAAAAATAATGTCACTAATAGTATAACACCCTTCTCTCTTCAGAAAATCAAGTAAGAAAATAAGTGTACATGGTTCGGTAAAACCATGGGAATTGTTTTTGTATTTCGTAATAATAAAATGTGATCACAATAAAATGGCCGCCATGCAATTTTTGCTTAATAGGCAACACTATTATTACCACTACTGATAATTGTTTTGTGTTATAAGATGTTTTACCTTCATATTAATTATAAATGATATACTTATAATTGGGAAATATGAAACAAATTAAATTTGCAAAAAAACGTGCTACAGCCCCTTTAACATTGAAGTATGTCGTTTTAAAGTCGTTAAGAAAGGCATTCTTGTATTCTGAGAAAAAAAATCATCATATTTGCAAAGCTCACTTTTGAGCTATTTGAAATGTTAATCTTCAATATATGAGATGATAAATCATGAATACCTTTATGTCTACTATCACCGTACAAATGTCAAACCTATCAGTATCAGTCATGCTTGAGCAGCCAGTAACAACTGTGGAGCATGTGTATGCAAACTAGATTCGAGAAAACACAAGCTGCTAATAACATCATTGAATCCTGTATGTTACAGAGAGAACTCTTGGACACATTGAAGCTTGGAACCAGGGAATGGTGAAAACAGCGGCCCTGTCGCAGGTACTGGATAAACTAGAAAATGGAGCTACCTGGCTGACTATCAAAGGGAACCCAGGTGAAGGGAAGACCACAGTTGGATACATGACATTAGAAGAACTGCACAGGCGTGGAAGACAGGTGTTTTGTGTGAGATCACCGGAAGAATTTTCTGAGGTTATCTCGACCTATAATTGTCCTGTCATCATGCTGGATGACGTATTTGGTAATCTGGATTTTGACCGAAGTAAGTGGTCAATTTGGGAGCCTGTTGTTGGTCCACTGTTGGAGGAGCGTGAACACAAATCACATGAGGAGAAAGATGTTGCACCCACAAGAAGTGTGACTGTTATACTTGTTGGGCGTGATTATGTTCTTAATTCAGCATCTCGGGACCTAGGTAGACTCTCTGATTTCGTGACATCTGACAAATATGTCGTCTTTATGAATCACAGTATGCAGAGAGACATTGGCGAAAAATCTGCCATATGGGAGTCAATATCAAGATCAAGTGGTGTGCAAATAGATAAAAATACTGTTGACAAAATATTGAGAATTGATGTTGTTCATGGTTTTCCACATGTATGTCGTCTCTTTGTTACACTATATAAGGAAAACAATGAACTTCATGCAGAAGAGTTTTTCAAGAAACCTTTGAAATTTTTGAATATTTCAGTATCACACTTATTCAAAGATAAAACTCAATTGCTCTTGTTTAAAGAGATGGTGAAAAATGGGGGCTCGATCAGCATTAGAGACGTGAGAAAACTGGATCAAATGTACCAAGTCATACAGGCAGCTGAAAACATGGTAGGATCCTATCTGAGAATTGAAGATGCTTTTTATCTATTTGACCATCAGTCAATCTACGACAGCGTGGCATTTAATCTATGCACACTGGACCCACTGTTTGTCATTCAACAGTGTCACTTGGAATTCATACACGAACGTATCCGAATTCAGATGTCTCAAATTTCACTATCAACACCCAGATCAGAATCCAATCTTGTTGTGTATGTTGACAGTACATATGCAGATGAACTAGCTGAACGGTTTTTCGCAGAAATTATGAAACGACATTTTTACTATGTGCTCTCACATCAAGCATTTACTGATGCATCTTTTGTCCAAAAGGTGATGTCTCAAGTTGCAATATCTCTTACAAAACTGCTTTACCTGAACGATCAAACCATTGTATCAACACATCATACAACCACATTCTTATCGTTGGTGCCCACTTGTAAGTCTCCGGAACTTCTGAAATACTTAGATGACTGTCCAGATATAAATCTGAATGAAGGTGATGACACAATCGTCGTTTATGAAACATGTAAACATGCAGCATCGCAAGTTCTTACCTACTTGATAAAAACAAGAAGCTCACTTGATATGAATATCAGATTTATCTACAGTTCAGACTACTGGGAAACTCCTCTGATAGTTGCTGCACAAACTGGTGACATTCAGTTCATACAACTCATCCTCTCACTGGATCCAGACCTGCATGCAAGGGATGGGCATGGAAGAACTGCACTGCACTACCTGTGTGAGAAGGGGCTTGTTTCCGTTGTGACGCAGGTGCTTGATAATGGCGCTTATATTGATGCAGAAGATTGGTGGAATGATTACACTCCTTTATGTCTTGCATGCGAGATCGGTCACATGGACGTCATTCAACTGTTGATAGAGAAGAGAGCTCGAGTTGATGGAACAACACTGAGTGCAGCTTGTAGAGGAGAGAACCTTGATGTTCTGAAGTTGATATTGAAGACAATTGGATGTTCTGTTCGCTTTGTGTGTGATAGTGGCAACTTTGATGTTTTAAAGTTTCTTCTTCACAAAGGTTTTTCGGTAAACACATGTGAATACGTACTGGCATTGCTAAATAAAGCAAGTCACTAGTTTATTAATGGCTTCAGAGACAGTGATATCTAATGATGTCAATTCAAAAGTGAAGTGCTCCTGACAACAGGATTCGAAGTGAACATACATAATGACTTACATACTACCGCACTTTATGCATCTTGAGAATGTGAAGTTTCTATTGAAAACTGAAATAAATCTTACGGCTACCAAAAGTTTGTTAGCGTCTGCATGTCAGGGTGGCAGTGTTGATGTTGATGTGAATAACAATCCACTAGCTGTTGATGGATGTCAACAAATAGATGTTGATGGATGTCCAGACAAGAGTAGAGCTCTTTAGAAAACAGGATTTTCAGTGAAAATACATGATGACTCAGGTACTACTGCACTTCAGACAGCAGCACAATGGGGATCTAAAGAATGTGTTGACATATTAGTAAAAGCTGCTGCTACACTGATTTTGCAGAATCAACTTGGTAACAATTCGATCTATAGAGCAGGTTGGAATAGTTCTGAAGCATGTGTTAATGTGATACTTTAAGCAGTTGCTCAGGTGGATTTACAGAATGATGATGATGAAAGATGATAGCATATTCATCCACAGAGCAACAGGTACAATATTGCAAAATAAACATATCATTTAACAATAACCATACACTTTGGTTCGTAAATTATATATTAATGCTATAATTTGGTATTGAGGAATATGAAACAACTTATAACAGTAATACCGTCATTTGTGTTGGTTGACTGTTGTGTAATTAGTTTATGTTAGGAGTGTATGATAAACTAACAGCCACCAACAATAAAGCGATCAACAGTATTAATTACACTGTGATTTCAAAACACTGTACAACGAATATATTAATATTAAGATAGTTTAGTTGTACAAACTTCACTCAATGGAGCCACATATAACCCTATTTGTCGAAAAAAACGTTGAAATTGTGAAACATCAAAACGTCAGATATCAAGGGAGGAATTACATTTTCCATTTCAATTTTACAATAAGTCTAGAAGGGATAGAAGGGAGAACATGTTATAGCTTTACTTGATTTGTTGACGAAAAAATACTGTACTGTATATTTTAATTCTTATATGGCGAATTGTGCGACTGTCACACTCTACATCTAATATCAAGGTCATCTGTAAAACCCGTTAACTTGTTATCATGACCAGCAATAACCACACAATTTCGCATAAATCAGCTGTTGACCAATCACAATATAAAACTCACACTGATATGAGACAGTGTTGTGCAGATATGTGCTGTTTGTAATTGTTTGTTGCATTGGCTTTTTAACAATATTTAAACAGATATCAAGAACACCAGTATTTTACATTTATTTCAAGTTCGACATTCAAATTTACAGTAAGTATCTGTATTTATGTTCTAATTCGATTCTCTCAAACGAACATATAATATTTACTTTCTAAATACTCATATCATGGGTTATGTCTACCGCAGCCTCGAGGCCAGCAGGTTTATTTCCAATATTATACTGTACAGTGAATGATTGAAGAGATTAATACTTTGGCAGTTGCTGGGTCCGTAGTTCACCCAAGGTTGGTTATGAAACACATACACTGGGCAGTCCAAACGCATGAAGGTCTAGACATCCGACCCTGATGAGGGGGAAGTACATCCATCAGTAAACACAGGGAGAAGCTCTTAAACAAATCCAAAGTTAACGTATTATACCCCAGTTAAATCGGCGGGGCACAACGACCAAACAACATGCCGCAATCCAATCAGCGTTGTCCAATGTCCAAACGGCGTTGCCCCAAGTCCAAACAGGGTAGTCCCAAGTCCAAACGGCGTAGTCCCAAGTCCAATCAGTGTTGCTCCAAGTCCCATCGGCGTTGTCAAAAATCTACTCCGCATCACCTTCGCATTACCATTTGGCACCGTAACAATGACACTCGGCTGCAACACATTGCCACTGGCATGACTCTGCCACTTACTACTCAGCACATACATGCATACGTATCACCAAACCACTGTATACCACATCAACATTTCACGATGTCATTGACACATGATATAAATATGCATACACCATTAAACCAACTGTTTCACACAATATAACGGATCTCACAATAGATACATACACATGAAGCAATTGTATTTCACCTCAACCTTACGGCATAAGCATGTATACACATTATGAAGCAGACGCAGACTTACTGAGGTTACAAATAAACATGCATACTCATCATCAACAAAATGTATTTAACATCAGCATTGCGATATCACTCGACATAAACATGCATATACGCATTATCAAAGCAACTGTTTCACACAGCCGTACTGATGCCAAATAAACATGCATACGTGCCATCAAACCACTGTATACCACATCATCCTTTACGATTTCACATGAAATAAATACGGACACACACTATAAAGCAATCATTTCATACAGTACAAAGGAACTGTCTCATACATGATTACGTCACACGACAAAAACATGCATAATCAAGGTAACCGTTTCACATGTCACTCTTAAACTGATGTCACACAGCATAGCAATGCATAATATCAAAGCAACTATTAGACAAATCCTTACCGAAGTAACAAGACACACATTACACATTTTCAAAGCAACTGTGTCACACAGCATTACTGATGTCAAATAAACTTGCACACGCAGTATCAAAGCAACTGTGTCACACAGCCTTACTGATGTCAAATAAACATACACACGCATTATCAAAGCAACTGTGTCACACAGCTTTACTGATGTCAAATAAACATGCACACGCATTTTCAAAGCAACTGTGTCATACAGCCTTACTGATGGCAAATAAACATGCACACGCATTATCAAAGCAGATATATATATACACATATATATATATATATATATATATATATATATATATATATATATATATATATATATATATATATATATATATATGTTTACACAGTTGGTACTCTAGAGTGTTTTGAGCCTAGGCCCATTTAACTTTAGAGTGTTTTGAGCCTAGGCTCATTTAACTCTAGTTTTTTTTTCTAAGAATATTCAATTCAGACCATTCCACGGTATCTAAAATGAACTAAAACATGAAAAATGTGAAATTATGAATATGTAAAACTTCTTTCACAGAACATTTGGTAGAGTCATTTGAGCCTGAATAGAGTTATTTGAGGCTGGACTCATTTGTGCACTTTGCTAGCCCCATATGACTCTAGAGTCATATTGGGCTAGCCTCAAATAACTCTAGAGTCATATGGGGCTAGCCTCAAATAACTCTAGAGTCATATGAGGCGGTAGAGTCATTTGAGACTGCTACACCGGCTCTTGGTATGATTTTACGCACGCTTATTACAATTAAAGTTGTAAACAAACTGTCGTTCTCCAACTACGTTAATGTATTGTCGGTTTCGCTTTTACTAGTTCCGAGAGCTTTTATGACTCCAGAGTAGGGATAAGGACATTGTTAAACTGTTCAGAAGCGAACCAAAAAGTATGGCAATAAATACCATAGTAGAAATCAGGTTGATTGGATGCATAAACATGTCAAATAGCGTTTTCAGCTTCATGATTTAATACAAGTAATGTCCGCGTAGCTTCGCTCCAATAATATCCGTGAATATATAAAATGTACCGAATAACTTTAACAGTTAATATTTCTTTTATTTTGACACGTTATTCAAATGCTCTCATAAAACATAATTCTATCATTCAAGGACTTTCAATTTGCGATTGAATATTTAATATTGCACTGGTTGGTCTGTTGGCAAAAGAATGAACTGTTTATCGTCGATATAATTTGTAGAAATGTTTGACTAATCACATTGGTGGTTCTGTGATTGCTATGAATCAATTGTTAATATAAGAATAATCAACGAGTTGCGAGGAATTACGGATTATCTGTCCCGAGTTAATTATTGTGATAAACTCCGAGCTTTAGCGAGGAGTTTGACATAATAATTCACGAGGGACAGATAATTCGTAATTTCGAGCACCGAGTTGGTTATTTTTTTTCTTACCCAAGATCATTTTAATGCGTAAAAATCGAAAAACAAGATCCCAATTCCCGATCTTTGATTAGACTGTAAAATACAAATTGTAGTCATACGCCATTCATAAACTCTTTCACACCTTCAAGATGCGCATATCTAAATAGTTTGCAACTTGCTCTATTTTTTCAGAACTATTCAAAAGTACCTTTTGACTTTTCTTGCCAAAACGGTTTACTGACATAGTAAACAACTCGTTTATATTGTATAACTATGTCGCAGAATGAGAGAAAATTAATGAAACGTGAACTGACAATCGCACTGATGGATTGCAAGATAGGAGTGTAATAACGTCACCAAATGACATCATGGTTAATGACGTCACAAAGCAATGACGTCACGGCAGTGTAGCCGGCGACTCTTGCATGCTGCTTCGCCTTGCAAGTTTAGTACTGTAATTACGGACTCGGAAACATAGGTTGAACGTGATTTTATATTTAATGTGTTTTACTGACGGGTGACTTCAAATAGGTATGCTCGAAATTGTTCAATTATGTGATTTAGCTTAAACAGGATAGCTAAATAATTCTTGAATGAGCGCAAAGTAGTTCCGTCAACCAATCAAAACCCAAGTTATATTTAAAAAAACTGTAATTCAAATGACCACTATGAACACTTTAATACACGGCATATCTGTGCCCGCTTGGGTAAGAATTATTAATTGTTGCTGGATATTAATCAATTGACGAGTGAATGGTATAGTTCTTATAATATGACGTAACCCATTTATATCATGTCACATATCACAGTAATATATCAAATATCATTATCATATATCACTATCATATCACATCTCATAGCTTTATCACACAACTATATATGCAAGACACAATCTAGTAAGGGAGGTTGCATATGTTGTAATTATGTATAGTGATATATTGATTCATTGACATAATGATAAAATATCAATTATAAAATATCCCTCTTTGATGTTGTCCAGTATATAATATAAAACACACCATTAAAGGGGCAGTAGCACGTTTTTTCGCTCAAAAAAGTTTATGAAATGTATTTGAAAAATAATTTCACCAATAGTTAAACATCATTCTCTCTTCGGAAAATAAAGTTTAAAATTAGTGTACATGTTTCGGTAAAGCCATGGGAATCGTTTTTGTAATACAAAATAATAAATTGTGTTCACAATAAAATGGCCGCCATGCAATTTTTGCTTAAGACGCAACATAGTTTTTACCACTACAGATAATTGGTTTGTGTAATAAGATGTTTTACCCTCTAAAGTTAATTTAAATGACATAAACTATCATTATAAATGGGAAATTTGAAAAAATAAATTTTGCAAAAAAAGTGCTACAGCGCCTTTTATATATATCAAACATCGCTCTGATATATCACGTATGGCTATAACTATAGATCGTTTAATTCAACCGCTTGAGGCCGACACATGTTCTATATTATATTGATATTATATTTCTTGATGAGTCAATAGTCTTTAATAGAATATTGGTATATTCAAAACGACATACAGTCGACCAAGGAAGGAGATATAGACAAGAGGGTTGTGGGTAGGGATTGATAAGGTACACAACGTAGTTCATTGTGTGGATGGGTCAAAATTCGAAAGACAGTTATGCTCATTTAGCCTTATGTACCTAAAGACCGCTAAAGATACAATTCCTATATTGTTTTTAAAACTAAGAAGCGTCTCTTAACTGTATAAAACTGAATAAAACAATAAACCGCCATAATAAATGTTGTGCAAACCAGGTATACCAAACCTATTATTTGTTAAACATTAATCCAACCGTTGTATATATTCTACTAGTTGTCATGATAATGTATCACTTGCTTGCACATGACAGAAAGTGATGGAATGCGCTTGCTGGATTTCTCATGATTCTTCCGGATTCTTATTTTTTTGTGTGAGAATCCGATGATCTGCTGGCTCTTCATGTTTTTGACGAGCATTTAGAAGTGGTATACATAAGAACAGGACGTATTCCGGATAACACATTATTTAATGTGAAACTACACGACTTTTGGGAGTATATGCTGACTTCTTCATCAGGTGGAATGTGTGATGATTTTAGGTGCGCTTATTATTTTGAATTTTCTGTCGTCGACCAACTATTGCAATGAGGCTTATGAATATGCACTTACTGAGATAAAACGTTATTCGCCTTTTTAATACGAGTTAGGAACTATGACCTCTTAAATTGTAAAGCTTGTATTATGTATATACTTCTACAAACCCACCAAAAACAATTTAGTCGTTCCGGGTTTCTTGTTTGTTTAGTCTTTCATACCATCATTCTCTTGTTCATTCATCTATCCACTTGCTCTATAGTTATTTCTTCAGTCCATATTAACTTATCGATTTATTTTTGTGTTTGTTTTATGATCTGTCTATGATCTTGTGATTAGTTTACATGCACTTATTTAGTTGGATGTGTACAGTAACTCGCGTCGTAGAACTATTTTAATGACATATTAGCATTTACTGGAGGTATGACGCTATCCCAATTCTTGAAAAGGAGTTAAGAAATACTTATGACCTCTTACATTGTAAAACTGTATTTCTTTCTGCAATCGCCGCTAATGGCTGCGATACTGCAATAACTCACTCACTCACTCACTCCTTCTACAAACACATTAAGAACAATTCATTCATTATTTCATTTGTCCCCTTATTTTTTTGCTCTATCGTTCATACATTCATCTATCCGTTTGCTCCATCGCTATTTCGTTAGTTCATATTATCTTAGTTGTCTCTCCCTGTCCACACCTTAATCCTATCTTCCTTCATTCATGCATTGCCGTCTGTTATATGTCACTCATTCAATCAATTGTTTATAGTTCATTTCTTCCCACATACTCTTTTCTCTTCATTTAAGTATTTATAATCTTCTGATGTAGTTTCAGTGTTATCATCACAGAGACATTTACTTTGTATTGCTACACGTGTAATATTAGTAAACTAATGCGACGCTAAACATATGACGGTATTAGACTACTTTAATAATACCCCATAACCAGTACACTGCTGTATCGTACACAATATAATATAACAATGTAACTTGCCCAGTTGCAAAATGTATGTCAATGAGAAAAAAATTCGTATTTACATGTAAACGCTTCAAATGTTATCTTATATTCCCTTCAGATTTAATAAAATTAACATCACATATGATTGACCTGGGTACACTAATAACTCCCTTTAACATAATGTTATTAATTAAGTATTTCCGTATTGGCCGAGTTACAGGTCCGACGTCCGTTGTATTGGCTCGAGACGAAGTCGAGCAAACTCGGACAATACGGAAATACTTAATTAACAACATTTTTTTTATTAATTAACTTCTTTTCATTCTATTTTCAAAACACTAAACATCTCATTTATATTGAAATAATAATTAAAAGCACGATTGGTGAATTAGCACGGGTCAAAGTTGTGAAGCGACACCTTCGCGATTTCACCAAATGTGCAAGTGCGCATGCTCAGACTCAAATTGGTCCAGTTTGTCTTGTATTGGCCAAGTTTTCCCCATATTGGCCCAGTTTTCCCGTATTGGCCCAGTTTTCCCGTATTGGCCCAGTTGTCGAATCATACGGTCTAGGCCAAGTACCATAACATTGATAATTAATTAATAAAAGGACTTAATTCGTGAAATATAATGTTCAAAATTCTCTAGTGAAAATCTGTATGTTCATGTCAATGATATATGTAATTACAAGAGTAATACACATAAAAAAACATAGTTATCGTTAAGTCAAGTATTAAAATTGACCATTCTAATTATGCTGTCACGACTCTAGTTGATAAATGCTGTTAAACTGATACTTAACCCTTAGCTGGCCCCGTTATAATATAGCTGACAGTCAAGCCTCATGTCTACACCACGTGGTTTTATATAACAAAGGTAGATAACTGCTGTTTGTCACATAGAAAGTGGGGAAGTTTGTGGCAGATAGTTGACATACATCGCTTATGTTCGGTGTGGCGAGATCCTCTCCTGCCTGTTATGCTTATTGCGAGCTGTAGGTAAGTACCCTCATTGTATTTATGTTTACATATGGTCTAATGTAAAGGTTTTCTAGCGAAATCAAACCGTCAACGGTATAAACATGTCTTTGCAAGGGAGTGACGACATTGTTGTGTATATTATGAATATGTTAATATGAAAGGAAAAAATTGAGATGTACACGCGGAAGGGGAATGCCCTACTTTCTCTTTCATAAAGAGACTGTAGCACTGTTTCTGCACATTTTATTTGTTCAATTTCCCATTTATAATGATAGTTTATGTCATTTATATTTACTTAAGAGCGTAAAACATATATTTACACCAAAACCAATTATAGGTAGTGGTAAAAACGGTTTTGCACATAAAGCAAAAACCGTACGGCGGCCATGTTAATGTTTACACATTTTAATATTTCGAATTACAAAAACTATTCCCATGGCTTTACCGAATCATAAACACTTAAATTTTAATTGATTTTCCGAAGAGAGAGGGGTGTTTTACGATACGTGACATTATTTTTCAAGTACATTTCATCAACTTATTTGAGCGAAAAAACGTGATTTTGCCCCTTTAAAGAATAATCTTATTAATTTCCAGACATGTTTTTGTAGATGGGATGTGTTGTGTGAATGTTATGAGATATTGAAAATAACATAGACACGCTCCTGTTGTAGCGTAAATAACATCATATAATAATTAGATTATATGCCAATTCTTAAAGGTGCATCCATTGTGTTTCATAACAGTTTATTTGGCTTTAATAAGTTCCAAGTCACCATATGTGCTGTTTAAAATACAAATGAATTCACGGAAGTGTATTAGTGTCACGGTGAAAAAAAGATCTGTCAAACGTAGGACTTAGTATCTCCTACGTAGGACATAGTATCTCCTCCGTAGGACTTAGTATCTCCTACGTAGGACTTAGTATATCCTACGTAGGACATAGTATCTCCTACATAGGACATAGTAAGCAAACCTCCTACGCAGGACTTAGTATCTCCTACGTAGGTGATAGTATCTCCTACGTAGGACTTAGCATCTCCTACGTAGGACATATTAGGGTTATATCCTACGTAGGACATATTATCTTCTATGTAGGACTTAGTATCTCCTACGTAGGAGATAGCATGATAAAGCATTGATCACTTCGTTTCATACTTATCCAAGAGTTGTGGAGACACCTAAGCATATTGCGTTTGTATTTTTAATAATAAACAAAATTATGTTAGTCTGATTAAATCATGTAATTTCGAAGTTCCGTCTTGATTTTCATAATAAAGTTTTGTTCACTTGAAATGTTATGGAGGGCATATTGTCTTTCGGTTACTGCTCCCTTAGTGTCCATTTCGTTAGTGATAGTTTGCGAATATACTGTTACAGTTAGTTTCAAATAATTATAATTATATGCACATTATTGTTTTCTCAGATTTGCAATTTATTATTAAAGATTATACAATATTGTGTTATGTTAGAGGGTAAAACATCCTATTACACGACCCGACAGACCGCATGTATATAAAACGGTTATCCGTATTGGTAGAAAATGGGGCTCGAAGGGAAATGGACTCGAGTGGCTTAACTAAACCGTTATTCGTTTTAGAACTCTTTTTATTGATTATTGTTATTTAGCCATTGGTAACACTTATTAACCTTTTTGTGAGAACATTTTATTTCAATTCATTGGGAATAGCGTGCTCCAACGCCTTTAAAGGGTTAGGGTTTTGAGACAACTGACAACATAAAACTTTGTTAGGCATTGAAAGGGGTCCTGGCATAGTATTGACCATATGACAAAAGTTATATTTTTGCTTAAATGAGGCAAATTCTTACCTATTTGATATGTTTATTTGTCTTGCGTACTTGGTCTCAGGTTGTTTTACAAAAAGTTTGCTTTGAAATCGAATAAGCATATATTTCAGACCTAAAAAAAGGAGTAAGCACATAAATTGACTACGAGTGGAGTCGCCATTCCTGTTCACATTTACATACGTTCTTATTTAGAAGTCTGACTTCATTTCACTTCATTAACAAATTTATTCGAATTATATGTAATTAAATGAAAGTCAAATAAGAACAACCTCATTTATTAAAAATAAATTGCCCTATTTCACTTCAAACCTACAAAATACCATTCAAATAAGTTATATGTAATTAGATGTATACACCTCATATCAACAGTAGATCTACTGTCGTTCTAACAAAATATGCTATAAATGACAATACGAACACTTAACAACTGAGGTAGATTTTAAAATTCGTCACTTCAGATGGTTAATTTACCCATATGGTAAATATACTTGTCAAAATAGGTTTGGTATATTGGAAGTTTATTATTGATATTTAATCAGTGTGTAAATGCGCAAATAAATCAATATAAAAAAATCATAATTTACATTTATCGCTCACTATTCTTCTCCAGTAGATTCATAACATTCAAGAGTACAGAAATTCATTGACGGTAATTAATTATGGAAGCTGAGATCCTTTATTGTTGAGTAATGTTTTGATTGACGTCGTGTAACAAATGTCCAACACCAGGTTCAAAGTGTGATTAGGTCGCTAGTAATGACCGTGGAGTTTCATTTCACGGAAACATTGACTGTACTTGAATTATTGAAGGAGTTTAAAACTGATATTCCAAAACATAAATAGGGAAACCGCAATCATATCGCATTCAGTGTAGAGATCTACCGTGAACTTTTGAATTAATATCAGTTTATTAAATATAATCGTTCAGTGCAAAACTATACTGGATTGCATAAAACATGATGACTCAATCAACTCTACTTCTATAGATACCAATATATAAAATACTTAAAGGCGCTCTAGCACGTTTTTCTTAATGTAAACATTGATCTCACGAAAAGGTAAATAAGTCTTACCAATGGCTAAATAATACTCCCGAATCAATAAAAAGAGTTCTACAACGAATGTATACTTTTCGGTGGCCATCGGTTGTAGCGAAACCTAAACACTCAAAGTAGAGTTTTGAATATGGGACCATGATAGAATAGTCAATTGTCTTGTTGTCTGAACTCTCAAATGACCTACATATCTACCTCTCACACTGAAGAGTTCCACACCACTGTCGCTTTATACGTCGCACCATTTTATTTCAATAGGGATAACCTTTTTCTATGAATGCAGGCTTATCGGATCGTGTAACGCGATGTCTTACCCCGCTAACATAACAATATATTGTTTAAACTGTAAAGTATATGGCAAACTTGAGAAAACAAAATACAGCTAAAGCGTCTTTAAAGCTTTTTAACGTCATATATTCTATCATATACTTATACAACATATGATATACACAATATTGATTATGGGCATTCTAGAAAGTGGGGTGATGAAGAATGAAGAACACTTTGATGGATTCACACCTTCTTTATTCTATGTCGAAACGTCGCCTTCATAGAATAAATAAGTTGGGAATACTAAGTCCTACGTGGGGGATACTAAGTCCTACGTAGGAGATACTAAGTCCTACGTAGGAGATAGTTTTACAATATTTTTTTTCATCGTGACACTAATACGCTTCCGTAATATTCATCCCCACTCGCCAAATATATCATAATTACTAGTTTCCAATTAAAATTGAGTAACATCACTATGCATGTGCACAAACCGAAACTGCATGTCCCATTTACATGCAAAGTAGTTATATGACCTATTCAACATTATCAACCCAATTTTGTCATTTTGTCTGTTATAAATAACATTCCCAAATTACGTTTGACTCATTGGTGCGAGTCAATCGCGATGCATTGGCCGGTTTTCAATCAGAATTCATTACTCTTACCTTCATATCGTCAATATACTAAGTCGTCTATCATCAAAATGATACTTTTCGATAACAGTCGGTACTTCTAGATTAAGTAACACCATTTATAACGTTTGAAATATGTGACCCCAAACAACACAATGGATGCACCTTTAACAAGTGCTATGTTTATCTCATCCTGTTTTAGTTTAAACATATTTATATGTTTATTCATGATTAAACGGATTGGGAAAACGTTTTCCAACTAAGGATACCCTCTCCTTGCTATTTACAATATATAACATTACATTTCTTAAAAATATGACAGATACTGGATAAGACAGAAATGAAAGAAGATGAAATAACAAGAATGAAATGGTGCATGAGTGTAAGTCTGTTACACAAATCGTTTGGTCTCAGCTTGTGAGGTAGAACAGTTAATATTTTCACTTGTGGCTGCACCACTGTTTCTGTCAAGAGAAGACTATATGAGTCATTAAACAATTAATAACTATGTTGTCGATGCAAAACTCGATAAGAAACTGCAATTAACATTGCTTTTGCACACAATAAAAGACTGGTAAATATCACATTTCAAAATTAGTATCTATGGGAAATGTAAATTCGTGATTTAGTTATTTTTATCATTAAACTGTACATACTTGGAACTTTGACAGGAATTTAGAAGTGGAAGAAATTAGAAAATCTGTATTTTCTAGATAATTACTCCTGTCATATTGTGAACATATACGTTTCGTTGTGTATGCTTACTCCTTCATCCTACATATAAATGCACATTATGCCTGTGCATTTGGATCGTTCGTATTGAACGAGAAAACGATTTGAAGCGGACAAGCAATACGTTCGAAGAAATGTACAAGTATGATGTTCTGTATTTATTATGTTCTATTGTTTTTATTAAATTGGTAAACAAATAAAGTCACATATTACCCATACGGGTGAGCAGACACAGGTGATTATTTTTGTGATATTTGAACATGTGCATTCAAGTGATCTCAACGTTGATTGGTCGGTTACCCGGAGAAAGAATGACTATGACGTCATAAAACAATGGTATGACGCGACGAATTATCATATGACGTCACAACGTTACTGTGGCGACGGGTCCTTCACAGCGGCCGCCCAACATGAAAATGTAATAACCAAGCGTAATTTGGTCAATTTAATTGCATAATGGGTAATATATAGAATAACCAACTCGGTACGAGTGATTACGGGAAATATCCACTCGTCTAAATAATGTTCAGAGCCACTCGCTAAAGCTCGTGGCTGTACATTATTTGGACTCATGGATATTTCCCGTAATCACTCGTACCGAGTTGGTTATTCTCTAAATATTCACTGTGCTGACATGATGTGCGTATATACGCAGGTGATTGCTTGACCAGCACGACTCATGACTTGATATCTTAATCATATCTTCTCATTTATCAGCCCAGTTGAGTTTTAAGTGGAATTTCCTCAAGTGTGTTAACACAATTACATATCAAATTTGCTCTAGAATCATTTACAAAGAACTGAAAACTAGATACAACATTCAGACTTCCGTCCGTCTTTCCTCTTTCGAATGTGTTTCCAGGGATATGATAATTTTGCAGTATCACTAACGAAACCGACTGAAATGCTTTCAATTTCCCTTATGCATTGTACTCTACTGCCTTGTTAATGATACATTGAGTGACCTGTTTCTGCTTCTGAAATCGACCACGGAAACTATATTGCACCCTTGTATTATTATCTTAAGTAAGCATTGGTATATAATAAAACATTATAAACATTAATTATAATTATTATAATTAAATATTATTAGTAGGTTTAAAGTGGGTTCTGTGGAAAGGACTTAATTACGAGATTACAGGTGTGTACAAGATGAAACGTAGAACAAGTTTAATGGACGAAAGATTATGGGTTTAACATAGCATTAATCCAAATCTCGTGACCTTGACCGTTGACCTCAAGGTCACACAATCAATGATCACTTGCAAAGTGTAAATAGTTAACATAATGCTTATTTTGACTAAGTCATGACCTCCATGTGACCTTGACCTTTGACAGATTTAGCGAAAACCGTTTCCAATTTTGCCAATTCTCTATTGTTCACACATAACAAATACATGCCTAAAAGCATAGAATATGTTCAAGTTGTTGTGTTTACAATGTACTTTTCTGATTGCAGAATTTGTGACCTTGACCATTTCGCGTGATCTTGACCTTTGAACGTCAAGGTCACATAGTCGTGACCTTGCTCTGTTTACATGGATATTGTAGTGATTTCAGAAATTGTGACCTTGAAACTTATCCAAAAAAAATCCTCGGGGCTATAAGTGGGAATATATATGTATCTTAAAGGGGCTGTAGCACATCTTTAGCAAATTTATTTTTTTCAAATTTCCCATTTATAATTACAGTTTATGTCATTTATATTTACTTTAGAGGGTAAACATCTTATTAGGCATTTCATCAACTTATTTGAGCGAAAAAACATGCTACCACCTCTTTAAGATCTGAGATCGTAAAACCTTCTTGAAGAAAAGTTATAGCCAAAACAAAACACGGCAGCGGATGCGACGGAGACAGAGATGGCAGCAGCGACAGAAACTGCACAAAAAGTGATAGCAACCACGACGGTTTTAATAATCTGTGTTTCTTGAAATGGTCGTAAGATGTCTGACGATAAATCCTTGAGTAAGTTTTCTCTGTTTCAGAGTCTACAAGTATACATTTAGATGACAGACAACCACTCCACGAGTGACAGTGACAGTGACAGTGATGACGAATACTACACATGTGATGAGCATGATGATGATGACGACAAGGTATCTTTTGTACACGAAGCAGTCTCTCATTCAACGTGTTCAAGTGATGATGGCAGAGATGATTATCATTCATGTGATGATGGCAGTGATTGGGTAGATCATCATGGAGCAGCTTCTCATTCCACGTTTTCAGTTGATGATGGCAGCAGAGATTATTATCATTCAAGTGATGATGGCAGTGATCGGGTATATTATCATCATTCAAGTGATGATGAAGAGGAGGAAGAGTTGGATGTTCTAGGAGCAGCAGCTCCTGTAGTGACAGTGAAGAAGGAGACACGTCAGCTCTACACCAAGAGTATCACAGGTTCTGGTTTTTCACAGTATAACATTTATTAATGCTACATTTAAGCATATCTGTAGTACCAGTCCCAATATTTATTTGTTTAGTAATTTACTTACTTATTTTGAACACATAATTCTGAAACATGTTTCATTTTTATCTGAAGATAAGCTGTCCTGTTTTGACTTGTCTGAGTGTTTATGATCTATACATTTCGGCCTTATCATACTTCTTATTAATTCAGATGTTATGAAATGGTAAATATGTAATGCAGCACACATACATTAATTGAAGAAAGAATATTGGGAAAAGACTCAAACGGTTTTCCTTTCTCACATTTAGATTATCCTAGATAAATTCTGTATTATTGCGTTTTGGAACCAGGACTTGACCAGCAGGTGCAGGAGATACTGGAGTCATGTGATCAAACAGAGATAAACAGACATCCAGTTCCTACATCAGGGTCAAGGCAAGATGAGGGCACAATGGATGAAGGAAGACCACATAGACAAATTGTCGCTCAACAGGCTGAGGAAGCGTTAGTAAAGCCACCACATCACAGACAATTAGTTCCGACAGGTGACAACAGATCAACAGCAGGTATATTCGCAAATGTTTGCAAATGTACATTTGAAGATTCTTTGAAAAGATATTTACAATTAGGTGTTTACTTAGACCTTTTACAAAGTGATCTTTTCTCTAAGTAACAGCCATACATAATTCTTTCCAGGTGAATACAGTGCTCTGGTCCAGCTGAATGTGAATGTGACACAACAACAGTTTGGAGACGTCACAGTGGAAAAGGCTACCAACATAAATCAATCATTTGGAGGAAATCAGAACATCAGTAAAACGTCAACCTTCCTTGAGGAGAGGAAAGTCATTGAACTCAGTAGAAGTGACATTATCATGAGTGAGTATCAATTAACATCTCCCAGATTGGCACTTTGGGCCCAACTAATGGCCATCCCAGAAATGTATGTTTCGTTCCTCCTCCAAAATTCGATCATGACAAGTTTTGACCAGCTGGAACTATAAATACGATGCTGTAATGTTTCAAACTAAAACCAACATTTAGAGCTTGTGTGATTTATTCGGAATGGTTAAAGGGACAGTAGCACATGTTATCGCTCAAATAGGTTGATGAAATGTAAACAAATACATAATGTCACTAATAGTAAAACACCCTTCTCTCTTCAGAAAATCAAGTTATAAAATAAGTGTACATGGTTCGGTAAAACAATGGCAAGTGTCTTTGTATTTCGTAATAATAAAATGTGTTCACAATAAAATGGCCTCCATGTAATATTTGCTTAATAGGCAACACTGTTATTACCGCTCGTGATAATTTGTTTGTGTTATAAGATGTTTTACTTTTAAATTGATTATAAATTATATAAACTATCATTATAATTGGGAAATTTGCAAAAATTGAAATTTGCCAAAAAACGTGCTACAGCCCCTTTAACATTGAAGTATGTCGTTTTAAAGTCGTTAAGAAAGGCAATAGAGATTAGATTCTTGTATTCTGAAAAAAATTCATCATATTTGCAAAGCTCACCTTTGAGCTATTTGAAATGTTAGTCTTCAATATATGTGTAGGAGAATGTCCGAAAACTGGCCATTAGTTTTGCACGTGGACCATGTTTGAGGCCGTTAGGCCGAAAATATGCTCCACGTGCAAAACTAATGGCCAGTTTGAGGACATTCTCCTGCGTAAAACAAATTTACGTAAACATGATCTTGCTACTGAAATGCACAACGCACCTTATCATGTGCACAGCTAATGGCGACTTGTGCTTTATATGTATTCCATGATCTTCTCCGAATTGTCAGTTGCATACGCTCTGCTGCCAAGTTATAACACGTAAAATCATGAGGCGTTGTCCTCTAGTGGAGGATACGGTTGTAAACATTATATTTTTAAAAAAATTAAGTAATAAATGATGACACATTGCACTTAAAAGAGAAAAATTCGAATTAGAAAATCAAAACCAACATGCATAGTATTTCATAATTGATTGATAAATTAATGGGCAATTCATATTTTACTTATTTACTTATACCACCATGTTCTATTTCATATTGATAAGATTGATTTTTAAAAGTTTAGATTACACAGATTCATCAACCCTATTAGGGCTACGCTATGCTATTATTCAGTATATTTTATCTTGAAATGTTAAGCTCTTGCAACTCAAGATACTAAGTTAAAAATTCATCTTAATATTTTAAACATTTAAGTAAGTATCTGGAAAAACTAAGAAACTACAACTTTAAAATTGGAAATACAACAATAACAAATACTTTTTAATGGTTTAATTCAACTTTAAAACTTGAATACAATTTGTAATTCCAAGTTTGTATCATTGGCATTGTACCTGGTAGGTTAAAATAATAACTTGAGTTTTTAGCTCATCAGGCCTGAAAGGCCCGATGGGCTTATGGCTTGGCATGGTGTCCGGCGTCCGTCCATCCGTCCGTCCATCCGTCCATCCGTCCATCCGTAAACTTTTCGCTTTTTCGACTTCTTCTCCAGAACCAATGACTCCACAGAGCTGAAATTTTATGTGCCGACTCCTTGGCCAATGGGGATTCTAAATTGTAGATTTCGTGACCCCATGACCCCAAATGGGGTCACAGGGGTCACATCCTTAAAAACCTATTTTCATCTTCTTCTCCAGTTCCAAAAGGTCTAGAGAGCTAAATAGTTGTGTGCAGACTCCTTGGCCAATGGGGATTCTAAATTGTAGATTTCGTGACCCCATGACCCCGAATTTGGTCACAGGGGTCACATCCTTAAAAACCTATTTTCATCTTCTTCTCCAGTTCCAAAAGGTCTAGAGAGCTGAAAAATTGTGTGCAGACTCCTTGGCCAATGGGGATTCTAAATTGTAGATTTCGTGACCCCTTAACCCCAAATGGGGTCACAGGGGTCACATCCTTAAAAAAACTATTTTCATCTTCTTCTCCAGTTCCAAAAGGTCTAGAGAGCTGAAAAGTTGTGTGCAGACTCCTTGGCCAATGGGGATTCTAAATTGTAGATGTCGTGACCCCTTGACCCCCCAAATGGGGTCACAGGGGTCACATACTTAAAAACATATTTTCATCTTCTTCTCCAGTTCCAAAATTCTAGAGAGCTGAAAAGTTGTGTGCAGACTCCTTTGCCAATGGGGATTCTAAATTGTAGATGTCGTGACCCCGTGACCCCGAATTTGGTCACAGGGGTCACATCCTTAAAAACCTATTTTCATCTTCTTCTCCAGTTCCAAAAGGTCTAGAGAGCTGAAAAATTGTGTGCAGACTCCTTGGCCAATGGGGATTCTAAATTGTAGATTTCGTGACCCCTTAACCCCAAATGGGGTCACAGGGGTCACATCCTTAAAAAAACAATTTCATCTTCTTCTCCAGTTCCAAAAGGTCTAGAGAGCTGAAAAATTGTGTGCAGACTCCTTGGCCAATGGGGATTCTAAATTGTAGATGTCGTGACCCCTTGACCCCCCAAATGGGGTCACAGGGGTCACATACTTAAAAACATATTTTCATCTTCTTCTCCAGTTCCAAAATTCTAGAGAGCTGAAAAGTTGTGTGCAGACTCCTTGGCCAATGGGGATTCTAAATTGTAGATGTCGTGACCCCGTGTCCCCAAATGGACATCCTTAAAAACCTATTTTCATCTTCTTCTCCAGTTCCAAAAGGTCTAGAAAGCTAAAAAGTTGTGTAGAGGCTCTTTGGTCAAAGGTGATTCTTAATTGTAGGATTGGTGACCCTGTGACTCCAAATACGGGTGACAGGGGTCACGATCTTAAAACCTACTTTTGCTTGTTAACAATGTATAACTTGAGATAACTTAGATATTCAACCTTAGATAATTAATCAAATCCTGATGAGCTACAGAGCCCTTGGCTCTATTTTTCAAAATGTTAAGTTGAATGTTCAAGAAAGCAAGTTGAATTTTCAAGAAATATGTTGAATTTTCATGATACAAAGTTATATTTTCAAGATATATTTTCAAGTTATATTTTAAAAATTCTATGTAAGATGATAGGATCTTGAATTTTCGGGTAAGCAAGTTGAATTTCAGAGGTAAAATGTCCTAATTAATAGCGTAGCATGGTCGTGTTTAAGTTGAATTTTCAAAATACTTAGTGTTAACTTTTGATTCTAAGTCAAGAATTGCCAAGATAAAACAATGCTTAAGACCCTTAAAGCTTTTTGGACAGACGTACATATCTGTTTGTCTTATTCAGGTCTAACATCTACGGTGTCATATTATACGGTGGCATATGAGGGCAATCTGTTGTTTTTTTATCTTGAAATTTAAAGATATAAGTTGAAATTTCATGACCTACAAATCTACCTCTCACACTGACGAGTTCCACATCACTGTCGCTTTGTACGTCGCGCCATTTTCTTCAATTACATGGAGTCTATGGATAGGACTTATCCGGTCGAGTAATAGCGCTACAGCACCTTTAAATACAACTTGTGAAAAATAAGGATATAGATGAACATGAGTTGTTTTTACAATGAATTGGAGTTGCGTTGATTATACAATAAAGAGTATTGATGTACGAGGTTATATAATGTACGAGATTGAGCACATTAATTGGATGTCAGTTATGTCATGTCATGTACTAAACGAATACGAGATTTAGAGTGATTGCAAAGTAAATGAATGTTTATCAAATACATGAGCTTGTTGTACGTGCAATGTATTACGTAGAAACACTTACATAGTATTGATGAAATACACACTAATATGAAATTTAAGTATTGAATATAGTTTAGCAAAAGGTGAAAGGCACTAAAAATTAAATATCCGTCGTCTGTGTTGAGAGAGGCAGCTATCTTGTTGATATTTACAGCTTCAGGAAGTACAGTACGTTAGTTCCTCCAAGTTTCCTCTCATTCCACTATGTCGAAACGCCGCCTACAGAGAACAAAGAAGGCGTTTGTCCATAAAAAAATGTCTCTTCGTCATCTTAACTTATAGAATGCCATCAATAAATGTCACTATGTTAGGCTTACTTGTATTTGGACAGCAACATGCATACTTGTATTTTTTTAATATTGGATACTTTTTGTTATCAGATTGTACGTTGTTTTAAAAACATTATACCTTATTTGTAATGAATTTCGAATGAGTTATTGTCAAATGTCTGATAACACTTATTATGGGAAATTAATTATTAAAATTCAAAACCGCACATGTACTACTTTCAAAATACTTTGAATACAACATTAACTCCAAATGAACTGCAACGATTAATTCATTAAGTTATATTTTCTTTATTACAGTGAGACGTAAGGTGTTGTTGAAGATTAACACGCTCTTTCGATGAAAAGAAACACAAGAAATGACATGTATATATTAATCTGCTCACGTACACACGGTTTGAGTTTGCACAGAAAAAAACATTTAAGTTTAACTAACATGCGGTTCTTTGCGTTATTGTGCTGCACCTATTTTATCGCAAACGAAATCGCATGGGGGAATCCCTATCTTACGTCATATTTTACACGTCTCGAGGGAGTTTCCCCACTAAAACCATATGGGAGGAAAATGGGTAGGCCTATGTACCAATGGGGTACTGGTCAGTTCGTACCAAAACCAGTTCACTCCGGTTAACTTCGTCTAGGTTGATTCGCCCTAGTAAATGTTGATGTTTGATATAATGAAGTTGTTGTGTGTTTTGTGCCGAAACCGGTTCACCCAGGGTCGCATCGTCCTGGGTCGGTTTGCCCTGATATATTTATAGGATAAATACAATAAAGCATAGCATAGTATACACACCTTTTCGTTAAAATATTCTGATTCATCTTGTACTGAAACCATTTTAGATTAACACTCTGAGTACATACACTAGCCATCAAATTAATGTTTTCTCATTCATTCTGTTCGAAATATTTGTAAAATATTTCTTCCCATCTTAATTGGCCAGTTGATTTATGAAATCTCAATCGGTTTAGCAATTTACAACCTCTGTACTTATAAATATATTTTAAATGTTGAATGGTGCAATACGAATACGATGTTTGTGAACGGCGATTTTCCGCGTTTGGATACATGATGACGAAATATTCTAGGCCAAACTATGTCATTGAAATAACATGGGTAAATCAGTTATCTTCACTTTACGGTTTCCATCATGTTTTCCTTCTGCGCAATTTTCATCTGTGTATCTGTTTTGGAAAATAATTCTAATTTGGACCGATGTTTTAAACAGTGAAACTACAGTAGTCGATCAAGACCGCGATAAGCCGTGAAGGAACCGGTTTCGGTTCGGATACAATGACGTCATAAGCTCAATCAGTTATGACGTCACAGGAAATGGTCGCGTCAATTTGACAAGTGGTGGAGGAAAGCTTTCAAGGCGGAGAAACCTTAAGATTAGCAAACCTGTATGTTCTATTTGATTAAAATCTATGTTGTCACTTAATCATCATATTTGAATATGAATGGATTTTTAATTTCACTGTTTATTCAATGTCCACCGCATCGAAAACAACGGAAATGTGATGCGTCATACCCGAAGAAAAATGGGTTCAACCGATTACCGCATCACTCAGTTCACTACCGCAGTGTCAAAGAAACACGTTTAAAATACGCTGATAACTCGTCATGGTAGAATGGAGATAAACCTACTGTGTTTTTAACTTTTTGTGAGTCGGTATCGAATCTACGAGGGGCGTTCAATAAGTGTTGCAAGCGGGGCATTGGTGTTTACATAAACAGTGTCAGCTTATAGCAGGTGTTACTATAGTCAAAACATAGCATTGACACATGTCAAAACAATTTCTAGACATAACAATTATTTAGATATAATAGCTGCGCTGACCTAGGGGTCTCCATAATCATGGATTCTCTCAAACATGAACAACGCGGTGTGATCAAGTTCCTTACTAAAGAGGGATGCAAAGCTACAGAAATACATAATCGTATGTGTAATGTGATGGGTAAGGATGCTCCTAACTTTTCAACAGTTTGTCGCTGGTCTCTTCAGTTCAGGCGGGGCAGGGAGTCCTTAGACGATGACCCACGGTCAGGCAGGCCATCTGAAGTCACCCGACCGGAAGTTATTGCCGCTATCGAAAGACCAATTTTAGCTGACCGCCGTGTTAAAGTTTCTGAACTGTCTTTGGAATTCCAGATATCAGTTGGAAGTGTTGAAAAAATAACTCATGACCATCTTGGTATGTCCAAAATATCTGCAAGATGGGTACCCAGAAACCTCATAGCACAAGATCGCCAGAAAAGAACCGAAAGTTGCATGGAGCTCCTGGATCGGTTTAATGCGGATGAAGCCAGGTTTTTGTCTCGTCTGGTGACAGGTGACGAAACCTGGATCCACCACTGGGACCCGGAAACTAAACTGGAATCCAAGCAATGGAAGCACCCGAGTTCACCGCCTCCCCTGAAGTTTCGCACTCAACCATCAGCTGGCAAGGTTATGGCGACAATCTTTTGGGATGCAAAAGGCATATTATTAATTGATTACTTGCCAACCAAAACTACAATGAATGATCAATATTATGCCAACCTAATGCAAGAATTGCGAAAGACAATTCGAGAAAACGCCGTGGAATGTTGACACGTGGTGTTCTGATTTTGCATGACAATGCTCCAGTCCACAAGTCAAGAGTTGCAGAGGCCGCTATACGTGATTGTGGATTCGAACAGCCTAACCACCCACCCTACAGCCCAGACCTAGCCCCCAGTGACTACTTCCTGTTCAGAAACCTGAAATCCGCCCTACGTGGAAGGCACTTCCTGGATGACGAAGACGTCAAAGCTGCCACAGAGGCGTGGTGAGGGGGGCAAACGGAAGACTTCTACAAAAGCGGCATCAAAAGTCTTAAAGAGAAATGGAATAAGTGTATTGAGGTGAAGGGTAACTATATTGAAAAATAAAAGTAAAAAATTGACTACGCGAGTTGGTTTTATATTATGGTTGCAACACTTATTGAACGCCGCTCGTATGTTAGACTCACAAACAGTTTTTAAAAAAACAGTAGGTGTATCTCCTAATTCAATTCTTCCAAAGACATCATATTTCCGTGATCAGTCATAATATTGATGAATCGATAGAAAAGAATAAACCTGAACATGATTAAAATGTACTCTGGACATGATTAAATGATGTCATGATTAAAAGTGGTCAAAATCATTGACAATGTCTGATTAACATATGTAGCTGAAATGACAGAACTGTTAAATTATTATTGAAATTTATAAATTTGAAAATGTTTTTTTTTACTGTACTATCAAATCAGGTTACATGTTAGCCCACTTTCTCTTACCACAGAGGTTACTCCCTTCAGATTCCTGATCCTTACCAGAATTTCTCGACTCCAGTAAAATTCCCTAGCGGGAGAAAAGGAACCTTATACTGTATCCTTGCTTCTTAACCAATGAAAACTCATCTTTCAGATGCCATGTCGACCGATTTGACTCATTGGCCTCTTATTAGCATATGTCCATATACACTGATGGACTGTTTTGGTATGTGTTTCTGATTCTGCCTTCTTTATTTATCAGCATGTTTATGATCAATTGTTGTCACAAAATCATATAGCATATTTCAAGGAAAAACGTTAAATGAGAAAACGTTTATCTTATATATCAGTATGGCGTGTCATTGGCAAATGTCACTTTAACAACGGTGTCGCTGTTTGCACATCTTTTTTCAATTGCAACCAATCAGGACAGTCCGTTTACGCCGTCGAATTCAGGCCAAGTAGAACATAGGTTATGATCGGAAATCTGAAGGGAGTGACCTCTGTGGAAAGAGAATGATTAGCTAAATGTTCCCTATTTTCACGTTTTTTTTTGCGATGGGTATTTCCTGTGATAGGAGCCCGGGCCCTTATTACCATCTAAGGGCTCTTACCCACCGGCGCTTAATGGAGGCCCGGCTCTAATTTGAGCCCCAGCCCTTATTTCATTATTAGGTTTGACCAGTACACATGATAATCTCTGATAACTGATTAACATTTCTTAGAATGACTCTTCGCTATTTGACGTTAACCTAATTTAGCATGGTAGTTTATCCCTCTTAGTACCTCTAGAACATACCTGGGAACATATATGGGAAATATTATCTAGTAGGGGGTGATCATTGATGCGATATAAACCGGGCCCCTATTAGAGACCCGGCCCTTATTGGAGGTCCGGCTCTTATTAACCTTTAGGTACCTTTACCCCCGGCTGCTATTAGAGGCCCGGCTCCTATTTGAGGCCCGGCCCCTATCAGAGGAATTACTTTATATTACCGAACTCACTCGCAACATGCGGTGTAATTATATGATCATATGTAATCATAATATTAATGTAGGCATACAATGCATACATGTAACTGATGTTTGGGGCAAACCGACCTGGTGAACTGGCTCTGGTACGAAGCGATCCTAGGGTGAACTGGTTTTAGTACGAACTGACCCGTGCTATCATTATGTCTTGATCCATAATTACAAATCCCGCTTTTGATATAACTAAAAAATGGTTGATATTACTAGTGCCGACATATACATGTACATATGGTTTGTTTTGAAGATAATACTGAAATTTCTTCAACATGTTTTGTAAGACTAGTATTTGGATATAGCTATGTTGGCATCCACATCTGTAGACTACAATACACTAGAGATGTATAGCACCTTAGGCGGGGTTTACACTACGTCCGTTTTTTGGATGCGATGCGTTACAAATAATCGCACCAGAAAGCAACACGTTATTTTCAATGAGTTGTCATACACTATGTCCGTTTTTTACATGTGTTGCGATGCGATGCAAAAAAAAGGACCTGTTCTATTTTATTCGCATCGCATTCACAATCGCATTGGAATTCCCTATATGACGTCATATTTTCATCATCTGAAGGGGTATTTCCCACCACGTGTAGGCAAAGCAGTCATACAAATAGTATGCCAACATACATCTCTACCTCAATATATACAACCATACATGATTGGATTATTTATAAACAAAAAATAAATGACGTGCAATTGTGACTTTAAATTTGGTAAAGTTGATATTTGATAAAAATTTTATTCTGTTGGAATAAGGAGAGTTCTCATTATGGCTTACTTTTCCATTTAAATAGTTGTAACAATAAGGGTAGAACTCTTCATTTTACTAAATGTAGCTTACAGGGCAGAAAACATCGAATAAATACAGTCGTTGTTCAGTTTACTGTCATCATCGGAAATAGTTCATGGTCATCTTGTTTGAAGATAAATAGAGAATCTCACCCAAGTGTCTTCTGATGTCGAATATATCAACATGAGTTGATTAAAGTTACAAATATCCGAGGCTTGTCGAGGATATTTTTACTTTAAACAACGAGTGTTGATATATTTGATATCAGAAGACACGAGGGTGAGATTTTATGTATCATTCACAATCATTCTTCAACAATTATTAGCCGAAGAATAACATATCTGAAACACAAAACTGCCATTTTGCTTCTTCAGCGTCACGTCATCAACTTTGTGACGTCATAACATTGTCAGCAGTGTTCTCAGTGATGTCAAAGCCTTGTGATGTCATTAACTGATGATGTAATAGGATTATGACGATTTGATTGTGGCGATATCTACAATGTAGATATCGCTTGTAGATATCGCTTGATCTCACACAAGCGATATCTACTGTGAGAGCCAGTTTTGGATGATAAATATTATTTACGGTCATCATCGCGTATATTTTCACTTACCTTATATAAATTATTTCAGTAACTTAGTGAGGCAGGTGACACACCATCATACCCGCGATAATGTTGAACACATATATACAGGCGTAGAGCTGACAGCAAGAGATAAAAACTCGCCATTTTGGGATGATAAAATATATTACGGTCATCAGGATGTACAAGTTAGCACGGGTTTCTGTAGCCTACTATTCCCCTTTTCTCGTGATTCAGGCGGCTGCGTTCAAGCGTATTCCATCTGACAGGAACAATTATTGGTCTCGGTTTCTAAACTATTGGAGATTTTCGTAAATTAGTAAACTATTGGAGACTTGTATCATCAAACTACGACCACAAAACTATCCTTATGTTTACGTAACTTTGTTTTAAGAGATGATAAATCATGAATACCTTTATGTCTACTATCACAATACAAATGTAAAACCTATCAGTATCAGTCATGTTTGAGCAGCCAATGAGAACCGTGGAGCATGTGTAAGCAAACTAGATTTGGGAAAACACAAGCTGCTAATAACATCATTGGATCATGTCTGTTACAGAAAGAACTCTTGGACACATTGAAGCTTGGAACCAGGGAATGGTAAAAACAGCGGCCCTGTCGCAGGTACTGGATAAACTAGAAAATGGAGCTACCTGGCTGACTATCAAAGGGAATCCAGGCGAAGGGAAGACCACAGTTGGATACATGGCATTAGAAGAACTGCACAGGTGTGGAAGACAGGTGTTTTGTGTGAGGTCACCAGAAGAATTATCTGAAGTCATTTCGACCGGCACTAGACCTTTTATTATGCTAGATGACGTGTTTGGTAATCTGGAGTTTGACCGAAGTAAGTGGTCAATTTGGGAGCCTGTTGTTGGTCCACTGTTGGAGGAGCGTGAACACAAATCACGTGTGAAGAAAGATGTTGCACCCACTAGAAGTGTGACCTTTATTCTTGTTGGACGTGATTATGTTCTTAATTCAGCATCTAGGGAACTTGGTAGACTTTCTGACCATCTGACATCAGACAAATATGTGATCTGTATGGATCACAGTATGCAGAGAGAGACTGAAGAAAAGTATGCCATATGGGAGTCAATATCAAGATCAAGTGGTGTACAATTAGATCAACATACCGTTGATAAAATATTGAGAATTGAGTTTGCTCATGGTTTTCCACATGTCTGTCGACTCTTTGTTACACTGTATAATGAAAACAATGAACTTCAAGCAGAAGAGTTTTTCAAGAAACCTTTGAATTTTTTTAATAATTCAGTATCACACTTATTCAAAGATAACACTCAATTGCTCTTGTTGAAAGAGATGGTGAAAAATGGGGGCTCGATCAGCATTAGAGATGTGAGAAAACTGGATCCAATGTACAATGTCATACAGGCAGCTAAAAACATGGTAGGATCCTATCTGAGAATTGAAGATGCCTTTTATCTATTTGACCATCCGTCTATCTATGACAGCGTGGCATTTAATCTATGCACACTGGACCCACTGTTTGTCATTCAACAGTGTCACTTGGAATTCATACACGAACGAGTCAGAATTCAGATGTCTCAAAATTCACCATCAACACCTAGATCAGAATCCAATCTTGTTGTGAATGTTGACAGTACATATGCAGATGAACTAGCTGAACGGTTCTTCGCAGAGATTATGAAACAACATTTTTACTATGTGCTCTCACATCAAACATTTACTGATGCATCTTTTGTCCAAAAGGTGATGTCTCAAGTTGCAATGCCACTTACAAAACTGCTTTACCTACACGATCAAACCATTGTATCAACGCATCGTACAACCACATTCTTATCGTTGGTGCCAATCAGTAAGTCTCCAGAACTTCTGAAATACTTAGATGACTGTCCAGATATAATCCTGAATGAAGGTGATGAAACAATCATTCTTTATGAAACATGTAAACATGCAGCATCGCAAGTTCTTACCTACTTGATAAAAACAAGAAGCTCCCTTGATATAAATATCAGATTTATCTACAGTTCAGATTACTGGGAAACTCCTCTGATTGTTGCTGCACAAACTGGTGACATTCAGTTCATACAACTCATCCTCTCACTGGATCCAGACCTGCATGCAAGGGATGGGCATGGAAGAACCGCACTGCACTACCTGTGTGAGAAGGGGCTTGTTTCCGTTGTGACGCAGGTGCTTGATAATGGCGCTTATATTGATGCAGAAGATCGGTGGAATGATTACACTCCTGTATGTCTTGCATGCGAGATCGGGCACATAGACGTCATTCAACTGTTGATAGAGAGGAGAGCTAGAGTTGATGGAACAACGCTGAGTGCAGCTTGTAGAGGAGAGAACCTTGATGTTCTGAAGTTGATATTGAAGACAATTGGATGTTCTGTTCTCTCTTCGTGTAGTAGTGGCAACGATGATGTTTTAAAGTTGCTTCTTCACAAAGGTAGTTCGCCAAACAAATGTGCATACGTACTGGCATTGCTCAATAAGCCAGCAAACAAGTAGTTCGAGAATGGCTTCAGAGACAGTGATATCTAATGATGTCAATTCAAAAGTGAAGTGCTCCTGACAACAGGATTCAAAGTGAACATACATAATGACTTACATACTAACGCACTTCATACAACAGCACAGTTTCTTTTGGAAAAGGAAATAAATCTTACGGCTACCAAAAGTTCGTTTGTGTCTGTATGTGAAGGTGGTAGTGTGATGTTGATGTGAATAACAATCCACTAGCGTTTGAGTGGCTTTTGAAACAAATAGATGATGATGGATGTCCAGACAAGAGTAGAGGATTTTCAGTGAACGCACATGATGACTCAGGTACTACTGTACTTCAGACAGCAGCACAATGGGGAGCTAAATATTGTGTTTACATGTTAGTAAGAGCTGGTGCTACACTGATTTTGCAAATTGGTAACAATTCGCTCCATAGAGCAGGTTGGAGTAGTTCTGAAGCATGTGTTAATGTGATACTTTAAGCAGTTGCTCAGGTGGATTTACAGAATGAAGATGATAGCATAGCCCTTCACAGAGCAGCAGGTACAATAATGCAAAATAAACATCATTTAACAATAACCATACATTTTGGTTCGTAAATTAATATCAATGCTATAATTTGGTATGGATAAATATTTCAGTAATATCGTCATTTGTGTTGGTTGACTGTTGTTTAATTATTTTATGTTTGGAGTGTATGATAAACTAACAGCCACCAACAATAAAGCGATCAACAGTATTAATTTCACTGTGCTTTCAAAACACTGTACAACGAATATATTAATATTAAAACGTTTAGTTGTACAAACTTCACTCGATTTGGCCAAATATAACCATATATGAGAAAACGTTGAAACTGTGAAACATCAAAACGTCAGTTATCAAGAGAGGAATTTCAATTTTACAATAATCATTCGAAAGAAAGGGGGACAAATTTGATCTTGAATCTTTTTGTTGACGAACAAAAACTGCACTATATAATTTGATTTTAACATGGCGGATTGGAACTGTTTAACTTCAGCATTCCATCTAAAATCAAGGTCATCTGTAAGATCTGTTAGCTTGTCACATGACCTGAAAAAACAATCAATTTTGTTATCAAAATGGTATCACGGTGTGTGAGATATGTGATGTTCCGAAATGTAAAGTGTATTGACTTGTTTGTGTTATACTAAGCTAGAATGGATAAATGGTTGTGTAGTTGAATAAGTTATTGTTTAGCTGGTGGAGTTGTTGTAAAGCATTATAAGTCAATGTACAACTTGAGAAGTTGTTGCAAAGCATGAGAAGTCAATGTACAACTTGAGAAGTTGTTGTAAAGCATTTGAAGTCAATGTACAACTTGAGAAGTTACTGTAAGGCATGAGAAGTCAATGTACAACTTGAGAAGTTGTTGCAAAGCATGAGAAGTCAATGTACAACTTGAGAAGTTGTTGTAAAGCATGAGAAGTCAATGTACAACTTGAGAAGTTGTTGAAAAGCATGAGAAGTCAATGTACAACTTGAGAAGTTGTTGTAAAGCATGAGAAGTCAATGTACAACTTGAGAAGTTGTTGAAAAGCATGATAAGTCAATGTACAACTTGAGAAGTTACTGTAAGGCATGAGAAGTCAATGTACAACTTGAGAAGTTGTTGTAAAGCATGAGAAGTCAATGTACAACTTGAGAAGTTACTGTAAGGCATGAGAAGTCAATGTACAACTTGAAAAGTTGTTGCAAAGCATGAGAAGTCAATGTACAACTTGAGAAGTTACTGTAAGGCATGAGAAGTCAATGTACAACTTGAAAAGTTGTTGCAAAGCATGAGAAGTCAATGTACAACTTGAGAAGTTGTTGCAAAGCATGAGAAGTCAATGTACAACTTGAGAAGTTGTTGCAAAGCATGAGAAGTCAATGTACAACTTGAGAAGTTGTTGCAAAGCATGAGAAGTCAATGTACAACCTGAGAAGTTGTTGTAAGGCATAAGAAGTCAATGTACAACTTGAGAAGTTGTTGCAAAGCATGATATGTCAATGTACAACTTGAGAAGTTGTTGCAAAGCATGAGAAGTCAATGTACAACTTGAGAAGTTGTTGCAAAGCATGATTTGTCAATGTACAACCTGAGAAGTTGTTGTAAAGCATGAGAAGTCAATGTACAACTTGAGAAATGTTTGTAAAGCACGAGAAGTCAATGTACACCTTGAGAATTTGCTGTAAAGCATGAGAAGTCAATGTCTAACTTGAGAAGGTGTTGCAAAGCATGAGAAGTCAATGTACAACTTGAGAAGTTACTGTAAGGCATGAGAAGTCAATGTACAACTTGAGAATTTGTTGTAAAGCATGAGAAGTCAATGTACAACTTGAGAAGTTACTGTTAGGCATGAAAAGTCAATGTACAACTTGAGAAGTTGTTGTAAAGCATTAGAAGTCAATTTACAACTTGAGAAGTTGTTGCAAAGCATGAGAAGTCAATGTACAACTTTAGAAGTTGTTGTAAAGCATGAGAAGTCAATGTACAACTTGATAAATTGTTGTAAAGCATGAGAAGTCAATGTACACCTTGAGAAGTTGTTGTAAAGCATGAGAAGTCAATGTCTAACTTGAGAAGGTGTTGCAAAGCATGAGAAGTCAATGTACAACTTGAGAAGTTACTGTAAGGCATGAGAAGTCAATGTACAACTTGAGAAGTTGTTGCAAAGCATGAGAAGTCAATGTACAACTTGAGAAGTTGTTGCAAAGCATGAGAAGTCAATGTACAACTTGAGAATGTGTTGTAAAGCATGAGAAGTCAATGTACAACTTGAGAACTTGTTGTAAAGCATGAGAAGTCAATGTACAACTTGATAAGTTGTTGTAAAACATGAGAAGTCAATGTACAACTTGAGAAGTTGTTGTAAAGCATGAGAAGTCAATGTACAACTTGAGAAGTTGTTGCAAAGCATAAGAAGTCAATGTACAACATGAGAAGTTGTTGTAAAGCATGAGAAGTCAAGTACAACTTGAGAAATTGTTGCAAAGCATGAGAAGTCAATGTACAACTTGAGAAGTTACTGTAAGGCATGAGAAGTCAATGTACAACTTGAAAAGTTGTTGCAAAGCATGAGAAGTCAATGTACAACTTGAGAAGTTGTTGCAAAGCATGAGAAGTCAATGTACAACTTGAGAAGTTGTTGCAAAGCATGAAAAGTCAATGTACAACTTGAGAAGTTGTTGCAAAGCATGAGAAGTCAATGTACAACCTGAGAAGTTGTTGTAAGGCATAAGAAGTCAATGTACAACTTGAGAAGTTGTTGCAAAGCATGATATGTCAATGTACAACTTGAGAAGTTGTTGCAAAGCATGAGAAGTCAATGTACAACTTGAGAAGTTGTTGCAAAGCATGATTTGTCAATGTACAACCTGAGAAGTTGTTGTAAAGCATGATAAGTCAATGTACAACTTGAGAAATGTTTGTAAAGCACGAGAAGTCAATGTACACCTTGAGAATTTGCTGTAAAGCATGAGAAGTCAATGTCTAACTTGAGAAGGTGTTGCAAAGCATGAGAAGTCAATGTACAACTTGAGAAGTTACTGTAAGGCATGAGAAGTCAATGTACAACTTGAGAAGTTGTTGCAAAGCATGAGAAGTCAATGTACAACTTGAGAAGTTGTTGCAAAGCATGAGAAGTCAATGTACAACTTGAGAATTTGTTGTAAAGCATGAGAAGTCAATGTACAACTTGAGAAGTTGTTGTAAAGCATGAGAAGTCAATGTACAACTTGATAAGTTGTTGTAAAACATGAGAAGTCAATGTACAACTTGAGAAGTTGTTGTAAAGCATGAGAAGTCAATGTACAACTTGAGAAGTTGTTGCAAAGCATAAGAAGTCAATGTACAACATGAGAAGTTGTTGTAAAGCATGAGAAGTCAAGTACAACTTGAGAAATTGTTGCAAAGCATGATAAGTCAATGTACAACTTGAGAAGTTACTGTAAGGCATGAGGAGTCAATGTACAACTTGAGAAGTTGTTGTAAAGCATGAGAAGTCAATGTACAACCTGAGAAGTTGTTGTAAAGCATTAGAAGTCAATGTACAACTTGAGAAGTTGTTGCAAAGCATAAGAAGTCAATGAACAACATAAGAAGTTGTTGTAAAGCATAAGAAGTCAATGTACAACTTGAGAAGTTGTTGTAAAGCATGAGAAGTCAATGTTCAACTTGAGCAGTTGTTTTTAAGCATGAGAAGTCAATGTACAACTTGGGAAGTTACTGTAAGGCATGAGAAGTCAATATACAACTTGAGAAGTTGTTGCAAAGCATGAGAAGTCAATGTACAACCTGAGAAGTTGTTGCAAAGCATGAGAAGTCAATGTACAACTTTAGAAGTTGTTGTAAAGCATGAGAAGTCAATGTACAACTTGAGAAATAGTTGTAAAGCATGAGAAGTCAATGTACACCTTGAGAAGTTGTTGTAAAGCATGAGAAGTCAATGTCTAACTTGAGAAGGTGTTGCAAAGCATGAGAAGTCAATGTTCAACTTGAGAAGTTACTGTAAGGCATGAGAAGTCAATGTACAACTTGAGAAGTTGTTGCAAAGCATGAGAAGTCAATGTACAACTTGAGAAGTTGTTGCAAAGCATTAGAAATCAATGTACAACTTGAGAAGTTGTTGCAAAGCATAAGAAGTCAATGTACAACATGAGAAGTTGTTGTAAAGCATGAGAAGTCAAGTACAACTTGAGAAGTTGTTTCAAAGCATGATTAGTCAATGTACAACCTGAGAAGTTGTTGTAAAGCATGAGAAGTCAATGTACAACTTGACAAATGTTTGTAAAGCACGAGAAGTCCATGTACACCTTGAGAATTTGCTGTAAAGCATGAGAAGTCAATGTCTAACTTGAGAAGTTGTTGCAAAGCATAAGAAGTCAATGAACAACATAAGAAGTTGTTGTAAAGCATGAGAAGTCAATGTACAACTTGAGAAGTTGTTGTAAAGCATGAAAAGTCAATGTACAACTTGAGCAGTTGTTTTTAAGCATGATAAGTCAATGTACAACTTGAGCAGTTGTTTTTAAGCATGAGAAGTCAATGTACAACTTGGGAAGTTACTGTAAGGCATGAGAAGTCAATGTACAACTTGAGAAGTTGTTGCAAAGCATGAGAAGTCAATGTACAACCTGAGAAGTTGTTGCAAAGCATGAGAAGTCAATGTACAACTTTAGAAGTTGTTGTAAAGCATGAGAAGTCAATGTACAACTTGAGAAATAGTTGTAAAGCATGAGAAGTCAACGTACACCTTGAGAAGTTGTTGTAAAGCATGAGAAGTCAATGTCTAACTTGAGAAGGTGTTGCAAAGCATGAGAAGTCAATGTACAACTTGAGAAGTTACTGTAAGGCATGAGAAGTCAATGTACAACTTGAGAAGTTGTTGCAAAGCATGAGAAGTCAATGTACAACTTGAGAAGTTGTTGCAAAGCATGAGAAATCAATGTACAACTTGAGAAGTTGTTGCAAAGCATAAGAAGTCAATGTACAACATGAGAAGTTGTTGTAAAGCATGAGAAGTCAAGTACAACTTGAAAAGTTGTTGCAAAGCATGATTAGTCAATGTACAACCTGAGAAGTTGTTGTAAAGCATGAGAAGTCAATGTACAACTTGACAAATGTTTGTAAAGCACGAGAAGTCAATGTACACCTTGAGAATTTGCTGTGAAGCATGAGAAGTCAATGTCTAACTTGAGAAGGTGTTGCAAAGCATGAGAAGTCAATGTACAACTTGAGCAGTTGTTTTTAAGCATGAGAAGTCAATGTACAACTTGGGAAGTTACTGTTAGGCATGAAAAGTCAATGTACAACTTGAGAAGTTGTTGCAAAGCATGATATGTCAATGTACAACTTGAGAAGTTGTTGCAAAGCATGAGAAGTCAATGTACAACTTGAGAAGTTGTTGCAAAGCATGATTAGTCAATGTACAACCTGAGAAGTTGTTGTAAAGCATGAGAAGTCAATGTACAACTTGAGAAATGTTTGTAAAGCACGAGAAGTCAATGTACACCTTGAGAATTTGCTGTAAAGCATGAGAAGTCAATGTCTAACTTGAGAAGGTGTTGCAAAGCATGAGAAGTCAATGTACAACTTGAGAAGTTACTGTAAGGCATGAGAAGTCAATGTACAACTTGAGAATTTGTTGTAAAACCTGAGAAGTCAATGTACAACTTGAGAAGTTGTTGCAAAGCATTAGAAGTCAATTTACAACTTGAGAAGTTGTTGCAAAGCATGAGAAGTCAATGTACAACTTTAGAAGTTGTTGTAAAGCATGAGAAGTCAATGTACAACTTGAGAAATTGTTGTAAAGCATGAGAAGTCAATGTACACCTTGAGAATTTGTTGTAAAGCATGAGAAGTCAATGTCTAACTTGAGAAGGTGTTGCAAAGCATGAGAAGTCAATGTACAACTTGAGAAGCTACTGTAAGGCATGAGAAGTCAATGTACAACTTGAGAAGTTGTTGCAAAGCATGAGAAGTCAATGTACAACTTGAGAAGTTGTTGCAAAGCATGAGAAGTCAATGTACAACTTGAGAATTTGTTGTAAAGCATGAGAAGTCAATGTACAACTTGAGAAGTTGTTGTAAAGCATGAGAAGTCAATGTCTAACTTGAGAAGGTGTTGCAAAGCATGAGAAGTCAATGTACAACTTGAGAAGCTCCTGTAAGGCATGAGAAGTCAATGTACAACTTGAGAAGTTGTTGCAAAGCATGAGAAGTCAATGTACAACTTGAGAAGTTGTTGCAAAGCATGAGAAGTCAATGTACAACTTGAGAATTTGTTGTAAAGCATGAGAAGTCAATGTACAACTTGAGAAGTTGTTGTAAAGCATGAGAAGTCAATGTACAACTTGATAAGTTGTTGTAAAACATGAGAAGTCAATGTACAACTTGCGAAGTTGTTGTAAAGCATGAGAAGTCAATGTATAACTTGAGAAGTTGTTGCAAAGCATAAGAAGTCAATGTACAACATGAGAAGTTGTTGTAAAGCATGAGAAGTCAAGTAGAACTTGAGGAATTGTTGCAAAGCATGATAAGTCAATGTACAACTTGAGAAGTTACTGTAAGGCATGAGGAGTCAATGTACAACTTGAGAAGTTGTTGTAAAGCATGAGAAGTCAATGTACAACCTGAGAAGTTGTTGTAAAGCATTAGAAGTCAATGTACAACTTGAGAAGTTGTTGCAAAGCATAAGAAGTCAATGAACAACATAAGAAGTTGTTGTAAAGCATGAGAAGTCAATGTACAACTTGAGAAGTTGTTGTAAAGCATGAGAAGTCAGTGTACAACTTGAGCAGTTGTTTTTAAGCATGATAAGTCAATGTACAACTTGAGCAGTTGTTTTTAAGCATGAGAAGTCAATGTACAACTTGGGAAGTTACTGTAAGGCATGAGAAGTCAATGTACAACTTGAGAAGTTGTTGCAAAGCATGAGAAGTCAATGTACAACCTGAGAAGTTGTTGCAAAGCATGAGAAGTCAATGTACAACTTTAGAAGTTGTTGTAAAGCATGAGAAGTCAATGTACAACTTGAGAAATAGTTGTAAAGCATGAGAAGTCAATGTACAACTTGAGAAGTTGTTGTAAAGCATGAGAAGTCAATGTCTAACTTGAGAAGGTGTTGCAAAGCATGAGAAGTCAATGTACAACTTGAGAAGTTACTGTAAGGCATGAGAAGTCAATGTACAACTTGAGAAGTTGTTGCAAAGCATGAGAAGTCAATGTACAACTTGAGAAGTTGTTGCAAAGAATGAGAAATCAATGTACAACTTGAGAAGTTGTTGCAAAGCATAAGAAGTCAATCTACAACATGAGAAGTTGTTGTAAAGCATGAGAAGTCAAGTACAACTTGAGAAGTTGTTGCAAAGCATGATTAGTCAATGTACAACCTGAGAAGTTGTTGTAAAGCATGAGAAGTCAATATACAACTTGACAAATGTTTGTAAAGCACGAGAAGTCAATTTACACCTTGAGAATTTGCTGTAAAGCATGAGAAGTCAATGTCTAACTTGAGAAGTTGTTGCAAAGCATAAGAAGTCAATGAACAACATAAGAAGTTGTTGTAAAGCATGAGAAGTCAATGTACAACTTGAGAAGTTGTTGTAAAGCATGAGAAGTCAATGTACAACTTGGGCAGTTGTTTTTAAGCATGATAAGTCAATGTACAACTTGAGCAGTTGTTTTTAAGCATGAGAAGTCAATGTACAACTTGGGAAGTTACTGTAAGGCATGAGAAGTCAATGTACAACTTGAGAAGTTGTTGCAAAGCATGAGAAGTCAATGTACAACCTGAGAACTTGTTGCAAAGCATGAGAAGTCAATGTACAACTTTAGAAGTTGTTGTAAAGCATGAGAAGTCAATGTACAACTTGAGAAATAGTTGTATAGCATGAGAAGTCAATGTACACCTTGAGAAGTTGTTGTAAAGCATGAGAAGTCAATGTCTAACTTGAGAAGGTGTTGCAAAGCATGAGAAGTCAATGTACAACTTGAGAAGTTACTGTAAGGCATGAGAAGTCAATGTACAACTTGAGAAGTTGTTGCAAAGCATGAGAAGTCAATGTACAAATTGAGAAGTTGTTGCAAAGCATGAGAAATCAATGTACAACTTGAGAAGTTGTTGCAAAGCATAAGAAGTCAATGTACAACATGAGAAGTTGTTGTAAAGCATGAGAAGTCAAGTACAACTTGAGAAGTTGTTGCAAAGCATGATTAGTCAATGTACATCCTGAGAAGTTGTTGTAAAGCATGAGAAGTCAATGTACAACTTGACAAATGTTTGTAAAGCACGAGAAGTCAATGTACACCTTGAGAATTTGCTGTAAAGCATGAGAAGTCAATGTCTAACTTGAGAAGGTGTTGCAAAGCATGAGAAGTCAATGTACAACTTGAGAAGTTACTGTAAGGCATGAGAAGTCAATGTACAACTTGAGAATGTGTTGTAAAGCATGATAAGTCAATGTACAACTTTAGAAGTTACTGTTAGGCATGAAAAGTCAATGTACAACTTGAGAAGTTGTTGTAAAGCATTAGAAGTCAATGTACAACTTGAGAAGTTGTTGCAAAGCATGAGAAGTCAATGTACAACTTTAGAAGTTGTTGTAAAGCATGAGAAGTCAATGTACAACTTGAGAAATTGTTGTAAAGCATGAGAAGTCAATGTACACCTTGAGAAGTTGTTGTAAAGCATGAGAAGTCAATGTCTAACTTGAGAAGGTGTTGCAAAGCATGAGAAGTCAATGTACAACTTGAGAAGTTACTGTAAGGCATGAGAAGTCAATGTACAACTTGAGAAGTTGTTGCAAAGCATGAGAAGTCAATGTACAACTTGAGAAGTTGTTGTAAGCATGAGAAGTCAATATACAACTTGAGCAGTTGTTTTTAAGCATGATAAGTCAATGTACAACTTGAGCAGTTGTTTTTAAGCATGAGAAGTCAATGTACAACCTGAGAAGTTGTTGTAATGCATGAGAAGTCAATGTACAACTTGAGAAATTGTTGTAAAGCACGAGAAGTCAATGTACAACTTGAGAAGTTGTTGAAAAGCATGAGAAGTCAATGTACAACTTGAGAAGTTACTGTAAGGCATAAGAAGTCAATGTACAACTTGAGAAGTTGTTGCAAAGCATGATATGTCAATGTACAACTTGAGAAGTTGTTGCAAAGCATGAGAAGTCAATGTACAACTTGAGAAGTTGTTGCAAAGCATGATTAGTCAATGTACAACCTGAGAAGTTGTTGTAAAGCATGAGAAGTCAATGTACAACTTGAGAAATGTTTGTAAATCACGAGAAGTCAATGTACACCTTGAGAATTTGCTGTAAAGCATGAGAAGTCAATGTCTAACTTGAGAAGGTGTTGCAAAGCATGAGAAGTCAATGTACAACTTGAGAAGTTACTGTAAGGCATGAGAAGTCAATGTACAACTTGAGAATTTGTTGTAAAGCATGAGAAGTCAATGTACAACTTGAGAAGTTACTGTTAGGCATGAAAAGTCAATGTATAACTTGAGAAGTTACTGCAAGGCATGAAAAGTCAATGTACAACTTGAGAAGTTGTTGTAAAGCATTAGAAGTCAATGTACAACTTGAGAAGTTGTTGCAAAGCATAAGAAGTCAATGTACAACATGAGAAGTTGTTGTAAAGCATGAAAAGTCAATGTACAACTTGAGAAGTTGTTGCAAAACATGAGAAGTCAATGTACAACTTGAGAAGTTGTTGTAAAGCATGAGAAGTCAATGTCTAACTTGAGAAGGTGTTGCAAAGCATGAGAAGTCAATGTACAACTTGAGAAGTTACTGTAAGGCATGAGAAGTCAATGTACAACTTGAGAAGTTGTTGCAAAGCATGAGAAGTCAATGTACAACTTTAGAAGTTTTTTTTTTTTTTTTTTTTTTTTTTTTTTTTTTTTTATTATTAGTTCCCATTGGTTACAGAATGAATACAGATATATTTGATATATAGGGTGAGATATACAAAACATAGGGCAGTCCTACGTTTGAAAACATTTGCTCCGAAACTATTCAGAGATAACTTCTTTGAGAGATAGATATTCAGAGATAGTCAATTGTTAAGTACTGGAATGAGTAAGTTCCACTTATTCTTGAATTTTTCAATTTCATTGTTTCTTTTTGAAATGAATTTTTCTACTAGAAATATCTGTTTCAGAATGTTTTGGTAATTACTGAATTTGGGAAGTATGCTTTTAATATTGCATATATTTATATATTTTTTGGCCGATATAATGATTTGATTCATCAGAGCATTTTTATGTAATGTGACAAACCAAATCAAGTATTTCGAAAAGATGATGTTTTGTGGTAAATAGTTATTAATCCAAAGTTCAAGTTCATTCCAGAATCTTGTGGTCTCACAACAGTCCCAATAGACATGACATATGCTTTCAGAACACTCTTTACAAAAACTACATAATTCATTGTCAACAAGATTCATTCTAAACAATTCTTTTTTAGTATAAACAGATCTATGCAAGAATCTGTATTGAAAATCAAGAAGTTTAACATCTTTCAAATTATGTCTGTAGACATTAAATATCTTGTACCAGTCAAATTCACAATCATTAAATACTGATTCCCATTTGTTACATATTTCAGGTTTATCATCTCTTGAAGCCAACTTGTCATAAAAAGGCCTTGAACCTTTAGTGGGCTTTAGTATATTTTGATGGTAAACACTGATATACAGATTGTAGTGAGGAATGATTTGTGTATGTTTGATCACCTTTTTCCAAGAATCAGGTAGTATGTTAAGTAAGTAATTATAGTCCAGTGTAGTGCCTCTTATTCTGTATCTTGATTTGATCTGATTGAAAGTCATAAGACCCTTGTCATCACATAAGTCTTTAATTGTTAATAAACCATTATCAGCCCAGTGGTTAATAATATGATATGGATTCTTGTAATTATGGTTCAACCAAAGTGGTTCAGCAAGAATATGATCAATATTGTCCCATTCAATATAGAATTGTTTACAATAGGTATTCCATGTTTGTAAAACATCTTTCCAAAAAGGGTTATTGCTGTTCAGTTTCTTGTCTATATTTGCTCCATATTTGAAAATAGATGAATATGGAATATTACAGGGATTATTGTATGATGGTTTTTTACAGTAGAGTCTAAGAGTAGTTAATTTGAGAGCTTCAATAAATGTCTTTATATCAACCATACCCAATCCCCCTTCTGTCTTTAATCTTTTCATAGTGGATCTCTTTATCTTATCTTTTTTATCATTCCAAATGAAGTTGAAAAATATTTGTTCAAGGGATTTTATAAAGACATTTGGGGGATTTGGCAATGAGCTGAATATATGTACTAATTTAGAAAGGGCTAATGTCTTTATTACAGTAATTTTTCCAATCAGTGTCAAATTTCTTTTTCTCCATATTGCTAGTAATCTATTTATCTCTTCCAGTCTTTTCCTTGTATTGATCACCCATAAATCAGCAAGGTTTGGAGTAAAAGTTATTCCAAGCACTTCAAAGTCCCCATTATACCATTCAATTTTCAAATCTGTACATAACGTTTGGTTACTGCCTGCCATTGAGCCGTACGAAATAGCTTTAGTCTTGTCTATATTTATTTTCAAACCTGACATCTTGTAAAATGTATCAAGTGTTTCAATAGCAGCATATAAACTTTCTTCTGTACCGTCCAGGAATAGTTCAGTATCATCAGCATACTGCCCTAACTTGTATTCTTCATCATCAATAACTAAACCTTTAATTTTATCATTATTTCTTATCATAGATCCCAGTATTTCAACTACAAAGAGGAATAGGTAAGGTGATATGGGATCACCCTGTCTGCAACCTTTTTCATTATGGAAGAAATCAGATAAATGTCCATTTTGTATCACACAAGAAGTTGTTTGGTATGTAAGTACATTAATCCAACTTATCATTTGAGGACCGAAACCAAATTTCTTAAGTACCAAATTGATGAAATCTTTTGAAACTGTGTCAAAGGCTTTTTCAAAATCAATTATCAAGAGTAAACCAGGTATATTTCTTGATTTTGTTTCAAACATGAGATCATATAATAATCTTGTATTTTCACTGATTGTTCTACCTGGAATAAAACCGGTTTGATTTCCATGTATAAGTAAATCTAAAGTCTTTTTTAAGCGGTTTGTAATGCATGAACTAATTATTTTATAAATAGCATTCAAAAGAGTAATAGGTCTCCAATTTTTTAACATAGTTCTATCTTTATTTGCTTTAGGTATGCAAGTTATAACTCCTCTTTTCATGGTCATAGATAATTCATTCCCAATTGAAACATCCCTAACAAATCTAAAGATCCATACTTTAAGGTCATTCCAGAAGAATTTAAAGAAATCAATAGGGAATCCATCAATTCCTGGGCTTTTATTATTTTTCATATTTTTTACTGCAAAGGTGATTTCATCCATATCAATATCCTTTTCAAGATCATCTTTGAGTTCTTCATTCAATATAGGAGTTTTGATATTTTCTAAAGTAACATTTTCAAGGTCATCATTTGAGGAATAGAGTTTCTTATAAAATGTTTTCACCTGATTTAGTATAGCTGTGCTATCAGTAATCACTTCATTTTTGTCAGTAACTATTTTGTTTATTGATTTAGTGACATAAGTTCTTTTTTCTAGATTGCAAAAGTATTTTGTAGGTTTTTCACCTTCTTCATACCATTGAATTCTGTTTCTAATCTGAGTCCTTTTTAATTCTTCTTCTTTTATCCGTTCTAATTCCAATTTATATTTTGAAAGTTCAGAAAGCTTATTCTCATCCATATCTTGAAAATTTTGTCTTATGTTATTTTCACAAGTTTTTATTTTCTCTTCTAATTCAGAAGTCTTGTTGTTTCTGTCTTTTTTTAAAAAAGATGCAAAAGATATAGATTTTCCTCTTACTTTCATAAGAAATGTTTCTAAGAATAGGCTAACACTTATTGTAAGTTGTGTCATATAAAGATTCTGATCAATATAGCTGCTATCATTTGAATTTTTTTCAGAATATTCTTCAACAGTTTCTTTTAAGATAGTCTTAACCAAGTCAGGATATTCAGGATGAAGTAGTAGAGATGTATTAAATTTCCAATATCCCCTGCCTCTTTCTTGGTTTATAGTATTAGAGAGAGTAAGTGTAATAGCTGAATGGTCAGTCTTATATCCTGGCAAGATGTCAGAATCTAAAGTTATATCAAATATATCTTGGGAGATCAGGAAAAAATCAAGTCTAGCTTGTTTTTTTGGATTCTTTTTCCACCATGTATATTTTTTGGTATGACTGTTCATCCCTCTCCAAACATCAAATAGGTCATAGGTATCTATGTTATTCATGACAATATCTCTTGATTTAGGGTTATTTAAATGTTTGTAATTTTCTAAATCAATTGTAGGGTCCAAAACAAGGTTCCAGTCTCCCACAATTACTAAAGAATCATTGTTGAGGGAAAAAATATTTTCAAATAGCTTAATATAGAAGTTAGGATCATCATTGTTTGGTCCATATAAGTTTGTTAATGTAAATATTTTGTCATCAACACTGATGTCTGCTATAATGAAATTTCCATCATCATCTTCAATAGTTCTGTGAATAATGAGATCAATATCATTGTTAAAGAGAATTGCTACTCCCCTGGCATTTGACCTGAAAGGAGCTATAATAGATTGAAGACCCCATTCATTTCTCATAATATTAATGTCCTCTTTAGCTATGTGGATATCCTGTAGGCAAATAATTGAGTAAGCTTTTTTTCTATATATGTTCATTACTTCTCTTCTTTTGTTCTTATCCCCTAATCCTCTACAGTTTGCTGAAATCATTTTTATCTTTTTGATATTACCTGTAGTCATTTATGTAAAAAAGGAGAATAAATATGAGTAAAAATATAGTATGAGTAGTAATAATATTTGCTGGCATGGCAGTGGTTTGAATAATTGTGATTTATGATGAAAGAATAGAAAATAAGAGAGGTGCATTGGCTTCTGTTGAAATACTTGAGATGTAATTGGTTAAATGTACAAGTCAAAGAACTAGTTATAAAGCAGTTACAAACAATTGAGGGTTGTGGGGGTATACAGAGTATAGTAGGTTGGACCAGATGGAAACATGTTTTTGTTGTGAGAAAAAAACAAAAGAATAAAAAGGGGAAAAAAAGAAAAATAAAACAAAAGAAAAACCGGGGCATGCTCTTGTCTCGATACTCCAGGTATAAATAAAATTAAACATTTGGTGGAAAAAGAAATACAGAATCTGTGCAGCTTATCAGCAGCCTAATTCATTAGTATATCTACCAGATAATATTATTCGGTATATAATCTTTGTAGATTAGTCTACAATAGGGATCAGATAATCACTGAATAGGTCAGCATGAACAGAACAGTATAATTAATGTAACACAATATCAGGTTTCTTACCTGCCATATGCAAATGTAATAAAACAATTATTATCTCAGTATTGTATAAACAATATATCAGTACTTCATAACAGAAATAAAGTCTCTGGAAGTACTAGAAACTAGTTTGCAAAATGTTGTTCAATGTTGCAGTTGAGTCAGAGGCAATTAATCAGTTAGTGTTCTGCCACTGCAAGGGCATACTGAGAAGTGAGATATCGATCTTTTCTGTTTACACGATAAAGATCGGAGAGTAACTTTATAACAAGTAGTAGTCGTCTGTGTAATGACATTTTGTTTGATACCGCACCGTTTGGCATGTTTCCATCAAATCGCGAAACAAGCTTTACTCAATATAAACATTGCAAATCACTCACGTTGTTTGTTCAAGTTCCAAACTTCCGGTTAAAGATTCGCAGTGAATGCTTTCTAAAAATAGAAAAGCACGTGTCATTGTTTGTAAACAGTCAACAGCTAAATAACACCATCCTTGCTGAACAGTTCTGGAACATATCCTTGTTTGTTCAAAGATATTGCACCATTTGAGTATATTAAAGTAATGTCCTTCTATTATTATTGTTCACTGAAAAGTAGGTTATGATTGATTATAGCTAAACGGAAATATTCAGGTGAATCTATTAAGAGGAAATAGACAACATGAATCAGGGTGTGTCTTCAATTCCTAGAGTCCTCCACTGTTGTTGGCGATTCTTCCTCACCTGAAGGGAGAGATCTATTCCTTGCTCCAGAATCCTAGTTTGTACATTATATTTCTTCCTGAGTTCAAAGCCTCGATTAGCGAGTCGACCTCGCTGCTTTTTAAGAATCACAGGCAGATCCGTTCTGAATGTAATCTTCCTTTCTTTAAGTGGTGTGAGATTTTTCCAAGTCGCGCTGAAAACTGTTTGCCTGTCTTCGAATCTGACGAACTTGACGACTATAGGTTTAGGCATTGAGGCTCTGAAATTGGCTGGGTCTGTACTGGTACGCGGTAACCTGTGTACGTTGACAAACAACATTTCGTCTGCTCCCTTCACCCCTATCAAGCTGAAAATGTGGCGGACTGCCGACTCAGCTTCCTTATCGTCGGGGATTCCGTAAATCAGTAAATTGTTCTTACGCGAGTAAAGCTCTTGAGTGAGCAATTTATTTTCGAATTCCACCCTCATATTTTCCATTTCTGTTCTCAATTTTGCTATTTCCGATGTGTTGACTTCAATTTGTTCCGCATTGAATTTCACTGCTTCCAAAATATTGCCTGTTTTAGTGTTTAAGTCTTTAACATCGTTTACCACTGTCTGTATTTTACTCACTAGTTCGTTGGTTTGTTCCGATAAAGCAAGTGCGATGAACTTCTTTAGCTGTTCTCTCTCGCCGTCTTCGTTCATTATGGCGGCCTGTGTACCCGGCGTGGTCATGCTGTGGACGAGAAGATTTCGTCCCGGTATAGCCTGCTGTTGAAGTTCTGGCTCTTGTGACTCTTGTCGGGGATTCAAAACACCCTGAGAATTCTTGTTCCTATTTCCTTTTCTTGTGTTGGGCATTTGTTTTTCTTAAAATTCTGGATTGAGAGAGAGAGCAAATTTAGCGTGCTGACATGAGCACAGCGCCACCGGAAGTCAAGGAGGATCAATGTACAACTTGAGAAGTTGTTGCAAAGCATGAGAAATCAATGTACAACTTGAGAAGTTGTTGCAAAGCATAATAAGTCAATGTACAACATGAGAAGTTGTTGTAAAGCATGAGAAGTCAAGTACAACTTGAAAAGTTGTTGCAAAGCATGATTAGTCAATGTACAACCTGAGAAGTTGTTGTAAAGCATGAGAAGTCAATGTACAACTTGACAAATGTTTGTAAAGCACGAGAAGTCAATGTACACCTTGAGAATTTGCTGTAAAGCATGAGAAGTCAATGTCTAACTTGAGAAGGTGTTGCAAAGCATGAGAAGTCAATGTACAACTTGAGAAGTTACTGTAAGGCATGAGAAGTCAATGTACAACTTGAGAATGTGTTGTAAAGCATGAGAAGTCAATGTACAACTTGAGAAGTTACTGTTAGGCATGAAAAGTGAATGTACAACTTGAGAAGTTGTTGTAAAGCATTAGAAGTCAATGTACAACTTGAGAAGTTGTTGCAAAGCATGAGAAGTCAATGTACAACTTTAGAAGTTGTTGTAAAGCATGAGAAGTCAATGTACAACTTGAGAAATTGTTGTAAAGCATGAGAAGTCAATGTACACCTTGAGAAGTTGTTGTAAAGCATGAGAAGTCAATGTACAACCTGAGAAGTTGTTGTAAAGCATTAGAAGTCAATGTACAACTTGAGAAGCTGTTGCAATGCATAAGAAGTCAATGAACAACATAAGAAGTTGTTGTAAAGCATGAGAAGTCAATGTACAACTTGACAAATGTTTGTAAAGCACGAGAAGTCCATGTACACCTTGAGAATTTGTTGCAAAGCATAAGAAGTCAATGAACAACATAAGAAGTTGTTGTAAAGCATGAGAAGTTCTGGCTCTTGTGACTCTTGTCGGGGATTCAAAACACCCTGAGAATTCTTGTTCCTATTTCCTTTTCTTGTGTTGGGCATTTGTTTTTCTTAAAATTCTGGATTGAGAGAGAGAGCAAATTTAGCGTGCTGACATGAGCACAGCGCCACCGGAAGTCAAGGAGGATCAATGTACAACTTGAGAAGTTGTTGCAAAGCATGAGAAATCAATGTACAACTTGAGAAGTTGTTGCAAAGCATAATAAGTCAATGTACAACATGAGAAGTTGTTGTAAAGCATGAGAAGTCAAGTACAACTTGAAAAGTTGTTGCAAAGCATGATTAGTCAATGTACAACCTGAGAAGTTGTTGTAAAGCATGAGAAGTCAATGTACAACTTGACAAATGTTTGTAAAGCACGAGAAGTCAATGTACACCTTGAGAATTTGCTGTAAAGCATGAGAAGTCAATGTCTAACTTGAGAAGGTGTTGCAAAGCATGAGAAGTCAATGTACAACTTGAGAAGTTACTGTAAGGCATGAGAAGTCAATGTACAACTTGAGAATGTGTTGTAAAGCATGAGAAGTCAATGTACAACTTGAGAAGTTACTGTTAGGCATGAAAAGTGAATGTACAACTTGAGAAGTTGTTGTAAAGCATTAGAAGTCAATGTACAACTTGAGAAGTTGTTGCAAAGCATGAGAAGTCAATGTACAACTTTAGAAGTTGTTGTAAAGCATGAGAAGTCAATGTACAACTTGAGAAATTGTTGTAAAGCATGAGAAGTCAATGTACACCTTGAGAAGTTGTTGTAAAGCATGAGAAGTCAATGTACAACCTGAGAAGTTGTTGTAAAGCATTAGAAGTCAATGTACAACTTGAGAAGCTGTTGCAATGCATAAGAAGTCAATGAACAACATAAGAAGTTGTTGTAAAGCATGAGAAGTCAATGTACAACTTGAAAAGTTGTTGTAAAGCATGAGAAGTCAATGTACAACTTGAGCAGTTGTTTTTAAGCATGATAAGTCAATGTACAACTTGAGCAGTTGTTTTTAAGCATGAGAAGTCAATGTACAACTTGGGAAGATACTGTAAGGCATGAGAACTTGAGAAATTGTTGTAAAGCATGAGAAGTCAATGTACACCTTGAGAAGTTGTTGTAAAGCATGAGAAGTCAATGTACAACTTGAGAAGTTGTTGCAAAGCATGAGAAATCAATGTACAACTTGAGAAGTTGTTGCAAAGCATAAGAAGTCAATGTACAACATGAGAAGTTGTTGTAAAGCATGAGAAGTCAATGTACAACTTGACAAATGTTTGTAAAGCACGAGAAGTCCATGTACACCTTGAGAATTTGTTGCAAAGCATAAGAAGTCAATGAACAACATAAGAAGTTGTTGTAAAGCATGAGAAGTCAATGTACAACTTGAGAAGTTGTTGTAAAGCATGAGAAGTCAATGTACAACTTGAGCAGTTGTTTTTAAGCATGATAAGTCAATGTACAACTTGAGCAGTTGTTTTTAAGCATGAGAAGTCAATGTACAACTTGGGAAGTTACTGTAAGGCATGAGAAGTCAATGTACAACTTGAGAAGTTGTTGCAAAGCATGAGAAGTCAATGTACAACCTGAGAAGTTGTTGCAAAGCATGAGAAGTCAATGTACAACTTTAGAAGTTGTTGTAAAGCATGAGAAGTCAATGTACAACTTGAGAAATAGTTGTAAAGCATGAGAAGTCAATGTACACCTTGAGAAGTTGTTGTAAAGCATGAGAAGTCAATGTCTAACTTGAGAAGGTGTTGCAAAGCATGAGAAGTCAATGTACAACTTGAGAAGTTACTGTAAGGCATGAGAAGTCAATGTACAACTTGAGAAGTTGTTGCAAAGCATGAGAAGTCAATGTACAACTTGAGAAGTTGTTGCAAAGCATGAGAAATCAATGTACAACTTGAGAAGTTGTTGCAAAGCATAAGAAGTCAATGTGCAACATGAGAAGTTGTTGTAAAGCATGAGAAGTCAAGTACAACTTGAAAAGTTGTTGCAAAGCATGATTAGTCAATGTACAACCTGAGAAGTTGTTGTAAAGCATGAGAAGTCAATGTACAACTTGACAAATGTTTGTAAAGCACGAGAAGTCAATGTACACCTTGAGAATTTGCTGTAAAGCATGAGAAGTCAATGTCTAACTTGAGAAGGTGTTGCAAAGCATGAGAAGTCAATGTACAACTTGAGAAGTTACTGTAAGGCATGAGAAATCAATGTACAACTTGAGAATGTGTTGTAAAGCATGAGAAGTCAATGTACAACTTGAGAAGTTACTGTTAGGCATGAAAAGTCAATGTACAACTTGAGAAGTTGTTGTAAAGCATTAGAAGTCAATGTACAACTTGAGAAATTGTTGTAAAGCATGAGAAGTCAATGTACACCTTGAGAAGTTGTTGTAAAGCATGAGAAGTCAATGTCTAACTTGAGAAGGTGTTGCAAAGCATGAGAAGTCAATGTACAACTTGAGAAGTTACTGTAAGGCATGAGAAGTCAATGTACAACTTGAGAAGTTGTTGCAAAGCATGAGAAGTCAATGTACAACTTGAGAAGTTGTTGTAAAGCATGAGAAGTCAATGTACAACTTGAGCAGTTGTTTTTAAGCATGATAAGTCAATGTACAACTTGAGCAGTTGTTTTTAAGCATGAGAAGTCAATGTACAACCTGAGAAGTTGTTGTAATGCATGAGAAGTCAATGTACAACTTGAGAAATTGTTGTAAAGCACGAGAAGTCAATGTACAACTTGAGAAGTTGTTGAAAAGCATGAGAAGTCAATGTACAACTTGAGAAGTTACTGTAAGGCATAAGAAGTCAATGTACAACTTGAGAAGTTGTTGCAAAGCATGATATGTCAATGTACAACTTGAGAAGTTGTTGCAAAGCATGATTAGTCAATGTACAACCTGAGAAGTTGTTGTAAAGCATGAGAAGTCAATGTACAACTTGAGAAATGTTTGTAAAGCACGAGAAGTCAATGTACACCTTGAGAATTTGCTGTAAAGCATGAGAAGTCAATGTCTAACTTGAGAAGGTGTTGCAAAGCATGAGAAGTCAATGTACAACTTGAGAAGTTACTGTAAGGCATGAGAAGTCAATGTACAACTTGAGAATTTGTTGTAAAACCTGAGAAGTCAATGTACAACTTGAGAAGTTACTGTTAGGCATGAACAGTCAATGTACAACTTGAGAAGTTGTTGTAAAGCATTAGAAGTCAATTTACAACTTGAGAAGTTGTTGCAAAGCATGAGAAGTCAATGTACAACTTGAGCAGTTGTTGTAAAGCATGAGAAGTCAATGTACAACTTGAGAAATTGTTGTAAAGCATGAGAAGTCAATGTACACCTTGAGAAGTTGTTGTAAAGCATGAGAAGTCAATGTCTAACTTGAGAAGGTGTTGCAAAGCATGAGAAGTCAATGTACAACTTGAGAAGTTACTGTAAGGCATGAGAAGTCAATGTACAACTTGAGAAGTTGTTGCAAAGCATGAGAAGTCAATGTACAACTTGAGAAGTTGTTGCAAAGCATGAAAAGTCAATGTACAACTTGAGAAATTGTTGTAAAGCATGAGAAGTCAATGTACAACTTGAGAAGTTGTTGTAAAGCATGAGAAGTCAATGTACAACTTGATAAGTTGTTGTAAAACATGAGAAGTCAATGTACAACTTGAGAAGTTGTTGTAAAGCATGAGAAGTCAATGTACAACTTGAGAAGTTGTTGCAAAGCATAAGAAGTCAATGTACAACATGAGAAGTTGTTGTAAAGCATGAGAAGTCAAGTACAACTTGAGAAATTGTTGCAAAGCATGATAAGTCAATGTACAACTTGAGAAGTTACTGTAAGGCATGAGGAGTCAATGTACAACTTGAGAAGTTGTTGTAAAGCATGAGAAGTCAATGTACAACCTGAGAAGTTGTTGTAAAGCATTAGAAGTCAATGTACAACTTGAGAAGTTGTTGCAAAGCATAAGAAGTCAATGAACAACATAAGAAGTTGTTGTAAAGCATGAGAAGTCAATGTACAACTTGAGAAGTTGTTGTAAAGCATGAGAAGTCAATGTACAACTTGAGCAGTTGTTTTTTAAGCATGATAAGTCAATGTACAACTTGAGCAGTTGTTTTTAAGCATGAGAAGTCAATGTACAACTTGGGAAGTTACTGTAAGGCATGAGAAGTCAATGTACAACTTGAGAAGTTGTTGCAAAGCATGAGAAGTCATTGTACAACCTGAGAAGTTGTTGCAAAGCATGAGAAGTCAATGTACAACTTTAGAAGTTGTTGTAAAGCATGAGAAGTCAATGTACAACTTGAGAAATAGTTGTAAAGCATGAGAAGTCAATGTACAACTTGAGAAGTTGTTGTAAAGCATGAGAAGTCAATGTATAACTTGAGAAGGTGTTGCAAAGCATGAGAAGTCAATGTACAACTTGAGAAGTTACTGTAAGGCATGAGAAGTCAATGTACAACTTGAGAAGTTGTTGCAAAGCATGAGAAGTCAATGTACAACTTGAGAAGTTGTTGCAAAGCATGATAAATCAATGTACAACTTGAGAAGTTGTTGCAAAGCATAAGCAGTCAATGTACAACATGAGAAGTTGTTGTAAAGCATGAGAAGTCAAGTACAACTTGAGAAGTTGTTGCAAAGCATGATTAGTCAATGTACAACCTGAGAAGTTGTTGTAAAGCATGAGAAGTCAATGTACAACTTGACAAATGTTTGTAAAGCACGAGAAGTCAATGTACACCTTGAGAATTTGCTGTAAAGCATGAGAAGTCAATGTCTAACTTGAGAAGTTGTTGCAAAGCATAAGAAGTCAATGAACAACATAAGAAGTTGTTGTAAAGCAAGAGAAGTCAATGTACAACTTGAGAAGTTGTTGTAAAGCATGAGAAGTCAATGTACAACTTGAGCAGTTGTTTTTAAGCATGATAAGTCAATGTACAACTTGAGCAGTTGTTTTTAAGCATGAGAAGTCAATGTACAACTTGGGAAGTTACTGTAAGGCATGTGAAGTCAATGTACAACTTGAGAAGTTGTTGTAAAGCATGAGAAGTCAATGTACAACCTGAGAAGTTGTTGTAAAGTATTAGAAGTCAATGTACAACTTGAGAAGTTGTTGCAAAGCATAAGAAGTCAATGAACAACATAAGAAGTTGTTGTAAAGCATGAGAAGTCAATGTACAACTTGAGAAGTTGTTGTAAAGCATGAGAAGTCAATGTACAACTTGAGCAGTTGTTTTTTAAGCATGATAAGTCAATGTACAACTTGAGCAGTTGTTTTTAAGCATGAGAAGTCAATGTACAACTTGGGAAGTTACTGTAAGGCATGAGAAGTCAATGTACAACTTGAGAAGTTGTTGCAAAGCATGAGAAGTCATTGTACAACCTGAGAAGTTGTTGCAAAGCATGAGAAGTCAATGTACAACTTTAGAAGTTGTTGTAAAGCATGAGAAGTCAATGTACAACTTGAGAAATAGTTGTAAAGCATGAGAAGTCAATGTACAACTTGAGAAGTTGTTGTAAAGCATGAGAAGTCAATGTCTAACTTGAGAAGGTGTTGCAAAGCATGAGAAGTCAATGTACAACTTGAGAAGTTACTGTAAGGCATGAGAAGTCAATGTACAACTTGAGAAGTTGTTGCAAAGCATGAGAAGTCAATGTACAACTTGAGAAGTTGTTGCAAAGCATGAGAAGTCAATGTACAACTTGAGAAGTTGTTGCAAAGCATAAGCAGTCAATGTACAACATGAGAAGTTGTTGTAAAGCATGAGAAGTCAAGTACAACTTGAGAAGTTGTTGCAAAGCATGATTAGTCAATGTACAACCTGAGAAGTTGTTGTAAAGCATGAGAAGTCAATGTACAACTTGACAAATGTTTGTAAAGCACGAGAAGTCAATGTACACCTTGAGAATTTGCTGTAAAGCATGAGAAGTCAATGTCTAACTTGAGAAGTTGTTGCAAAGCATAAGAAGTCAATGAACAACATAAGAAGTTGTTGTAAAGCAAGAGAAGTCAATGTACAACTTGAGAAGTTGTTGTAAAGCATGAGAAGTCAATGTACAACTTGAGCAGTTGTTTTTAAGCATGATAAGTCAATGTACAACTTGAGCAGTTGTTTTTAAGCATGAGAAGTCAATGTACAACTTGGGAAGTTACTGTAAGGCATGTGAAGTCAATGTACAACTTGAGAAGTTGTTGTAAAGCATGAGAAGTCAATGTACAACCTGAGAAGTTGTTGTAAAGCATTAGAAGTCAATGTACAACTTGAGAAGTTGTTGCAAAGCATAAGAAGTCAATGAACAACATAAGAAGTTGTTGTAAAGCATGAGAAGTCAATGTACAACTTGAGAAGTTGTTGTAAAGCATGAGAAGTCAATGTACAACTTGAGCAGTTGTTTTTTAAGCATGATAAGTCAATGTACAACTTGAGCAGTTGTTTTTAAGCATGAGAAGTCAATGTACAACTTGGGAAGTTACTGTAAGGCATGAGAAGTCAATGTACAACTTGAGAAGTTGTTGCAAAGCATGAGAAGTCATTGTACAACCTGAGAAGTTGTTGCAAAGCATGAGAAGTCAATGTACAACTTTAGAAGTTGTTGTAAAGCATGAGAAGTCAATGTACAACTTGAGAAATAGTTGTAAAGCATGAGAAGTCAATGTACAACTTGAGAAGTTGTTGTAAAGCATGAGAAGTCAATGTCTAACTTGAGAAGTTGTTGTAAAGCATGAGAAGTCAATGTACAACTTGAGAAGTTACTGTAAGGCATGAGAAGTCAATGTACAACTTGAGAAGTTGTTGCAAAGCATGAGAAGTCAATGTACAACTTGAGAAGTTGTTGCAAAGCATGATAAATCAATGTACAACTTGAGAAGTTGTTGCAAAGCATAAGCAGTCAATGTACAACATGAGAAGTTGTTGTAAAGCATGAGAAGTCAAGTACAACTTGAGAAGTTGTTGCAAAGCATGATTAGTCAATGTACAACCTGAGAAGTTGTTGTAAAGCATGAGAAGTCAATGTACAACTTGACAAATGTTTGTAAAGCACGAGAAGTCAATGTACACCTTGAGAATTTGCTGTAAAGCATGAGAAGTCAATGTCTAACTTGAGAAGTTGTTGCAAAGCATAAGAAGTCAATGAACAACATAAGAAGTTGTTGTAAAGCAAGAGAAGTCAATGTACAACTTGAGAAGTTGTTGTAAAGCATGAGAAGTCAATGTACAACTTGAGCAGTTGTTTTTAAGCATGATAAGTCAATGTACAACTTGAGCAGTTGTTTTTAAGCATGAGAAGTCAATGTACAACTTGGGAAGTTACTGTAAGGCATGTGAAGTCAATGTACAACTTGAGAAGTTGTTGCAAAGCATGAGAAGTCAATGTACAACCTGAGAAGTTGTTGCAAAGCATGAGAAGTCAATGTACAACTTTAGAAGTTGTTGTAAAGCATGAGAAGTCAATGTACAACTTGAGAAATAGTTGTATAGCATTAGAAGTCAATGTACACCTTGAGAAGTTGTTGCAAAGCATAAGAAGTCAATGTACAACATGAGAAGTTGTTGTAAAGCATGAGAAGTCAAGTACAACTTGAGAAGTTGTTGCAAAGCATGATTAGTCAATGTACAACCTGAGAAGTTGTTGTAAAGCATGAGAAGTCAATGTACAACTTGACAAATGTTTGTAAAGCACGAGAAGTCAATGTACACCTTGAGAATTTGCTGTAAAGCATGAGAAGTCAATGTCTAACTTGAGAAGGTGTTGCAAAGCATGAGAAGTCAATGTACAACTTGAGAAGTTACTGTAAGGCATGAGAAGTCAATGTACAACTTGAGAATGTGTTGTAAAGCATGAGAAGTCAATGTACAACTTTAGAAGTTACTGTTAGGCATGAAAAGTCAATGTACAACTTGAGAAGTTGTTGTAAAGCATTAGAAGTCAATGTACAACTTGAGAAGTTGTTGCAAAGCATGAGAAGTCAATGTACAACTTTAGAAGTTGTTGTAAAGCATGAGAAGTCAATGTACAACTTGAGAAATTGTTGTAAAGCATGAGAAGTCAATGTAAACCTTGAGAAGTTGTTGTAAAGCATGAGAAGTCAATGTCTAACTTGAGAAGGTGTTGCAAAGCATGAGAAGTCAATGTACAACTTGAGAAGTTACTGTAAGGCATGAGAAGTCAATGTACAACTTGAGAAGTTGTTGCAAAGCATGAGAAGTCAATGTACAACTTGAGAAGTTGTTGTAAAGCATGAGAAGTCAATGTACAACTTGAGCAGTTGTTTTTAAGCATGATAAGTCAATGTACAACTTGAGCAGTTGTTTTTAAGCATGAGAAGTCAATGTACAACCTGAGAAGTTGTTGTAATGCATGAGAAGTCAAAATACAACTTGAGAAATTGTTGTAAAGCACGAGAAGTCAATGTACAACTTGAGAAGTTGTTGAAAAGCATGAGAAGTCAATGTACAACTTGAGAAGTTACTGTAAGGCATAAGAAGTCAATGTACAACTTGAGAAGTTGTTTTTAAGCATGATATGTCAATGTACAACTTGAGAAGTTGTTGCAAAGCATGAGAAGTCAATGTACAACTTGAGAAGTTGTTGCAAAGCATGATTAGTCAATGTACAACCTGAGAAGTTGTTGTAAAGCATGAGAAGTCAATGTACAACTTGAGAAATGTTTGTAAATCACGAGAAGTCAATGTACACCTTGAGAATTTGCTGTAAAGCATGAGAAGTCAATGTCTAAGTTGAGAAGGTGTTGCAAAGCATGAGAAGTCAATGTACAACTTGAGAAGTTACTGTAAGGCATGAGAAGTCAATGTACAACTTGAGAATTTGTTGTAAAGCATGAGAAGTCAATGTACAACTTGAGAAGTTACTGTTAGGCATGAAAAGTCAATGTACAACTTGAGAAGTTGTTGTAAAGCATAAGAAGTCAATTTACAACTTGAGAAGTTGTTGCAAAGCATGAGAAGTCAATGTACAACTTTAGAAGTTGTTGTAAAGCATGAGAAGTCAATGTACAACTTGAGAAATTGTTGTAAAGCATGAGAAGTCAATGTACACCTTGAGAAGTTGTTGTAAAGCATGAGAAGTCAATGTACAACTTAAGAAGTTGTTGTAAAGCATGATAAGTCAATGTACAACTTGAGCAGTTGTTTTTAAGCATGATAAGTCAATGTACAACTTGAGCAGTTGTTTTTAAGCATGAGAAGTCAATGTACAACTTGGGAAGTTACTGTAAGGCATGAGAAGTCAATGTACAACTTGAGAAGTTGTTGCAAAGCATGAGAAGTCAATGTACAACCTGAGAAGTTGTTGCAAAGCATGAGAAGTCAATGTACAACTTTAGAAGTTGTTGTAAAGCATGAGAAGTCAATGTACAACTTGAGAAATAGTTGTAAAGCATGATAAGTCAATGTACACCTTGAGAAGTTGTTGTAAAGCATGAGAAGTCAATGTCTAACTTGAGAAGGTGTTGCAAAGCATGAGAAGTCAATGTACAACTTGAGAAGTTACTGTAAGGCATGAGAAGTCAATGTACAACTTGAGAAGTTGTTGCAAAGCATGAGAAGTCAATGTACAACTTGAGAAGTTGTTGCAAAGCATGAGAAATCAATGTACAACTTGAGAAGTTGTTGCAAAGCATAAGAAGTCAATGTACAACATGAGAAGTTGTTGTAAAGCATGAGAAGTCAAGTACAACTTGAGAAGTTGTTGCAAAGCATGGTTAGTCAATGTACAACCTGAGAAGTTGTTGTAAAGCATGAGAAGTCAATGTACAACTTGACAAATGTTTGTAAAGCACGAGAAGTCAATGTACACCTTGAGAATTTGCTGTAAAGCATGAGAAGTCAATGTCTAACTTGAGAAGTTGTTGCAAAGCATAAGAAGTCAATGAACAACATAAGAAGTTGTTGTAAAGCATGAGAAGTCAATGTACAACTTGAGAAGTTGTTGTAAAGCATGAGAAGTCAATGTACAACTTGAGCAGTTGTTTTTAAGCATGAGAAGTCAATGTACAACTTGAGCAGTTGTTTTTAAGCATGAGAAGTCAATGTACAACTTGGGAAGTTACTGTAAGGCATGAGAAGTCAATGTACAACTTGAGAAGTTGTTGCAAAGCATGAGAAGTCAATGTACAACCTGAGAAGTTGTTGCAAAGCATGAGAAGTCAATGTACAACTTTAGAAGTTGTTGTAAAGCATGAGAAGTCAATGTACAACTTGAGAAATAGTTGTAAAGCATGAGAAGTCAATGTACACCTTGAGAAGTTGTTGTAAAGCATGAGAAGTCAATGTCTAACTTGAGAAGGTGTTGCAAAGCATGAGAAGTCAATGTACAACTTGAGAAGTTACTGTAAGGCATGAGAAGTCAATGTACAACTTGAGAAGTTGTTGTAAAGCATGAGAAGTCAATGTACAACTTGAGAAGTTGTTGCAAAGCATGAGAAGTCAATGAACAACATAAGAAGTTGTTGTAAAACATGAGAAGTCAATGTACAACTTGAGAAGTTGTTGTAAAGCATGAGAAGTCAATGTACAACTTGAGCAGTTGTTTTTAAGCATGAGAAGTCAATGTACAACTTGAGCAGTTGTTTTTAAGCATGAGAAGTCAATGTACAACTTGGGAAGTTACTGTAAGGCATGAGAAGTCAATGTACAACTTGAGAAGTTGTTGCAAAGCATGAGAAGTCAATGTACAACCTGAGAAGTTGTTGCAAAGCATGAGAAGTCAATGTACAACTTTAGAAGTTGTTGTAAAGCATGAGAAGTCAATGTACAACTTGAGAAATAGTTGTAAAGCATGAGAAGTCAATGTATACCTTGAGAAGTTGTTGTAAAGCATGAGAAGTCAATGTCTAACTTGAGAAGGTGTTGCAAAGCATGAGAAGTCAATGTACAACTTGAGAAGTTACTGTAAGGCATGAGAAGTCAATGTACAACTTGAGAAGTTGTTGCAAAGCATGAGAAGTCAATGTACAACTTGAGATGTTGTTGCAAAGCATGAGAAATCAATGTACAACTTGAGAAGTTGTTGCAAAGCATTAGAAGTCAATGTACAACATGAGAAGTTGTTGTAAAGCATGAGAAGTCAAGTACAACTTGAGAAGTTGTTGCAAAGCATGATTAGTCAATGTACAACCTGAGAAGTTGTTGTAAAGCATGAGAAGTCAATGTACAACTTGACAAATGTTTGTAAAGCACGAGAAGTCAATGTACACCTTGAGAATTTGCTGTAAAGCATGAGAAGTCAATGTCTAACTTGAGAAGGTGTTGCAAAGCATGAGAAGTCAATGTACAACTTGAGAAGTTACTGTAAGGCATGAGAAGTCAATGTACAACTTGAGAATGTGTTGTAAAGCATGAGAAGTCAATGTAAAACTTGAGAAGTTACTGTTAGGCATGAAAAGTCAATGTACAACTTGAGAAGTTGTTGTAAAGCATTAGAAGTCAATGTACAACTTGAGAAGTTGTTGCAAAGCATGAGAAGTCAATGTACAACTTTAGAAGTTGTTGTAAAGCATGAGAAGTCAATGTACAACTTGAGAAATTGTTGTAAAGCATGAGAAGTCAATGTACACCTTGAGAAGTTGTTGTAAAGCATGAGAAGTCAATGTCTAACTTGAGAAGGTGTTGCAAAGCATGAGAAGTCAATGTACAACTTGAGAAGTTACTGTAAGGCATGAGAAGTCAATGTACAACTTGAGAAGTTGTTGCAAAGCATGAGAAGTCAATGTACAACTTGAGAAGTTGTTGTAAAGCATGAGAAGTCAATGTACAACTTGAGCAGTTGTTTTTAAGCATGATAAGTCAATGTACAACTTGAGCAGTTGTTTTTAAGCATGAGAAGTCAATGTACAACTTGGGAAGTTACTGTAAGGCATGAGAAGTCAATGTACAACTTGAGAAGTTGTTGCAAAGCATGAGAAGTCAATGTACAACCTGAGAAGTTGTTGCAAAGCATGAGAAGTCAATGTACAACTTTAGAAGTTGTTGTAAAGCATGAGAAGTCAATGTAAAACTTGAGAAATAGTTGTAAAGCATGAGAAGTCAATGTACACCTTGAGAAGTTGTTGTAAAGCATGAGAAGTCAATGTCTAACTTGAGAAGGTGTTGCAAAGCATGAGAAGTCAATGTACAACTTGGGAAGTTACTGTAAGGCATGAGAAGTCAATGTACAACTTGAGAAGTTGTTGCAAAGCATGAGAAGTCAATGTACAACCTGAGAAGTTGTTGCAAAGCATGAGAAGTCAATGTACAACTTTAGAAGTTGTTGTAAAGCATGAGAAGTCAATGTACAACTTGAGAAATAGTTGTAAAGCATGAGAAGTCAATGTACACCTTGAGAAGTTGTTGTAAAGCATGAGAAGTCAATGTCTAACATGAGAAGTTGTTGTAAAGCATGAGAAGTCAAGTACAACTTGAGAAATTGTTGCAAAGCATGATAAGTCAATGTACAACTTGAGAAGTTACTGTAAGGCATGAGAAGTCAATGTACAACTTGAGAAGTTGTTGTAAAGCATGAGAAGTCAATGTACAACCTGAGAAGTTGTTGTAAAGCATTAGAAGTCAATGTACAACTTGAGAAGTTGTTGCAAAGCATAAGAAGTCAATGAACAACATAAGAAGTTGTTGTAAAGCATGAGAAGTCAATGTACAACTTGAGAATATGTTGTAAAGCATGAGAAGTCAATGTACAACTTGAGCAGTTGTTTTTAAGCATGATAAGTCAATGTACAACTTGAGCAGTTGTTTTTAAGCATGAGAAGTCAATGTACAACTTGAGAAGTTACTGTAAGGCATGAGAAGTCAATGTACAACTTGAGAAGTTGTTGCAAAGCATGAGAAGTCAATGTACAACCTGAGAAGTTGTTGTAAAGCATGAAAAGTCAATGTACAACCTAAGAAGTTTTTGTAAAGCATGAGAAGTCAATGTACAACTTGAGAAGTTACTGTCAGGCATGAGAGGTCAATGTACAACTTGAGAAGTTGTTGCAAAACATGAGAAGTCAATGTACAACTTGAGAAGTTGTTGAAAAGCATGAGAAGTCAATGTACAACTTGAGAAGTTACTGTAAGGCATGATAAGTCAATGTACAACTTGAGAAGTTGTTGCAAAGCATGATAAGTCAATGTACAACTTGAGAAGTTGTTGCAAAGCATGAGAAGTCAATGTACAACTTGAGAAGTTGTTGCAAAGCATGAGAAGTCAATGTACAACCTGAGAAGTTGTTGTAAAGCATGAGAAGTCCATGTACAACTTGAGAAATTGTTGTAAAGCACGAGAAGTCAATGTACACCTTGAGAAGTTGCTGTAAAGCATGAGAAGTCAATGTCTAACTTGAGAAGGTGTTGCAAAGAATGAGAAGTCAATGTACAACTTGAGAAGTTACTGTAAGGCATGAGACCTCAATGTACAACTTGAGAAGTTGTTGCAAAGCATGAGAAGTCAATGTACAACTTGAGAATGTGTTGTAAAGCATGAGAAGTGTATGTACAACTTGAGAAATTGTTGTAAAGCATGATAAGTCTATGTTCAACTTGAGAAGTTGTTGCAAAGCATGATAAATCAATGTACAACTTGAGAAGTTGTTGTAAAGCATGAGAAGTCAATGTCTAACTTGAGAAGGTGTTGCAAAGCATGAGAAGTCAATGTACAACTTGAGAAGTTACTGTAAGGCATGAAAAGTCAATGTACAACTTGAGAAGTTGTTGCAAAGCATGAGAAGTCAATGTACAACTTGAGAATTTGTTGTAAAGCATGAGAAGTCAATGTACACATTGAGAAGTTGTTGTAAAGCATAAGAAGTCAATGTACAACATGAGAAGTTGTTGTAAAGCATGAGAAGTCAATCTACAACTTAAGAAATTGTTGAAAAGCATGATAAGTCAATGTATAACTTGAGAAGTTACTGCAAGGCATGAAAAGTCAATGTACAACTTGAGAAGTTGTTGTAAAGCATTAGAAGTCAATGTACAACTTGAGAAGTTGTTGCAAAGCATAAGAAGTCAATGTACAACATGAGAAGTTGTTGTAAAGCATGAAAAGTCAATGTACAACTTGAGAAGTTGTTGCAAAACATGAGAAGTCAATGTACAACTTGAGAAGTTGTTGAAAAGCATGAGAAGTCAATGTACAACTTGAGAAGTTACTGTAAGGCATGATAAGTCAATGTACAACTTGAGAAGTTACTGTAAGGCATGATAAGTCAATGTACAACTTGAGAAGTTGTTGCAAAGCATGATAAGTCAATGTACAACTTGAGAAGTTGTTGCAAAGTATGAGAAGTCAATGTACAACTTGAGAAGTTACTGTAAGGCATGAGACCTCAATGTACAACTTGAGAAGTTGTTGCAAAGTATGAGAAGTCAATGTACAACTTGAGAATGTGTTGTAAAGCATGAGAAGTGTATGTACAACTTGAGAAATTGTTGTAAAGCATTAGAAGTCTATGTTCAACTTGAGAAGTTGTTGCAAAGCATGATAAATCAATGTACAACTTGAGAAGTTGCTGTAAAGCATGAGAAGTCAATGTCTAACTTGAGAAGGTGTTGCAAAGCATGAGAAGTCAATGTACAACTTGAGAAGTTACTGTAAGGCATGAAAAGTCAATGTACAACTTGAGAAGTTGTTGCAAAGCATGAAAAGTCAATGTACAACTTGAGAATTTGTTGTAAAGCATGAGACGTCAATGTACAAATTGAGAAGTTGTTGTAAAGCATAAGAAGTCAATGTACAACATGAGATGTTGTTGTAAAGCATGACAAGTCAATCTACAACTTAAGAAATTGTTGCAAAGCATGATAAGTCAATGTACAACTTGAGAAGTTACTGTAAGGCATGAAAAGTCAATGTACAACTTGAGAAGTTGTTGTAAAGCATTAGAAGTCAATGTACAACTTGAGAAGTTGTTGCAAAGCATAAGAAGTCAATGTACAACATGAGAAGTTGTTGTAAAGCATGAGAAGTCAATGTACAACTTGAGAAATTGTTGCAAAGCATGATAATTCAATTTACAACTTGAGAAGTTACTGTTAGGCATGAGAAGTCAATGTACAACTTGAGCAGTTGTTTTTAAGCATGATAATCCAATGGACAACCTGAGAAGTTTTTGTAAAGCATGAGAAGTCAATGTACAACTTGAGAAGTTACTGTAAGGCATGAGAGGTCAATGTACAACTTGAGAAGTTACTGTAAGGCATGAGACCTCAATGTACAACTTGAGAAGTTGTTGCAAAGTATGAGAAGTCAATGTACAACTTGAGAATGTGTTGTAAAGCATGAGAAGTGTATGTACAACTTGAGAAATTGTTGTAAAGCATTAGAAGTCTATGTTCAACTTGAGAAGTTGTTGCAAAGCATGATAAATCAATGTACAACTTGAGAAGTTGTTGTAAAGCATGAGAAGTCAATGTCTAACTTGAGAAGGTGTTGCAAAGCATGAGAAGTCAATGTACAACTTGAGAAGTTACTGTAAGGCATGAAAAGTCAATGTACAACTTGAGAAGTTGTTGCAAAGCATGAAAAGTCAATGTACAACTTGAGAATTTGTTGTAAAGCATGAGACGTCAATGTACAAATTAAAAAGTTGTTGTAAAGCATAAGAAGTCAATGTACAACATGAGATGTTGTTGTAAAGCATGACAAGTCAATCTACAACTTAAGAAATCGTTGCAAAGCATGATAAGTCAATGTACAACTTGAGAAGTTACTGTAAGGCATGAAAAGTCAATATACAACTTGAGAAGTTGTTGTAAAGCATTAGAAGTCAATGTACAACTTGAGAAGTTGTTGCAAAGCATAAGAAGTCAATGTACAACATGAGAAGTTGTTGTAAAGCATGAGAAGTCAATGTACAACTTGAGAAATTGTTGCAAAGCATGATAATTCAATTTACAACTTGAGAAGTTACTGTTAGGCATGAGAAGTCAATGTACAACTTGAGCAGTTGTTTTTAAGCATGATAATCCAATGTACAACCTGAGAAGTTTTTGTAAAGCATGAGAAGTCAATGTACAACTTGAGAAGTTACTGTAAGGCATGAGAGGTCAATGTACAACTTGAGAAGTTGTTGCAAAACATGAGAAGTCAATGTACAACTTGAGAAGTTGTTGAAAAGCATGAGAAGTCAATGTACAACTTGAGAAGTTACTGTAAGGCATGATAAGTCAATGTACAACTTGAGAAGTTGTTGCAAAGCATGAGAAGTCAATGTACAACTTGAGAAGTTACTGTAAGGCATGAGACCTCAATGTACAACTTGAGAAGTTGTTGCAAAGCATGAGAAGTCAATGTACAACTTGAGAAGTTGTTGCAAAGCATGAGAAGTCAATGTACAACTTGAGAATGTGTTGTAAAGCATGAGAAGTGTATGTACAACTTGAGAAATTGTTGTAAAGCATTAGAAGTCTATGTTCAACTTGAGAAGTTGTTGCAAAGCATGATAAATCAATGTACAACTTGAGAAGTTGTTGTAAAGCATGAGAAGTCAATGTCTAACTTGAGAAGGTGTTGCAAAGCATGAGAAGTCAATGTTCAACTTGAGAAGTTACTGTAAGGCATGAACAGTCAATGTACAACTTGAGAAGTTGTTGCAAAGCATGAGAAGTCAATGTACAACTTGAGAATTTGTTGTAAAGCATGAGAAGTCAATGTACAACTTGAGAAGTTGTTGTAAAGCATGAGAAGTCAATGTCTAATTTGAGAAGGTGTTGCAAAGCATGAGAAGTCAATGTACAACTTGAGAAGTTACTGTAAGGCATGAAAAGTCAATGTACAACTTGAGAAGTTGTTGCAAAGCATGAGAAGTCAATGTACAACTTGAGAATTTGTTGTAAAGCATGAAAAGTCAATGTACAAAATGACAAGTTGTTGTAAAGCATAAGAAGTCAATGTACAATATGAGAAGTTGTTGTAAAGCATGAGAAGTCAATGTACAACTTGAGAAGTTACTGTAAGGCATGAACAGTCAATGTACAACTTGAGAAGTTGTTGCAAAGCATGAGAAGTCAATGTACAACTTGAGAATTTGTTGTAAAGCATGAGAAGTCAATGTCTAACTTGAGAAGGTGTTGCAAAGCATGAGAAGTCAATGTACAACTTGAGAAGTTACTGTAAGGCATGAAAAGTCAATCTACAACTTGAGAAATTGTTGCAAAGCATGATAAGTCAATGTACAACTTGAGAAGTTACTGTAAGGCATGAAAAGTCAATGTACAACTTGAGAAGTTGTTGTAAAGCATTAGAAGTCAATGTACAACTTGAGAAGTTGTTGCAAAGCATAAGAAGTCAATGTACAACATGAGAAGTTGTTGTAAAGCATGAGAAGTCAATGTACAACTTGAGAAATTGTTGCAAAGCATGATAAGTCAATTTACAACTTGAGAAGTTACTGTTAGGCATGAGAAGTCAATGTACAACTTGAGCAGCTGTTTTTAAGCATGATAATCCAATGTACAACCTGAGAAGTTTTTGTAAAGCATGAGAAGTCAATGTACAACTTGAGAAGTTACTGTAAGGCATGAGAGGTCAATGTACAACTTGAGAAGTTGTTGCAAAACATGAGAAGTCAATGTACAACTTGAGAAGTTGTTGAAAAGCATGAGAAGTCAATGTACAACTTGAGAAGTTACTGTAAGGCATGAGAGGTCAATGTACAACTTGAGAAGTTGTTGCAAAACATGAGACGTCAATGTACAACTTGAGAAGTTGTTGCAAAGCATGAGAAGTCAATGTACAACTTGAGAAGTTGTTGCAAAGCATGAGAAGTCAATGTACAACCTGAGAAATTGTTGTAAAGCATGAGAAGTCCATGTACAACTTGAGAAATTGTTGTAAAGCACGAGAAGTCAATGTACACCTTGAGAAGTTGCTGTAAAGCATGAGAAGTCAATGTCTAACTTGAGAAGGTGTTGCAAAGCATGAGAAGTCAATGTACAACTTGAGAAGTTACTGTAAGGCATGAGACCTCAATGTACAACTTGAGAAGTTGTTGCAAAGCATGAGAAGTCAATGTACAACTTGAGAAGTTGTTGCAAAGCATGAGAAGTCAATGTTCAACTTGAGAATGTGTTGTAAATCATGAGAAGTGTATGTACAACTTGAGAAATTGTTGTAAAGCATTAGAAGTCTATGTTCAACTTGAGAAGTTGTTGCAAAGCATGATAAATCAATGTTCAACTTGAGAAGTTGTTGTAAAGCATGAGAAGTCAATGTCTAACTTGAGAAGGTGTTGCAAAACATGAGAAGTCAATGTACAACTTGAGAAGTTACTGTAAGGCATGAACAGTCAATGTACAACTTGAGAAGTTGTTGCAAAGCATGAGAAGTCAATGTACAACTTGAGAATTTGTTGTAAAGCATGAGAAGTCAATGTACAACTTGAGAAGTTGTTGTAAAGCATGAGAAGTCAATGTCTAACTTGAGAAGGTGTTGCAAAGCATGAGAAGTCAATGTACAACTTGAGAAGTTACTGTAAGGCATGAAAAGTCAATGTACAACTTGAGAAGTTGTTGCAAAGCATGAGAAGTCAATGTACAACTTGAGAATTTGTTGTAAAGCATGATAAATCAATGTACAAATTGAGAAGTTGTTGTAAAGCATAATAAGTCAATGTACAACATGAGAAGTTGTTGTAAAGCATGAGAAGTCAATCTACAACTTGAGAAATTGTTGCAAAGCATGATAAGTCAATGTACAACTTGAGAAGTTACTGTAAGGCATGAAAAGTCAATGTACAACTTGAGAAGTTGTTGTAAAGCATTAGAAGTCAATGTACAACTTGAGAAGTTGTTGCAAAGCATAAGAAGTCAATGTACAACATGTGAAGTTGTTGTAAAGCATGAGAAGTCAATGTACAACTTGAGAAATTGTTGCAAAGCATGATAAGTCAATTTACAACTTGAGAAGTTACTGTTAGGCATGAGAAGTCAATGTACAACTTGAGCAGTTGTTTTTAAGCATGATAATCCAATGTACAACTTGAGAAGTTACTGTAAATCTGGAGAAATTATTGTTAGAAAAGTTATTGTATAGCAGGAGAAGTTATTGTATAGCAGGACAACTTATTGTATAGTAAAAGGTACTGTATAGCTTGATAAGCTATTGTAAACCTGATGGAGTTACTGTAAATAAGTTATTGTACAGAAGGAAAAGTAATTGAAAAGAAGAGGAGATGTTATTGTACAGTCAGTTGTGAATAGTTTCTATTGAATGACGTTAAGAATACAAACGCGAAGAAGACAAGGGTATTATGAATGATCAACGTATTTCAAGTGTCAAAGCTGTATGTAACGGTTCGATATAGACAGGGCTTCTCTTGTGAACATGTCTTCATCAAACATAACATGTCATTTAGTGAATAAATTATAAATCTGGCCACACTATGTGCAATAGACTACAAACTTATAAAGATTCAGACACAGCAGAAGTTGGACCATTCTTGTTGAGGGCACAGTCGATGGCACGGTGGTTGAATGGATAAGCTGCTTGTACCATCTGCATTGGCGGTTGGTGCTAGAATCTGAAGTTGTGGTTTTGAATCCCTAAATGTTGAAACAAATTACAGGAATTTGAACTATTGCGGAGAATGTGATCCAGAATTTAACAATGTTAAACTGTTTTATCGGCAGGAAATGCTGTCAGTTGTGTTCAGAGTATCCGACATGATATCATGATTTATTATTTATCAAAAATAATAAACTGTCATTAAATAAATAGATCGAAATATAATTTTAACTACATAAAGATTGGAAGGTGAGGTCACCAGAGAAATGTATTTGCTGGGTTAAAATAGTTTGCTGGGTTGAAGAGCTGTCGATGATCTGCCGGCTCTTGAGATGATTTTACGCACGCTTGTTACAATTAAAGTTGTAAACAACTTGTCGTTATCCAACTACCTTAATGTATTGTCTTTTACTAGATTCGAAAGGTTAATTCGACTTCTTGACTCCAGAGTAGGGAATAGGATATTGTTAAACTTTTCATATACCTTGTATTATACTTACCTACCTATTAGTATTTATACTTATTACCATTATCATGCTTTACCCTCCTCATGTTTGTATTACAAATCCCCATTGTATACCATTCTCGTGCATCTTAATCTCCCTGATTGAGTTTCCTCACCATTGTTCTGTTTGCTATGTAAATGTTTCATATTTTGTTATTACCTTAAATTTACCTGATAACGGAGTGAGTATATGTTCCGAAACGTCGTGTATTTTCATATTAAAGAAGTTTTTATCCATAAAATATTCCTGTTCTTATTTATTACTCGCCCGTGTAAGGTACTGCAGTGTAATATGTTTACAGTAATATTAAACTAGTGTAATACCGCTGCGAGTATGACGTGACACTAGTGATGAGTCGCGGAAATTTTAGTTTCAGCACATTGTCAGCATTATCGATTGATTAATTTGAGCAAGTAATAAACAGAATACTAAACTCCCTTCCATATAATACAAATTGTAGCATGTGCTGATACAGATTAAGTAAGGTTATCACCTTTTTCCAATATGATTGACATGGGTACAGTTATACTATTCTTAAAATAGTAATCCTTAGTTTGCCAAATATTTATATATTTTTTTCAATTTTAGTGAATATTTGTTTTCAGTTTAATGATAGGTGTACTGATACAGTTAAAAACATTAATATTTAAAGTTACCATTAAATTAAGTATATACACTATGCCGTCACACAATAACTGGTCTCTTTAACTGGTAACATCAACCTCGGTGCCCCATCATAATTTGATTACCTTAACCCTTAGCGCTCACTGTTATACTGTGATTGACAGTCAAGTACTGTATCTACATTAAATGATTTACTTTAACAAAGGAAGACAACTGCTGTTGGCATTACACCGTGACGAGGAAGGAAACCTGTGACAGTTAGTTGACCTACATTGCTTGTTGTCAGTGCGACGAGACTCTCCCTCGCTAGATAGCACTTGCTGTACGACCAAATTATAAGGTGAGAAGCATTAATTGTCTTTATGTTAATATAAGCTCTAATATACAGGCTCTTCTAGCGAAATGAAATCGAACTTTTAGCTGTAAACAAGTGTGTGCAAGGGCCTGGCGACATTTCTCTGTGTTTGTCGTATATGAAGGGAGGTAACTCAAATTAACCTGTGTGAAATGTAATCGTGGATAGGGCATTCCGATTTTCCCTTTCACAATGACGTAACATTGTGTTATAGAAGTATCTATTTAATTGTCAGAAGTATTTCTCTTTCATAGAAGTTTATTTCTAATTTTCAGATAAGTTTATCTTTCCCGATGACATCACGCCGTATTATAGAAGTATCTCTTTAATTTTGGTAGGTGTGAATGATTATGTGAACATATTGATATATAGACCATGGGAATACTGTTTTGATATTAATGATCACTATGTAAACATACTCAAAGTATATGTTGATGTGTCATTTAGCAAGTACACTTTTGCAAATGCAATGAAACACTCAATGAAACTTCTATTTTCTCGGTGTAAGCACTTATGTTGATAATTTCATATATCAAAACTCATATCTATAGGAAATATGAATACGGACTTTAATTCTATATTAATGCTTAATCTTTGAGGGACATTTAACAGTGGAACAAATAAGAAAATCAGCATATTTTATTATTTTTTAGATAATTACTTCTGTACTTCATACATGTTAACATACACAGCATGCTTACCCTTCATCATTCATCTAGGAAATATATATTTTCTTATGTAATTATTCTTAGAAAATGACTTCTGTAGATCGCACGTGTGTTACATCTTTTGGAATAAGTGCATGTTACAGTGTGCCTATTGTTAAGGAAATATATAGATAACGTGTGTTCTATTGTACAATACATTTATATGTTACCTGAGTGTTCTATTGACTAGAATATGTGTTAGTTGCAAGTTAGTATATGATTAGTTTATCATAGGCTACAAGTGTCTTATTGATTAGAATGATCATATGTTTTCTATTGAATATAATGCTTATAGGTCACATGTGTATGATGTTTATGAGAATGTTTGAAGGTTACATATGCGCTACATTGGTTAAAGTATTTGCAGGTAACAGGTGTGTTATATTTATTGGAATATTTGAAGGTTACAGGTGCGTTATATTGGTTAGAATATTTATAGATTACAGGTGTGTTACATGTATATTGATTTGAATATCTGTAGATTACAGGTGTGTTACATGTATATTTATTTGAATATCTATAGATTACAGGTGTGTTATATTGATTGGAATATATATAGGTTAAAGGTGTGTTATATTGATTGGTATATTTGTAGGTTACAGGTGCGTTATATTGATTTGAATATGTGTAGGCTACAGGTGCATTATATTGATTGAAATATGTGTAGGTTACACATATGTTATATTGCTTTGAGTATTTATAGGTTACTTGTGCGTTGAATTGGTTGCAATATTTGTTGGTTACATGTGCGCTTTATTGTTTGGAATATATGTAGGTCAAATGAGCTTTATATTGATTGGAATATATCTAGTTACAGGTGCGCTATATTGATTTGAATAATTCTAGGTTACAGGTGCGATATATATATATATATATATTGCTTTGAGTGTTTGTAGGTTACAGGTGCGTTATATTGATTAACAACATATGTAGGTTAATGGTTTGTTACGCATTTGCCATATGCGGACTTAACCAGTTGGAAATATAATTAAGCATTCAATATATGGAAGATTTGAGTTGTTTTTATAAAGATTAGTATGTTAAATTGACACTTAAAAAATGCTAAAACACGATGAAATATCAAGGTGGGGATATCAAAGCGACAGGAGTTACATAAAACCTGGCAGATACACTTCAATGACCTTACTTTGTCAACACTAATTAGGCTGTGTAATTAAAAAAAAACGTATCTAAGTAATTTATCGGCCGATTTTAGAAATTTATGTATTTGTGAATTTAAGCATATACAGTATTCATTCTAATAAACGTCCTCTACCAATAAACGTCTGACTGCACACTGACCGCAAATTTGCCGTGAACTTTATTTTGTTCACGTGTAGTTGTCAATGTGATTTAGATAAAGACTATCATGACCCAGAAATATGTCAAATTGAATCCCGTTTTCATCAATCCCGAAAGTGATAATTAAGCATCAGACTCTACCTTTATAATATGACATTACTGTACAGACTGCTTAGCCAAAGAACGGTATTATTCACTTTTGCCAAAAATAATTCAATATTTGCGTGGTTTAATGAAAAACATGTCTTCTATGAAATTAGGGTTTGGATGACAAAGGTCAATGTTTAAAAATAAATATATTAAAAATATTTTGATTATGAGAACGGGGTTTAGGTTCGAAAGTCAACTTAAGGTTCTTACTTCATCATAGTATAAATATCAATATGCGTGTATGCAATACTAGTGCTGAAGGTTCATCAATTTTATTATAAAATCTTTTTCAGAGTAACTCACATTAATATGTCTGATAATCCGTCCCCGAGTTTAAGTGACAGTGATGGCGAATACCACACATGTGATGAAGATGATGATGACGACGACAAGGTTTCTGGAGTTTGGGGAACACCTTCTCATTCCTCTTCTTCAAGTGATGATGGCAGAGAATATTACCATTCAAGCGATTTTGAAGATGAAGATGAGTTGGATGTTCTCGGAGCAGCAGCTCCTGCAGTCGTAGTGAAGAAGGAAGCAAACCAGCTCTACTCCAGCAAGATCACAGGTTCTGGTTTTTCAACATGTCATCTTGTTTTTATGCCATCATTCAAGCACAACTCCAGCAAAAATCACCCTTTAAAAGTTTGTTATCCTTACATGAACACGATACATGTTTCAATATTTCCTGCTGTAACTTGTCTGAGATTTAAGGATTTGTAAATTTTATCTTAAACATATCTCAAAATCTAATGTTCTAAAACGACAAATCCATGAAGCAGAACATACATTAGTTGAACAAATGTAATTGGCAGTATTTGCAATAATTGTCATAATCCTGCATAAGATCAAAAGTGTTTTTTTTAACCAGGACTTGACCAGCAGGTTCAGGAGATTCTGGAGGCATGTGTTCAAACAGAGAGAAACAAACACCCAGTTCCTACATCATGTTCCCGGCAAGATGAGGACAAATTGGATGTAGCAAGGTCAAGCACCAGACAAATTGTCCCAACGATTGGCTCTCAACAGGATGAGAACTCACTGGATGTAGCAAGGTCACACACCAGACAAATTGTCCCAATGGCTGGCTCTCAACATGACAACACGTTGGTAAAGCCACTAGCACGTCACAGACAATTAGTCCCGACACTTGACAACAGATCAGCAGGAGGTATGTTTGCGAAAGAAGAAAATGTGGGTGAATGAAATATGTTTAACATTGTAATAATGTAATTAAATATCTTTGCAACAGTAAGTAACACAAGTAACAGCAATACATATTTTATTGCAGGTGGTTATAGTGCTCTGGTCCAGCTGAATGTGAATGTAACACAACAACAGTTTGGAGACGTCACAGTGGAAAAGGCTACCAACATAAATCAATCATTTGGAGGAAAACAGAACATCAGTAAAACTGCAACCTTCCATGAGGAGAGGAAAGGAGCTGAACTCAGTAAAAGTGACATGCTAATGAGTGAGTATCATTTAACATCTAACAGAATAAAATATGCACTTAAAAAGTTATTTTATCAGCTTATTGTAACATCAAAATTGATTTACATGATGATTTATTCTTTTTAATTGATTGGCAAGATCTGCATGTAAAGGAATTTAAAGCCCTTAAAGTTATATCACTTGACCTGCCTCAGAAGTTTGAGGGGAGTCTGTACGATATGTGACCACTATACCATAGTTGCCATATCGTAATGATATCAGAGGCTGGAGATGCATTTATTCTCCAGAACATGAAGACATATACAGCTAAACATAGTTGTACACTAGAACGCGATTTTCAATTTTCAATCTACTTTTGCTTCCTGCTCCAAAATACTGTCTAGAGACTATTTGGCCAGTCGGTAATAAAAATAAGTCCATCATTTAGAGCCTTTTTGCTTATGTAAGAGGTGTTAACACTGATGTAATTGACATTAGATTCCTTAGTATTCATAATCAAAAGGGGGATCACATTAGCTAAGTTCACCTAAGAATTATTTGAAACATTTAACTTAATAAATCATGTACAACCTTCTCAACATCAAGCATGTTTGAGCAGCCAGTAAGAACTGTGGAACATGTGTATGCAAAGTAGATTTGGGAAAACACAAGCTGCTAATAACATCATTGGATCATGTCTGTTACAGAGAGAACTCTTGAACACATTGAAGCTTGGAACCAGGGAATGGTGAAAACAGCGGCCCTGTCACAGGTACTGGATAAACTAGAAAAGGGAGCTACCTGGCTGACTATCAAAGGGAATCCAGGAGAAGGGAAGACCACAGTTGGATACATGGCGTTAGAAGAACTGCACAGGCGTGGAAGACAGGTCTTTTGCTTGAGGTCACCAACAGAATTCTTTGAGGTCATTTCGACCGTCCCTAGACCTGTTATTATGCTGGATGACGTGTTTGGTACTCTGGAGTTTGATCAAAGTAAGTGGTCAAGTTGGGAGCCTGTTGTTGGTCCACTGTTGGAGGAGCGGGAACATAAATCACATGAGAACATCGATTTTGCACCCAAAAAGGATGTTACTGTTATACTTGTTGGACGTGATTATGTTCTTAATTCAGCATCTCGGGACCTAGGTAGACTCTCTGATTTTGTGACATCTGACAAATATGTAGTCTTTATGAATCACAGTATGCAGAGAGACATTGGCGAAAAATCTGCCATTTGGGAGTCAATATCAAGATCAAGTGGTGTGCAAATAGATAAACATACCGTTGACAAAATATTTAGAACTGATGTTGCTCATGGTTTTCCACATGTATGTCGTCTCTTTGTAACACTGTATAAGGAAAACAATGAACTTAAAGCAGAAGAGTTTTTCAAGAAACCTCTGAAATTTTTGAATATTTCAGTATCACACTTATTCAAAGATACAACTCAATTGCTCTTGTTTAAAGAGATGGTTAGAAATGGGGGCTCGATCAGCATTAGAGACGTGAGAAAACTTGATCCAACGTACAAGGTCATACAGGCAGCTGAAATCATGGTAGGATCCTATCTGAGAATTGAAGATGCTTTTTATCTATTTGACCATCCATCTATCTATGACAGCGTGGCATTTAATCTATGCACACTGGACCCACTGTTTGTTATTCAACAGTGTCACTTGGAATTCATCCACGAACGAGTCAGAATTCAGATGTCTCAAAATTCACCATCAACACCTAGATCAGAATCCAGTCTTGTTGTGTATGTTGACAGGACATATGCAGATGAACTAGCGGAACGGTTCTCCACAGAGATTATGAAACAACACTTTTACTATGTGCTCTCACATCAATCATTTTCTGATGCATCTTTCGTCCAAATGGTGATGTCTCAAGTTGCAATGCCGCTTACAAAACTGCCTTACCTGAATGATCAAACCATTGTATCAAAACACCGTACAACCACATTCTTATCGTTGGTGCCAAGCAGTAAGTCCCCAGAACTTCTGAAATACTTAGATGACTGTCCAGATATAAATCTAAATGAAGGTGATGAACAAATCATTCTTTATGAAACATGTAAACATGCCGCATTGCAAGTTCTTACATACTTGATAAAAACACGAAGCTCACTCAATATCAACACAAGATTTGATTATGGTTCATTCAAAGAAACTCCTCTGATAGTTGCTGCACAAACTGGTGATATACAATTCATTCAACAAGTCCTCTCTCTCAAGCCAGATCTGAATGCTAAGGATGAAGATGAGAGAACGGCACTGCACTACATGTGTGAGAACGGGTTGGCTTCACTTGTGACTCAGATGATTGATAGAGGAGCTGAAATTGATGTAGAAGATTGTTGGGATGACAATACTCCATTATGTCTTGCATGTCAATGCAACAACATTGAAGTTGTTCAACTGTTAATAAGGAGGGGAGCGAGAGTTGATGGAACAACGCTGGATGCTGCTTGTAGAGGAGGGCACCTTGATGTTGTGAAGTTTCTTTTGGAAAAGGAAATAAATCTTATGGCTACCAAAAGTTCGTTAATGTCTGCATGCGAGGGTGGCAATGTTGATGTTTTAAAGTTTCTTGTTCACAAAGGTGCTACAGTAGACACATCTACTGACTACCTGACCCTACTCGATGCTGCTTGTGTGAATAACAATCCACTAGCTTTTGAGTGGCTTCTGAAACAAAGAGATGTTGATGGATGTCCAGACAAGAGTAGAGTTCTTTTGAAAACAGGATTTTCAGTGAACACACATGATGACTCAGGTACTACTGCACTTCAGACAGCAGCACAATGGGGAGCTAAAGAGTGTGTTGAAATGTTACTAAAGGCTGGTGCTACAGTGAATTTGAAGAATCAATTTGGTAACAATGCACTCCATAGGGCAGCTGGGAGCGGTTCTGAAGAATGTGTTTATTTGTTACTAAAAGCAGGTGTTCAGGTGAATTTACAGAACGAGGACGGTAACACACCACTCCATAGAGCAGCAGGTAAAATATCTAAAGAATGTACTGACCTGTTACTGACTGCAGGTGCTGTTGTGAACATACAGAATAAAAACGGCAACACAGCACTTCATACAGCAACATTCGCAGGATCACTAGAGTATGTTGATGTCTTTCTAGCCTCAGGTGCTTCTGTGAATACACAGAATACAAATGGCAATACACCTCTACATATTGCAGTCAACCCAAGAAAGATTATTTCCCCGGATGAATCTGTGTGTCGAGAACTGATCAAACGCGGAGCTGATGTTAACACACAGAACGCAGATGGTAACACACCTTTGCATCTTCTCAGCTCATTTCAAGATTATGCCAAGGATGATGAAGATTTAGTGTCTGGTGATCTTATAGATATTATCAAAGCACTAAAGAGCCTGTTGATAAGTGCTGGAGCAGATGTCAATATTCAAAACAAAAAGGGAAAACCAGCTCTCTGTGAAACTGTAACAGAAAATACAGTCTAGAAAACATTGAGGAGTTTCAAATCTAACAAGATGTGTTTGTTAACTGATATAACAATTGTTACTACTGAAACCACTACCTCACATGAACAGTCACTATTAAAGGTTAACTATCACTAATATATTCAAATACTGTTTTGGAAAAAAATCTCTGTGCTGAGGTCGAAAGATTAAAAATAATGAACTCGTCTGGGAAGATGCACATGCGACTATCATATACAAATAAAACTTAAAACCAAAGTTAATGTATTTTAAAATGCCATGGTCAAGGTTACAAGCTATATGACATCATCGGAAAGGTCTTATCATAATTGATACACATGTCAAGTATCAAAGGCCTATCGTTGACCAGGGTTTTTTTTTCAAAATGTTAAACAAATTTAAAGGAATACTTTTTATTAGTTCAAGTTTCTCAAATCCCCATACTTCTGATCCAGAAACTATTTCAAATAGGATTTCTAAATTAGGTATATTGCTTGAGGATATAAATACCTTGATGGAGTTCGAAAATAAGAAGCGTGTGATTATTTTTTCCGGAGTGATTGCCCCCGTTCCGTATTTTGGACTCTGTTCATGGTATCTCCAAAGGGGACAGCTTTTTTCAGAAACTATTTTAAATAGGATTTCCAAATTTGGCATATTGCTTGAGGATATAACTACAATGATGGAGTTCGAAAATAAGAAGCGTGTGGTTATTTGTTCCAGAACTATTGCTCTTGATCCAATTTTTCGACTCTCTTACAGGTATCTTAAAAAAAATTCTAAGAAACTGTTTAAGATCAAATCAGTTGGCTTGAGGGAATCGATACCTTGATGAAATGAAAATGAGAAGCACACAATTATTTTTTTCTCAAATGATGGCCCTTATTCTGATAAATTGGGTCTGGTGGGGTTGTTGATGACTGTCTTCTTGTTTATATGCAACTTGATACCTAGATATACGTAACTATCAACTAAACTGAGACTCTTTTCACCACATTTAAATTTAATTTTGGATTTAACCGCGAGGTGTGAACTAAGGCTAAAATCTTTGTGTTTGGATACATTTACACCAAGCTGCCATGTAGTGCAATATTCACAGAAAGAATCAAGAGATTTTTGCAGAGCATTAGGTGTAATACCAAATAAAACAGTATCGTCAGGACGAAGTGATAATACTATTTGCGGGCAGATATGTAAGTCATTCTCATTAGAAAGTTCAAAATTAGGAAAACTGAGAATTAAAGTGGAGATACGTTCTCTCCTTGTCAAACTCCCTTTTGACAAGGAAAGTAATCGTATTTTCAGTTTTGCGTACTAAATATTGACTTAATGTCACAATAAATATTTTTCTACTATGTATGCTGGACGTTTGCATGATCGACCATAAACCTGTGTTGACTTTAGACTCTCATTATTTTGCAATATATAGGTGTTATGGACGTCACTAGTTATAACTATACCAGTTGTTTGTACAAAGCTGTCAGTACAACATTAACAATTGCAATACTCGTACATACCATCGCTTGTAACTACACCAGTTGTATGTACAATACTATGCGTTGTAACTACACCAGTTGTATGTACAATACTATGCGTTGTAACTACACCAGTTGTATGTACAATACTATGCGTTGTAACTACACCAGTTGTATGTACAATGCTATCAGGTGTAACTATAAACTTACTCTTCAATAAAATCATGTTTTAAACATCACTTCTAAGTGCAGTGCTAAATACAACATAACTACTTGTCAGAAGAACACTTTCTATTGTATGTATACAAAACTCGACATGACCAGCTTTTCAAGGTATGTATCCAACCATTACTAAGATATGTAGTAGTACAATGGTATGTTTTTTAACTTCGAGCTTAATCACAAGAACATTATACATTGTAAATAAAACACTTAGAAGTACACGGTTATGTATAATAAATACGAAACTGACCAGTAGATGGTATTCTTGTGAGCTATAACACTTATTAGTAAAACAATATTGTATTTATTTCAAGTAAAACATTTTAATAAAAAAACGTTATTATTTCTACTTCAACCCTTCTCATTACAACGTTATAACAACACTTACAATTCGTAAAAAAAATTACAGAAAAACATGTATGTTTTTGAGCAAGTGATTTGGTGTTTCTGTTCAAGTCTATATGCATGTTAATGTTGTTTGGGATCCAAGGTAGGTCCATTGCTTTGTCACTGAAAAGTTGTTTATAATCAGCATTTCACATGCATGTTAATGTTGTTTTGCATGCAAGATAGGTTCATTGCTTTTACAATGAACAGTTGTTTATAAGCAGGATTTCAAAGTTTCAGGTCAGGTCTCTGTGTTGATTGGATGAGTCTATCTTTGTTTTATACCTTAAAAAATCAGGTTATTCCATCTTTCTGGTGGTGATATGATTGTTATGATCACAACAGCTGATTTCGATTGGCGTATTTCGAATCATCTCGTCAGAGCCAATTCCAAATGCTTCACCCAATTCATGTTTCACCCTATTCTGATATGCTCAAAAAAGCATATTTAATTTCAAATGTTAGTTATCAAATTATATCATAGTATAATAAAAAAGTGTAATTAATAATCTTGTGAATTTATAATAAAATAAAAAGTAATTATGAATGTTAATTTAAATAAACAAATTATATCATACAACTATGAACCATCGATTTGTGTATACGTCACCGATGAAGAATCCGATAGTATTAGATATATATTAACATATGTTATTCATTTCGCTCTGATATTACAATACTGTAAGTGTATGTGGTTGGATGGGCTTCCAATAGCTGCATCCCCCTGTAACCAACTGGATATGCATGTTACTTTAGTCTATTTCATTATAATTCAAATAAAGGCAACATTTAGTGCCATATTTTTTCCAGAACTTTGCTACTAATATTAGTTACAACAAAATTATCGTTTCTACTCACAAACCAGTCTCTGTTTTAAATACAATACTTCTCAATACATGTGGATCAATCCCTGCATGGTCTTACGCATCAGGACGGAGGAGTGGCGTCCTTTCATCATAATCAGCATACTTGAAACAGATCAAACAATGCATTAACACAGTCATGTCATGGACAGTCCTCATTACATTAAATATGAACTCTTCTGGATGGCACAATATTCGTGCATTCATTTTACTGCCGCTTTAGCCAAATTAAGTGGCTGGGACAATTAAATAGTGTGTAGGTAAGTTAGTTAAAGATGTTACATTGTCGGCTAAACCACCAACTTACAGAGTAAGAAAATTCAAGAGGTTATGGATAGCCTTCTTCTTTATTACAACGAATCTTACATTGCAGTATAAATACTAATACTGTTAGCAAGAAGTATGTAATCATTTATGGAAAGATAGTCTGTAATTCCCCGTCACTCCTCAGTGAATGTATTCAGTGAATGACTTGTTTATTTTAGTGTCATACATACAATTACATGGTGTAAATACATTAGATTTCACAAGATGAATTGTGCTGGGCTTAAATAGGCCGAAGAGACACGGTGTAAATCGGTAAAACATACATAAGTACATAATAGCAATCTTATTTAGTTATGGTCTAAAATACATATTGAGTAAAAGGTAAAAGGTTGATGTGTAAGCAGGGGTGCTTTAATTATTCGACATGAAGATACAATTTTATAACAACAGTTATCCTATGTGTTCTGGCTTTAACCGAGGTCAATAACACTGAGTCGTTACAACACATCACACACTGAAAATGAGCTATGGAAACAAGATCGTGTTCTTCTTACCTTTTTCTCTCGTTATAAAAGACTAATCCTTCTCGAAATCTGAAGAAACAGCACAACCACTTGCAACGATTTTCATGAATGGTAAGTTGCCTGGAGGTCCCGTGGTAGGAATGTTCGATATAATCCCCGTTTGTACACGAATACCAATAAATGCCTTGCCCTGTATATAAACAAGAGTAATCACTTAAATCACATCGAAAGTTTTGTTCCAGTGTCAGATATGTTACGGACATCTTTAAGTTTGAGTAATACCTCTTTCTGATAGGCTCTGACATCAGAGAAGACATAATTGGAAATATATGCCTTAATGTAGGGAATATAGGTTACATTTTTGTTGTTGGGATCATACTATCCCCAATAGAGCAAATTCCTAAATATATTCGATAGATGAATGGGTTAGCTGTTGGTACAGTCAGTTTTCTGAATTAGTTATGAGTGTTGCCAGGAAACTCAGTTTGCGATTCTACCACTTTTTGTCCTGTGTGAGTTTGGGAATCAATATCACAAGGGACTGACCAAGGATTAAAACAGTATGATCAAATAATAATAATAATCATGAGACAAGCGATTTCCCTTATAGAATGTCCAAAAGTTGTCAGTGACTGAGTATACCTTAATGTAAATCACCTAAAATTAAGAGTAACTCAATTTGCGATTCTACCACTTTTTTTCCTGTGTGAGTTTGGGATTCAATATCACAAGGGACTCACCAAGGATTAAAACAGTGTGATCAAATAATAATGATCATGAGACAAGCGATTTCTCTTATAGAATGTCCAAAAGTTGTCAGTGACTGAGTATACCTTAATGTAAATCACCTAAAATCAAGACTAACTCAGTTTGCGATTCTACCACTTTTTGTCCTGTGTGAGTTTGGGATTCAATATTACAAGGGACTCACCAAGGATTAAAACAGTATGATCAAATAATTATAATCATGAGACAAGCGATTTCTCTTATAGAATGTCCAAAAGTTGTCAGTGACTGAGTATACCTAAATGTAAATCACCTAAAATTAAGAGTAATTAAAACTAAAACCGCCTAACTATTTGGTCACTCAGAACACCTACAAATTTAAACACTTAACAATTATTCCACCACTTCTTCTCCTGTGCTTGTGATAATAACACGATTTGAAAAAAAAATATTTCATATAAACCAGTAAACTATTACACATTTAAACACCTTGTGTTATTGTAGTTCTCTGGGTGCTCAACTTCACATCCATTCCCATACAATCTAACTTATTTAAATCTGCAAACAGTGACCAAATAACCTTACTCTACCTAACAGATAAAACGTTGGCCACAACGGGTGTTCTCGACTCACACTGACACTTCCTAAACAATGACCGTGGCGTATACTTTGAAAATTGTGCCCTCAAGGTAAGAAGGTGGCAAGGACCTATCTTGATAAAGTATAAGAATGTGTAATATTACCGATAGTGTGATCCCAAATAATCAATGTTACATTTGTTCATTCCTAAGAAAATATATTTAGTCATGTACCTCGGTTGATATTTACCCAAGTCTTAAATATGAAATGAAAACATCGTTATTCAAGGATAAAACATCTAGAAATAGTCCTTAGAACAATTCACTATGTTCGCATCACTTATGCATATTCAAGGCATTCTCTTTAACAAGTTAATCAAAAACTAAGGGAGAAGTTGATTTTGCAAGTAAGGTACCCTCAGTGTGAAATGTGAAAGATAAGCATTGTGAAAAAGGACCATGAATCTTTTTGAATTTCCGAAACTCGTATTACTTATGTTTGCCTGAAACCAGAAGACTTCTGAAGGAAAGGTACCCTTTATGAAATGTGAAAGACATGCACTTTAAGGACCATAGAAATATAAACAGTCATGAAAAGTACCCTCAGTGTGAAAGAAAAGTGCTGTGAATAAAGGAAATTATTAGATAAACATGCATATAATCTTCGGAATGTACGAAAACAGTGCCCATGTTTCAGAATAGATAGATAAATACATTGAGGGAGGTGCGATTTCTGCAGGAACGGCACCCTTAGTGTCACATGTGAAAGACAAGTGCTGCAATTCAAGGACCATAAAACTATACATAGTCATTGAATGTGTCATAACAGGGCCTCTGAACTACCAAAACCCCCTTGATCCCACCACTTCCTGTGCGTTTTACAAAGTATTATAAGTTTACTTCACTGTCAAAGAACACGCTGATTAAGCCCTTCGTGACCATGTACTTTGAGACCTCCATTTTAGCTGTGTAGTTTACAGTGAAAACCACAGACGCATCATCCTTGTAGTAAAGTAGCCTGAAATATGTGATAATGAGTACTGTTAGAAACATACTTAGAGGCTTAAAGAGAAACTTAATTAGTCTTACAATAGATTAAAGAAACAACAAGGCATGAATTGCGGAAATTCGAAGATATTTATCCAAGTGTGAGTGTCAGTGGTCATGCAGACATTATAATGTTGTATGAATAGTCATTATTCCAGGAATACATTGACATTCACAGGTAAATTCAACAACGAACGTTATTGTTATAAATCCTACCAAGTTTTTGTAGATTTGGGATAATATTTGCATAAATTACTGATCAATACATATGTATTCCACCTTTAACACTTCGTTATAGATTTTAGTTAATACAGTTTGTTCATACTTAAATGAGCTTACAAAGAATAACTTTAGGCTTATGTTATGCTACAGTTGGGCACACACATATTCTGGGAAATTGGGGATATATATCAAATCCATTGAATTCCAATCCCACATTGGTCCGCTAATGTAATATTTGTTATATATTTCTAATGTTAGTGGATAAGGAAAGTTCACTGTTTTTTTTATTGCTATTGTTATAAAATCAATTTTATTGACAGTATATATAACAAAGGAAATGCATATCTACCTCTTTCGATGGTCGATGTAAACATCCATACATCTTTTATTTGAGAACACCTTTTTTGTTGTATTCTTCACAAGATGAAAAATGTGCAGAACATTATTGTTGGATATTGCCAGGAATGCTCTGTCAATGGCCATACCATCTGCATGTTTCGTGTTTATTCCTGATGAAGGAAAAGTTCAATGTCATTTATTGCCAAATTTGAACTGGTATTATTTTGCAAAGTGGTATGTTTGTAAACAATGAAGGGTATTTACATCACTGCACTGAACACATTTCAAGTCACTGAGAAACGTCATAATGGATATGACGTCACCCGTTGTATGTGAGCATTTTAATCCTAACTTGATTGATTAGAGGGGTAATAACAGTTGCATTGAGTAGGACAACATTGCGAGATGGTAGTAGTTGCTGTGATATAACAGTAACAAATGTAATGATACTAACAGTTGTAGTAGTTGAAGTAATAATGGATATGGTAGTACACAAAGAAAAACGTTAAGCACCCCCTGATATTTTAATATAGCTGAATGTCAGAAACAAGTAAGCTCTGCTATGCCCGTAAATTAGTCTGATATTATTATTTTTTCAGATATAAATCTGGCAAGACAAAAACGCAACGATATGAACCTGTTATTATTATTTAATAGCGAGGACGTAATGTTTACACAGGTACTGTTTTTTACCATGAAACAATGTCCAAAAAAGTATGGAGCTGCAAGTGAAACCAAACACATTTGCATTGGTATTGTCATTTGTAAATGTTCTTTGTAGACCCTAGTGTACATGTTCCATAACACTGATCAGTATCTGGTAGGACTGCCACGTACCTGGATGACACTGCACCCTACATATCATGCCCCCAGTCATAATCGGATCTGTTGCTGTGTCAACAACATCAACTCAGCGTGCAAAGCTGCCTCCACCTCGTGTAAATTATGTACTGAAGGGTTCCGAACCTGGAGTTGCCGCCTTAAAATATCCCGCACATGCTCCAGAGGGTTCAGATCTGGGATTACTTCTGGCAAGGGTAAAGTTGTCACAGCGTTGGCTCGCATGTAATCAACAACGGCACATGATCGTTGAGGTCGGTCGTTGTCGTCCATGTACTGGTCGTGTAGCAAATGCATGTTTATCGAAATGAGGAACAACGACCGGTTGTAGCACGTCCTTGTACAAAGTTCACCCTGATGTAGATCAAATCCTACTTGCAGTCATGAGACAGGCATCCTCATCCCATAAGAGAGCAATCTCCATATGCCACAGTTGTCTCGATGTTCCTGGGGTATAAGCTGTTTTCTTTCGTCTCCAAACACGTGCATGCCTATCAGTAACATGAGGAAAGGATCCACTTTTGTCAGACCAACAGATTTTCCGCCAGGCCCTCAGATTCCAGTGTTGTTCTTCCAAAACCGTACAAAAGGTGCAGGTTTATGCTGGTCTCTCAACAAGGGACGTTTAATTACCCTTCTTGCCTTTAGTCCTGCCAATTTGAGGCGATTTCTTACTGTCGTGGTGCTGTTGTTTTGATTTGGTTGCCACAGGTGCTTCAGCTTGGGACTTGTCAGGAAGGTTTCACAGAATACATGTCGAAGAAGGTGTTGGTCATCTCAAGGTGTAGTGACAGTAGGTCTTCCAGCCCTTGACTGGTCCATTGCACTTCCTGTCTGTGCATGCTTCCGGGCTAAACGACTAACAACAGTGTAATGGTAGTCAATATTTCGTCCTATCGCCTTAAAGGTCATACCTGCAGAGTGCATACAAATAATTTGATTTCTGAGATCCATTGACAATCGTTTTGTGTCGTGTTTAATAGATATGTTTGAATGGCTATGGAAAGTAACGTTACAAACCACCAAATGCAGTAATGCCATACTGCTTTTTGTGATCCTCGAGCGTAGCATGTTGCACGTGCATGCCCCAAACATGTAGGCGCGACTGTCACGCATGGAAAGTATCACACAAACACCACTCTTTTCATTAATGAAATTTTCGAAAAGAAATCATCACAAATATCGGGGGTGCTTAACTTTGTTCTTTGTGTATAGTAGAAAAAGTAGTAGTAGTAGTAGAATAAGTTAGAGTCAAAGTAGCAGTAATAGAATTAGCAGTCGTAATAGTAGTAGACCTAAAGGCACAACTAGTATTTCCACTAGAGCAGTAGGAGTACTAGTAGTCGGAGTAGTAGAATTGTAATAGTAGTAGTAATAGAGATAGTAGTAGTAGAAGTAATAGTCATGTGAGTATACTACTCTATATCATGTAAGTATATCTGATTCACTCTTTCAAGACTTTGTATAACATAATAACTTAATTATATACCAGGTGTCAGTCTTTATGTCATGTTTATTTCATGTGGTAGATCATGTGTATGGTTTTTACGTCACGGGATAATCTAAGCATGATATTTGTTGAATATTTACATATATTCGTTTTGATGATAGACTGTATTATTATGGAAAAGCAGTGCTAATCTCATGTTGAGTGATCTAAATGCAGTGTCAGTCGCCATATTAACAATGTGACATCGTGAGAGAAATCATGTGTTTCATGAAGTGAAGCTTGTTAAATTAATGTTCACTTTACTACTATAACTACTGTCACATGTTTGTTTCTCTGATATAAACAAGATAATATGTCTCCATACCTTTGCCGTTGTGGAATCTTCTGAACTGAATTGTCGAATTGTTGAACAAACCAACCCTGAGCCTTCCACGATACCACGAATAAATACTACCGTTGTCAAAGTAAAATATATTATAACGTATCCGGCTTTTCAGTCCTCGAAGTTTTAGTCTATGTTTCATCATTGTTGAGTCGATGTAGAGAAGTTCTCTGCCTGTACACACAATGAACCCTGAAACCAATTCTATTTGTCACTTAATATCATCATACTCATTTTTTGTCAAACACAGGAAGATATGTAAGTGTAACATACAATAACAAATAGTACATTTATAATTAACAAATACGTACAATTCATTAGATGAGAATAAATAATTTATATTTGGGGAATGTGGCTGTCTGCATGTAATTCCACATGCTCACGGTACAATAATGGAAAAACAAATATAGCATAAACATTACACATTTACAAAATATAAAATAGCGACACGAAAAGTAGAAAGTATGTAAGAATATAGAGAATATATACGAGAAAAAACACATAGCTTGACTTGAGCTTTGATTTGAATGTGTTAAACGAAATAGCACTTTTGATTTACGTGTGTCCAGAATTCCCAAATGAGGCATCCATATGGCAATATTGACCATAGGATGATAGTTTTACATGGGGAATCGTGAGGAGATGAGGTCTGAATGTTCGGCTGGTATGGTACAATAGGAGCAAGTCACAAACGGAGGCTGCACTTTGTCTATGGAAACACTTGCCAGTTAGAGAATTGCGAAGTGCCACAGGAAGCCACTGTTACTAACACTGAGCTGAAGAGAAGGTATGTGATGATGTAGGCTGAACCATGTCAGTCTGTTAAAACCGAAGTAAGACTGCAAGACCCATTAAGACAGATGGATGTTCTTACAAGAAATGAGGTGGTGAGGTGAGTTGGGCTTTAACGACGCTTTCAACAGTATTTCACTTATATCGTGGCTGCTAGTATTATGGCAGGGTAAAGCCCGCAACGCCATGTGGATATGCATTGCGGTGACACCCTCGAGCATCGGGTGGAACTAGCGGACAATGGATGGTACTACGCTGAAATTCAGTGTAGCAATGCACCCAAATCCTAATGCGTGTAGAACAGTTCTCTACTGCAGACAAAGTTTCCGTGCCCAAGGCGGGATTCGGACCCGGGCCTCTTCATCCGAAGCCGAACAAAATGAACTACAAGACATGAAAATATCTGCTAAAACAGAAATCCGGAGATTTATAAACTGACATAAACAATGTGTTGATATTTACCATGTTCTCTGTGATAAGTGGTTGTCTGTCTCGTTAAAGTTTGGACAGTATTGGAAACTTCATTGACGCCGTTCAAATCTATTTTCCTCAAAGAATTCAGACCAGAGTTTTTGTTACTGCCAAGTTTACATGTCAGCTGTACTTCATCAAAAGAGAACACTGAGTTCTCTTTGCTTTTGTAGTAACGATCTTCACACATTTTTGGACCGTAAGGCTGAAGTATCTCCAGACCCCAGGTATGCAATCTGATTTTTGAAACAAGGAGCAACTGAGAGAGCAAAATCAAATTCATGATCTTACAGCAAGTGCTATCTGTAATCTGCAAACTATAATAACTTGGTTTAATAGCCGATATGTATATTCGAAAAACCATTACTCTTACACACTTATAAAATATTACGATTTATTTTTTTGGTTGAAATCATCAGCACTTACCAGTTTCATGTATAGAAATAATCATCTATCTGATTTATATATTTGTTTGTTTGCACTTTAATATTCATTAGGTATTAACAGGATATCTAACAAATCAAATTCATGGTCTTACTGCTAGTGCTATCTGTTGTGCAAAAAAATATAAAACCGTTGTCAAACAGCTGGTTTATATATTCCAAAATCAATAAACCTTAAAAGCATGTACATTAATACATTTTTATGATTTATTTTGTTTCACTAAAATCCTCGAGACTTACAATACCGAAGCTTAATGTGTATCTAAATTATCTATTTGTCTGTTGACACTCAATTATTCATTAGCTAGCATCAGGATATATCAAGCCTGGGTAACAATACATTACGAAATCATGTGTTAATGAAAAATTACAAAAAAAAACATGTTAACAAAGCGTTTGTTCTCAAAAGGATCTTCTCCCTACAAAAATAAAGCAGTATATGTCAAGACGATCAGTGTAAATATAGACATTCATAACGATTTAAAAAATACATTTGACACCATCAGGACGTCTATCAAGATGTTTGTCTCTCCTTCTTTGGCTTTACAGGCATACATCATACATCATACAAAATGTCAGCAATAATCAGTACAGTTCATAAATGGAAAACAGTGTACAATACAATATTATCAAGATTGATTTACACTCCATTTGCAAAAAAACAATTGATGTTAAGTAGTGTTGTCAATGAGACAAATGGCTTGCATGTAATATTCATTAACCTATCTCTTTATCAAGTCCCACTCACATAAACTTCTGAATTTGCGATGTAGAGCTACAACTCAACAGATCACTTGCTAGGGAAAACTAGATGCGTGTCAATAATCATATAAACAATGTAGGCATTATAAATTGAATCAATTGAAACAGTTACATGTTTTCTGATTGGTTTATTTGCTTTATCATCTTTATCAGATTGCATTCAATTGATAAACGTTGTGGCACAAAAAGACCATAACACTAATTAGGTGTAGTTGCTCGAATTGATTATAGAGATTACATTCACAATGTCTGTGGGAAAATATAAATATAATCTAACCAGGTCATACAATGACCGATGTCATTTAATGATTAAATGAAAAAAAATTATTATACCTATCCGTTGACTAGACCTACTATGCCTGCCTCCTCTTAGGCATGATTAATTCAACCTTTTTAACGCAGACAACTTCAAGGAATTTGGGTAAGGATGCGTAAAATCCCTAGCAAGGGCGTTGATAATATTAATAATATGTCATCTTGTATAGTGCACTTATCAAACTACTCAGCAGTTTCTCAAGGCGCTGACATTATTACCCTGAGGGAATTGTTTTTCGGAGCAGCCATAAGCGCTTCACGAAACCACCCGTTAATTCAGGTACCCAATTATACATCTGGGTGGACTGAGTGCATTGTGGATGAAAAGTACCTTGCCCAAGGACACAACGCTTTCGACCCAAGTCATAAATCTTTTGTGTCTCCACCGGGATTCGAACCCGGGTCGTTGGCGTGAGAGGCAGACACGCTAACCACTACACCACCGATAAGTCGGTGGTTTTATAAAGTCACTCCCATGAGCCTTCACTCTCCTCTCAGTTGAACAGTAAGACATTCGCCTATGTTTTCCCTCTCGACTTTTGGTATTTGTTAGCGTTATACTTCGCTGCTTAGCTAACCTTTGCTTCTTATTAAGTTAAGAGATTATTTCTACGTACCAATTTCTTGTCACCGTTAACAAGTTGCCTTTCTCAAAAGCGTACTATTTATACTGGTGACCTCAGTTCCAGATGAATATATAGTTATTGTTATGTACGACAAGTCAGTTTGCAAAACGTACTTCCAGTTCAGGAAGTGTTCAGGTGAAGTAAGATGTTATCCCTTGGGTAGTAAGAACATCTAAATAACTCTCTGACACGATGACAGTTTCCTCATGGTTTTAAATCACAGCCATTTAATATCTATATGCTGAAATGTACCGGTTGAAAACTCACACAAGTTTGTTCCTTAGAAGAATAATACAAATCCTTTTACAAGCTTTATCATTACTCTATCATTTATGTCGTTGCAGAATTCAATGGTCTGGTATTTCTAATGTATGTGTTTAATGATATTTTCAGTGGTGAAATATTTCATCTATCGGTTAAAATACAATTAGAAACATATCATTCTACTCAATGAAATAACACTTTCGTTCATATGACATTCTTCGTAACAATAGGATGACATCACAAGATAGCCGTGATATATATTTTAGTTTTCTTTTTTTGTGGTTTGTCCGGGTTGATGATCATGTAGGTGTAGTTTTGGAGACGGGGACCTGCTCCAATGCTTGAGTGTGGCATAGAGACCAGTTGTTGAATGTAGCTTTGTGGACAGCCGCTGCTGTGGTAGCATGATTAACTTTGTCATAATGTAGAGAAAAAATAACAATTAAGTAATCACGTTTTTACTCCTGATAACTTTAAGTAAGGTTTAAAGTACGTTGCATTTTGTTAATTAAGAGTTAACGTAAATAATTAGAATAATCTGTAAAACACATGTTTCCAGTCTCTCTCACTTTTTGGTAATCTAATTTTACTACATTACATTTTCGGAATTTGTCTGTAATACCTTGTTATGATTATATGTTCTTGTATTAAAATAAGTATAAATGTTTTATGAGTTATCAGTTTTATTTGCTATATAGCTGTACATATGATATATGTGATATTTAACTATTTTTTCTGTGTACAGCCTGTCTACCTGTTAATCCTATAAATAAGTCAAGAAAGTTTAACCATTGATGAGGACTGTAATACTTTGAAGGAAATATTTCACATGAACAAGTATACCAAACAAGTAGTAAACAAGTTTCAACAAATGGCAGTGTAAATAATCATATAATATAGCATGGCAATTTTCCTTCTTATGACGTCATCGTAAAGATAGGATGGCATCAAAAGATCTTTGACGCTCCATTCAAAAGATTAACGTCATTTACGAACTTTGTTGAGGTTGTTCAATCGAATAAATATATCATTTGTCATTTCTCGTAGAAAAACATGTAAACTATTTTTTCCTGAAGTAGAAATAGAAATGTTTGTACACTCGTGGCTGTGCCAACTTATATAAATGCTTTCATATGTTTATGAATGGTCAGCTCTCTCCTTGTCCAATTTACTTAAACAAAACAATGTAACAATTGCAATATTATAATATTTTCAGTTCTTCGTTGTCTAGTATGTCTACACGAGTGCCAGAATAATGCTATCTATTGTAACAATTGCAATACTAACACGTTTAATACGATGTCATAAATTGGAAACAAAAAACTTGTTTTTTGTTGTTGTTTTTTATTATTCTATTTCAATTCAGAAGTACAGAGCATGTAAAGAGGTACAACACAAGCGAAGAATAACAAAGGTATGATCATCATAAGGCACATTACAAGAAAATAATTCGTAAATAATTCAATATTAATGCAAGATTGTTATGTGATGGACAGTTTGGGCAAAATATTCCACGAGCACGTCAACCATTGTTACGTATGAGAGTCAGTTGTTTAAACTTCGTAGTGAAAGAACCTAACCTGTTATGTTTCAATTTAATAATTAAGTATTTCATTGTTAGAGCATTGTTGAAACTTGATTATAAATTTTGTAAAAGCTATGTTATTTTGAAGATGAGTCTTTAGTTCCCCATCTTGCCAAAATGTTATTTTTATTAAGTCATAGTCATAAAATAAATGTGAAATATCGTCGTAGGTATTTTTTACAAAAAATGCACACATCATCATAAACCTCATCAGTTCTGTTTTTGCATATATTGTTCTGTTGATGACAATTTACTGAAAATTCCCAAATTTCTGTCCCTAGTGCTTTGGAATGTTATTTAATAAATGTTGAAAAATTATAACAATTATTTTGTATTTCTGCTATAGGTTTTGAAAGCTGAGAAAACCGTTTCCTCACATATGTCTGGAATATACTTTATACCATAGTCACACCAATTTCTCATGATATATGATGACCAAATGAAATTATTTAGCCAACGTGTCCGAGCCAGAATTTGATCTATATCATCACTGTCAAAAGTGAAACATTAGCTTATGGTACTTCCACACGTTTTCTCTTTTCAGTACAACGTTTTCTTTGAAATTATTAAAATCCTCGTCAGTATGGTCTACTTTTAAAACAACTTGCCAATACACTATTATCAATTGTAACAAATTGTGTCTGTACAACATTATATATTGTATCAATTACAATACTCGTCAGTACACAGTCTATGTAAATACAATAGCAAAACGCTATCAATTGTAAATACAACACCTACCAGGAAAACGTTATCATTTGGAACTACAATACTTGTCAGTACAACAATATCAAATTAAAATACGACACTTGTCAGAACAATATTGTAAGTATGACGATTTTGTGTTACAAAGTTATATGTTGTAACTATGAACTTGTCATGCAGTATTGTCTTTTGGAACTACAACAACTCAAAATACGACACGTCTCAGTAAAACGTTAATGTGTCTCATCAGCAACACTTCAATAACAAAACGTTATCTGTTTTACGACAAACCTTCTCATAACAACGTTATGCATTGTAACTACAGCTATTGTTAGCACATCGTTAACTATTGTAATGAGCAAAGCATTGATTTTAATAACACGTGTATATGCATGATTTCGGTGTTTGGGATCCAATATAAATTCACTCTGCAAGCAGTATTTCAAAGTTTTTTTCTGATTAGTTAGGGTCTATCTGTATTTCATAGGGCAATCAGGTTATTCTAATCTTGTTTGTCAGTGGTGATGATTGTAATGATCTCAACAGCTGATTGGGATTTGCTAATTTCAAATGTTCCTGTCTCAGCCATTTTCAGTTGCATTGCATTGTTAACTCTTATCTGATATGAATACCAAAGCATTAATCAATTTCCAAGTAGGTTATCCAACTACAGTTAATCTGTTCACTGTTCTTTATGCATAAATCAATTGAGTACTACACGTCAGCATTTCCAGTAAAGTATTTATACTGGTATAATGACGGAAATTTATAAGGAATAATAATTATTATATTAATTAATATATACATTTATATCATAGGTGCGATTAGATTAGGTATCAGACTATGAATCACACATTAATAATAAAGTGTTCCTTGTAATGTTAGGTAGACATGGATGAACACTTTTCGGTAGTGATAGATCATGTATATATCTTACTATATATCATTAGATCGGCTCAGATATTACAATAGAAGCAGTAGTGGAGGGTTGACTGCCAGTATCTACAGCTCAATGTCACCCACAAGAGATATTTTCATATTCAATTCATCTGAAGTAAAGTCATCAGAAATACGCCACCAATGTCAATTGCAACAAAGTTATAGTTATACTCACAGACCAGTCCATTGCAACAAGCCCATTGCAACAACAGTATTTATCAATACATATAGATTACACTATCAATAGACTTGCGCATCAAGACGGAGGAGTGGTGTCCTTTCAACATAATCAGCATCCTTGAAACAGATAAAACAATGCATTAACACAGCCATGTCATGGACAGTCCTCAGTACATTAAATACGATCTCTTCTGAAGGATACGAAAGCTGTTCACTCATTTCACTGCCGCTTTAGCCATATTAAGTGGCAGCGATAATGAAATACCATGTCCGTAAGTGAGTTAAATTAGGCAATCTATTTGCTTAACTGCTGAGATACAAAGTCAAACATTGAAGGGAAACTAAGGTCTATGGATTGTCAACTTCTTTGTTATAACAAATGCGACTTTTTGGAATAGATAGTAACAACACTATCAAGGCTTGGGAAATACATAATGAATATAACTCATGAAGATAATTAGTGATTTCCTATCACTCCTAAGTTATTATCTTAATACTACATATTCAAATTAGTTAAAGGCACATTTCCACGGTATGATTTCGTGTAAGAATTTTGTGTACGGATTTGTAATATTTAAAGGAAACTTTATGAACTTTTGTTGATGAGTAAGGATGTTTGAATTATTCAAAATGAAGACACGGGTTTATAACAACAGTTATCAAGCGTGTCATGTATTGACCGAGGTATACAACATTGCGTTGTTACAATGAAATGAGATATGTCTTGATTGTTCCTACCTTTTTCGTCCATTATAAAACACGATTCCATCTCGAAATCTGAAGAAACAGCAAATCCACTTGCAGCTTCTTTGATGAAGGTTGAGGTGCCTGGAGCTCCCTTGGTAGGAATGTTCGATATAATTCCCTTTATTACAGGAATACCAATACATCCCTTGTCCTGTATATGTGCAAGAGGATTCATATATATCACCAGCTGTTTTGGTTCTCATGTGCGCTATTTCATAGTCTTCTATGAGTTTGATTAGTACATGTACACATTTCTGAAATATTCATGCCTTCGAAGAGTGAACACATGTTACATCGTTCTTTTTTGGATCATACTACATACATATACAATACTGTACATTCTTTAAGGTATTCAAAGACGAATGTAGAAGGTATTTGTACAGTATGTATGTACTCTTGAATAATGTGATCTATATTTCATTATTATGTCAAGTAATGGATACATCATTATTAATAATTTTATAATTTCAAAACATCTCTAACTATTTTTGTCCAGTAAAGTGTTTGGAAAGCACGTCATGTCTCTAGTTCATGTTCAGAGGTGTATATTATTCATGATTACAAATAGACATTGCCTATTCAAGTTAATGACGTTGCAAGAAAGGTACCCACTGTGTGAATTCTGTAGATAAAGAATAATATCTCTATTAAATATTTCTAAATGTTTGATACTCACATCTCTACCACTTCTAATACATTACTGACTGAAGTTACAAAATATTATAAGTTTACTTTACTGTCAGGGAACATTTCGATAAAGCCCTTCATGACCGTGTACTTTGAGATCTCCATTTTAGCTGTATAGTTAACAGTGAAAACCACTGACTCAGCATTTAAGTAGTAAAGTAGCCTGAAAGAATAGATAAACACACAGTCAACAAACACCTCATAAAGTGGCAATTATAAGCATAACACAGTTAAAGGGACGGTAGAACCTGAATAGTGGAAACATAATTCAAAGGACCTTTACCTTTCTCTAGGTGTAAGCGAAACTTGACACTAACATATTATAACTATGTAGGAATGGCTATCATTCAGACAGTCCATTGACATTAACAATACCATACACTCCGTAGCACAGTGACATAGATTACACTTCTTTGTGGACATCACTTTGCACAGTTACAGGTGCTAGGAAATTAAATGAATTTGAATTCAAAAGATGTATGCACGTATGTCGATTAAGGTTTGTATGATAATACCATGGGAAAGGCGTGTTATTCTACAACGAAGAATCTAGTAATACATCTTACTTATTTGTTGGAATATTCTTGGCAATATTTATTTGTGAGTATATATATGAATTGTTAATAATTGTGAATACAAATATAATTTGTTTATAAGAAGCACAACTCATACATCAACTCTTATATTTGGTAAAAGTCCTCACTCCGACTATTGAAGGAAACGGTGGATTCAACCGTTTAATTCCAATATTAAATAGGCCTGTTAATGCAATATATGTATATATTTCTAAGTTATGCTGACTGGACAAAGATAGTACAATGCCTTCTTCTGTAGATAGTCGGCATTGAGGGAAGAATGTATTTGTAATGATGACAATGGCATTATTAAGATATCAGCAATAATATATTGCAAGTAGTTCTTTTTGCACTTATTATCGAGTCCACCGACCACTGACAGTATATATATAACCAATGCATTGGATATCTACCTTTTTCGTTGGTCCAAAGTATAACCAAAACACATTTCTCTTGAGAAAACCTTTCGTGTTGTCTTCTTTCCAAAATGAAAAATCTGCAGAACCGTATTATCACCATTGAATACATATACAACCAGAAATGTCGATGGCCATATAAACTCCTTTTGTGTGTATTCCTGATGAAAAATAAGTTCATTGTCATATTTTACATTACAGTATTTGAAACATGCATAGTAGTGAGATTGTATTGTCTCAAACAAAGAAGAGGATGATGCCACATGTCCCTTGGGAACTCGTGAGAAGCTAGCTGTACCTTGATGAAATAGATAGGATAAATAGCATTGAAAAGGACAAAATACCCTTTAATTTAATTTAATTTGCAATATGAATCATAGCTATGAAGGCTGACATAATCTTTATTTTGTTCTTCATATGTAGAATTGAAAAGTTTAGAGACCTTATTATTATTATTATTATTATTATTATTATTATTATTATTATTATTATTATTATAATTAGCATTCTTATTATTTTTTTAAACCAGGAATACTTTGTCATATAAACAATTTTTGTGTATAATCCTAAAAAAATAAGTTCAATGTAATTTGTTTACATTTAAGTTTTTGAGACAACTACACTCAACAGCAAAAGAAATGTCACCATACAAAATACAAGATATGTCTAATCAATAGTGATACATACGACTGAAACAGAGTTAAAACATGTCTTCAAAAGTCATCTAAACTAACTTTGAAATTTTAAGACCTTATCTATTCATATGCGTTTAAGAATTTGTTGTTTTGGATCTCCTTATCTAGACAAGAAAGGAGAGTAGAAAAGGGCTCTTTGGTTAATTTTCATCCTCGGTTACCCATGGTTTTATATATGCTCCGTTACTCTCCACTATATCACCCATGGGAAACCTTATCAGGAGAATCTGTACTCAAATTGCTCTTTTGTTGTTGACTGCGGGTATTTAGCTGACTTAATAAAGTATAAAGCTTTACCTTTGACGGTGTAGAATCTTCTAAACTGAATGGTGGATATGTTGAACAAACCAACCATGAGTCTTCCACGAAACCAGGAATAAATACTACCGTTGTCATAGTAGAAGTTATAATAACGTAGCACGCCTTTCAGTCCTCTAAGTTTAACTTTGTGTATTATCATTGTAATATCGACGTAGAAGAACTCTCTTCCTGTCCACACAATGAATCCTGAATACAATTTTAATTAGTCATTTGATATCATCATCATCATCATCATCATTTTATTTCAACATAGGGTCATACATGATTTTAAAACAATAGTAGTTAAACAAAAGCAAATATGCATTAATCTATGGATGTTTATTTAGAATATCTCACCCTCGTGTCTTCTGAAATCAAATACATCAACACGAGTTGATAAAAGTTACAACCATATGTGGCTCGCCGATGGTATTTTCTCTTTTATATATTGATATATTTTTGATATCAGAAGACACGAGAGTGAGTGTTACAATATACCTTATATGGCCCGGTTATATCAAATACTGGCTGAGTTCTGGTTGTTCGGATTTTATGTAACACATTATTTCCGTACTAAAATGGCTGACGTCCAAACTGACATTTTCTCTCTTTGTCTTCATTGTTGGCTTTATACCCCCACACGCTATTGAAACATGGTGGCAGCGGAAAGAACTTATCTCCTAACTGTATGGAAAGTGCTCACCCCTACTTTCCATTGACAATCTTCTCTCTTTCTCGTATGAACTCAATTAAAGTCGGTGAGTTATCGTGTTGTGAAGACCACACGGAACAAGTGTGCCGTTGATTTATTCATGGATTCAAAGGCAAATGATATGAATTGAGTGACCATTTAATCTGAACTGCTTCTCATAACTATATAACTCTAGAAATACACAGATTCTAGAAATACATATGAACTCTAACTCTGAAATTTGATATGTCATCTGACGAATCTACATAAACTGTGTCTGGTCATAATATGGCGACTAATGCTAAAAATGATACCAGTCACATCAGTGCAACTCAACAACTGAAATAACGATATGATCCTGTTAGAAACTCCACACTTTAGAAACAGATGTGGGGACATTACAGTGTAATCACAGGTAAAAGTGAGGAAACTTTTAATATGAAAATCCTTAGATCTTACTTGATCTCTACGATGGGAGTAGAGGGACTACAAAACTATAACTCATGTGATCCTGACATCCTGTTGATACTGACACTGTTAATGATATTATTACAAAGAGTGATTCTCACATTCTTGGTGAAAACAATGAAACATTTGAAAGATACAAGTTCAACAGTAGAACTCAACAACCAAATGAGAACACGGACATTCATGTAGCGACTATCAAACAGCTTGTAAAAACCTGCAATTTTTGTGATTGCCGTAGAGACTCTCATTCTAGAGGCAAATTGTTTTGGGCATATCTGAAGCCAATACTCGTAAACGCTTACTTCAGGAGCGCAAACTGACATTAGCAAAATGCATTGACATATGTTGAAGTAATGAAAACACAGCATCGCAGTTGAAAGTCATAACAGGAGCACAGTCTGGTGAAGTTAACAAAGTAACAAGACAACATCCCATGGCTAGAAATCACAGAGACAGACAGCAATTCAACTACAAACCTTCTCACGGAGGTTCAAACAACAGACAAAGACCACAACCACGATTAAACCCTTACAAATCTTGTGGTAGAGAACATGTATTTCGCAAAGATCTTTGTCCAGCATGGGGACAAATCTGTAAATCATGCAGAAGACCAAATCATTTTGATATCTGGTGTACATCCACAAAGTTGTTCATGGGGTCAAAGTCCAAGCAGACTATACACACAATCATAATCAACCAGAAGATGGTTACTTGTTCACACTCTCGGAAACACCAGTAGAAGATGTAAACAAAGTCAATACACCAGATACAGATCTCATCTTAGCTTACATGATCATAGATGACAATGAGACATTTACATTTCAAGTTGACTGCGGTTCAACAGTGAACATTATCCCTGTCATGTTTCTGAACTGTGCATTGCACGACAATGAAATACAACTGAGAATGTACAATCACACTCTCACAAAGCCACTAGGAAAGTGCACAATGACAGTCACTAACTCAGGAAACAGAATGTCATATGACATCAAAGAAAACTTGACACCACTTTTCAGCAGAACGTCGGCAGAACAGATGCAACTCATAACAATCAACAATCACAACTTTCAACAAATCAACACCATCACATCAGACACGATGTTATCCAAGTTCAATGTTGTCTTAGACAAAAACACACCAGGTACTTTTCCAGGAGTAGTACAACTACATGTGAAGGAAGGTACTATGGCATCTCAATGCCCACCAAGAAAAGTTCCTATTGCTGTGAACCCGAAACTGAAGGAGGAACTCGACCGGGTGGTCAAGCTTGTCTGACTTGTCTGACTATCACCTGTCACTGATCCCACTGAGTGGTGCTCCCAAATTTCAGTGCAGGTCAAGAGAACAGGTCAACTAAGAGTGTGTGTTGACCCGAAGGCGCTCAGCGATGCTCTCCAGCGTGAAAGGTACCCGTTACCGAGATTGCTAAAGCGAGTTTTTAGCAAGGTGGACCTCACACATGGATACTGGCACTGCGTACTGGATGAAGACAGCAGCTACCATACTACTGTCATAAAGCCCTTCGGTAGGTATCAATGGATACGACTTCCCTTTGGAACAAAGGTCAGTTCTGAAATCTTTCAGAGAATGCTACACGATAATCTAGAATGATTAGAAGGTGTGTTCTGTGTAGCAGATGATGTGTTAGTGCATGGGGAAAATGAGGAGGTGAATGACTCTAACCTCCAGGTTGCTTCAAAGATACAGTGAGAGAAACATGAAACTGAACAGGGAAAAGTGTGTCTTTAAAAACGACCATGTTGAATTCCTTGGTCACGAGGTTACTGCAAGTTGACTGAAAGCTGACAAGAAGAAAGTCGAAGCAATCCTGGAAATGGAAACTCCTACTGATGCCGAAGCAGTTAGACGACTACAGGCGAATGTCAACTATCTAGCTAAGTTTCTTCCGATACTATCTGATGTCATGGAACCAATCAGACGACTCACTCACCAAGAAGTAAAGTGGGGGTGGACCGATGAACAAGACAGAGCTATGACAGAACAAAACACTAATGACTGAAGCGCCTGTGCTGAGGTACTATGATCCTCTTGTGGAGCCACACATTGAATGTGACGCATCAAGCAAGGGACTGGGTGCAGCTCTCATACAGCAAGATCGACCGCTAGCATATGGTAGCAGAGCGCTGTCTGACACTGAGTGTGGTTACGCACAGATCGAGTAAGAGTGTCTTGCCATCGTCTTAGCTCTTGAGAAATTTCACCAAAACACATTGTGCAGACCAACGATTGTACACACATACCACAAGCCTTTGGAATCTATCCTGGGAAAACCGCTGTATAAGGCACCCAAACGATTTCAATCGATGATGTTGAGACACCTTCAATATGATATCAACGTGATGAACAGACCAGGCAAACATATGTACCTGTCTGATATGCTGTCCAGAGCATACATCAACTCTGGCACAACCACATGTCAACCCAACAATTTTTCATCAGTGAATGCAATTGGACATTTGCGAGTCAGTCTTGAGAAACTGAATGAATTGCGGAGCGCAACACACAAGGATGAGACCATGAACATTTTCAAATCTGTGATCCTAAAAGGATGGCCTGAAAATAAGAAGTACTTACGTTAGAGATGAATTCATCGTCCATGATGGCCTTGTGTTCAAAGGAGAACGCATTGTTGTGCCTGAAAACATGCGAACACGTGTCAAAACACTACTCCACTCATCTCCCCTTGGTACAGAAAGCATGCTGAGAAGAGCAAGAGAATGCGTGTACTGGCCAGGTATGACTGACCAGATCAAACAGATCACTGAATCTTGTGACGCTTGTCAGACTTACATCAGATCACAACAGAAGAAATCTCTGATGACAATAGAAGCCAACTTTCCATGGGAGATAGTAGGGACAGACCTGTTTACGTTCGAAGATCGTGAATATCTGTTTACAATTAACTATTTCAGTGGATTCAGGGAAGTAGACTATCTATCATTACTACCTCATCAGCAGTGATCAATGCTCTGAAACATCCCTAATCACGACATGGCATTCCGGACAAGCTCATATTGGACAATGGGCCACAATTCGTGAACGAAGAATTCTCATCATTCTGTGCACTGTACCAGCTCTGCAACACACCCGAACGCTAATGGCAAAGTAGAATCAGGTGTGAAATTTATTGAAGAATAGTTGTTGAAAAACAGTGACTATGAACCTTTTTTCAACTAACAAGTGCCCAGTTATAAGCAATCTATATTTGTCATACATTTAATCTTACTCTCCTGCAGATTGTAACATTTCAACTTGAGCCCAAAGTATCTTACAAAATTGAATGAGATACATGTATTGTATCAGTATCAGGCTCGTACAATCTCCTTGTAGCCGGATGTAGAAGGATGGATGATGATATGTTTTATTTGTTGGCTCAGCAGGGCATAGATGCCACTCCCTGTAAGGTTTGTAACAAATCAAAACAACCTTAGCCTACCCAATATAAGGTTTAATGCAACTGATGGTTATCGTTTGCTGATGATCAACATAGAAGGACAAGATTACGGCTGGATGCCGGACGCCGGACGCCGGACACCGTGCCATGCCATAAACCTATCGGGCCTTTCAGGCTAAAAATACATCCATGGCATTTTTTTTAGTTCTGCTCCGGAAATGAATTACTAAGTTGTGTATCCATGGAAATGGTAACAATTAAACAAATTAAGAATTGTGAAGAAGTTGAAAACCCAAAAAAGCACATCTACACATGATGATTGTTCCACATACCAAGTTTCGTTGAGCTATCACTTATAGTTTTCGAGTTCTGCTCCGGAAACGAATTCTAAGTTATGTTTCCATTGTAACGGTCACAAAAAATAACCCCAGAAGGCACATCCACACATCCCCCCCCCCCCCCCCCCCCCCCCCCCCCCCACATGTTGGCGGGGACTAATAATGATGAGTAAGTGCAAGAGGTCGAACATGGATCCTTATCTATGCTTGCTCAAACTTAGGAACACCCCAACTTAGAACACAGGGACCAACCCAACTCAGAAGCTGTTCCATAGAAGGACAAGATTACTGATGCCTTTGACATTCCTCATTCCTGGAAACCAAAGTGACTACATGAGTATTCGAAGATCTATTAAGATGTTGGGGATACTGTACGAATGAAACTTTATCGATTAGGACAGAAAGAGGCGAAAAGGGATCTGTGTGTAAACGACTGGACGAAACAGGGTGCACTTGAGAAGATCAAGTGAGACAAATTCTCGTACTCCTACTCCTAGACGGATCACTGCAGCAGACAGAGGTGTAAGACCAAACGTCACACCCTTGACTCAACACTCAACACCTGAGATGTCATCTGAACCTACCTCAGTACCTGGGACTGTTACACCTTATACTCAGGTAATGTCTGTACCTGAGGTACCAGTCAACCCGAGACGATCTACTAGACACAGCAAGATGCCTGCTTACCTCAAAGACTATGAGGTGTCCCTGAAGTAGACTGACAACCAATGTTCCTGTTCAAATTGACTGTTCATTGTTTAAGTGTTTAATTCAAAGGAGTTTCAAAAGGCTTTATAATTGATTACAAAGTTACTTTTCTCTTAAAGTTTGTTGATTTTCATAGTCACTCTCTTTTATGTTATTGATCACTAGTACAAGTGATTTTATGTTGACTCATTCTCTGTTTCTAGTTAAACAAAATTAAAAAAAGGGGAGGATGTTACAATATCCCTTATACAGCCCGGTTATATCAAATACTGGCATAGTTCCGATTGTCTGGATTTTATGTAAAACATTACTTCCGTAGTAAAATGACTGACGTCCAAAATGACACTTTCTCTCTCTGTCTTCATTGTTGGCTTAATACCCCCACATGCTATTGAAACAGTGAGATTCTATGTATCCTCTAAAATCTTTCTTCATAACGTTTCAATGAAAAAGTGTGCATCTATGAGCTCACAGTTGACTTCCAATGCGTTGTTGACATAGCAGTGTGACGTTATCATGTTTATGATGTCATAGCATTGTGATGTCATTACTTGATGTAGTTGACGGTGACAGAGCACTGTGCACAATCTATTGCCAAAATGAAATCTTAATGTTAGGGACATTTCTAGATAAGGTTTCTTTTAGGAGAGGTTTTTAACGTAGTGAGGTCCTTGTAAGCGTGAATAAGCGTCCATCTGTCCAAGGAAATTATCTTAATAGAGCCCTCTTCAAATATCTATATTTAAACGCTAAAATGTTTCCATGTGTGATGTCCAACTCTAGAGAAAATAATTATTAATTCAAATACCAATCTGCAATTGTTTTGCCTATAAGCCGCCTCAAACCAGAAACGTTCATAGTACTTCAAACCAAACCAAGAGCTGACAGAACTACACCAAAGCGACTGTGATGTAAGATGCTGAATCCTAAGTCCCTATTAAATCTACAGCCTTTAACCAAACGGCGAACTTTTACGGACGACTCTTTGACTTTATTTGGCAATCAGTTATTTTGATTCATTTGCACTCAGTATTCGGGTTATCTTAGCTGCAAGTGCAGTACAAGGCCGGCTGCGTTCACGCTATGCGTTTCACAACTGGGAACCACATGGATCAAACACCTTGACAGAGCTAAATTTTAATGTGTCCCCCAGCTTATTTGTTTGTTTTTTTATTATTAAATTTTAAGTTATCCGTTGTATCTGTCTGTTAAATAGATATGTTAATTTGAGTTCATTCCCGTTTAAACCAATTTTTAATAAGTTTATGCGAAGTGCGACAGGAAGCCATTGCAACTAAGACTGAGCTGAGAGGAAGAAGATATGTGATGATCTGATCCATGCCAATCTTTGTTAACACTTAGCCGAAGTAAGACTTCAAGACTGTAAAGATTAAATGTTTTTTCAAGATATAAACATACCTTCTGAAACAGAAAACGAAGATAAATTAATAAATATAATATAATACTGAATGGTAAACTGAATTCAACAATGTGTTTTTATTTACCAGGTCCTCTGTGATTAGTGGCTGTCGGTGTATTTTGGGCTTGTGAAGTATTGGAAACTTCATTGACGACGTTCAAACCCTCCTTCCTAAAACAATTCAAACCAGTTTTGTTGTTGCCAACTTGACACATCAACTGTACTTCATCAAAGCAAAACACTAAGCAGTATTTGTCTCTGTGATAACGATCTTCACACATCTTTGGACCGTAAGGCTGAAGTATCTCCAGACCCAAGATCTGCAATCTGTTTTTTGTAACAAGTAGCAACTGAGAGAGCAAAATCAAATTCATGGTGTAACAGCTAGTGCTGCCCACAAACTATAATAACTATGTTTAATAGCTGATATGTTCAGTGTATATTCGAAAATCCTCCCAAACATATTACTCTTACAAGCTTATAAATTCATAAAATATTACGATTTATTTCTTTGGTTGAAATCATCAGCACTTACCACTTAAGCTTCATGTATAGAAATCATCATCTATCTGATTTATCTATTTGTCTGTTGGCACTTCAATATTCATTAGACATTATCAGGATATCTATCAAGTCTGGCTAACAGTCACTTCCGAGATTCAATAAAAAAGGATTTAAATTTGACAAAAAAACGGACTAAAACTAAAAATCACCCCAAAAATATAATATATATATAAGGACTTTTATTACACTACCTAATTAGTGCTGACAAACAATTCACTGAAGTCACTGAAGCATATCTGTCAGGTTTGACGTCAATTGTTCATATATCAAATGCTAAATTAGATATCAGACTGGATAATTCTGCAGATGACAATTGCATAATTATTTCATAAAAACGTGGTTTTAAGTGTTTCAATCCCACTTAACTTAAATGTGATTGTAGTCATGATCAACATAGCTTTTCAGACGCCCAAGGCCTCTCATTATGTGCATGTTATCGCGAAAATGTGGTTATTCACGAGTCAATACACTCGCAACCCTATTTTGCATAAGAATCTCAAACCGGGTTATAACAGTTGTCTTCAAAATCAAATTCAAAGTGCAAATTGCCTCGATTCTATGCCCATTTGATCCTGTTATATAATACACATATAAAAAAAATAATTTGTCAAGCTTTCCAAAAAATGCATTACAACTGACCTTTCAGAAACCACATGTCAACGTAGAATTAGAAAAAGGACTGTAATTATCAAAAAGACCTACTACTCACAAATATAAAAGTAGTACATGCTGAGACCTATCAGTGTTAAAAATATACATTCACATTGATTTATTAAAAATTACATTTGGCATCATCAGGACATCTATCAATATTGGTTTACAATCCATCTGGAAATCACAATTTGATGTAAAGTGATGTTGACAAGGAGACAAGTGGTTTGTATGCAATATATATATATATATATATATATATATCTCTTCACGGTTCATAATACAGAGCTTTATAAACTTAATCTCAAAAGAGTTTATTAGATCACTTGCTAGGGAAAACTACATCTGTGTCAATAATTATCTAATCTAAACTAATCATTATCAAATGAACCAGTTACATTGCAACAGTTAAAGAGAAGGTATGCTTTCTGATTTGTCCATTTGCTTTATCATTACCAATCGGTCAGAAGATCACATTCAGTTTTTAAATGTAGTCTCGCCAAAATACAATTACACTAATTAGGTAAGTTGCCTGATATCATTATAACCATTGCATCCACCATTTATGTTGAAAGATAACATACGAATTTTAACCAGGTCATAAACGTCACTGATGTCATTTAATATTTAAATGGAAAACATTAGTTATTTCGAATACCTCAATGCATATGGATGAATGAATGAATAGAAGAATATTTAAAATACCTACGTTAATCATGCATGCAAGTTGATAATGTGCAGGAACTGTTCATGTGAAATAAGATCATATTACTTGGGTAGTAAGATCACTTAAATAACTCTTCGACCCATGACAGTTTTCGTCGTTTTGTGACATCACTGGAAATCATAAGTATTTCAGAGTATCGAAAGGAGGTTTCCTTTGGAATTTTGGCGAGCTAACAAAGCTAACAAAATCAATGTCTTGAAGATCCTGTATCAGCCCGGAGTGCATATAACATTATCAGCCCGTCGTCAAGGGCAAAAACCTAAATAAGCCCGTCGTCAAGGGACTTGAACTTCAAACCTAGGTTACGTAGGAGACAAATAAATCAAAGTCACAACGCATTTAGAGTTGTCTCCCTTTGCACAGTATATGTTCGACTTAACTCCTCACAGTGCTATTACTTCTCTCATAGAAGGTTTGACGCAGGAGATACTTAAAAGCACTGTGAGGAGTATGCCTTGGGACGAGGTTGACGTTTAACATGGCGGACATCGCTGAAAAACGCTGCAGTTATTTGAAGACCGTAGATTTGTGAGCTTGATACCATCATTGAATCGTCAGTTGCTGTATAAATTGAGGTAAACTTTGAAACAAATGAAATGGGTACAGGGAAAATGGGAAAACCAAACACCGTAAGGTAAACACATACGTGACATGAGAACATTTTCTGAGTATGTTATGTGTTGTCATGATAATTATTATATTCAGAAGTTAAAGTTTATGAAAATTGAACTTGCTTGGGTTTTTTTTTCGTAAATGTATATGATAAACATAGTATGATATGGGTGTTTTCATATCAAATCCTGTATCAGCCCTCGACCAGTATCAGTTAAAGCTTCCGGGCTGAAATTGGGGTCTCGAGCTGATACGGAATGTGATATGAAAACACCCATATAATACATAGAGGATATTTGACATTTCTTGTCGAATACCATGTATATCTCATCGAGTGAAGTAGACAATCGTATTTTCACGTGTGGCGTAGCCACGAATGTAAATATACTATGTGTACTTCACGAGATGAGATGTACATGGTATTCGACGAGAAATGTCAAATGTTCTATTTATTAGATTTGACCATTTATGTATAGTTCCCAAATTCCGTTATTACGATGAAAGCAGCATGAACGCTACCCTTGCTTTTTCAATGTCATCTTATGACGTCATCCTATTGTTTCGATGACTTCATACGATCGAAAGTGTTCTTTCACGCAGTAGAATAACATGTTATTTCACTAAGTGATAATATGGATTTTATCTTAACCGATAAATGCCGTATTTCACCACTGCAAATATAATAATATATATGTATTCTACTCAGAGAAATAACACATTCGTACAAATGACGTCATCGTTACAATAGATTAGATAAGATATTTGAAGCTTTGATGTACATACACCTGTCCAATAACCACTAAGTACTAAAAGGATGAAATACAATATTAATGGGAAATATACATGGTTTAAATTACATTACCACGGAAACAAATAGGAGTGTATTTTGTTAATAGTATTATAATTTGATTTCAAAGTTCCTACTTTTGCTGAAAGGTGCATTTATACATACTGTGAATGATGTGTTATCTTCGAATGATGACATGTATGAACATTTGGTTTTTATATAAGTATCAAATCAATCAATAATAGATAAAATACGATTTATTATCGCGAAGGAAATGTTGATTTCATTGTATAACACATAAAACAATCACAACATATCACATTTTAACGAACACTGAAATCATTAACAATAAATAAATAGATAAGAGCACTAAAGAGAAAGGGTATGATGAAGCTTAATGTAATAAAGAGATAAACAAGATAATGATTCTCATAAAAGTAAGATGAGAAATGATGAATTACAAGTTTTTTGGGTTTTTTTTATATAATGTGTTTGTTCTGGTTATAAGTGTGCAAAGAAGACGCCCTGAGGGAAGGAATTAAAAAAACATAGTGAAGAACATGACCGCAGTCATCTAAAAGAATTTGCACTTATTTTGCAAATTGCCGCTGGTAAAATTGGCCATTATATATTTTTGACTGTTGATCAATGATTGTATGCGTTGTGTTAACAATATGTTTGTATGTATGTTGCATGGTTTCATTCGATCTCCATATATATTGAAGCCGTTTCTATGATTAGGGGTACTCGGGTCGGGTAATTCTAGTCTTTTATCCCTGAAGTTAAGAACAACTGTCATAATACGATAGTAAAAAATCGCGATTTTAGAACATATGCAAAAACGAACTACAGTGCCCTTTGCTTTGCATTTTGGTTGTAGTGCGTGAGTACATCGTGACAGTGTGGGTATGTAAAGTGATTACTTGTATATTTTGCATGAATCTGTAGCGTTCTGAAGGATATTGAAAAAGGTATTCACTATGAAAAAATATTTGAGGATAATGAGTGATACGCGTGATTGTGGCGAGTTGTGTGTAGTGTTCACGTGTAGGCGTTATACAAACTAGGTACCTTTATGTAAAGAGGTCTTGTGTGAGTAAACTAGTTACCTTCATTCTGAGTTGAGTCGTGATACTGGTTAAGTAACTCTATTTCTTGACGTCGTTATATGTTTCAGAATGGGAGAGCAATTTATGGTTCTGGTAATCATGATGATATTTCATATTCCATTGGCTTCTTGTCGTCACTTATTTGATTTGATGAACTTTGGAATTGAATGAATTAACCACTGTGCTACCCTACTAAATTAAGATTTCTTATGAGAAAGTGGTTGTGAATATTTTTTATAAGGACATGATTTGTAAAGAGGTACCCGCAATTTCGTACGTCAGAGTATAGTACTTTTAATATAATATATGTTTTAGTACACATTGGGCATTGCAATCGCTTTTTCAAAATGTTTTTTTGCACCTTATTTAAAAGTTCAAATGTAAAAATGTTTTTTTAAAAAATTGTAGTAATAAAAGATGCAGTCGACATAAACATTCCTGGACTTCAAGTCGGTGACACAACGCGAGTTAGGACATCATAAAATAAGCCAAAAAGCCACTAGTCTAGTTAGTTTCTTGAAAGGTGTGTTTTCCGAAATATGAAAGATGTTGTTTTTAAATGTAAAATACAAGATGTAACTCTTTTTCAGTCGTGTTCATCGCTCGTGGATTGAATTATCTTTTACTGGTATGGTGACGTTTCTTCTGCAGTTGGGTGTAGACAAGTGACTAGTCAAACACCTAAGCATTGCAAGTTGTTTATTTCAGCAACAGCACACATCTTAATATTCGGTAATGATATTGAAACAAATAAGACATTGGCTTTGTCGCTCATCAGTTATTACATTTTTCATTATCTCTTATGAAACAGACATGATTGATATCTCATGTCAAAGCAAAGGAACTAAATAAATACATGGGATTGAAGTAAAAATAGAGCTCAATGTGAAGACCTAAACATAGACGCGTTGACCCTAGTTTATTCATATAATTGTTAATCTTATAATATGGCCAACCTACCTAACACTTATACAGGACATTAATTTTCTGAAGAGTGTTAACTGGCATACACGACAGCATTGCCGTTTTATTGAGCACAGGTTTAGAGATCGTGTCTTTAACATTCGGAACAAATTCACAACGTCAACATGACCTTTTTCGATTGCATTTCCTCCCTACTCCCATCCAATGTAAGTAGGTACTAAACCATATCTAATTTACAAAAAAAGCAGGCCAGATTGGGCTTATTTCAACCATTTTCAACCTTTCTGATATTGTCATGTTGACTTTCCTGAGGCGTAGACATTTAACAAATACAACTCTTCATGTAATAACCCCTAAAATGATAGGAGTTCTCAGACGATATCCTTGACGGTCTAGATCAATGCTGTTTAGAGACAGGACATACTTCAACATATCTATACGACAGCACTCACACAACTAGCATGTTGCATTCTGCTACAGCAATCATCATTGGAATTCTCCCTCTGCTGCTTTTACTATAAGAATAATCAACGAGTTGTGAGGAATTACGGATTATCTGTCCCAAGTTTATTATTGTGATAAACTCCAATCTTTAACGAGGAGTTTGACATAATAATTCCGAGCACCGAGGCGGTTATTCTTTTTCTTACCCATGATCATTTTAATGCATAAATATCGAAAAACAAGACGTAAATCCACGATCTTTGATTAGACTACAAAATACGAATTGTACTCATATGCCATTCATAAATTCTCTCACACCTTCAAGACGCGCACATCTAAATAGTTTACAACTTGCGCACTTTTTTCCAGAACAATTTTAATGAAACTGTTGAATTTTTTTCCCAAAATGGTTGAATGACGTAGTAAACAACTTATTTATGTTGTAAACAATGTCGCAAAATGAGGGAACATTTGTGAAAACGTGAACTGATAATCGCTCTGTTTGAATGCTTCGCCTTGCAAGTTCAGTACTGTAAATAAGGTCTCGGAAACATAGGTTGAAGATGGTTTTATATTTAATATGTTTTACCAACATGTGGCTTAAATTAGGTATGGTCGAAATTGTTCAATTATGTGATTTATTCACCATCTCAAACTGATCGATCTCACTAATATCAACTCTCCAGGGTCTATTTGACACCTCGAGCTGATAGCAAATTAACTCTCAGGTCTGGACACTCTCTCGTTAGAGTGGGAGGGGATAGACACCTATGATTTTCCACCGTCGGCCATCCTCTCTCAAGTAGTAGCGAAACTACAGTCCTCCTACTCCTACTCATAGCCCCTTGGTGGCCCACTGGGCCCTGATTCGTTCTCCTGCAGAGCTAGCCTGCGCCGGAGCAACCCAAGCAGGTCCTTAATATTCACGCCTGGCTTGTATTAAAAAGGGGTTACGGCATAGTCTAAGCGAGTGGCCAAGGCCATAGCCACAGCTCAACGGCCGACCACAAGGAAGCAGCAGCAGGGCTTTGAAGCGGAGACGACCTCGCTGCCCCAAATTGCCGAGTACTTGGTGTACATGAGGAATGAGAGAGGGCTCAAAGCCTCCTCAATCAATACCAACTGGCAGCGATCATGTTAGTAGTTCACAAACGCTCCGCTGGACTCGACATCTCTGTTCTGAAGGGACTGATTAAGACCTTTCGTCAGGTCGACGGTCGGCGCAAGCCTAGACCACCGGAGTGGGATCTGGCGATAGTTCTTGGTAACCTACGTTCAGATTTCTATGAACCTCTGTCGGAGACCACCCTCCTTCGTCTCACCGTTAAGACGGCCTTTCTGGTCACAATGGCCTCAGCTGCGAGGATATCAGACCTCCACGCTCTTCAGTAGTATACACGTCAAGATAGCACAGAAAATGACGTAATCATTTTCTGTGTATCCGCCATTTTGAGTGACGTCAAGGAGGGGCTCAGGTGACCTTTAGGTGACCTTGGAATGTATGGTCATTGGATCTATTATGACACATTTTTAATTTCTGTGATTATCTCATTTTGAATGACGTCAATGGGGATTCAGGTGACCTTTTGGTCACCTTCGAATGTATGGTCAAGGGATCTATTATAACACTATTTTAATTTCTGTTGTTCTACCATTTTGAATGACAATAGTCATTTCATGGAGATCTTCCTGCCATGTTTGAATGACGTCAGTCATTCAAATATATCTTCAATCAAATCCCTCCATTTTTTGTTGTCATCAGCAATTTCCTATCTGTCATATTTGACAGATGTCAACATAGATTGAACTTACGGGACAATGGATTTCACAGTTGTCATTAATACAAGTGTTTAACTATTTTGATTAAGAGCTTACTGAATGTTTTTTAAAAATGAGTGGGATTAAGGGTTTTGAATTCTATCCATACTAATTCATCTTCATACTACAAGAGTTTACGTAATTGTATAACATTGACTGATGATAAATTTACCGAGATGTGATTGACCAGCGGTCAGTAACTGTAAAAATGCCGACGGATGTGAACCGGATATAACATCTCAAGTACTCCTTCAGTTTGACCAGTCCCTTTACTAAGCAGGAAGTTAGCACGAGTTTTCTTTACATGCATACACATCAACATTGATTCAATATTCAATCTGAAATAAAAGACTTGCACTCAGTTTGGCTATTCTAGAAAAGAGGTTGTAGACTGTTTACATATTGGGGAACACATACTGACCACAATATGATAATAAAACAATAAAGGCAACATTTTTCTTAAAAAACTGAGAGTGACTTAGAACATGTTTTAAAAGTGTGGAATAATGTAATGTTTTACTCCTATGTTAGTGACATGAATGAAAAATATACCCTATGACAAATCCATGTGTCATGTGTAGCTCTATTTGTAGCTTTATTCATATTCATTCAATAGGAGTTTTGGGGGATAAGGACACAAAGCTTGATAAGATAATATCAATAATTCCTATGTTTCCGCCATTTTGAATGATAATAGTCATTTCATAGAGATCTTCCCGACATGTTTGAATGACGTCAGTCATTCAAATATATCTTCTCATCAATCAAATCCCTCCATTTTTGTTGTCATCAGCAATTCATATTTTCTATCTGTCATGTTTGAACGATGTCAACAATTCATAGATTGAACTTAAGGGACAATGGATTTGACAGTTGTCCTCAATACAAGTGTCTAATAATGTTTAACTATGTTGATTAAGAGCTGACCAAATTTAATGACATGACTCTAATTACGAATGTTTTAAATAAATACACATACTCTTGTTGGCTAGAAAATATTATGTTTGCAAATTAATTAAAAGTTGCTTAACAAGATGTGATTGTCGATTTGGTAAGTAGCCCCACTGAAATACCAACAGAAGTGGACAGGATATAACATCTCAAGTGACCGGTCATGCTTCAATAACAACTGACAGTGATTTCGAAATTGGTTACAATGTTAAAATAGCGTAATTTATATGATTATTTAAGCGAATTGAGGTTGAAATGTATCATATGACAAACTCCATATGACAGAATTTAGCTGTATGTGTAGAATATATTCATTAAAATAATTTTTGGAAAAGTCTACAAAATGTTATCTAACAAGGAAATACAATAAGCAAGACTATCCATTGTTACAACTGAATGCAGTCAGCTTGCTACATGGCTTTGGGAAGGGCGACACTCAGTGGTCATTTCCTTTATTACATAATGCGTTCTTATATTCAGAAATGTAATACAATGGGTCAATGAATGTGAATGCGTGAAAAGACCCTAGACTGTATTTGCTGGAAGGATGAATAACATTTTATGATAATGGTTGTACATACTTTTAGACAGTAATACTACAATTGCATTTATTCTAATCATTCAATTAACATTCATACAATGTACACCGTTTTAGGTACATATCCGATACTAGATGTGTTTAATGAAATGTGTTTTATTGTCACAACAAATACTGTTATACTGACATCATTGTAGTTACAATTGATAGTGTATTGACAAGTGTTGTTTGTACAGTAGAGAATATTAACGGGTATAGCATTTACACTGTAAAACGTTTAATAACCTTTTATACTGGCACGTGTTCTGGTTGCAGTGAACTTGTCAAAGGGGCAGCTTGTCAGTAAACATTAGGAAAGTATTTATACAAACTTGCGTTGGTAATACATATAGACTAGTAACAAGGTACATGTTGTTCTTATAGAACTTCAGACTTTTATTTATAAGGATTAATTACAGTAGGGGATAAGTAAGTGTTGCCTATTATTAATCTGTTGTTGTTATAGATTATTGTTACTCGTTGTATCCAAGGAGTCAGTGGTGTTGCTACTTGGCATTGGCTAGTCAATTCAATTCTTTATTAACCTTTAGCATTACAGCTAATCGGCGGTTACAAAGATACATTATGAGTTGATGCAGGTGAACATTTTCAGAAAACATACTCACTTACAATTGATTAGCAACTGATTTCTTAATGTACATGCTTTGTAAAGATATTTCCCAAGATTACATAACTGTTTTACATTATTAATACTTAATAACTGGACAAGTTTAAAAACAGATGGGTTATTACAATAATATGGCTTTATAAATTTTCCCCGAAGATCAGTATACATTGGACATTTCAAAATAAAATGAAATTCATCTTCAATTTCACTTTTACATAAAACACATTTCCTATCATATACATTAACATTTTGATATCTACCCGTTTCAATTGACAACGAATGAGAGCACAGTCTAAACTTCGATAAATATCTTTTATACAGTGCTGGGATAGGTTTCTGTAAATAATATTGTAATACATGACTTGTAATAACGTTTTTATAGATTACACATTTCGAAGAGCTTTGTAATTGGCCATTAATGAACTGAATAGCGTTATCTATAAGTCTTTGTTTAATTACAGGCAAGAAATGGGATGGTAACTCCTGTTTATACCAAATGTCATTGAAACCTAAAGAAAAAAGTATATGTTTAACATTATAAGCCCAATTATGTACATTCCGGTTTTCAGCTTCATCAAATTAATAATAGTCAGACATGTAAAGAACGTATTGTTACTTGTATTTTCTGAGATTTTCTGAGATTTATATTTTTTGTCGTTTCCATGGAAACGTCACTTTTTGACTTAGTTTTATTGTGTTCAATGGGGACAAGTTTTCTCGGATACCGTTCAATCTTTGTGAATGAAATTTTGGTTGTGAGTACTCATGACCATACTCTTTATCGAGTTCGAAAACCAGTTCCGAAATATTATTTTTTACGGAGTTATGGCCCTTGAATCCGAAATTTAACTTAGTACTAAAAGAACTGTGATGCTCCAATGGGGACAAGTTTACTCGGAAACTATTACATCTAGGTGAATGAAATTTAATATGGAGGTAGTCCAGATGATACTCTTCAACGAGTTCGAAAACCAGTTCCGAAATATTATTTTTTACGGAGTTATGGCCCTTGAATCCGAAATTTAACTTAGAACCAAAAGATCTGTGATGCTCCAATGGGGACACGTTTTCTCGGAAACTATTAAATCTAGGTGAATGAAATTTAATATGGAGATAGTCCAGATGATATTCTTCATCGAGTTCGAAAACCAGTTCTGAAATATTACTTTTTATGGAGTTATGGCCCTTGGTTCCGAAATTGAAATTTGTACCAAAAGAGTTTTGATGCTCCAATGGGGACAAGTTTTCTCGGAAACTATTACATCTAGGTGAATGATATTTAATATGGAGGTAGTCCAGATGATACTCTTTATCGGGTTTGAAAACCAGTTCAGAAATATAATTTTTTACAGAGTTATTGCCCTTGAATCCGAAATTTAACTTAGTACTAAAAGAACTGTGATGCTCCAATGGGGACAAGTTTTCTCGGAAACTATTACATTTAGGTGTATGAAATCTAATATGAAGGTAGTCCAGATGATACTCTTCAACGAGTTCGAAAACCAATTCCGAAATATTATTTTTTACGGAGTTATGGCCCTTGAATCCGAAATTGAACTTTGTACCAAAAGAGCTGTGAAGCACCAATTGGGACAAGTTTTCTCGGCAACTATTACATCTAGGTGAATGAAATTGTACATGTAGGTAGTCCAGATGATACTCTTCATTGAGTTCAAAGTCCAGTTCCGAAATATTATATTTTGCAGAGTTATGAAGCCCTTGAATCCGTAATTGAACTTGGTACAAATTACCGGTGTGATGCTCTAATGGGAAATATTAAGTTACCTGAAAAATATTACATCTGGGTGAATGAAATTTTGTAACAACAGTCAGTTCCTGAAATTATTTTGGACAATATTATGATGCTTGAAGCTGTTTGATAAACAAAGTAACCTTCACATCTATAATTCTCAATGGACGGATAGCAGATGGCGGGGGTATTGAGTATGTTTCCCATACGAAACAATGTTTGTGGACACCAACGAAAGATACTAATCAATGTAGACATCTTCAAACTTCAACATGAAACATGAACAATTATGTGCATATCACTGCAATCTCCTACATTCTTGATGAGCGATAAACGTCCCGTGTGAATGGGATGGGTTTTATTTTATTTTACGTAGTTTATGATGATATCAGCACATTATTACACATATATTGGTTCTCATATCTTCTCATCTTTTTCTCCAGAAATAGGAAGCTGAATAGTAGGTTACAGACTCTTAACCAATGCAGAGTAATAATTGAACACTGTGTGACTTCACGACCCCTAATTCCGATCGCAGGGGTCAAGAACTACTAACATTTTAACTTCTCCTTCACAATAAATAAAAGCATCAAACAGCTGAAATCTTAAAGTGCACACTTCTGGCCAAGGCGAATAAAATTGATCATTTGGATCTTCAGTTCTTCTCTTCCAGATCTTATCATCCCAGATAGATGGAAGCTGATGTACAGTCTTGTGGGCCGATGTAGATAATACATTGTTAAAACTACTTATGGAAATGAATTAAGCAACACTCTAGCATTAAATGACAGCTGTGGTGTTGAAGAAAAACAATCTCAGGATTGGTTGAATTGGTTAAATCCTTTCTGACCTAAAATGAGTGTGGATAATGAAATACTTAGCAATGTAGTTATTGACAAATGTAGTTATTGACAAATGTATTGATGTAAACTCTACCTTCGGCTAATTTTACGTCATTATCAGTAACACAATATTGGCAGTGAATATTTATAAAACAAGCCTTTTCCTTGTGGATAAAGACATTTTAAGATCCAGTTATCAAAAAAATAGTTGTTATCAAGTTCATCGTAGCCCTATGTTTAATTTCAACCCATGTTTTAATGATGATTTAATGAAACCTCGGGAATGGAGGCCTCAGCTGGAACGAACCTGCGCTGGGCACAGAAGAAGGTGAACGCTTGCCTCTGGAAGTCATAAAGCTTCAAAGTGGTCTACCTATGAGAGGTACCTATACCGTTGTTGACACACTTGGAAAAGCCACTTCTCCTGAACCTTTTTTTAAATACAAGCCAAGCGTGAAGGCATAACACCTGAGGGTTCTTGTGCAGCCTTCTGCTTGGCCTGCTGAGGAGCAGATCCTCCCGAAGCTATCCCGGATCTAAACATGTTTGACTCTACTATCTCGTCTAGTAAAGGATATTAAAAGTTGATGATTTATGAAAACATGTTTCTCAGAAAGATATTGTTTTGAAATTTTAAAGATATGATGTAACTCTTAATCATTGGTGGATTGATTTATATTGTATTTGGTATGGTGACGTTTCTTGTGCTTCTGTTGAGTGTACAATTACCAACCCCACACATGAACAATCCAACACCTTTACATTACAAGTAATTTATTTCAACAATATGATCTCTTATGTAAAGACTAAGGCATAACATACATACAATAAGTCATTACCCAGTCAAAATTTACAAATTTATAATCCGCATAAAGCTCAAGCTATGTTAAGAAACTTGATTATTATATATTGTATTCTAATGGAAAAGTAACAATATATATTTTAAAGGCGTGACCTCTATTAGTTTGGCTTTTTGAAGTTTGTAGTTGAGTATAATATGTTCAGCTGTCTATCTAGCTGTCCTTTTTCCGAAAAACCTTTAAACTTGTCAATGATAGGCCTTTGGTACTTGACATGTGTATCAATTATGATGAGACCTTTCAGATGATGTATTGTAACATTGAGTTTGGCATGTTACAGATGCATTTTACAATACATCAACTTTGGTTTTAAGTTTTATTTGTAAATTATATTTCGCATGTGCATCCTCCCAGATGAGTTATTTCAGGCGATTTCATAATTTGTATTATTTCGACCTCCACATGTTTTTTTTTTCCAAAACATTATTTAATATCCTAGTGAAAGTTAACTTTTAATAGTGACTGTTCTCTTGAGGAAGTGGTTTCAGTAGTCATACTGGTTATATCAGTCAACAAACACATCTTGTTAGATTTGAAACTCCGACATGTCTCCGATGAAACACCTCAATGTTTCCTTCTCTGCATGTTCTGTTACAGTTTACCAAAGAGCAGTCTGTTAAGTGCATTGATAATATCTATAAGATCACCAGACACTAAATCTTCATCATCCATGGCATAAACTTGAAATGAGCTGAGAAGATGCAAAGGTGTGTTACCATCTGCGTTCTGTGTCTTAACATCAGCTCTGCGTTTGATCAGTTCTCGACACACAGATGCGTCCGGAGAAATACTATTTCTTGGGTTGACTACAATATGTAGAGGTGTATTGTCATTTCTATTCTGTGTATTCACAGAAGCACCTGAGGCTAGAAAGACATCAACATACTCTAGAGATCCTGCGAATGTTGCTGTATGAAGTTCTGTGTTGCCGTTTTTATTCTGCACAGCACCTGCAGTCAGTAACAGGTCAGCACATTCTCTAGATATTTTAACTGCTGCTCTATGGAGTGGTGTGTTACCGTCCTCGTTCTGTAAATTCACCTGAGCACCTGCTTTATGTAACAAATTAACACATGCTTTAGAACCACTCCCAGCTGCCCTATGGAGTGCATTGTTACCAAATTGATTCTTCAAATTCACTGCAGCACCAGCCTTTAGCAGCATTTCAACACACTATTTAGATCCCCATTGTGCTGAAGTGCAGTAGTACCTGAGTCATCATGTGTGTTCACTGAAAATCCTGTTTTCAAAAGAACTCTACTCTTGTCTGGACATCCATCAACATCTATTTGTTTCAGAAGCCACTCAAAAGTTAGTGGATTGTTATTCACACAAGCAGCATCGAGTAGGGTCAGGTAGTCAGTAGATGTGTTTACTGTAGCACCTTTGTGAACAAGAAACTTTAAAACATCAACACTGCCACCCTCGCATGCAGACACTAATGAACTTTTGGTAGCCGTAAGATTTATTTCCTTTTCCAAAAGAAACTTCACAACATCAAGGTGCCCTCCTCTACAAGCAGCATCCAGCGTTGTTCCATCAACTCTCGCTCCCCTCCTTATTAACAGTTGAACAACTTCAATGTTGTTGCATTGACATGCAAGACATAATGGAGTATTGTCATCCCAACAATCTTCTACATCAATTTCAGCTCCTCTATCAATCATCTGCGTCACAAGTGAAGCCAACCCGTTCTCACACATGTAGTGCAGTGCCGTTCTCTCATCTTCATCCTTAGCATTCAGATCTGGCTTGAGAGAGAGGACTTGTTGAATGAATTGTATATCACCAGTTTGTGGAGCAACTATCAAAGGAGTTTCTTTGAATGAACCATAATCAAATCTTGTGTTGATATTGAGTGAGCTTTGTGTTTTTATCAAGTATGTAAGAACTTGAAATGCGGCATGTTTACATGTTTCATAAAGATTTATTTTTTCATCACCTTCATTCATTTAGATGTATATCTAGACAGTCATCTAAGTATTTCAGAAGTTCTGGGGACTTACTGCTTGGCACCAACGAGAAGAATGTGGTTGTACGATGTGTTGATACAATGGTTTGATCTTTCAGGTAAAGCAGTTTTGTAAGTGGCTTTGCAACTTGAGACATCACCATTTGGACGAAAGATGCATCAGTAAATGATTGATGTGAGAGCACATAGAAATAGTGTTGTTTCATAATCTCTGTGGAAAACCGTTAAGCTAGTTCATCTGCATATGTACTGCCAACATACACAACAAGAGTGGATTCTGATCTGGGTGTTGATAGTGAATTTTGAGACATCTGAATTCTGACTCATTCGTGGATGAATTCCAAGTGACACTGTTGAATAACAAACAGTGGGTACAGTGTGCATAGATTAAATGCCACCCTGTCATAGATAGACGGATGGTCAAATAGATAAAAAGCATCTTCAATTCTCAGATAGGATCCTACCATGATTTCAGCTGCCTGTATGACCTGTACGTTAGATCCAGTTTCCTCACATCAATAACGCTGATCGAGCCACCATTTCTCACCATCTCTTTAAACAAGAGCAATTTAGTTGTTTCTTTGAATAAGTGTGATACTGAATTATTAAAAAAATTCAAAGGTTTCTTGAAAAACTTTTCTGCTTGAAGTTCATTGTTTTCCTTATACAGTTTTACAAAGAGACGACATACATGTGGAAAACCATGAGCAACATCAATTCTCAATATTTTGTCAACGGTATGTTTTTCTATTTGCACACCACTTGATCTTGATATTGACTCCCAAATGGAAAAATGTTTCGCCAATGTCTCTCTGCATACTGTGATTCATAAAGACGACATATTTGTCAGATGTCAAGAAATCAGAGAGTCTATCTCGGTCCCGAGATGCTGAATTAAGAATATAATCACGTCCAACAAGTATAACAGTCACATCCTTTTTGGGTGCAAAATCGATGTTCTCATGTGATTTGTGTTCCCGCTCCTCCAACAGGGACCAACAACAGCCTCCTAAATTGACCACTTACTTCGGTCAAACTCACGATTACCAACGCATCATCCAGCATAATAACAGGTCTAGTGCCGGTCGAAATGACCTCAGAGAATTCTTCTGGTGACCTCACACAAAAGACCTGTCTTCCACTCCTGTGCAGTTCTTCTAATGCCATGTACGCAATTGTGGTCTTCCCTTCGCCTGGATTCCCTTTAATCAGCCACGTAGCTCCATTTTCTAGTTTATCTAATACCTGTGACAGGGCAGCTGTTTTCACCATTCCCTGGTTCCAAGTTTCAATGTGTTCAAGAGTTCTCTCTGTAACAGACATGATCCAATGATGTTATTAGCAGCTTGTGTTTTCCCAAATCTACTTTGCATACACATGTTCCACAGTGCTTACTGGCTACTCAAACATGATTGATGTTGAGAAGGTTGTACATGATTTATTAATTTAAATGTTAAAGATTAATGTTTCAAATAACTCTAAGGTGAACTTAGCTAATGTGATCCCCCTTTTGATTATGAATACTGAGAATCTTATCTCAATTACATCAGTGTTAACACCTCGTACATAAGCACAAAGACTCTAAAGGATGGACTTAGCTTGAAACATGACAGCATCGTGTACTTATTTAAAATTAAAGACTGGCCAAACAGTTTCTAGACAGGATTTTGGAGCAGGAAGCAAAAGTAGATTTCTAGCATGGCCATTACTTTGGCCTATTGTGCCACAACTTAAAATTGAAAATTGCGTTCTAGTGTACAATTATGTTTAGCTGTATATGTCTTCGTGTTCTGGAGAATAAATGCATCTCCAGCCTCTGATATCATTACGATATGGCAACTATGGTATAGTGGTCACATATCGTACAGACTCCCTCCAACTTCTGAGGCAGGTCAAGTGAGATAACCTTAAGGGCTTTGATTTCATTAACATGCAGATCTTGCCAATCAATTCAAAAGAATAAATCATCATGTAAATCAATTTTGATGTTACAATAAGCTGCTAAAATAACTTGCATATTTGATTCTGTTTGATGTTAAATGATACTCACTCATTATCATGTCACTTTTACTGAGTTCAGCTCCTTTCCTCTCCTCATGGAAGGTTGCAGTTTTACTGATGTGTTACATTCGAATTCAGCTGGACCAGAGCACTGTAACCACCTGGAATAAAATATTTACAGCTATTACTTTTGTTACTTACTGTTGCAAAAAGATTTAATTACTTAATTACAATGTTCAACATATTTGGTGAGTTTCTTTTTAAAGTACAATCATTCACATTAACATTCACCAACATTTGCAAACATACCTCCTGCTGATCTGTTGTCTATTGCGGGAAGTATTTATCTGTGATGTGCTGGTGGCTTAACCAACGCGTCCTCATGTTGAGAGCCAGTCATTGGGACAATTTGTCTGGTATGTGACCTTGCTACATCCAGTGAGTCCTCATCCTGTTGAGAGCCAATCGTCGGGACAATTTGTCTGGTGCGTGACCTTGCTACATCCAATTTGTCCTCATCTTGCCGTGACCATGATGTAGGAACTGGGTGTCTGTTTCTCTCCATTTGATCACATGCCTCCAGAATCTCCTGAACCTGCTGGTCAAGTCGTGGTTTAAAAAAACACGTTTAAATCCTATGCAGGATTATGACAATTATTGCAAATACTGCCAATTATATTTGTTCAAGTAAATTATCTGTTCTGCTACATTGATTTGTCGTTTTGGAACATTTGATTTTGTAATATGGTTAGGGTGAAATTTATAGATCCTTAAATCTCTGACAAGTTACAGCAGAACATATCTTTATCAGATGAATACGAAACAGGTATCGTATTCATTTTAGGATAACAAACTGTTAAAGCATAAATTTTGAAAAACCAGAACCTGTGATCTTGCTGGTGTAGAGCTGGTTTTCTTCCTTCTTCAAGACCGCTGCAGGAGCTGCTGCTCCGAGAACATCCAACTCATCTTCAAAATCGCTTGAATGGTAATATTCTCTGCCATCATCACTTGAAAACGAGGAATGAGAAGCTGTTCCCCAAACTCCAGAAACCTTGTCGTCGTCATCATCATCTTCATCACATGTGTGGTATTAACCATCACTGTCATTTAAACTCGTGGACGGATTATCAGACATATTAATTTGAGTTACTCTGAAAAAGATTTTATAATAAAATTGATGAACCTTCAGCACTGGTATTGCATACACGCATATTGATATTTATACTCTGATGAAGTAAGGACCTTAAGTTGACTTACGAACCTAAGCCTCGTTCTCATAATCAAAATATTTTACCACGTGTTTTAAATATTGACCTTTGTCATACAAACCCTAATTTCATAGAAGACATGGTTTTCATGAACCCAAGCAAATATTGAATTATTTTTGGCAAAAGTGAATAATACCGTTTTTGGCTAAGCAGTCTGTACAGTAATGTCATCTTCTAAAGACAGAGTCTGATGCTCAATTATCACTTTCGGGATTGATGAAAATGGGATTCAATTTGACATATTTCTGGGTCATGATATTCTTTATTTAAATCACATTGACAACTACATGTGAACAAAATAACGTTCACGACAAATTCGCAGTCAGTTTGCTAGCATTCCAAGAGAGTTGAGCAAGACATTTTTCTGTTTCATAAGAATGTGTAGTGACTGATTGTTACAGGCATTCGACAGTCGCAGGGGTCATTCGGTGACGTAATTACACTCCTATCTTGCATTCCAACAGAGCGATTAACAGTTCAAGTTTTCACAAATTGTCTCTCATTCTGCAACATTGTTTACAATATAAATGAGTTGTTTACTACGTCAGTAAACCATTTTTGGAGACAAAATTCAACAGTTACTAAATAATATTTTTGGAAAAAAGAGCGCAAGTTGTAAACTATTTAGATGTGCGCATCTTGAATGTGTGAGAGAGTTTATGAAGCGTGTTATGAGTGTATGAGTACAATTCGTATTTTGCAGTCTAATCAAAGATCGTGAATTCGCGTCAGGTTTTTCGATTTTTATGCATAAAAATGATATTGGGTAAGAAAAAGAATAACTTACTCGGTGCTCGGAAATACGAAATTCTGTCCCTCGTGAATGATTATGTCAAACTCCTCGTTAAAGCTCGGATTTTTTAACAATAATTAACTCGGATTCCTCGCAACTCGTTGATTATTCTTATAGTAAAAGCAGCAGAGGGAGAACTCCAACGATGGTCGCTGTAGCAGAATGCATCATGCTACTTGTTCAATTGCCCAGTGCTTACGGTGCCAATGTTAGGGCACAAGTTAAGGTAAATGAAACGATATTGCATCAGGTGTCGTATAGATATGTTGAAGTATGTCCTGTCTCTAAACAACATTAATCTAGACCGTCAAGGATACCGTCTGAGAACTCCTATCATGTTAGGGGTTATTACATGTAGAGTTGCATTTGTTAAATGTCAACGCCAACATGACAATATCAGATGAAAACGGTTATAATGTGCTCCATCTGGCCTGCTTTTTTGGTAAATCAGATATGGTTAAGTACCTACTTACATTGGATGAACTGAGAGGGTTTGAGAGTAGGGAGGACAATGATGGAAAAACACCTGTTCAATATGCAATTTGTTCCGAATGTTAAAGACATGATCTCTAAGCCTGTGATCAATAAAATTGCAATGCTGTCGTATATGCTAGGTTACAATCTTCAGAAAACTAATCCCCTGTATAAGTGTTAGGTAGGTTCGTCATATAATTAGATTAAACAATCTATGAATAAACTAGGGTCAACGCGTCTCCCAAGACAACTGTCTGACCTTGAGCCCTTACTTCAATCCCAGTTATTTCATGAGTTTCTCTGCTTTTACATGAGATATCAATCATGTCTCTTTCATAAGAGATATATATAATACTAAACGACGTCCCGTTTGATAACATGTTTATGCAACGAGTGGATGGTTTGGTATTTCAACGAGCGAAAGCGAGTTTAATACCGATGCCATTCACGAGTTTCATAAACATGTTATCAAACGGGACCGAGTTTAGTATTTTATTTATAACTCAATGATGTAAATAGCACTAAATTGGAAGAAAATCGTTTTAGTGACGCTTACTTGCAAATAGGCAGGCTGCTATTGCAGTCGCGCGGCTGACATTGTGACGTCAACCAAAAACGACTATGACGTCACACGCCGATTATGACATTACGGCAGCACGCGGTGGTATCACACATGAGTGTAACCAACTCATTGTTATCTAATGAGTGATATCACCATGGTTGAGTAATAAAATGAAAAATGTAATAACTGAAGAGCTACAAAGCTAATGTCTTATTTGTTTCAATATAATTACTGAATATTAAGATATGTGCTGTTGTTGAAATAAACAACTTGGATTGCTTAGGTGTTTGACTTGTCACTCGTGTTGGCGGGAATTGTACACCCAACTGCAGAAGAAACGTCAACATACCAAATACAAGATAATTCAATCCACATCTTTTATTTGACATTTAAAAACAAGATTTTTCATATTCCGGAATACACACCTTTTAAGATAGACTAGTGGCATGTGTCACCAACTCGAAGTCCAGGAAGGTTAATGAAATGGACTTTTAAATCAGATGAAAAAAAAACATTTTGAAAAAGCTATTTTAATGCCCCAAGTGTACTAAAACATATATTGAATTACAAGCACTATACTCTGCTAACGGCATTTCGGGTACCTCTTTACAAACCATGTCTTATCACAACCATTGTCTCACAAGAATTGCACTGTGGTTAATTCATTAAATTCCAAAGTTCATCAAATCAAATAAGTGACGACAAGAATCCAATGGTATGTGAAATATTATTATGATTACTAGAACCATAACTAGGGCTAAATTGTCTCCCATTTTCAAACATATAAAGACGTCAGGAAATAGCCTTAGAGTTATTTAACCAGCATCACGACTCAACTCAGAATGAAGGTGAACACTACACACAACTCACCACAATCATTATATCACTCATTATTCTCAAATATATGTTCATAGTGTATACCTTTTTCAATATCCTTCACAACGCTAAAGATTCATGCAGCACATACAAGTAATCACTTTACATACCCACACTGTCACGATGTACTCACGCACTACAGCCAAAATAAAAAATAAAGGGCACTGTAGTACGTTTTGCATATGTTCTAAAATCACGATGATTGACTATCGTATTATGCAGTTGTTCTTCACTTCAGGGATTAAAGACTAGAATTACCCGACCCGAGTACCCCTAATTATAGAAACGTCGTCAATATATAGGAGATCGAATGACACCATGCAACATACATATTGTAACACAACGCATACAATCATTGATCAACAGTCAATAATATATAATGGCCAATTTTACCAGCAGCAATTTGCAAAATAAGTGCAAAATCTTTTAGATGACTGTGGTCATGTTCTTCACTATGTTTTTTTTAATTCCTTCCCTCAGAGCGTCTTCTTCGTACACTTATTACCAGAACAAACACATAATTTAAAAAAAACTTAAACTAGTAATTCATCATTTCTCATCTTACTTTTATGAAAACCATTATTTTATTTATCTCTTTATTACATTAAGCTTACCCTATCTGTTTAGTGCTCTTATCTATTTATTTTTTGTTAATGCTTTCACTGTTCTTTAAAATGTGATATGTTGTGATTGTTTTATGTGTTATACAATTAAATCAACATTTCCCTCACGATAATAAATCGTATTTTATCTATTATTGATTGATTTGATACGTATATAAAAACCAAATGTTCATACCTGTCATCATTCAAACATAACACATCATTCGCAGTATGTATAAGAGCACCTTTCAACAAAAGTAGGAATGTTGAAATCAAATTATAATACTATTAACAAAATACACTCTTATTTGTTTCCGTGGTTCACATTAAATGTAACTCAAACCGTTTATATTTTCCATTAAATATATTATTTCATCCTTTTAGTACTTAGTGGTTATTGGACAGATGTATGTATATCAAAGCTTCAAACATCTTATCCAATCTATTTTTACCATGACGTCATTTGTACGAATGTGTTATTTCTAGAATAGATATATATTATTATATTTTCAGTGATGAAATACGGCATTTATGGGTTAAGATAAAATCCATATTTTCACTGAGTGAAATAACATATTATTCTACTGCGTGAAAGAACACTTTCGATCGTATTAAGTCATCTAAACAATAGGATGACGTCATAAGATGACCTTGAAAAAGCAAGGGTAGTGTTCATGCTGCTTTCATTGTAATAACGGAATTTGCGAACTAAACATAAATGGTCAAATCTAATAAATAGAACATTTGACATTTCTCGTCGAATACCATGTACCTCTCATCTCGTGAAGTACAAACAGTATATTTACACTCGTGGCTACGCCGCACATGAAAATACGATTTTATAATTCACTGGATGAGATATACATGGTATTCGACGAGAAATGTCAAATATCCTCTATGTATTGTATGGGTGTTTTCATATTACATTCTGTATAAGCTCGAGACCCCAATTTCAGCCCGGGAGCTTTAGCTGATACTGGTCGAGGGCTGATACAGGATGTGATATGAAAACACCCATATCATACTATGTTTATCATATACATTTACGAAAAAAAAACCAAGCAAGTTCAACATTCATAAACTTTAACTCTTGAATCTATTAATTATCATGACAACACATAACATATTCAGAAAATGTCCTCATGTCACGTATGTTTTTACCTTACAGTGTTTGGTTTTCGCATTTTTCTCTGTACCTATTTCATTTGTTTCAAAGTTTACCTCAATTTATACAGCAACTAACGATTCAATCGTCAACCTCATCCCAAGGCATACTACTCACAGTGCTTTTAAGTCTCTCCTGCGTCAAACCTCCATCTATGAGAGACGTAATAGCACTGTGAGGAGTTAAGTAATGCGTGCGTCTCCTACGTTACCTAGGTTCGAAGTTCAAGTTCCTTGACGACGGGCTGGTACATGTTTTTGCCCTTAACGACAGGCTCATAATGTTATAAGACCTCCGGGTGTTTGGTAGAGGCTCTATCATCAGTAATTTCAGAAATTGTATTTAATACGCAGCAAGATTTCCAATGAGAAATCTTTAGCAACTTGCATATTCAATGTTAGAATATACAAAGGACGAAAGGTATTGGAATCGCAAGCTGTATCCTTCCTCATTCTTCCGGATATGGCCAATATTGTTCGGACCATGCGAGGATGATTCCGCAACTTTTTGTCCTGGGAGCTGAGATATAACGTACCCATCACAGTCTCAATCATTGATGCGATATGATGTGAGCGCTAAACATCTCTTCTGCTAACATTATGTTATGAACATATGTGAAACTAAAGTATAATATATAATACACAAAGAACTTAATCAAGCACCACCTCATGTTTTCAGATTTGTGTGACTAAGCCCAACCACTGCGAAAATCTTGTGCAATTAATAAAAAAAAATGCTGTTTTTTTATGAAAGTGCATCATCTTAGCTAAACAAAAAGACAACACTGAATACAATGTGTCACATGTATCTCATTATATTGCCAGATGAACATGAACATTGGTTTTACTTTGAAACTCACTCCTGTACAACTATTGCTTTGTGAACTTCAAAAACGTGTTCTTTGTTGTCTTAAGGAAACAAATGGCCATCACGTTATCAATAACGGTGTATCCGCCACGTGCACGGATGATTGCTTCAACCATCCTCCACATGCTTGTGGTGAGTTGAGGTGAAGTGAGTTGGGGTTTAACGCCGCTTTCAAAAGTTATTCATTTGTCGATTTCTTTCATGAAGCCGTTAGGATTAAGCATAAATATTAAGGTAATTAAGGTAAATATGATATAACACCTGCACAACAATAACATTGCAATTTTGTAACGGTGACAAACATCTCATTTGAATTCAGTACTACTCCCTTATAAAGGTAAATCATTTAGAGTCATAGTGTACATTTATTAAGAATACATTATCAAGCATACCATCCATAATACCAGTATTGGTTTTAATGTTAATTTTGGTTCAGAATACCCATATGGAGTGCTAATGAATATATATATATATATATATATATATATATATATATATATATTTATATATAAAAATAAAATACTTCAGACGACACTTGCTGTAGATATCATTTTAATGATGACTGGATGCGTCGCATTTCAACTTGTTTACAAGTCTTTTCAACAGTGTGGAGCATTTTCAACATGGCTTTTTCATATATATATATATATATACTATGTGCTGGTAAGCAAAACAAAAGACATTATAAACCTCTTCCAAAAAGTAGTCTGTACTTCCTTCTCAATTCCTTATCAATTTCCTGCCTGAAATTCATCCCCTCTTACATTTGCCCTCTCTGGGCTGACCCCCCACTAATCTCACCCCCCTCGGGGCATGCAGGTGACCTCTAACAAATTAGTCTCTCTCTCATGGCTTGCCAATTCCTGATTCAAGGCACCAGCCTGGTTGACCCACAAACGAATATACCTCTTGTGACTCTGCAATAGAGTCTGGACTGTAAATTGCTGTAGCCTAGACTTGCTGAAGGACAAGCTAGACTGTATTAAAGGCTCCTTTTTTATTTATAGTCCTGAAGCTGGACTATTTCTGAGGTTTTCCATAATAAAAGTAAACTAATTATTGCACATAAGTAAGCTTCACCTACAGCTGTACAGTTAAAAGGCAAAACACCAAAAGGTGGCGGGAGATGGAGCTCTCTAAATGCATTGAGGTACCACATAACAAAGTATATCATGACCTTGTCCAGTGTCGTGTTGTTAGGGTGACTCTTATCAATATGCCGTGTGCCCAGATAATTGAGAATTCCTGCAATGTTAACTCGCAAACATTCCAACAGAACCCTCCTGTTGATACTCTGAGAGACTTATGATTTTCAGTGATGTAACAAAACGACGAAAACGGTCATGGGTCGAAGAGTTATTTAAGTGTTCTTATTACCCATGTCATATGTTCTTATTTCACATGAACAGTTCGTGCACATTATCAACGTGCATGCATGATTTACGTAAGTATTTTAAATATTCATCTATTCATTCATTCATCCATATGAATTGAGGTATTCGAAATAACTGATGTTTTCAATTTAATCATTAAATGACATCATCAACGTTTATGACCTATTTAATTCTTATTTTATCTTTCAACATACATGGTGGATGTAATGGTTATAATGAAATCAAGCAACTTACTTTAGTAGTGTTATGGTATTTGGGTAAGACTACGTTTATCAACTGAATGTGATCTTCTCACAGATTGGTAATGATAAAGCAAATGAACCAATCAGAAAGCATACATTCTCTTTAACTGTTGCAATGTAACTGGTTCATTTATTAAAGATTAGTTTGTGAAGATAATTAATGACACACATGTTGTTTTCCCTAGAAAGTGATCTAATACACTCTTTTGAGATTTAGTTTATAAAGCTCTGTATTGTGAACTGTGAAGAGATATATGTTGATAAATATTGCATACAAACCACTTGTCTCCTTGACAGCATCACTTTACAACAAATTGTGATTTCCAGATGGATTGTAAATCAACAACTGTTTGCCGCTTTTCCCAAGCGAGTGAAGCAATTCTGACCAGAATGCGACGATTTTTAACAGGATGCCATATTTTTTCCCGTAATGAAATATTTGTCCATTGTTCCGAAACCATAATTTTTTCGGATTTCCTAATGAGGTGTTCAAGGATAAACCAATTGAAAATCAGTCGGCGGAAAATTCCTTCTCTGTCCCATGATGCACCGGAATTCAGTCAAAGTGGAAGTGAAAAGCACCCATGGGATCGATTTAGCCCCGGACGGCTGATTCGAGCCGAAGTAGGGAAAATGAAATGATTTTAGTCCTGATAAAATATACATATGTCCGTGTGTATCGTGTCATGCTGAGAAAGTGTTATCTTGGCAATCTATGACATGTTAATATTGCGAATTCCTGCTGATGTCATGATGTCACTGTAGGAAATTATGTCTGATGACGAAATAAATACGTATTTGTCTTTCGCTTATACACGAAATGGTTCGGCATACATCTGATGGGAACTAATCTGATTTGATACTTTAAATAATTTAAATAGGCCGGATCACAATGTCCCAGACGTTGAGTCTGCAGCCTTTTACGTTTTACAAGAGACGTAATGACACACAATAAAGCCATTAGTGCCATTTTGGTATTAATAGCAGAAATGTCAAAATAGTCTTTCCCTCTGATGTACAGCTTACCATAGATCAAAATACTCGTAAATATGAATATTGCTTATTAATAATAATCATTTCCTTACTAAATTGAGAAAAAATTCTCTAAATGTTAGCTGTTCTTTGGGGGTAAATTGAAGGTATTTCTGGTATTTATCAAATAGAAATCATTTTTTTTATTGAATCCCGAAAGTAACAGTTCAAACGGCATTTACAGAATTGTTAGCCAGACTTGATAGATATCCTGATAATGTCTAATGAATAATAAATGCCAACAGACAAATATATAAATAAGATAGATGATGATTTCTATACATGAAGCTTCAGTGTTAAGTGCTGATGATTTCAAACAAAGAAATAAATCGTAATATTTTATAAATTTATAAGTGTGTAATATTTTCGAATATACATATCTGCTATCAAACCAAGTTATTATAGTTTGTGAGCAACACTAGCTGTAAGACCATGAATTTGATTTTGCTCTCTCAGCTGCTACTTGTTACCAAAAACAGATTGCAGTCATGGGGTCAAGAGATACTTCAGCCTTACGGCCCAAAAATGTGTAAAGATCGTTATCGCAGAGACAAATACTGCTCAGTGTTTTGTTATGATGACGTACAGTTGATGTGTCAAATTGGCAACAACAAAACTGGTCTGAATTGTTTGAGGAAGGAGGGTTTGAACGTCGTCAATGAAGTTTCAAATACTTCACCAGCTCTCAATACACAGACAGCTACTAATCACAGAGGACCTGGTAAATAACAACGCATTGTTTATGTCAGTTTATCATTCATAATAAATCCTCGTTTTCTGTTTTAGCAGGTATTTTTATATCTTGAATTTTGTTAAAAATCTTTACAGTCTTGAAGTCTTACTTCGGCTAAGTGTTAACATGGATCAAACCATATCATCACATATCTTCTTCCTTTCAGCTCAATCTTAGTTACAATGGCTTCCTGTCGCACTTCGCATAACCTTATTACTAATTGGTTTAAAAGGAAATAAACTCAAATTAACATATCTATTTCACAGACAGAAACAACGGATAACTTAGAATTTGATAATAAAAAAACCCAAATAAGCTTGGGGACACATTAAAATTTAGCTCTGTCAAAGTGTTTCATCCATGTGGTTCCCAGTTGTGAAACACATCCCATGAACGCAGTCGGCCATGTACACCACTTGCAGCTAAGATAAACCGAATACTTAGTGCAAATAAATCAAATTAATTGATTGCAAAATAAAGTCAAAGAGTCGTCCATTAAATGTTGCCGTTGGTAAAAGACTGTAGATTTAACAGGAACTTACGATCCAACATTTTACACAACAGTCGCTTTAGTGCAGTGGTATGAACTCTTGGTTTGGTGTGAAGTATTATGAAAGTTTCGGGTTCGAGGCAGCTTATAGGCAAAACAAATGCAGATTGGTATTTGAATTAATAGTTATTTTCTCTAGAGTTGGACATCACACATGCAAACATTTCAGCATTTAAATATAGATATTTGTAGAGGGCTCTATTAAGATAATTTCCTAGGACAGATTGACGCTTATTCACGCTTACAAGGACCTCACTACGTTATAAACCTCTCCGAAAAGAAACTTTATCTAGAAATGTCTCTCTTTAAATATCGAAATTTTAACATTAAGATGTCATTTTGGCAGTTAGATTTTGCACAGTGCCTTGTCATCGTCAACTACATAACATCACAATGATTTTACATCATTGAGTAATGACATCACAATGCTATGACATCAACGCATTGGAAGTCAACGGGCAAAGCTGTGAGTTCAGAGATGCACATTGTTTCATTGAAACGTAATGAAGAATGATTTTAGAGGATAAATAGAATATCACTGTTTCAATAGCATGTGGGGGTATTAAGTCCACAATGAAGACAGAGAGAGAAAGTGTCAGTTTAGACGTCAGAAATTTTACTACGGAAGAAATGTTTTACATAAAATCCAGACAAGCAGAACTCCGCCAGTATTGTGTCTGGTAGATCGTCTCGGGTTGTCTGGTACCTCAGGTACAGGCATTACCTGAGTATAAGGTCTAACAGTCCCAGGTACTGAGGTAGGTTCACATGACAACTAAGGTGTTGAGTGTTGAGTCAGGGGTGTAACGTCTGGTCTTACACCTCTGTCTGCTGCAGTAGTCTGTCTCGGAGTAGGAGTACGAGAATTTGTCTCACTTGATCTTCTCAAGTGCACCCTGTTTCTTCTGTACGAACCATTCACACTCTCTATGTCATAGGAACGTTCGTACAGTCATTTACACACAGATCACCTTTCCCACTTTTTCTGTCCTAATCGATAAGGTTTCATTAGTACAATATCCCCAACATCCAAGGGATATAAATCTCTTGCATGTCTGTTGTACACGTGGAACTGATTTTGCTGTGTTTTCTCAAAAGATCTTTGATTACTCTTACTCTTCTGTCATAGGCATCAGTGATCTTGTCCTTCTTTTGAACAGCTTCTCAGTTGGGCTGGTCCCTGTGTTCTGAGTTGGGGTGTTCCTGAAGTTCGAGCAATCATAGATAAGGATCCATTTTCGACTTCTAGCACTTACTCACTATTGATTTAGCTGCTTTCACACCTGATTCTACTTTGCCGTTAGCGTTCGGGTATCTTGGAGAGCTGGTACAGTGCACAATGTCCCAGGAATATTTGAACGATGAGAATTCTTCGCTCACGAATTGTAGCCGATTGTCGATATGAGCTTGTCCGGAATGCCATGTCGTGAGAAGGGATTTTTCAGAGCATTGATCACTGCTGATGAGGTAGTAGATGATAGATAGTCTACTTCCTAGAATCCGTAAGGAGGTATTCACGATCCTCAACGTAAACAGGTCTGTCCCTACTATCTCCCATAGATAGTTGACTTGTATCGTCATCAGAGATTCCTTTTGTTGTGATCTGCAGTAAGTCTGGAAGGCGTCACAAGATTCAGTGATCTAATTGATCTGGTCAGTCATACATGTCCAGTACACCTCAGCTCTTGCTCTTCTCAGCATGCATTATACCAATTTGAGATGAGTGCAGTAGTGTTTTGACACGTGATCGCATGTTTTCAGGCCCAACAGTGCGTTCTCCTTTGAACACAGATGGTTTTCAGATAAGTCCTTCTTTTTTTCAAGCCATCATTTTAGGATCTAAAATTTGAGAATGTTCATGGTCTTATCCTCGTGTGTTGCACTCCGCAATTCATTCAGTTTCTCAGGATTGACTCGCAAATGTCCAATTACATTCACTAATGAAAAATTGTCGGGTTTACATGAGGTTGTGACAGAGTTGATGTATGCTCTGGAGAGCATATCAGACAGATACATCTGTTTGCCTGGTCTGTACATGACGTGGATATCGTATTGAAGGATTCTCCACATCATGGATTGAAGTCGTTCGGGTGCCTTATAGAGCGGTTTTCTCATGATAGATTCCAAAGGCTTGTGGTCTGAGTGTACGATCTTTGGCCACCAAATGTGTATTGGTGAATTTTCTCAAGAGCAATGACGATGGCAAGACACTCTTTCTCGATCTGTGCGTAACCACACTCAGTGTCAGACAACATTTTACTAGCATATGCTAGCGGTCGATTTTGCTGTATAGGAGCTGCACCCAGTCCCTTGCATGAGACTTCACATTCAATGTGTGGCTCCACAAGAGGATCATAGTACCTCAGCACGGACACTTCAGTCAGTAGTGTTTTGATTTCTGTCATAGATGTGTCTTGTTCATCGGTCCACTCCCACTTTACTTCTTGGTGAGTGAGTCTTCTGACAGGTTCCATGACATCAGATAGTCTCGGGAGAAACTTTGCAAGATAGTTGACAGTCTCCTGTAGTCGTCAAACTGCCTTGACATCAGTTGGAGTTTCCATTTCCACGATTGCTTCGACTTTCTTCTTGTCAGCTTTCAGTCCACTTGCAGTGATCTCGTGACATGGTCGTTTTAAAGACATTTTTCCCGCTTCAGTTTCATGTTTCTCTCACTTCATCTTTGAAGCAACTTCTGGAGGTTGGAGTCATGCACCTCCCCATTTTCCCATGCACTAACACATTATCTGATACACAGAACACACCTTCTAATCCTTCTAGATTATTGTGTAGCATTCTCTGAAAGATTTCAGAACTGACCTTCTTTCAAAAGGTCAGTCGTATTCATCGATACCTACCAAAGGACGTTATGACAGTAGTATGGTAGCTGCTCTCTTCATCCAGTACGCAGTGCCAGTATCCATGTGTGAGGTCCACCATGCTAAACACTCTGGCTTTAGCAATCTCAGGGAGTGCGTCCTCTATAGTCGGTAATGGGTACCTTTCACACTGGAGAGCATCGTTGAGCGCCTGCGAGTCAACACACACTCGTAGTTGACCTGTTTGCTTGACTTTTACTGAAATTTGGAAGCACCACTCTGTGGGTTCAGTGACAGGTGATAGTACGCCAAGCTTGACAAGCCAGTCGAACTCTTCCTTCAGTTTCGGCTTCACAACTATAGGAACTTTTCTTGGTGGGCATTGAGATGACATAGTACCTTCCTTCACATGTAGGTGTACTACTCGTGAAAGAGTACCTTGTGTGTTTTTGTCAAAGAAATCATTGAACTTGGACAACATCGTGTCTGTTGTGATGGTGTTGATTTGTTGACAGTGATTGTTGGTGGTTATGAGTTGTATCTGTTCTGCCAACTTTCTGCTGACAAGTGGTGTCAAGTTTTCTTTGATGACTTGAAATTCAATATTATATGACATTCTGTTTCCTGGGTTAGTGACTGTCATAGTGCACTTTCCTAGTGGCTTTGTGAGAATTTGATTGTACATTCTCAATTGGGTTTCACTATCCTGTAATGCACAGTTCACAAACTTGACAGGGATAATGTTCACTGTTGAACCGCAGTCAACTTGAAATGTAAATGTTCGTTGTCATCTATGATCATGTCAGCTAAGATGAGATCTGTATCTGGTGTATTGACTTTGTTTACATCTTCTACTGGTGTTTCCGAGAGTGTGAACATGTAACCATCTTCTGGTTTATTATGATTGTGTGTATAGTCTTCTTGGACTTGGACCCCATGAACTCCTTTTTGATTGGATGTACAACAGATATCAATATGATTTGGTCTTTTGCATGATGTACAGATTTCTCCCCATGCTGGACAAAGATCTTTGCGAAATACATGTTCTCTAACACAAAATTTGCAAGTGTTTAATCTTGGTTGTTGTCCTTGATATGGTATTTGTCTGTTGTGTGAACTTTGCTGTCTGTCTCTGTGATTTCAAGACATGGGTTGTTGTCTTGTTACTTTGTTAACTTTACCAGACTGTGCTGCTGTTATGACTTTCAACTGTGATGCTGTGTTTTCATTACTTCGACATATGTCAATGCATTTTGCTAATGTCAGTTTGCGCTCCTGAAGTAAGCGTTTACGGGTATTGGCATCATATATGCCCAGAACATTTCTGTCCCTATTAAGAAAGTAACTTAGGCAATCACAGAAATTGCAGGTTTGTACAAGCTGTTTAATAGCCGCTACATAAGTCTGTGTATCACTTTCGTGTCTTCTGATATCAAAAATATAGAAAAATATAAATATATAAAAGAGAAAATACCATCGGCAAGCCTCAGATATTTGTAAATTTTATCAACTCGTGTTGATATATTTGATATCAGATGACACGAGGGTGAGATATTCTAAATAAACATCCACAGAATAATGCATATAATGCTTTTGTTTAACTACTATTGTTTTACAATCATGTATGACCCTATGTTGAACTAAAAAGGATGATGATGATATAAAATGACTAATTAAAATTGTCTTCAGGATTCATTGTGTGGACAGGCAGAGAGTTTTTCTACGTCGATATTACAATGATAATACACAAAGTTAAACTCAGAGGACTGAAAGGCGTGCTACGTTATTATAACTTCTACTATGACAACGGTAGTATTTATTCCTGGTTTCGTGGAAGACTCATGGTTGGTTTGTTCAACATATCCACCATTCAGTTTAGAAGATTCTACACTGTCAAAGGTAAAGCTTTATAATTTACTAAGACAGCTATATACCTGCAGTCAACCACAAAAGAAATGAAGAAAACGTCAAAGTAACGTCACCCCTTTTCAGTACTGTGCACAACGAAATACCTATGCTGGTTTTGAATGTTTTTCCATAGGGACATGATTTGTAAAGACGCAGCATTACTATAGGACATCATCAAAAAAACCATCCTCGGTTACCAATGGTTTTATATATGCTCCGTTACTCTCCACTATATCACCCATGGGAAACCTTATCAGAGAAATATGTACTCAAATTACCCGCCCTTGGCCAGTGTGACGAGGTCAGTAACAAAAGAAAATGCTCAATGGGATAACAAGGAAATGGTCAAGGGAGATAACCGGTGATGGATGGCTAACACAATGACCTCGCTTGCTTGAAACGAAGTGATATGAATTGTGTCATTGGCTCGCAGGTCCAAGTGGCTCACGCCGGCAAAGGGCGGGTAATTTGAGTACAGATTCTCCTGATAAGGTTTCCCATGGTTTAATATAGTGGAGAATAACGGAGCATATATAAAACCATGGGTAACTTAGGATGAAAACTAACCAAAAAAGCCCTTTTCTACTCTCCTTTATCGTCTATATAAGGAAATCCAAAACAACAAATTCTAAAACGCAGATGAATAGACAAGGTCTTACAAAGTTAGTTTAGATGACTTCTGAAGACATGTTTGAACTCTGTTTTAGTCGTATTTATCACTATGGATTAAACATATCTTTTAGTTTGCATGGTGAAATTTCTTTTGCTGTTGAGTGTAGTTGTCCCAAAAATTAAAATGTACAAAAATGACATCGAACTTATTTTCCATCATGAATAGACAACAAAAATGTGTATATGACAAAGTATTCCTGGTTTTCAAATTAATAATACTAAGGTCTCTAAACTTTTCAATTCTAAACATCAAGAAAAAAATAAAGATTACATCAACCTTTATAGCTATGATTCATATTGCAAATTAAATAAGTTTGTCCTTTTCAATGCTATTTATCCTATCTATCTCATCAAGGTACAGGTAGGTCTCACGAGTTGCCAAGCAACATGTGGCATCATCCACTTCTTTGTTTGAGACAATAAAATTTCACTACTATGCATAGCAAAACTAGTTGTTTCGAATACTGTAATGTAAAATATGACAATGAATTTCTTTTTCATCAGGAATACACACAAAAGAAGTTTCTATGGCCATCGACAGAGCATTTCTGGTTGTATTCAATGCTGATAATAGGGTTCTGCACATTTTTCATTTTGGAAAGAAGACAACACGAAAGGTTTTCTCAAGAAAAATGTGTTTTGGTTATACCTTGGACCAACGAAAAAGGTAGATATCCAATGCATTGGTTATATATACTGTCAGTGGTCGGTGATCGGTGGACTCGATAATAAGTGAAAAAAGAACTACTTGCAACATTTTATTGCTGATATCTTAATAATGCCATTGTCATCTTTACAAATAAATTAATCCCTCAATAATCTATAGAAGAAGGCATTGCACTTTCTTCGTCCAGTCAGAATAACTTAGAAATATATACATATATTGCATTAGCGGGCCTATTTAAGGTTGGAATTCAACGGTTCAAAGGGTTTGAATCCCCCGTTTCCTTCAATAGTCGGAGTGAGGACTTTTACCAAACATAAGAGTTGATGTATGAGTTGTGCTTCTTATAAACAAATTATATATGTATTAACAATTATTAACAATGCATATATATACTCATAAATAAATATTGCCAAGAATATTCCAACAAATTAGTATGATGTATTACTAGATTCTTTTTTGTAGAATAACACGCCTTTACCATGGTATTATCATACAAACCTCGACATACGTGCATATATATTTTGAATTCAAATTCATTTAATTTCTTAGCACCTGTAACTGTGCAAAGTGATGTCCACAAAGAAGTGTAATCTATGTCACTGTTCTACGGGGTGTATGGTATTCTAATGTCAATGGACTGTTGGAATGATAGCCATTCCTACATAGTTATCATATTTTAGTGCCAAGTTTCGCTTATACCTAGATAAAGGTAAAGGTCCTTTGGATTATGTTTCCACAATTCAGGTCCTACCGTCTCTTTAACTGTGTCGTGCTTATAATTGCAACTTTATGAGGTATTTGTTGACTCAGAAGCCTTTCAATCTGTTTAATTAATCTGAACTTTGTGTTTATCTATTCTTTCAGGCTACTTTACTACTTAGATGCTGAGTCAGTGGTTTTCACTGTTAACTATACAGCTAAAATGGAGATCTCAAAGTACACGGTTATGAAGGACTGTATCGGCATGTTCCCTGATAGTAAAGTAAACTTATAATATTTTGTAACTTCAGTCAGTAATGCATTAGAAGTGGTAGTGACGTGAGTATCAAACATTTAGAAATATTAAATAGAGATATTATTGGTTCTTTATCTACAGCACTCTCTTTCACAATTCATACAGTGGGTACCTTTCTTTCAAAGTCAACACCTCTCTCTGTTTTTGATTACTTTGAATAGACATCATTGTCACGGACTAGTCTATCAATGAGTGAAGATAACGATTTGAACTAAATGAAAACGTTTATTACAAACAATAAACACCCAAACACTAAAAAGTATTTCATATACCATTCAAAACACTTAAAATCACACTCAAGATCAGACTCGCTCACTCACATAAACAACCACCCCACACTCCTGATATCATACATCACATGCAGACTCACTCGTGTACGTTCACATCACACTCCTGCATGCACTCTAGTTCATTATGCATTCATGTGTCATAACACATTCAAATATGCAAAACACTTCACATGACGTCACACTACACACGTCACATGCAGCATTACCATATGCAGATAAACATGTTTAAACAATCACATACTACAATATATGATTACATTTCAATACAATTTTCAATTAACAAAAACAATAAATCATAAGATGATAGATGAGTTCGGTCCACCAATACGTGGTATTATGTTCAAGTCAACTACTTGAGTGAAAGTTCACGGGTCATCATGACACATGATCAAGAGTTCTCATATTAGAACACGACAATTCACCTCAGAACGGAGGAGAGTTCAACACTCCTTCGTCATACACGGAGAATGATAGTTCAAGTCCCACACTTGAAATGATACCCGTCTTTACGGTGCACCGATGTAGGATCGAACATCAGATCCACCATGTGGCCAATAGGCAGGTTTCCACATGCGACGATCAGCCAGTCGTAGCAGACCATCCACAGTGGTGTAGTGGTTAGCGTGCTGGCCTCTCACGCCAGAGACCCGGGTTCGAATCAGTGATCGAAATAACGGCCTGCCCGCCTGCCCGCCTGCCCGAGGCAGTCAACTTTTCTGTCGGGCTGGCTTGAATTTTTTCTCCCCAGCCCGACTGTCTGACAGTCCTCAAATAAGATAAAACTTTATTGTGAATATGACCAGCCATGTCTTCAAGATGTTCCAATAAACCATCCAATATCGAAAGTACAGAGAGAAATATTCAGCGTGTGCATCATGACCAGTAAAACGTGTGTTCAGTTACTTTGACCAGTACAAAAATTATGATTGACAATGGCAGTGTAAGTCACAAAACATTATTATCAAACACTTTTGAAAAATACTTCACACAACATTATATAAATGTCTCTTAAATAGTGGCATGCATATAAATTTAAGAACGACCTGCATTTAAATAATTACATTGAAACTGGCACTGGATTTTCCGATCTATTTTTAGAATTTGAGCTAAGTGAATATTTCAACAAAATTCAAAGGCAATATGATTTTGTCATGAGTATATTTGTTACTAATAGATAATATGAAAATCAATAACTTTTACTGAAACAAGATAAACTCTGCTAAATAAATAAAACAGAAACAATAACACAGCATCAGAGTTACGGCAAATGTCCTTGCTTCATGAAAGGGCCAGCCTATTTGTTCAATGGGGGAGAGAGGGAGGGGCCAACTTTGAAAGGTAGAGTAAACCATCTTCTCAGGACATTTGTTTATATATTTATAATAGTTTGCTGTTTGGATACTTTGAAAACAAAACAATACCAACAGATAAACCTTAATGATAGTCTAATATTTTCAATATAAATCACAAGTCATTTGGCAATATGTATTACTGTAACCCCTTCACTATAGTAGATTGTTCCAGCACAGATTTCATGGAATGTCAGTAAACAAATGATTGACATTTCCTGTCTCAGTTTGAAGATCGACACAGTTAGGTATTTTTCTCATTTAGATTCAATTCAAATGAATTTGCTGATGTCACACAGTCACAGAATTGTAAAAACTAATTCAAATTCTGAAATGACACATAAAGTATCTTATAAATGATATACAGTATTAGCATAACTATTACTACTTCTACATTTTGACATCAAGATTAATGCAAAATGACCATTCTTACGATAAAAGGGATTAAATATTCTTGAGTTATAATTCAATTATCTGCAGATTTTAAATATATTACCTTCAACATTATGATATATAAATACACTTAGATCAATTCATCAAATGCCTAGTGTAAATCTTTTAAACTTATGATCTGACAATGATTGTTCATGCCTAAATGTAAATTTCAAAAGTCTGATGACAATAATCAACACAGTGTGAATGTTGAGTGGAAACATTTCTGAATATAACTTGATGACTTTCAAATTCAATTATGTTAATGCTATCATTAATATAGCATTAACATAATTGAATTTGAAAGTCATCAAGTTATATTCAGAAATGTTTCCACTCAACATTCACACTGTGTTGATTATTGTCATCAGACTTTTGAAATTTACATTTAGGCATGAACAATCATTGTCAGATCATAAGTTTAAAAGATTTACACTAGGCATTTGATGAATTGATCTAAGTGTATTTATATATCATAATGTTGAAGGTAATATATTTAAAATCTGCAGATAATTGAATTATAACTCAAGAATATTTAATCCCTTTTATCGTAAGAATGGTCATTTTGCATTAATCTTGATGTCAAAATGTAGAAGTAGTAATAGTTATGCTGAGAGTTGAAATTAAGTTGAATTTTAATAGACGAAAACAACCTGAATAACAGATATTTAACAAAATGTTAAAAATAATTAACAACACGTTACACCCTTTGGTTTCTGAAGTCAGTTCAAATGGATAAAAATGGCTACTGTGACTGAGTCAGACCGACAGCTGATGAAACCTTCTTTTTTGTTTAAATTAGAAGTTTTTGATTTGGGCAGGCAACTTTGAAGATGGGCAGTTAACATTTGCTGGTCACCTGCCCGACTGTCTTGCTGGCTTTAAAAATTATTTCAATCACTGGTTCGAATCCCGGTGGACACACCACAAATTTGTGACCTGGGTCTCACACTGTGTTGTGCCCTTGGGCAAGGCACTTCATCCACACTGCACTCCGGTCGCGAGGAGTGCTTAGTAGCAGCCTGAAAGTATACTTCCTTCAGGATAATAATATGTGTAGCGCTTAGAGCATGCTAAGCATGGATTTAGCGCAATATAAATATGCATTTATTATTACAGTACGGTGAATACAAACGATGACGTCGTCACATCAGTCTTGATGGCATCACCACGGGGCAGAGGTCAACGAGCGTAGTCAACAGGTTACCGGTCCTATGGCGTCTGTCCATGCACCCCTGTGTCCCGACTACCTCGTCCCCAAGTTCTCCACTAGAATATAATATCCAATATTCTAATTTCATCATGAAACATACATTCACTATAACTGACATTTTTAAACAGTGAAATATACCATTTTCATTACAAACACATTAACAATATAGTTCTGACATATGTTAATGTAAAACATGATTCTTTTATGAAATGCACACAAATATAAAGTGACACAATTGTAAACATTTCAAACACACAGTTAACAATAAAGTTCAAATACAATCAATCGTACTCACGGTTCAAAACAGCCCATGCGACCGGGTCATACGCAAGCAATGCATTGCTCTGACACCCTGTACAACTCGTCCACAGCTTTTATACACTTAGTGCAAGACCCTGTCACGCAACACGTTCGGCGATGCGCTCATACAGTTATGTTCAGAGCTATTGTGACAATCACTGATGCCAATATAGAAAAATTGCTAAATGCCTATTTCTTAATGGTTTATTCTTGAATAACAATGCTTTACTGTCCAATTTCAGACTGGGGTGAACTTAACTTGTAATACATGATAACTATGTGTCACTATAAATCCATGCCATGTAGAAAGTGAACAAATGTAACTTTGTTATGTTTGAGATGACGTGCAACAACAACAGAAAAGATTCTAGAACTCTTTTTGGGGATAGAACCTGTGTAGCATTGATATTTTAAACATGACAATGTCTATTTGTAATCATGAATAATATACACCTCTGAACTTGAACTAGAGACAGGACGTGCTTTCCAAAAACTCTACTGGACAAAAATAGTTAGAGATGTTTTGAAATTATAAAATTATTAATAATGATGTATTCATTACTTGACATAATAATGAAATATTGATCACATCATTCAAGAGTACATATATACTGTACAAATACCTTCTACATTCGTCTTTGAATACCTTAGTGTACAGTAGTGTATATATATGTAGTAAACTACCGGGCAAAAGAAAGTTTTCACCTAAGTTTATTTCGATTAATTCAATAGTTAAAAGAAATCAGATGTATTTGACTATGACACGATACAATAATACTTATCTGCAGTAGTTTGAATGACTTTGTTGGTGAATGAGGTTAAATTTTAGTTCAAATATCTTTTTGTAATGAAGACAGTGTTAATAATGAAATGTTCACCAACATGACCCCTGTGTAAGATATTGTGAGTTTCACACATTTTAGTTTTCCTTTTGTGGTTTGTCCCGGTTGATGATCCGGTTTGAGTGGTTTTGCAGACTGGGATCTGCTCCAATGCTTTAGTGTAGCGCTGCGCAACCAAAAGGGGAGACCAGTTATAAGTAAGACTTTGAATAACATCCGCTGCTGCGGTAGCGTGGTGATTTAATAATTATGTAGGGAAAAAGCCCCGTACAATTTTGTAAGTAATCCTATTTTCACTTCTGATAACCTTAAGAATGGTTTCAAAGTACTTTGCATTGTGTAAATCAAGAGTTTAAGTAAATAATTGGATTTTTCTGTAAAGCACATGTTTCAAGTTTCTTAAAATCCGGAAAAGTTATTTTTGCTATACTTTGTAGTAATTAAATATTGCTATATTACATTTTCGGCATTTCTCTGTAATTCTTTGTTATGATTGATATGTTTTTGGTATTAATAAGAAGTGTAAATGTTTTATCATAAGTAAATAGCAAAGTATATTTGTTATAAAGTTATACATTGAGAAATATGTGAATTTAACTCAAATTACATCAAGCTTTTCTTTTCTTTGTACAGCTTGTACCTGTCTACCTGTCTAACTGTCTACCTGTCAACTGACTACTGTCTACTTCAAGCTGTAAATCATAAGTATATAAGTCAAGAATTGTACCACAAGTTTATCAAGTATGAGAGTGAAACAAGTACTTCACCTCAACAAGTGTCAAACAAGTTTCAAGTATTTCAAGCAATAAACGACAGTGTAAAGAATCATCGGGCTATTTATTTTTTCCGCTACATAAAGTACAAGAAAATTGTGAAACAAGAATTAAATCAAGATGACAGAATTAGAAAAGAAAGAAGATAAAGATGTTTCACAGCTCAAGCGTGAAAGAACTGCATTACAGTCAGCTTTCACAAGGACAGAAAATAGAGTAAGACATTATTTACAAACAAGAGGAAGTTCCTTTGAAGAGATTGACGAAGCGATGCTCTCTTTGTGTTCAACTCATGACAAGTTAATCCACAAAGTTTCTGAGATTAAGTGCAAGATTAAGAATTCTGAAGAATGTGAACATTTGGACAGTTATATGAATGATGTGGCTGAGAAATTAAGTATTCTAAAGACTGATGTTGACATGTGGAGGTGTGACCAAGTACATGCTAAAGACTCTGTAAGCCAGACATCAAGTAGACATTCAAGCAGGTCTAAGGTTGCAGCAAAGAAAGCAGCTCTACTTGTGAAATCTAAAGCCCTGAAAGAAAGACAAGAACTTAAAATGAAGCAATTACAACTTGAGATGGAGGAAGAAGCCTTGAATCTCAGGACTGAAATAGCGGCAGCCGAAGCAGAAGAAAGCGTGCTCAGAGAGAATGAGAAGCCCACATACATTGAAGAGAAGAATGCTACACCCAAGGTTGATGTAACACAGTGTCAGCAAACCATAACCAAGTCAAGGCACACCTCAACACTTCCTGGTCCTCAACAAACTGATGTTAAGTTGAATCCTCACAGCCCCGAGTGGAACCCGTCAGCTCCTGTGAGGACTTCTGAGTCAGTTAATCTTCAGTTGGAGATGTTGCAGCTGATGCAACTACCAAAGACCGAACTGTCCAAGTTTGATGGTAACCCTCTCTCATATTGGAACTTCATGAGGTCCTTTGATGACAATGTTGGTAATTCTTCAATAAGCAACAGTGCCAAGTTAAATAGACTGTTACAGTATTGCACAGGACATGCCTTGGAAGTGATAAACTGTTGTGTCGTTATGGATCCTGAACTTGGATACACTCAAGCCAGAAAGCTGCTTCATGAACGGTTTGGAAATAACTATGTTATAGCCAAAGGCTGGATAGACAAAGTCACAGAGGGTCCAGCTCTGAGAGGAAGTGACGGCAATGAGATGCGAAAGTATGCTGATGCTGTGCGGAGTTGTGTTGTGTCACTGACCGCAATGGGTCGTATAAGTGAGATAGACAATCAACTACGCATGAAGAAAATAGTGGAGAAGTTGCCAAGCCATGTGCAAGGAAGGTGGAGGAAAGTTGCTGTGGGGTATTTGAAGAACATGGGGTCATACCCTGGAATAGAAAGCCTAGCTCGCTTCATTGAAGGTGTTGCTGATGAACTAGATGATCCTGTATTTGGCGTTGGGAATTCATCCGAGCGGGACCCAAGAAGAAAACCACCTACGCATGGAAGCAACTTCAGAAAGACAGCAACCAGCTTCAACATCCAGGAAGGAGGGCCACGACAAGACAACAGCGTTCGAAGGAATGATGGTGCTGAACAAAGAGACTGTGTGTGTAGATTCTGTTCAGGGACTCACCCACTCTACCGCTGTAACAGTTTGAAACAGCAGACATTACAAAAAAGACTAGAATTTGTTATGAAACATAGATTATGTTTTAATTGCCTTTCAGGTAACCATATGTCCTATAGTTGTACCAAGCAGAGCATGTGTGGTGTTGGGGGTTGTGTAAGAATGCATTCAGCTTTATTGCATGACCATTCAAGGAATGGTGATGTTAGGGGTAAGACTAAGAAAAGCTCCACCATGTCTACTCAAACAGATGAGAATATGCCAACTCATAAGTCAGTGTGTGGAATGCACGGGGCCGGTAGCGTCTCAGGTCGGATTGCACTCCCAATTGTGCCTGTGTATGTGAGATCAAGTAAGGGTGACATCAAAACTCATGCATTATTAGATCCAGGCAGTACCAATACCTTTTGCTCACAAGATTTGGCTGAGCATTTGGATGTGAATGGAAATTCAACTATGTTATCCATCAACACACTGACAGACAGTGTTCAAACCAAGACAAAGATGACCTCATTTACAGTCTTTGATACAAGTAGACAACATTCCCTGAGGATGTCTAATGTATTCATTCTTTCAGAAATGCCTTCACTAAAGGACAGTTTTGTATGTCAAGATGACGTTGACAAGTGGGAACATTTCGAAGGAATAACTTTACCAGATGTAGATGGAAAGGTGTCTCTGCTGATCGGACAGGATAATCCGCTAGCACTCGCACCTATTGACGTTAGGACTGGTGGACCGAATGAGCCGTATGCGACAAGAACAATCTTTGGATGGGCTATTAATGGACCTTTAAGACAAGGTATTCAACAAGAGATAGTCTCCAACTTTGTACAAACAGACGGCTCCTTACAAGCACAAGTGGAAAGGTTCTGGGAATTAGATCATGAAGTTGATGACAAGTTACAGATGTCCCCACAAGACAAGAATGTTATTGATCTGTGGGATAGGACACTGAAGAAGGAGAATGGTCACTACCACTTGCCGATTCCTTTCAAAGACAATCCACCTAACCTGATGAACAATTATTGTGTTGCAGAATCTCGTTTAGAATCGCTCGGTAAGAAACTCTCAAGGAATGGAGAAATGTTCTCAAGTTACAAGGCAGGTATACAAGACCTCGTTGATAAAGGTTACGCGGAGAAGGTTCCGGAACCAGAAATACAAGGAAGTGAAGGATTCACCTGGTACTTGCCACATCACTCTGTAACCAGTGACAAGAAACCTGGAAAGTTTCGTATTGTGTTTGACTGTTCGGCGAAGTACCGTCAGGAAAGTTTGAATTCACAAGTGTTTCAAGGCCCAGACTTAACAAACTCATTGTTGGGAGTTCTTCTGCGTTTCAGGCAGGACAAAATTGCTATCACAAGTGACATTGAAGCAATGTTCCATCAGGTCAAAGTGACAGAAGAACATCGAAATGCATTGCGTTTTCTCTGGTGGAAGAATAATGATATGAACTGTGAACCAGAAATCTACAGAATGACATCTCACTTGTTTGGAGGTGTATGGAGTCCCAGCTGTGCCAACTATGCGCTTCATAGAACTGCACTGGACAACAAAGATGATTTTGACAAAGAAGTGATCCAAACTGTGACTGATAACTTTTACGTTGATGATTGCTTAAAGTCGGTTGCCTCGGACGACAAGGCAATCCGTTTAGTCCAAGAACTAGGTCAACTGCTACAAAGAGGAGGATTCAAGTTGACGAAATGGTTAAGCAACAGCCTTGAGGTCATAGAATCGATACCAGTCCAAGAAAGAGCAAAAACAGTAAAGGATTTGGATCTCAGTTGCAGTCAGCTACCAGAAGACAAAGCACTAGGGGTTAGGTGGAATACCAATACTGATGAATTAGTTTTCAAGTTCACACCTAAGGACAAGCCTATCACAAGGAGAGGTTTAATCAGTGTGCTTAGCTCACTTTATGATCCTTTAGGATTCCTAAGCCCAGTTGTACTGCAGGCTAAGATGATTTTTCAAGATGAATGTCGCCTGAAGAAGGAATGGGATTCTCCTTTAGCCAATGAAAATGCCGCAAGATGGCTATCATGGCTGGAATATCTACCCGCAATCGAGAGCTTTTCCATGCCGCGTTGCATAGTGCCAGACAATTTTGGAGAAGTGACATCATACAGTTTGCATCATTTCGGCGATGCTTCGACGAAAGGTTATGGAGCAGTGTCGTATTTAAGACTTGAAAATGCAGCTGGAAGAGTGCATATTTCCTTTCTTGCAGGAAAATCTAGACTTGCTCCTATTAAAAGTGTGACAATTCCAAGACTAGAACTGTCAGCTGCTGTTCTGTGTGTAAAGCTGGACAATATGATCAGATCAGAGCTGAAATTGAAGATTGAGAAGTCGACATTTTGGAACGATAGCATGATCGTGCTCCATTATATCAAGAATTCTGCCCAAAGATATCAGACATTTGTGGCGAACAGGGTATTTCAAATCTGCAATTCCTCGTCTCCAGAAGATTGGCGTCATGTGCCTTCTGCGTTAAATCCTGCGGACGATGCGTCTCGTGGAGTTGACGCTGACAAGATTTCTTCAAGAGATATCTGGATGCGTGGACCAGATTTCCTCTGGCAAAGTGTAGAATATTGGCCTCAGGTACCAGAAGTGTTTGACATCCCAAGTGAAAAGCTAGAATTGAAAAAGGCTGCAGTGAATCTGGTTGACACCAAGTGCAAGGACAGTTGTACAGACCGATTGATCGAAAGGTATTCTTCATGGCACAAGTTAAGAAGAATTGTAGCATGGATCCTAAGGCTAAGAACCTGTCTTCAAAAGAGATTAAAGGGAGATAAATCTGTCATTATCTCTAAGGAACCACTTGCAGTGGAGGAACTTCATCAGGCAGAGAAATGGGTGATCAAGTATATCCAGCGTCAAACATTTTCTGATGAAATTGACTTGCTTCACAGAGGAAATCAAGTCAAAGCAACAAGTTCCATACAAGCCTTGGACCCTTTCCTTAATTCGGCTGACATGTTGTGTGTTGGAGGACGGTTGAAGAATGCGCCAATCCCAGAATCTAAAAAGCACCAGATTATTTTACCGAAGCAACACCATATTGTGACTCTGATTGTACGCTCGACACATGAAGAGCTTGGACATTCAGGTAAAGAACACGTCCTATCAGTCATCCGAGAGAAATATTGGATCATAAGTGGAAGACAAGCTGTGAAGAAAGTTCTCACAAAATGTGTCACATGTAGAAGGAATGCAGCAAAACTGTCAAGCCAAAAGATGGCTGATCTCCCTGCGGACAGGGTGACTCCGAACCTACCGCCGTTCAGTCACGTCGGGGTTGATTGTTTCGGGCCCTTTTATATCAAGCAAGGAAGGAGTCAAGTAAAGCGTTACGGATGCTTATTCACCTGCCTGTGCACTAGAGCAATACATGTTGAGAAATTAGACACTATGGACACCGATTCCTTTATCAATGGATTAAGACGGTTTATTGCCCGCAGAGGTAAACCAATATTGTTGAGATCTGATAATGGGTCAAACTTCAAGGGAGCTCAAAGAGAACTCAAAGATGCTATCAAATCATGGAATAAATCTCAGATTCAAGATTTCATGCAACAAAAGGATATTCAGTGGATTTTTAATCCTCCGGCAGCTTCACACATGGGCGGTGTGTGGGAGCGCCAAATCCGAACAGTGCGGAAAGTGCTAAATTCACTGTTGACTGGACAACAAGGTCTCAGAGATGAAGGACTTAATACTCTGTTCTGTGAGATTGAGGGTATTGTAAATAGTAGACCCATTACTGTTGTTTCAGACAGTCCAAAAGATTTAGAAGCGCTAACACCAAATCACATTTTGTTGTTGCGTGAAAGTCAAGCTTTGCCTCCAGGGGAATTCACGGTACAAGATGTGTACAGAAAGCGTTGGAAGCATGTTCAGTTTCTCGCAGACCAGTTTTGGAGACGCTGGACCCGAGAATACTTACCAAGTCTACAAGCAAGACAAAAATGGACAAAACCTGGGGTGAATATGTCGGTGGGAGATATTGTGTTGTTGATGGACGAGCAATCTCCACGACATTCATGGCCACTAGCGCGAATCATCAGAACATTTCCAGGAAGTGATGGACTCATTCGATGCGTTGAAGTCAAAACACAAAACTCAGTTTTCACAAGACCAATACACAAGTTGTGTCTCCTTGAATCTGTGAACTGAATATTGGGTTTTGGAATCAGTGATAGATTTCTATCTGTCTTATTTATGATCAAGTCTTGAGTATTTCTGTATTAAGGTTCATAATATCAAGTAGATATTTTGTTTTTTGATGATATTTTATGTAAGAGTTTTATTGTTAAATGTGTTTACATTTAAGGGGCCGGGAAATGTAAGATATTGTGAGTTTCACACATTTTAGTTTTCCTTTTGTGGTTTGTCCCGGTTGATGATCCGGTTTGAGTGGTTTTGCAGACTGGGATCTGCTCCAATGCTTTAGTGTAGCGCTGCGCAACCAAAAGGGGAGACCAGTTATAAGTAAGACTTTGAATAACATCCGCTGCTGCGGTAGCGTGGTGATTTAATAATTATGTAGGGAAAAAGCCCCGTACAATTTTGTAAGTAATCCTATTTTCACTTCTGATAACCTTAAGAATGGTTTCAAAGTACTTTGCATTGTGTAAATCAAGAGTTTAAGTAAATAATTGGATTTTTCTGTAAAGCACATGTTTCAAGTTTCTTAAAATCCGGAAAAGTTATTTTTGCTATACTTTGTAGTAATTAAATATTGCTATATTACATTTTCGGCATTTCTCTGTAATTCTTTGTTATGATTGATATGTTTTTGGTATTAATAAGAAGTGTAAATGTTTTATCATAAGTAAATAGCAAAGTATATTTGTTATAAAGTTATACATTGAGAAATATGTGAATTTAACTCAAATTACATCAAGCTTTTCTTTTCTTTGTACAGCTTGTACCTGTCTACCTGTCTAACTGTCTACCTGTCAACTGACTACTGTCTACTTCAAGCTGTAAATCATAAGTATATAAGTCAAGAATTGTACCACAAGTTTATCAAGTATGAGAGTGAAACAAGTACTTCACCTCAACAAGTGTCAAACAAGTTTCAAGTATTTCAAGCAATAAACGACAGTGTAAAGAATCATCGGGCTATTTATTTTTTCCGCTACACCCTGCCCTGTTTAAATTTTTTTTAAATGTGTGCAGAATCAGGCACATTTATTTATTTTCACATAGGATATGTATTATATGTCGATGAACAGTTGTGTATCATCAACAATAATTTAAAAACAAAATTAAACTTAAAATTTAATTTTTTTAAAAATAATTAAAAAGCATGTAGAAGTATTCTTTGACTGCTAACTAAACTCCTGTACTTATCAGTTTTGGATTATGACATCGAAAACTTGAGATATTTGCAATTGAAAATCATACATATGATAAAATCAACTGAGGTGAGTACTTTCTTTTGCCCGGTAGTTTATGATCCCAAAAAGAACAATGTAACATTTGTTCACTTCTTCGAAGGCATGAATATTTCAGAAAGGTGTACATGTACTACTCAAACTCATAGTCTATGAAATAGCCCATATGAGAACCAAAACAGTTGGTGATATATATGAATCCTCTTGCACATATACAGGACAAGGGATGTATTGGTATTCCTGTATTAAAGGGAATTATATCGAACATTCCTACCAAGGGAGCTCCAGGCACCTCAACCTTCATCAAAGAAGCTGCAAGTGGATTTGCTTTTTCTTCAGATTTCGAGATGGAATCGTCTTTTTTAATAGACGAAAAAGGTAGGAACAATAAAGACATATTGCCATATCTCATTTCACGGTGAGATTTATTGCAACAATGCAGTGTTTTATACCTCGGTCAATATACGCTCGATAACTGTTGTTATAAACCCGTGTCTTCATGTTGAATAATTCAAGCACCCTTGCTTACTCATCAACAAACGTTCATAAAGTTTCCTTGATATATTACAGGTCCATACAACATTCTTTAACCAGAAATCATACCGTGGAAATGTGCCTTTAACTAATCTTAATATGTAGTATTAAGATAATAACTAATAATCAATAATTATCTTCCTGGGTTATATTCATTATGTATTTCCCATGTGTATGTAATTTGGCTAAAGCAGCAATGAAATGAGTGCACTGTTTTCGTATCATCCAGAAGAGCTCATATTTAATGTACTGAGGACTGTCCATGACATGGCTGTGTTAATGCATTGTTTTATCTGTTTCAAGGATGCTGATTATGTTGAAAGGACACCACTCCTCCGTCTTGATGCGCAAGTCTATTGATAGTGTAATCTATATGTATTGATAAATACTGTTGTTGCAATGGACTGGTTGCAATGGACTGGTCTGTGAGTATAACTATAACATTGTTGCAATTGACATTGGTGGTGTATTTCTGAAAAAATATGGCACCATATGTTGCCTTTACTTCAGATGAATTGAATATGAAAATATATCTTGTGGGTGACATGGAGCTGTAGATACTGGCAGTCAACCCTCCACTACTGCTTCTATTGTAATATCTGAGCCGATCTAATGATATATATTAAGATATGTATATGATCTAACACTACCGAAAATTGTTCATCCATGTCTACCTAACATTACAAGGAACACTTTATTATTAATGTGTGATTCATAGTATGATACCTAATCTAATCACATCTATGTTATAAATGTATATATTAAATACAGACATTCCAACGTAAGATTATTAATAAATTTCCCTCATTATACCAGTATAAGTACTTTACTTGAAATGCTGACGTGTAGTACTCGATTGATGCATAAGGAACAGTAAATAGATTAACTGTAGTTGGATTACCTACATTGGAAATTGATTAATGCTTTGGTATTCATATCAGAAAAGAGTGAGAACAGCAAGCAACTGAAAATGGCTGAGACTGGATCATTTGAAATTAGCAAATCCCAATCAGCTGTTGTGATAATTACAATCATCACCACTGACAAACAAGATTGGAATAACCTGATTGCCCTATGAATTACATATGGACCAATCCTATCTAATCAGAAAAAAAGTAATCAGAGTGAATTTCTCTTGAATCCCAAACACCAAAAACATGCATATACACGTGTTATTAAAATCAATGCTTTGCTTATTACAATAGTTAACGATGTACTAACAGCTGTAGTTACAATGCATAACGTTCTAGTGAGAAGGTTTGTAGTAAAACACATAACGTTTTGTTGTTGAAGTGTTGCTGATGAGACACATTAACGTTTTACTGAGACGTGTCGTATTTTGAATTGTTGTAGTTTCAAAAGACAATACTGCATGTCAAGTTCATAGTTACAATATAACTTTGTACCACACAATGTTCATAGTTCCAATATTGTGCTGTGTTGTATTGTGCCGTATTTTAATTTGATATTGTTGTACTGACAAGTGTTGTAGTTCCAAATGATAACGTTTTCCTGGCAGGTGTTGTATTTATAATTGATAGCCTTTTACTATTGTATTTACATAGACTGTGTACTGACGAGTATTGCAATTGATACAATATATAATGTTGCACAGAACAAATTTGTTACAATTGATAATAGTGTATTGGCAAGTTGATTCAAAGTAGACCGTTCTGACGAGGATTTCAATAATTCCAAAGAAAACGTTGTACTGAAAAGTGAGAACGTGTGGTAGTACCAATAGCTAATGTTTCACTTTTGACAGTGATGATATAGACCAAATTTTGGCTCGGACACTTTGGCTAAATAATTTCATTTGGCCATCATATATCATAAGAAATTGAGTTGACTACGGTATAAAGTATATTCCAAACATCTGTGAGGACAACGGATTTCTCAACTTTCAAAGAAATACAAAATATTTTTCTAATTTTTCAACATTTATTCAATAACATTCCAAATCACTAGGGACAGGAATTTGGGAATTTTCAGCAAATTGTCATCAGCAGAACAATATATTCAAAAACAGAACTGATGAAGATGAAGTTGATGATGATGTGTGCATTTTTTGTAAAAAATACTTACGACGATATTTCACATTTGTTTAATGACTATGACTTAGTAATAAAACATTTTGGCAAGATTCGGAACAAAAGACTCATCTTCAAAATAACATCGCTTTTACAAAAATTATAATCAAGTTTGAACAATGCTCAAACAATGAAATACTTAATTATTAAATTTTCTAGCCAAAAGATTTTATTTCAAATATAAACCAACATGTCTTATCTTCTGAAGGATTTCTTTAAACAACTTAAGGCTACAAGCAGTATAGCCAGGAAAAATAACAGGTTAGGTTCTTTCACTTGAAAGCTGAATCAACTGACTCTCATTGGTTGACGTGCTCGTGGAATACTTTGCCCAAACTGTCCATCACATAACATTCTTGCATCAATATTGAATTATTTACGAATTATTGCATTGTAATTTGCCTTATGAAGATCATACCTTTGTTATTCATTGCTTGTATTGTACCTCTTTACATGTTCTGTACTTCTGAACTGAAATAGAATAATAAAAAAACAACAACAAACATCAAGTGGTTTGTTTATAATTTATGACATCGCATTAAAAAGTGTTAGTATTGCAATTGTTACAATATAATAATTATAGCATTATTCTGGCACTCGTGTAAACATAATAGACAACTGAAAACATTATATTATTGCAATTGTTACATTGTTTTTAGTAAATTGGACAAGGAGCTAAGCTAAGCTAAGTTCAATTTCGGATTCAAGGGCCATAACTCTGTAAAAAATAATATTTCGGAAATGGATTTTAAACTCGATGAAGAGTATCATCTGGACTACCTCCATATTAAATTTATTCCACTAGATGTAATAGTTTCCGAGAAAACTTGTCCCCAATTGGAGCATCACAGTTCTTTTGGTACTAAGTTCAATTTGGGATTCAAGGACGATAAGTCCGTAAAAATTAAAATTTCGGAACTGATTTTCGAACTCGATAAAGAGTATGATTTAATTCACCTAGGTTGAACAGTTTCCAAGAAAACTTGTCCCGATTGAACACAATAAAATTAAGTCCAAAAAGTGACGTTTCCATGGAAACGACAAAAAATTTAAATCTCAGAAAATTCTTTACACTGTCATTTGTTGAAACTTGTTTAATACTTGTTTGACATACTTGTTCCTTCACAGTATTACAGTCTTCATCAATGGTTAAACTTTCTTGACTTATTTATAGGATTAACAGGTAGACAGGTACAGGCTGTACAAAGAAAAAATAGTTAGATATCACATATATCATATTTACAGCTATATAGCATATAAAACTTATTAATCATAAAACATTTATACTTCTTTTAATACAAGAACATATAATCATAACAAGGTATTACAGACAAATTCCGAAAATGTAATGTAGTAAAATTAGATTACCAAAAAGTCAGAGAGACTGGAAACATGTGTTTTACAGATTATTCTAATTATTTACTTTAACTCTTAATTAACAAAATGCAACGTACTTTAAACCTTACTTAAAGTTATCAGGAATAAAAACGTGATTACTTCATTGTTATTTTTTTCTCTATATGATGACAAAGTTAATCATGCTTCCACAGCAGCGGCTCTTCACAAAGCCTCAATCAACAACTGGTCTCTATGCCACACTCAAGCATTGGAGCAGGTCCTCGTCTCTAAAACTACACCTACATGATCATCAACCCGGACAAACCACAAAAAGGAAAACTAAAATATATATCATGGATATCTTGTGATGTCATCCTATTGTTACGAAGAATGTCATATGAACGAAAGTGTTATTTCATTGAGTAGAAATGATATGTTTCTAATTTTATTTTAACCGATATATGAAATATTTCACCACTTAAAAAGGTTTTTTTTTATTCCTCTAAGGAACAAACTTGTGTGAGTCTTCAACCAGTACATGTCAGCATATAGATATTAAATGGCTGTGATTTAATACCACGAAGAAACTGTCATCGTGTCAGAGAGTTAATTAAATGTTTTTACTACCCAAGGGATACAATCTTACTTCACATGAACACTTCCTGAACTGGAAGTACGTTTTACTAACATACTTGTTGTACATAACAATAACTATATACTCATCTGGAACTGAGGTCACCAGTATAAATAGTACGTTTTTTATTAAAGCAACCTGTAAACGGCGACAATAGATTAGGACGTATAAATAACCTCTTAACTGAATAGGAAGCATCGGTTAGCTAAGCAGTGAAGTATAACACTAAAAAATACCCAAAGTCGAGAGCAAAAACATAAGCGACTGTAGGGACTGTAGGCTTTATTGAAGATGTAAATAAACACACATGATGACACACAAGTTGTTATCCATAAAATCTTCCTGGACTGACTAGCTGTTCAACTGAGAGGAGAGTGAAGGCTCATGGGATTGACGTCATAATACCGCCGACTTACTGCCCTTGCTAGGGATTTTAGGCATCCTTACCCAACTTCCTTGAAGTTTTGTCTGCGTTAAAAAGGTTTAATTAAGCATGCCTAAGAGGAAGCAGGCATAGTAGGTCTAGTCAACGGATAGGTATAATAATCTTTTTCATTTAATCATTAAATGACATCGGTCATTTTAGGACCTGGTTAGAATATATTTATATTTTTCCACATACATTGTGAATGTAATCTCTTTAATCAATTTGAGCAGCTACACCTAATCAGTGTTATGGTCTTTTTGTGCCACAACGTTTATCAATTGAATGTAATCTGATAAAGATGATAAAGCAAATAAACAAATAAGAAATCATGAAACTGTTTCAATTGATTCACTTTATAATGCCTATATTGTTTATATGATTATTGCCACACATCTAGTTTTCCCTAGCAAGTGATCTAAGATATCCTGTTGAGTAGTAGTTTATAAAGCTCTGTATCGCAAATTCAGAAGTTTATGTGAGTGGGAATTGATAAAGAGACAGGTTAATGCATATTACATACAAGCCATTTGTCTCATTGACAACACTACTTAACATCAATTGGTTATTTCCAAATGGAGTGTAAACTAATCTTGATAGACGTCCTGATGATGTCCAATGTATTTTTTAAATCGTTGTGAATGTCTATTTTTACAGTGATCGTCTTGGCATGTACTGCTTTATTTTTGTAGGGAGTAGATCCTTTTGAGAACAAACACTTTGTGAACATGTTTTTTTTGTAATTCTTCATTTACAAATGGTTTCGTAATGTATTGTTAGCCAGGCTTGACGTATCCTGATGATGGCTAATGAAAAGTTTAGTGTCAAAAGACAAATAGATAAATTAGATACACATTAAGCTTTGGTATTGTAAGTCTCGCGGATTTTAATAAAACAAATAAATCATACTAATTTATTAATGTACATGCTTTTAAGTTTAATTGATTTTGGAATATATAAACAAACTATTTGACAAAGGTTTTATAATTTGTTGACAACAGATAGCACAAGCTGTAAGACCATGAATTGGATTTTGCTCTCCCAGTTGCTCCTTGTTACAAAAATCAGATTGCAGACCTTGGGTCTGGAGATACTTCAGCCTTACGGTCCAAAAATGTGTGAAGATCGTTACTACAAAAGCAAAGAGAACTCAGTGTTTTCTTTTGATGAAGTACAGCTGACATGTAAACTTTGCAGCAACAAAAATGCTGGTATCAATTCTTTGAGGAACGTAGATTTGAACAGCGTCAATGAAGTTTCCAATACTCTCCAAACTCTAACGAGACAGACAACCACTAATCACAGAGAACATGGTAAATATCAACACATTGCTTATGTCAGTTTATAAATCTCCGGATTTCTATCTTAGCAGGTATTGTCATTTCTTGTAGTTCATTCCGTTCGACTTTGGATCAAGAGATCGGGGGTTCGAATCCGGCCACGGGCACGACAACTTTGCAGTTGAGAACTGTTTTACACGCAGTAGGGTTTAGGTGCAATGCTAAAATGAATATCAGCGTAGTACCACCAATTGTTCGCTAGTTCCAGCCGATGCTCGCAGGTTTCACCGCAATGCATATCCACATGGCGTTGCGGGCTTTCTCCCCGCCATAATACTAGCAGCCACGATATAAGTGAAATACTCTTGAAAGTGGCGTTAAATCCCCACTCACCTCACCACCTCATTTCTTGTAAGAACATCTATCTGTATTCATAAGTCTTGAAGTCTTACTTCGGTTTTAACATACACTGACATGGTTCAGCCTAGATCATCACATACATGTACCTTCTCTTCAACTCAGTGTTAGCAACATTGACTTCCTGTGGCACTTGGCAACTCTCCAACCTGCAAGTGTTTCCATAGACAAATTCTAGCCTCCGTTTGTGACTTGCTACCCTTGTACCATCCCAGCCGAACATATCCTCATCCTCATATCCTCACCATTCCCCATGTAAAACTATCATCCTATTGTCAAAAGCCAAATGGGTGCCTCATTTGGCAATTCTCGACACACATAAATCAATGTACTAGTTATTTTAACACGTTCAAAACAACTCTCAAGTCTCACTACTTGCTTATTCTCAGTAGACACCGTCTATATTCTGACATACTTTCTACATTTCTTGTCGCTATCTTATATTTTCCATATGTATAATGTTTATACTATATTTTGTTCATTGTTGTACCATGAGCAGGTGGAAGTACCTGCAGACAGCCACGTTCCCCAACTATCAATTATTTATTCTCACCTAATGCATTGTAGGTATATGTGTATTATAAAATAATGTAACATGTCTTATTGTATATTACAATTACATATCTGCCTATGTTTGAAACAAATATGATCATGATGATATTAAGTGACAAATAAAATTGGATTCAGGGTTCATTGTGTGCACAGACAGAGAATTTCTCTACGTCGACTCAACAATGATGATACATAGACTAAAACTTCGAGGACTGAAAGGCCGGCTACTTAATTATGTCTTTTACTATGACAGCGGTAGGGTTTATTCCTGGTATCATGGAAGGCTCAGGTTTGGTTTGTTCAACAATTCGACAATTCAGTTCAGAAGATTCCACAACGTCAAAGGTACGGAGACATAGTATCTTGTTTTTGTGATCGGAATAAACAAGTTGTCATGTGACAGAAGTTGGAAGATGTTAATTTCAATAAGTATAGTGAACATAAATTTAATAAGCTTGACTTCATTTCTCTCACGATGTCACATTGTTACTATGGCGACGGACACTGCATTTCGATGACTCAACATGAAATTAGCAATGCTTTTCAATAGTGATACAGTCTATCATCAAAACGAATATATGTTAATATTCGAGAAATATCATGCTTAGATCATCCTGTGACGTAAAAACCATACACATGATCTACCGCATGAAATAAACATGACATAAAGACTGACACCTTGTATATAATTAAGTTATTATCTTATACAAAGTCTTGAAAGAGTGAATGAGATAGACCTACATTATATAGAGTACTATACTCACATGGCTATTACTACTACTACTACTACTATCTCTATTACTACTACTATTACAATTTTACTACTCCGACTACTAGCAGTCCTACTGCTCTAGTGGAAATACTAGTTCTACCTTTACGTCTACTACTATTACGACTGCTAATTACTTATTACTGCTAATTACTCTTACTGCTACTTCTACTACAGCTTCCTCTATTACTACTACTACTTTTTTTTCTACTATACACAAAGAAAAAAGTTAAGCACCCCCTGATATTTGTGATGACATCTTTTCGAAAATATTTTAAATAGTTAAACAAGGTTCATTTATGAGAAGAGTAGTGTTTGTGCCATACTTTCCAGCCAGCGATACGTGACAGTCGCGCCTACACGTTCGGGGCATGCACATGCAACATGCTACGCTCGAGGATCACAAAAAGCAGGATGGCCTAACTGCATTTCAAGTATATCTATTGAACACGGCACGAAAACGATTGTCAATGGATCTCAGAAATCAAATTATTGGTGTGCACTCTGCAGGAATGCCATTTAAGGTGATAGGACGAAATCTTGGCTACCATTACACTGTTGTTAATCGTTTAGTTTGGAAGAATGCGCAGACATAAAGTGCAATGGACCGTCCTAGGTCTGGGAGACCTACTGTCACTGCACCTCGAGAGGACCGTCACATTCTTCGACATGTATGCCGAGAACCCTTCCTGACAAGTCCCCAGCTGAAGCGTCTCTGGTTACCAAATCAAAACATCAGCACCAGGTCAGTAAGAAATCACCTCAAATCGGCAGGACTAAAGGAAAGAAGGGTAATTAAACGTGACTTGTTGAGAGACCATCATAAACGTGCACGTTTGGCATGGTTTTGGAAGAACAACACTGTAATCTGAGGACCTGGCGGAAAATCAATTGAACTGACGAGAGTCTGTTCTTGCTTCATGTTACTGATGGGTGTTCACGTGTTTGGAGACAGAAGAATATAGCTTATACCCCAAGGAACATTCAGCCGGTCGTTGTTCCTCATTTCGATAACCATTCATTTGCGAAAACGCCCGACTTCACCGATCATGTGCCGTTGTTGATTACATGCAAACCAATGCTGTGACAACTTTACCCTTGCCAGCAGTAATCCCAGATCTGAACCTTCTGGAGCATGTGTGGGATATTCTAGGGCGGCGACTCCACGTTCGGAACCCTTCAGTACAGAATTTACACGAGTTGGAGACAGCTCTGCATGCTGAGTGGATGTTATTGACACAAGAACAGATCCGACGTCTGACTGGGGGCATGAGACGTAGGTTGCAGTGTGTCATCTTATTGAACATGTACACTAGGGTCTACAAAGAACATTTAGAAATGACAATACCAATTCATGGTAAAATCAGTACCTGTGTTAACATGACGTCATCGCTATTAAATAATTATAACATGTACATATCGTTGCGATTCTGTTTTGTCAGATTGCTGTTCTATCTGAAAAAAATAAAAAATCTCAGATTAATTTACGGTCATAGCAGAGCTAACTTGTTTCTGACATTCAGCTATTTGAAAATATCAGGGGGTGCTAAACTTTTTTCTTTGGTTATACTACTACCATATCCATTATTACTTCAACTTCTTCAACTATTAGTATGACTACATTTGTTACTGCGTATATCACAGCAACTAATACCATATAGCAGGTGTGTAACTGCTTGTACTAGCAATACCACTTCAATGTTAAATCTAATGGAGGATATCTTGTTCTATTCAATGCAATTGTTCTGACCCCTCTCATCAATCAAGTTAGGATTAAAAGCTCACATGCAACAGGTGAAATCATATCCATTATGAAGTTTCTCAGTTACTTGAAATGTGTTTAGTGCAGTGATGTAAATACCCTTCATTGTTTACAACCATACCACTATGTAAACGAACACTGGTTGTTCAAATTTTGCAATAAATGACATTGAACTTTTCTTTTATCAGGAATAAACACGAAACATGCTGGTATGGCCATTGACAGATCATTCCTGGCTATACACACTATTAAAGTTCTTTACATTTTTCATCTTGGGAAGAATACAACACAGAAGTTGTTCTCAAATACAAGGTGTATGGATGTTTACATCGACCATCGAAAGAGGTAGATATGCAACTCCTTTGTTATATATACTGTCAATAAAATCGATTTTGTAACAATTCCAAAAAAATTTAAAAAATAGAACAGTGAACTTTCCCTATTCACTGATAATGGAAATAGATAAAAATATTATATTAGCGGACCCATGTGGGATTGGAATTCAGTGGATTTGATTTATATCCCCAAGTTTTCCCAATTATTTGTGTGTCAACTGTAGCATAACATAAGCCTAGCTGTATAAGTTATATGTTTATGCTCATTTAAGAATGAACAAACTATATTCATTAAAATCTATAACAAAGTGTTAAACATGGAATATGTATGTATTAATCAGTAACTAATGCATCTATTATCCCAAACCTACAGAAACATGGTAGGTTGTATAAAAATAAAGTTTGTTACCTGTGAATGGCAATGTACTGCTGGAATGATGACTATTCATACAACATTATAATGTCTGCATGATCACTGACACTCACACCTAGAGAAATGTCTTCGAATTTCCGCAACTCAGGCCTCAGTGTATCTTTAATTTATTTTATACTATTTAATTGTCTCCTTAAGCCTCTGAGTATGTTACTAACAGTATTGATTATCACATATTTCAGGCTACTTTACTACATTGATGATGCGTCTGTGGTTTTCACTGTAGACTACACAGCTAAAATGGAGATCTCAAAGTACATGGTCATGAAGGGCTTTATCGGCATGTTCTTTGACAGTAAAGTAAACTTAAAATACTTTGTAAAACGCACAGGAAGTAGCGGATCCAGGGGGTTTTGGTACTTCAGGGGCCCTGTGCATATCTTTCAATACTTGCAGGTGTCATACATCCAATGACTATGTATAGTTTAATGGTCCTTGAATTGCAGCACTTGTCTTTTAATGTGACACAAAGGGTGCCTTTCTTGCAGAAATTACATCTCCCTCAATGTCTTTATCTATTTTGAAATATGGGCACTGTTTTCGTACATTCCGAAGATTATATGAATGTTTATCTAATAATTTCCTTTATTTACAGCACTTTTCTTTCACACTGAGGGTACTTTTTATGACTGTTTATAATTCTATGGTCCTTAAATTACAGTGCATGTCTTTCACATTTCATAAAAGGGTACCTTTCCTGCAGAAATCTTCTGGTTTCTGGCAAACATAATTAATACGAGTTTCAGAAATTCAAAAAGATTTATGATTGTTTTTTACAATGCTTCTCTTTCACATTTCACACTGACGGTACCTTCCTTGCAAAATCAACTGCTGCCTCAGTTTTTGATTTACTTGTTAATGAGAATGCCTTGAATATGCATCAGTGATGCGATGTTTTAAGGACTATTCTTGATTATTTATCCTTGAATAACGATGTTTTTATTTCCAATTGAGGACTGGGGTAAATATCAACCGAGGTACATGACAAAATATATGTTCTTAGGAATGAACAAATGTAACATTGATTATTTGGGATCACACTATAGGCAATATTACACATTCTTATACTTTATCAAGAGAAGTCCTTGTCACCGTCTAACCTTTTCAAAGCATATGCCATGTCATTGCTTTAGATGTGTAAGTGTGAGTCGTGAACACCCGTTGTTCCCAACTTTTTATCTGTTAGGTAGAGAAAGGTCATTTGGTCACTGTTTGCAGATTTAAATAAGTTAGATTGTATGGGAATTGATGGGAAGTTGAGCACCCAGAGAACTACAATAACTCAAGGTGTTTAAATGTTTAATAGTTTACTGGTTTATATGAAAAAAGTGTTAATATCACAAGCACAGGACAAGAAGTGGTGGAATCCATTTCCCGGATCCCTCCAGATTCTCCAAAATATTGGCGAATCCTTAAGAATCCGGAAGGATCCAACAAGCGGATTCCACCACTTTTTGTCCTGTGAAGGTTTTAAAAAGGTGTACAAAGCTTACAAAGGTTACTTGTAACCATTGTTTAACAGGATCACGTGATTTATGTACATTCAACAGCGACATACTTCTTCTTTCATCTCAGTTCACGTTGATGTGCTGTGGCTGAGCTCGTTGAACTTTTGTTTTGGATTGTTCACATTGATTGTATTGACAAAGTCATAGATAATGGGATGGGACGAGGTGAGAAGGTTCACCTTGAAATGCCAACCTTCCAGGTGTGTGTTTGTCATATGTCAATAATTAGCAACCTAATTCCATATCAGCTTGCCTGTGCATTCTTCGTCTATCAAGGTTATGGTTACTTGGTCCATGAACAAAGACATGGCATCCATCCACTTCATCATGTGGTAACGTCTTAGCTCTCTTGGAAACTTGTCCGAAGTCCATGCCTTCTTCTAGCTGATTGCAAGTCCAAGCTGTAGATATTAATCCAAAGTTCCTGAACATATTGAAAGAAATTTGGACCTGTACATCCTCAGACATTGAAACGGCAAGTTAGCACCAGTCTCTCAAAGTCAATCTGGAAGATCTGCAGGCAGAGTGTAGGTGATGTATAAAACGTTTCGTACATAGAGAATATAAAGAGTTACACAAAGTTTTCTTCTGTCGCAATGATCAGAATGTTCTCCATGTTCACTAATGAGTAATGCCTTATCTGCATCTGTTCGGATACATTCCAACTGAATAGTAGACCTCGACCTCTACAAATGCTGACCTCACTGCGCCGAAAGTTGGATAGTACTGCAGATGGACATAGGGTACTGAGGCGAAATTCTTTCGCAGGGTTGAAAGCTCATCATCGTATATCTGAGGAATAGGTATTGATTGACTTAATGCACGCTCAAGGAGTCTGCACCACCGCAAAACTAGGTGGTCATTTAATGTCTGTATGGTATTGTATTGTGGTTGAGAATTGTGTATATGAGACAATATGTTGCTTCAGCCTTCTTTTTGTTTGTTCTGAATCTGTAGCCACCATGGTACACATGTCGTCCGCTGGGTTGGTGTGGAAGGAAGGACACTGTTACTAATACATTAACCATATTGAGCAATGAATACTTCTATTTGTACCATGTATTTATATATCAATATAATATCCTTCTCAATGAAAGTGTCTCGGGTATCGACAAGCAGTTGCTTAATGCAAAGTTGTCTTAATCAGCTAGCCCTAACTTCATCCCTATACCTTATACTAGACAGCTCCAGTGAACCGACATTGTTCATTGATTTCAATTTGTAGGTGTTTGAGTACCCAGATAGTTAGGCCGTTTTAGTTTTAATTACTCTTAATTTTAGGTGAATTAGGTATACTCAGTCACTGACAACCTTTGGACATTTTATAAGGGAAATCGCTTGTCTCATGAATATTAATATGAAGTCATACTGTTTTAACCCTTGGTGAGTCCCTTGTGATATTGAATCCCAAACTCAGTGTCCTGACAACACTCACAACTAATTCAGGAACTTACTGTACCCATTCATCTATCGAGAGCTTTAGGAATTTGCTATATTGAAGATAGTATGATCCCATAAACAACAATGTAACATATATTCCCTACATTAAGGCACATATTTTCAAGTATGTCTTCTCTGATGTTTCAAATAAGCCTATCAGAAAGAGGTATTACTCAAACTTAAATATGTCTGTAACATATCTCACACTGGAACAAAACTTTGTGGTGATTTACGTGAAGTTTCCTATTCATTACAGGGCAAGGCATGTATTGGTATTCGTGTACAAACGGGAATTATATCGAACATTCCTACCTAGGGGGCTCCAGGCCACTCACCATCCAGGAAAGTCGTTGCAAGTGGTTGTGCTGTTTCTTCAGATTTCAAAAAGGATTAGTCTTTTATAATGAGGGAAAAAGGTAAGAAGAACAACAACTTGTTTCCATAGCTCATTTTCACGGCGTGATATCTTGTAACGACGCAGTCTTATTGACCTTGGTTAAAGCATGAACACATTGGATAACTGTTGTTATAAAATTGTGTCTTCAGGTCGAATAATTAAATCACCCTTGCTTACACATAATCTGAAGTTTCCTTTCAGATATTACATGTCGATACAACGAATTTCAACAACAAATCATACCATGTAAATGTGTCTCAATATGTAGTTTTAGACCATAACTAAATAAGATTGCTTTTATGGACTTATGTATGTTTTACTGATTTGCATCGTGTCTCTTCGGTCTATTTAGGCCCAGTACAATTCATCTTGTGAAATCACATGTATTTACACCATGTAATTGTATGTGTGACATTAAAATAAACACTTCTTTCGTTGAATTCATTCACTAAGGACTGAAGGGGGAATCACAATTTATCTTTCCAGAATAAATGATTACGTACTTCTTGCTTACAGTGTTAGTATTTATACTGCAATGTCACATTCGTTGTAATAAAGAAGTAGACTATCCATAAACATGGTCTTCCTGCATTTTCTTACTTGGTGGTTTGGTGGTTTAGCTGACGGTGTTACTTATTTAACTAACTTACGTTCACAGTATTTATTTGTCCCCGCCACTTAATTTGCCTAAAGTGGCAATAAAATGAATGCACGAATATTGTGTCATCCAGAGGAGTTCATATTAAATGTAATGAGGACTGTCCATGACATGGCTGTGTTAATGCATTGTTTGATCTGTTTCAAGGATGCTGATTATGTTGAAAGGGCTCCACTCCTCCGTCTTGATGCGCAAGACCATGCAGGGTTTGATCCACATATATTGACAAGTACTGTATTAAAAACCGAGACTGGTTTGTGTGTACAAACTATACTTTTGTTGTAACGAATATTGGTAGCAAAGTTCTGGAAAAAATATGGCACTATATGTTGCCTTTATTTGAATTATTATGAAATAGACTAAAGTAACATACATATCCAGTTGGTGACAGGGGGATGTAGATATTGGCAGCCCAACCTACCATATACTGTAATATGAGAGCGAAATAAATATAATGTGTTAATATATATCTAACACCATCGGATTCTTCATCGATGACATATACATAAATCGGTGATTCAAAGTTTTATGATATAATTTAATTATTTAAATTAACATTCATTATTACAATATTATTAATAACACTTAAGTATTGTACTATGGTATAATTTGATTACTAACATTAGAAATTAAATATTGCTTTATTGAGTATATCAGAAAAGGGTGGAAAATGAATTGCATTTGGAAATGGCTCTGACAATCATATCACCACCAGAAAGATGGAATAACCTGATATCACTATGAAACAAAGATGGACTTATCCAAACAAAACAGAGACCTGCCCTGAAACTTTGAAATGCTGCTTATAAACAGCTGTTCATTGTCAAAGCAATGACCCTATCTTGGATGTAAAACAACATTAACATGCATGTACACTTGAACAGAAACACCATAAACTTGCTCATAAAAATTCATGTTTTTCTGTCAATTTATTACGAATAATAGTAGAAATAATAACGTTTTGTTATTAAAATGTTTTACTTGAAATAAATACAATATTAGTTTACTGATAAGTGGTGTACTTTGAAGTGTTGTTGTTCAAAAGAATACCATCTACTCACCAGTTTCGTAGTTATTATACAAAACCTTGTACTTCCAAGTGTCGTATTTACAATTAATAATGTTGTGTTCTTAGTATTGTTTGGATAAATGTTGTACCTTGAAAAGCTGAGTTTTGCAATAAAAACAAAATATAGTGTTCTTCTGACAATGGGTCTTGTTCAGCTGTTTTTAGCACTGCACTTACAAGTGATGTTGTAAAACAAGATGTTAATGACGAGTAAGTTTATAGTTACACCTGATACCGATTGTGTAACTGGTGTAGCTACAACTCATAGTATTATACATACAACTGGTGTAGTTACAAGCGATTGTACGTACGAGTATTGCAATTGTTACAATAAATATTGTTGTACTGACAGCGTTGTCAGACAATTGGTATAGTTACAACTAGTGACGTCCATAACATCTATAGTTTGCAAAATAATGAGAGTCTAAAGTCAACACAATAGCAAAAGCTATATTGGGCTTTCATCGATTTTACAACAGCATTTGATAGTGTCTGGCGAGTTGGTTTATGGTCGAAAATGCAAACGCATACATGGTAGATTTCTTGATCTTGTGAAAGATATGTATCGTGACATTAAGTCAATATTTAGTACGCGAACGTTTAATCCGATTACTTAAGGCAGTTTGACAAGGAGATAACTTATCTTCACTTTTACTCACAATTTTCCTTAACGATCTGGAGAAAAGTCAGTATAAAAATGGTTGTGAGTAAATTTGGAACTTTCTAATGAGAATGACTTACATATCTGCCTGCAAATAGTATCACTTTGTCCTGACGATACTGTTTTATTTGGTATTATACCTAATGCTCTGCACAAATCTTTTGATTCTTTCTATGAATATTGCACTACATGGCAGCTTAGTGTAAATGTATTCAAAACAAAGATTTTAGCCTTGGTTCAGGCCCCGCAGTTAAATCCAAAATTAAATTTAAAATTGGTGAAAAGAGTCTCAGTTTAGTTGATAGTTACATATATCTAGGTATCAAGTTGCATATAAACAAGAATACATAGTCATCAACAACCCCACCATACCCAATTTATCAGAACAAGGGCCATCATTTGAGAAACAAATAATTGTGCGCTTCTCATTTTCATTTTATCAAGGTATCAATTCCCTCAAGCCAAGTGATTTGATCTTAAACAGTTTCTGAGAAAAAAAAGTGAAGACACCTGGAAGAGAGTCGAAAAAATGGATCAAGAGCAATAATTCTGAAAAAAATAATCACACGCTTCTTATTTTCAAACTCATTCAGGTATTTATGCCCTCAAGCCACAGACCAAATTTGGAAATCCAATCCTACCAATTTCTGAGAAAAGCTGTCCCCTTTTGAGATACCACGAACAGAGTCCAAATATACGGAACAGGGGCAATAACTCCGGAAAAAAATAATCACAGTCTTATTTCGAACTCCATCAAGGTATTGGTGTCCTAAATCCACATACCAAAGTTGGAAATCCTATCTTAAATAGTTTCTGAGAAAAGCTGTCCCCTTTGGACATACAGTGAACAGAGTCCTAAAATACGAAACAAGGGCAATAACTCCGCAAAAAAATAATTGCACGATTCTCATTTTCAAACGCCATCAAGGTATCAATGCCCTGAAGTCACACACCAAATTTAGTTGTACTATCTTAATAATAATAATATACATTTTAACTAATATCCAGTGCAAGCACTGCTCAATGGCGGTACAATTATTACCCTGAAGGAATTGTACTTTCAGTTGCCGCTACAAATCGCTCCGCGCGACCATTTAGGTCCGCCCCTCCCGTGTTCAGGTACCCATTTAAACAGCTGGGTGGACTGAGTGTTGATGAAGTGCCTTGCCCAGGGGCACAACACAGTATAAGACCCAGGTCACAAACGTTTGGTGTCTCCACCGGGATTCGAACCCGGGCCGTTGGCGTGAGTGGCAAGCATGCTAACCACTACACCACTGCTCCACTTGAAACTGTAAGTTAATTTTTGAATTGCATAACATGTAAATAACTATCTTGATAATCAATGAGTACCAGTTGTTTGTGTAAGTGTATTATATTATATTTGAATATTATGTTGTGTATAAATATTTAAGTTATACTAGAACCACATCTGTCTACCTTCTGCCATGTTATTTTCATGTTTATCTAACTTTAATCCTTTGCATGCTATTATCCCCATTCTATCCCTATGCTTGCTATCCGTATCTATACCAGAAATCAAAGAAAGCTTTATCGCTTGGTCTGCACTTCCCTACAATGTCATGTGTATGCCGATTTCCACGCCGCTCGTTTCTTGATTTACATACAGAATTATAGATAATTGGTAACAACATAATTCAACATCGAGTGGCGATCGGGACATTTCATTGTAAAACATGTTTTGTTAAATATGCGCTTGTTTACAACAATGCAATTATGCATGATCAATGTTGAATATCATGGAACAGTTTAATCATTATGAATCCATGACCTTCAGCTGTCAAATATCAGCTGTGGTATTACACTTCCCTTTAAAAATATGGCTGTAAACCTAAAATTGTAGCTCGCTCACAACCAAAACAAATCCCTTAACCAACTCATGGCTAATAAATTCCTACAGGATCCTTTCTTAATGTAGACTTTTGCGCAAACAGTATAACCCACAATGCGCATTTCCCTCCATCACGAACTCCACTCCACTCCACTTCGTTCGGTGTCAGAATTTTGTTTCATTTGGACAATCGTTTATAGTAGGACATCTATGGATGGATCCGGAGATTTGATATTACTTTTCATAGAGTACACATTATTCTTCTTGCATCTAAAACAGAAATTCATATATATATATATATAGATATATATTACAATGCTTAAACCCAATTTGAATGCATAATTATATATTCATGTATAAATGTGTTTGATTCTATCGCTTGCTTAATGACTGTGACGTCATACCTGTGTTACGTCATCACTATTATGACAATCTAACGTCACAACTGTTTTGTACTCCCTGAAGATTACAATGAAACTAGTAGGAGTCTATTGGTGTTGTGTGTTTTTTAACTTTTGAGTATATTTGACTGTATACCAGACCAACTCAATGTTTCTGATATATATATATATATATATATATATATGTATATATATATATATATATATATATATTTATATATATATATATATATATATATATATATATATATATATATATATATAATCTACTTGATGTAGCATAAAAACAGTTTAACTGTATCAGAAGAGAAGATGTTAGTTATTTGTGTTTTGCAGCCCAAACACAAATCCCTTAATTGTGTTAATTTGGTTTTATCGGGATAGTGGATTAAACTTCAAAGTCAATATTAATGTACTTTTTTCAATATCACCAAACCTCATTCTACTGACGTTTCTTGCAGTGGATTATCGCAATTATACTTAATCTACAAACTATCATTTGTGTAGTATTGTGAATGATCTGTGCTCCCGAAAAGGCAAAATACTGAATGTTGTGTTCCATATATTGTTTGTAATCTAATGAAATATTATGTATGCATTACTTAATTTAATGACTAGTTAGCACTGTGTTATATACCTATTTTCAATAAATGACATATAGAGGTTATCACCCTCGTGTGTTTTGTGATTGTTAATATCCTGCATTATGAATAAACATTGTAGTTATTATTGTCCCATGTCGTTACACCAACTTAATTTCGAGAGGTTTTTTTAGGCAATTTCTCCCAGCACACCAAAATGTTTATTTGAATGTTACTCTTTGACATTATTCTTTGTTGATTCGTCAAAAAACCAAAACATGCACATACTTTCCAAAATGTATTGAATCGTTGATTGTTTCTGGCAGAATTTGATCTTTGGTTTCCGGAAGTTGAATAGCAGAAAGTCCCGCAGCTATCGTCAGGGAACCAAACACAATCAGGGGCAGCGCGTCCTTCAGAGGCCCTTTCAGTAAAATACCCTAAACAGCATAAATAAAATAAACATAATTTTTAATAAAATATTAACCCTTGCGTATGAATACTTACAATAACTATCTTATGCATTAACACATATCGTTCACTACATGTAGACACAGATTTGAAGCTGGTCGGAAACGTTGTAAATGAAGGATTAAAGGATGTTTAGAATTATGTGCCCAACCTAAAGCTATTATAAATTATGTTAAGCTATCCAGAAATGCAGCCATTATAAAAACTCACAGTCAAAAGAAAGTCAACAAAGTTAAACAAAAATTATTTCTGCCGGATAAACTCGGTTCTGAATGTTTGTGATGAAGATATTTCTTGTTAAGTGATATACACAATTTCATCAATGAGGGTATGATACTTAATATTTTATATCTGTTCAAGCAGACCTAGGGTGCTGAAGTAGCTATTTCAAAAGGTATTTTGGGAAATAATTTTAGATATTTAAGGTAAAAGTTTATGAAATATGGAAATGATGTTAGTACAAGATGGTATCGACATAATGCACCTCCTTTGACTTTAAATCAATGACGCAACGTTGCTTTAGGACGTCAAAAAACAAGCCAGAAAGCCATATTTCACTCCCCTATCTCTGCTGGTTAAGGTGATTCTATAACGAAGATTATTAAAAGACCGTGTTTTTCATAATTACGAACAGATAACGTTTCAAAATTTACAGACAAAGTTAGTTTGCTTACTATACTATACTATACTATACTATACTATACTATACTACACTATACTATACTATACTATACTATACTATACTATACTATACTATACTATACTATACTATACTATACTACACTACGTTATATTATACTATACTTTACTATAATATACTACACTACACTACACTACACTACACTACACTACACTACACTACACTACACTACACTACACTACACTACACTACACTACACTACACTACACTATACTATACTATACTATACTATACTATGTTGTTTTTAATTTGTCCAAACCAATATTTGATGTTATTTTCAAACAGTTTAGTGCAGATTCGCTTTGCTAGACACTATGGGATATTCCTTTTAATTTGATGTACTATATACTATACTGATGATATATATACATTTATGATACAGTCAAGTCGCGATAGTCCGGCCACCGATAATCCGAATCTCGCAGTGTCCGAATGGTAGCAAGCTGTAGCCAAACTAATCTCTATATAAACTCATTAAATGTTGATTCATTAATCCGTTTATTACGTTTCCGAATACGAACGCCTATTATCCGTAACGGATTAGTTAATTACGACTATTTCTGCTTCATTAATCCGGTGACAAGCGATCGTCACACTGATTGAATCGGTAAACTTCATTGACAGTGGATTGAAATGGGAGTTCAGCGTGTCAGTAGTTTGTGATTTTAATCAATTGTAATGGCAGTGTGTGTCAGTAGTTTGTGATTGTAATATATTGAAATTTATCATTTTGTGTGATAGTTATAAATATCCAGTGTATCAAAGTCATTTGATATTCTAAATACGTTCTCGTCTGTTTGTAGATTCAAAGGGGATCAACTCCATCTTGTTTGGTTCATTTCAGTATCCCGAACATTTCACTATCCGAATGGTTTTGATGAAAACGGAAGCGTTCGGATTATCGAGGCCTGAATGTATCTATATATGTATCTATACAATGTATTGTGACATCATAATGACACACTATGATGTTGTAACAGACTTAACGTCATTCACCTGATTAGAGCTCTGTGGGTCTCAAGCTACCTAGTGGATATCATCATTTCTTCACAAATTGTTTATCTGTATGTGACTTGATGGTTGGATAATGTTGTGTAAATATATAAGAAAAGGGGCGGGATAGCGCAGTGGTTAGCGCGTTCGGCTTCGGATCAAGAGGTCCGGGGTTCGAATCCCGCCAGGGGCACGGCAAATTTGTCCTTAGTAGAGTACTGTTCTACACCCAGTAAGGTTTGGGTGCAATGCTACACTGAATGTCAGCGTAGTACCGCCCATGGTTCGCCAGTTCCAGTCGATGCTCGCGTGTTTCGCCGCAATGCATAGCTACATGGCGTTGCAGGCTTTCTCCCTGCCATAATACTAGCAGCCGCAATATAAGTGAAATACTCTTGAAAGCGGCGTTAAACACCTCACTCACTCAATGCTATTGTACATACCAGATCTGCTATGTAAGGTGCAACCATTCCTCCGATCATTCCAGTCATAGAGCACAGTGATAGTACAGACTGTCTTACAACTGTGGGTTGAAGTTCCGCTGCGAAAATGTAGATTGTGGCAAAAGCAGCAGAGAAACCAAACTTTCCAACCATTGCTAAGGCAATGAGCGTCCACTTCGTTGCTGCGATATACATAGGTATTGTATCATAATAAGAACAGATAACTGATCTTTTATTTGTGTAAGATGAATTGACAATAAAGCAAAATAGTGATTAATGACGATAATTGGACTGAAACGTGTTTTGCATGTAGACTATGCATTCAATATTCATAAATTAATTTGTTTTAAAATAAATTAAAACGATAACGAGCAAAGATATCAATAAGCATATGTGTATGTGTATGTTTTTAGTTTGATGAATCAACAAGAACTTGAGAAAGTGGAAGCATTCGTTGAATTATCCACATATTGAAGTCCAAAGACGGAGGGTACTGGGATGCAAAAGATACAACGTAACGACGTGTATAAAGCAGATACACTTTAGGAGTAATACTCATTGAGTTCTTAATCGAAACCAAGTGCAATTTTCTTTATCTGAGCAACTCACCATGATCTCCATAAACAACTGGAAAGATTGTGGCAAGACATGCCACGCCCCCAACTAGTTGGCTGACACAGAGCATGGTCTTCCTGCCGAGTCTGGTGAGAAGGAAGTAACATCCAACATAGGCCAGCAGCTCCATCAGACTGGACACGAAGAAGTTGAGGTAGATGTCCCCGCTCAAATTACCCACGTTCAGACTCAGTCCATAAAATACAATATTGATGGAGCACCTGTATATAGTCGAATTGCAGTATTATCAATTGTTTCATGAATGATGATCTTCTCAAAGATTATACTTTGTTGACCTTATGTTGACCAGTGCTCTTATCAATTATTCTATAATCATATGAATTTAAACTTACATGGGACTGCATCACCCTCAACATAAATTTGTGAAATTCTGATTGGTCAATAGCTAAAACATGCGAAACCTTAAAGGAGGATTTTTAAGGATTCACACAACTGTCACATGACAAGTCAAACGGTTGGTATCGTTGATGTTGAAGTACCTCTCTATCTGTCATGCGTCCCAACCACAGACGATGTTGGCATTGAAATGATCGGAAATTAGTGAAATGAGTGAAATGATGACATTGATTGATCCTGAGGGTAATACATTCGTCAAAAGGGCTTTTTGAAGCAAATGACAAATCTTTGTTTAATGAGGAGGTATCTTTTCATGGACGTTTAAAAGAATTACAATGATTAAGAAGTTAACTTTAACTCATTTAATACCAGTTAAATACGACGATGACAGTTCTGAGAAGAAGAACAGGACTAGTGAACATCTTCCAGAAGCGAACCGTCTTCTCCTCTTCCTCCACATTGACATTCTTCATCAATTCTTCATCCAGCTCCACCTTGTTAGACTCTGCTATCTTCCTGAGAGTCTTGCTCGCTTCTTCTGTCTTCCCCTTGGATATCAGCCACCTTGGGGACTCAGGGATAATCCTTAAAAAAAGTATTGGGAATATGTTGAAGATTTTGTAAAACATAAGTGATTTTTAAAAATCCTACAAATATTCAGGACCTACGGGTGTCAATTTGTTGAGGTTAATTGACATTGAAAGGACTTTTGTAGGGGCATGATGGGTGAGTGATATGAAGATTTAACCTTTAGCCTGCTGGATTGTTTTCAGGTTTTTGCAGAGAGCGTCAGATTTGTAAATTTGTAACAATTACGTCACATGGGTATCCTTCATTTAAAGTTTTTCTCGCCTTAGTAATTAACATAATCTTAAAATAATTAAAATAAATATCTGAGTCACATTTTTTTCTAACTTATTATTGTCATGAAAAATTATAAATTAATGTAATATTTTTCAAATATCAATTATTTTTACACTTGTCTACGGAAAAACTGAAATAATACAGTAGTTCTAAAATTGTACTACATTTTCAAACTCGAATTATTTTGTCAATAATTATTTATGCAGCCGAATTTTTACACCATTTTGTTCAGAATTAAATTTTATACAAGAAAAAAATTATGTTGATAATATGTGTTTTCCTTTCAGAAAACAAGAGCCCGTCATAAACGATTTCCGTTTTATTTATAAAATTTCGACGTAATTTGAAACAATGGATATTCTTCAATGAACAATGCATTTACTTCCGTGAGAAATATTTGTAAAATAATGCATCAATCGTAATAAAATTTACACAAAAGGTTAACACATGTATTCACTTTTCTGTGTTCCAAATATAAGCATATGACATTACAGTTTTTATATATTCCAACGTCAATCAGTCATCGATATCTCGAAACATGACAGTCAACAAACACTCTGCGCTCGCCATTGTTATGAATTTCCTTCGCCGATTACAGATTTGTTCAAATAAAAAAATCTTATGATCTAAATCATTTTGAAAATATTCCGTTTAAAACCAAAGTTAGAACACATTTTTCCAAATGTCTGTTGAATATTTAATGTAAACATGGTCTTGAAAAGTTTAAAAATACAATCAAAATTTCGTTCGGGTAGCGTTGACGTATTGTAAACAATGTCACGTGATTAGCTTGGTTGTACAAAATTGATCATGTGACCATCAATGTTTCGTTTGTCATTTCACTGTAAATTCGCCGATTCAAACACTAGTTATTCACATTTATTCTTTGAAATGTAATTGTTTGTCATTCTTGTTAATTTCATGGATGTTATAACATGTGCATTCATTTAATTCGTATCAGAACAAAATATTGTGTGAAAAAGCCGAGACGACACAATGGCCTCCATTTGCAATGAATTCGAACTGACAGGTCTATCTATGATTTCGTTTGAAAACGGGTATAATTTCTGTCAAATTCCAAATGAAAACTTTAAAATAATCAACATGAATCATTTAGCAATTGTATTCATACAATTATTTCACATAGACGAGACTTGTTAATTCGTAATTTACTTTTTAGCGAGATAGGGTTACTGCTACTGTTTCACGGCTCCATTTCAACTTGTGAAATCGCAGATCGGAAAGTCGGTCCATGTCATGTCAAACACATTTCGTAGTTCGAATGTAAACTCAAACATGATAATATTTTGTGATAATGGTAGGATATGACACTTATTTTTCATATATGTATAAATTATAATCAAAATGCAAATTTACTCACAGTGATTTTAATCGTAAAAACATCGTAACTTATGGTAACATGGTGAACTTATGCAAATTTATCGGGTCATCAACAGAGATTCTACGAACTAGTGAAATAATTATTAGAACCACAATATTTAATTTTTGATCGATTTTAATAAAACTACATCGTTTTAAGTGTCAATTTGATTAATTTTAACAATTAATAACACTCTATGGTTAGATCGACGACCATTTCTAAAAATAGATACAGCTTCCGCTAGCTTGACGTTCACTTTGAGTCGCGTAACATGGGAAAATAGCGGGAACATGTCATGGGGTGAATTGAAGAAATGGCCGATTTGGCACTGCTATTGATGACACGTTGGATAACTTACTATATTTGGAAACAAGAATTGACAAACAATGCACTGATACATTTTTATTTATTTGTGGAAGATTTTGAGATTCTAAAATATGTAAGTGAAATGCTTTGTTTATTTTCACGTTTTTTTCAAAAAGTAATCGGTTGATCTTTTCATTTGCCGACATTTTCGCAAATCTCCGATTGTTTTCTAACAGAAATAGATTCAATATCCAAATTTGAAAATCAGCTAGATTAGGATATTCTGAACATAGTGATGTGAAAGTTATGCATTTTGCATGCACTTACTATAGAATTTCAACCAATTGAATCGAGTAGGTAACATTTTTATTATGACGTCAAACACGCACCTGCAGGCAGTTTTGTGATTGAAAATACGTTCAATATTTTTAATTCATCATTTCTCAATAAAATAAAATTGTATATGGATACTAATTACAGCACGTGAAAGCCCATTGATTTCTCATTCGGAAAATGTTAACTTTTTCATAAATCAGGGAACTTTGTCACAGACTTTTGTCGTATGCATGTCAAGGGGTCAAACGTCATTGACGTATCAATACGTCAACACCCCTTGGGCTTGATATGCAGCCTGCAGCAGCGAGCATCTTAAATAAAGCAAGTGCAAGTTCAAATATTGAATATGTAAATGTTGAAATCGTAGCAGATATAATGTTCAAATACTGCAGCAATGAACGTTTATATTTAAGGACGGATGTGGATGTTCTGCTTATATGAAAGTTAATATAATATTCAAAATATGAAGGTTGAATTATTACTGTTGTGAAGGTTCAAATATTGCACATCTTAGAAAATATATTCTTTTTAAGGTTTGAAGGTTTATATGAAGATTCAAATTGAACTTTTGTGATGATTATGTGAAGGTTTTAGATTTTAGAAGCACGTTGATTGCAAAAGTTATTTTTTCAAATTTCCCATTTATAACGATAGTTTATGTCATGTAAGTTTAAGTTAAAAACATGTTATTACACAAACCAAATATCCGAAGTGGGAATAAAGGTGTTGCGTGTAAAGGAAAAATTGCATGGTTGCCATTTTAATTTGAAAATATTTGATATTTCGAATGACAAAAACTATTCCCATGGCTATATGTAACAATGTGCACTCATTTTTAACTTGATTTTCCAAAGAGAGAAGGGTGTTTAAATATAAGTGACATTAGTTTTCAAATACATTTCATCGACTTATTTCAGCGAAAAAATGTGGTACTGCCCCTTTAACATTAATATGACGTACGTGTAGTTGCATTGCTGAAAATGGAAAAGTTGGATACCTGAGCTGAATAAAATATAAAATGAACGAATAAATGGAGCGAAAAAGATGGCATAATGTACAAATATGAATTATAAAACAACAAAGGGAATTTTACAAATTCAAGACTGCAATGGTGAATAACTTCAGATGTGTGCACTGGATTAAAGAGTTGCAAATAGTTCTTCATTCATTCTTCCAAAATAGTGACCTAGCAGATTACGTTTCAATGGATGTTCCATTCTTGGGCGATTCCTTTAATATAGGACATGTTAGCAGATTTAGGAATATATTAACTGTACATCAGTTTCCTATTTGAATTCCAAGCTTGTACGATCCCCATCTGCTGATTATATTCATAGGGGTCATGGTGAGCCATTGGACACAACGTATTTTGTTTGCAAACATGAACGTTCAATTACAGCTAGGGCCTAGGTTTTTTTAAGTTTCAAAATGTGACTAAAATAGTTGTAAGTAAAACTACAGACCACCAATATATCAGAAACAGGATTGGAGGAACTCCAATCACAAGACGTAGGTGGCGCCACTGTCGGAAGAAGTATGCTGCAAGGTTGAGAATTAATAACCCAATACCCCAGGTGAACTCCATTACCATGCCAACAAACGTTCGTTTTGAGGGACCAACATATTCCATTACTGAAAATAGAATAAACATATCAACCTGAAATTTTTTGATAATACAACCTATGCATAAATGATAAATTAGAAATTGTGTTTGTGGCCTCATGCGTTGATTTGTTAATAATGCCACTCGGGATTATAATGTTACAGCTGAATGAATCATGCTCATTTCCATTGGTCAATTATACAGCTCCATACAATATACTAATGTGTGAAGTGTGAGAAAATCACACAGTTGATTAATTGCAATTATGGATAAATTGATGATATTCACAACATGCATTTGAGGCATAGTTTTAAATTCATAACGATGATTTATGGAAAACGATGTTTAAATACACTTGAGTATATGTGTAAGGCTGGTAGTTCAGAACAATTAAGTCGTTACAATGTTGCAAGGCTTAAAATAGCCAGTGAAAAATACTAGAGAGAGTTCCCCTTGCTGAGAAAGGTGGATGCAATACGGAAACCCGCTGACTTGATAATACAAAACGGTTCGGATCTTGGGATTACAAAGACAGATTTCTTTGTTCAGTGACCTTTATCATAAAACGTGTTCAATAATATATATAGTTTATATAATTTTAATTGTCTGCTGATAGTCAATGTAAACTATTTGACTTCTACTTGTTTTCATTATTTCACAGTTTTAAATGACTCCAATGCAGAATGCAGACCTTGAAAAACTCAGTACTGTTCAGTAACTAATATTTATTATGTAGACTGTTAGCATTAGCAATCAGAATCAGTTCCTGTATTAACATACCAATGACCCCTGAACTTTTTTTTCAGTAACATTATTAACATACCAACAACTCGTCCCTCCTGGTAACGGTTTAGTTCCAGTATTAAAGGCAATGGCGCACGTTTCTTTTAAAGCATGTTTTCTCAAATATGCTATTTATCATTAAAATTGATATACTATATTGTTATGTTAGAGGGTAAAACATTGTATTACACGACCCGATAACCCGATCCATAGAAAACGGATATCCGTATTGGAAGAAAATGATGCGACGTATAAGGGGAAATCTTTTGTTTGAGAGGTAGATTTGTCTGTATGCAATTTTGAGAGTTCAGATAGATGATCGACCAATCAACGACTGTAGTATATTTAAAACTCTGACGGTTTAGGTATCGCTAAATCAATCAGATCACTGGAACAACATTCGAGTGACCATTTTAATGTGATCATAAGGACACCTTACGCGCAGCATATTCATTCGTTTTAGAACTGTTTGTATTGACCAAGGAGTATCTTTTAGCCATTGATAACACCTGTTAAAAATTGTGTGAGAACTTTAATTCAGTAAGAACACCATGCACAATGCCTTTAACATGGTTATGACTCAACCTTCCTATGAAAGTTATTCAGTTCAAGTATTAAAGAGCCATCAAGGATGTTGATGAACATATCGGAAAATTGCCAAAAATCTAACTCTGTGAAATATATACACTTAATCTTTCATAGATTGTTTCGACCCAAATAAGCCGAGATATTGTACTAATTAGTAAAGGTGTTTTCCAGTCGAAATATAGATCAAGTTTATTATTTTCCAGCGCAATTCATTTTCGTCTAGCTCGCACAATGTTTACAAAGACGCGAAAGAAAAGAAAGTTTGTTAACAATGCAAATCGAAATATATAATTTTTTGGCGGTTATTTATTGAACATTTCATTTTATTATGTATTTTCTACACATATTGGAATAAATGTTTTACCGAACTAGGTATTTTGCTTGAATTTTATAATCAATGAGAATATATTCGTCATAATTTGCTGGTCTTAGCTCAATAACAAGTACATTAAAGAGACAATAATTTGTATGTTCTCAGGACATCTAGAATCATTGTTTATAAAACAATCGTCACATTCAGTAATGTGTGAGAAAGGTAGGCTAACTTCCAAGAAAAGTACGTGCAACCCGTGGTATGCTATGGCGACTTGCGCTAAGGCGAGCCTTCACGCTTGGGAAACTGTGTAGTACGTCTTATGCAATTAAGGGGATACTGTTTATATGACGTCATATACCCTTAGCTCGCGCTACTCGAAGTGATACGTCTCTTTGAAACCAAATTTCATTACATTGTCGTGATAAGAAAATTATTTATCACATGTCATGTTGTAGATAAAATATTTCTAACATCCTTGATGGCACTTTAACATTTATCATACAATGGATAATGTTCTCGGCAGTATAAAAGGAACCGATATTTTGAGTGCGAAATTGTCGCCCTAACATTAAATATTTATCATATGAAAGACATTGTGTTTTGAAACATATTAAAATACTGAAAAAAGTAAAGTAACGACCATGCAAATACCAGTTTTTAACTGAAAGCATAATTAAGGAGGCGTTATTTTGGGTCAGTTTAACGTAAGAATAATATGCAGTTCATTTGCTTATATCAATATGCATAGTTGAAGAAAAGTTCAACTTTGAAATAAATGTTGTTAAGCTTTATATGTGCAACATGAATGAAAAAATGTCATTGTATGATACAGAAGTTGTCATGCTCCTGTGTTTTGGAATGGTGAATATATTTATTGACAATCCCAAAATGACGCTCCTATCAAGTTGTTGAGTTCAGATATTAATATACAAATGACTCGACCCTTCTGGCGATGAATTTCAATTCCGGTATTCAAATATAATACAATTCTCTTGACAATGTTGTTCAGTTCTGGTATTAACTTACCAATGACAAAAGCCAACATGAAAAGGCCCATTCCAGCAAAATTGTAGATGAATTCAGCGGTGATGTAGACATAGTAGTTAGGAGACACCGCTGCAACAACACTGGTTGCAACAGTCAGCACTATTGAGAGAATTAGAGGCTTCTTGCGACCAACGCTGTAAGGAAACCATCTCGCTAGTTATGTGACTGCTGATACAATCGATGAGCGAAAATCAAATTAAGGATAAAAATTGAAATAAAACACATGTAATATTTATTGGGAGAAGTGATTGATTTTAGTGTACTTGATTTGATAATAATAAAACCCTCAGGTTATGCAACAGGTCACATATTTTATTTGTCGGGCCTTTTGTTGCTGATCTTGACTTCACTTCACATAATTAGACTGAGCACCCCAAAAACCCAATTCATACTTGGTTGCATACATGTTGTGACATAGATCACTGTTGATGTACTCACGTGTCTGCGAGTGATCCAAATATCACTGCTCCTAATAACCCACCAGCAAACGAGATCATGTTGCTATGGGAACGAAGGATCTCATTCTCACAAACCATGTTGAACTACAAGTAAAAAGAACATGTGAAGCAGTAACTGGAGAGAGGATGAGTTGTTGAACTTAAGAAGAATTTAATAACCACACGACGACAGTATATTTAGTGGAAATGAAATTAGAGAGACATTCTCATTTATGTTATTGCATTGCCATTGTTTACGGCCAGAATGAAATTGAGTGTGGAGTACGTTAAACAACTTAAAAACGAGCATGAATCTGGATGGACACATCTGGATGGATGACATATGATTGTCTAGATTGAATATGTGATGATAGGCCATGAGGGGCGGTAACCTTGATCGTAACCTTGGCGGACTAAAAACGATGACGTGTATGCCTTCTAGGCGTTTTCTAATCTTGAAGTCTTAACGATTGACCCCCAATTTGTTGATGTTCCAAAATCTCAAAAAAATGTAAGATCCCAACACCATTTAAGCTTTGAAGTAACTGTAGCTCTGGAGGTAAAAGTGTCAAAAGTGAATGTAAGCAGGACGGCAGATTGTTTCTGAAAATTTATTTAGCCCTGATAAACTTTTAAAAAATGAAGTTATTGTACCACTTAAATCGCAGACAGCATCTTCGTCTAGGCCGTCTTGTTCCCAGCTCATTTAAGTTATTTTATGGTTGTAACACTGAATCGACCTTAGGGAAATTTTGAGAGAAACATGCAGTCTAGTTTCAAAATATAAACAATCTTGAGTAAACGTTACAAAATAACTATAGTCAAGGTTCACAAAAGGGTTAAAATGTGGTTTTGAGTTGTTAGTGTATACACAATAGAAAGGTACACCATTCACTTACCTCTGTGATACCAGATGACTGGATAATCGAGGTATCATACACCCAGCTGTTACACTCGTTCTGTGTTCTGTTCTCTCTTGACGTCATTTCCGTCACATTGTACAGCTGACACTTAGAGTAAATTGTCTCCCCTTGGCTATTGACCACCAGGGGGGCAGTGAGGTTGATGAGTTCTTGGTGGTAATCATTCTGTATGGAGTAGCTGTCGTTATTGTACCCGGGGATGGCACATCTGTGTCAGACAAATCAACAGAGAGATGATATGCATGAACATACACACGGATATAGAATGAATAGAATGCCAACACAAGACAAAAAGTGGTGGAATCCATTTTCCGGATCCTTCCGGATTCTCCAAAATTTTGGCTGTTCCGAGGAATCCGGAAGGATCCGGCAAGCGGATACCACTACTTTTTGTCCTGTGCAAATGTTGAGTGAACTAGGTATTTCTCATGTGAGCTGCTTGGTTGATCATACAGTCATCATCAACACTTTTAGTGGTCACAAAGCCCCCAGTTTGATCAACTAGATGAGACGCGTAATGGTCGAAAGCATGCTTGAGAATTATGAATAAATCATTGTGATTTTTTCGACAATTGTATTTTTCTATATGAGACCTGAGGCTTGGACAAGTTTGAACTGAATTTTGTTTACTAACACAAAACGTACCTGTAGTTTGGTATATCCAACAGATCTACATGAGACAAGGATATAATTCCTGACACCATGATGGTTACTTGTAGTTTGGTGTATACAACTGGATCACAGGAGTGAAGACTATTATAGCTGAATTAAGTCTTTCATAAACGAAACAGTAGACATGGATATAAGAACTGATCCCGTTCCAACAGGAACACAGGAGACATGACTATTAGAGCTGACAGTACTGTTACCTGTATGTTGGTATATCCAACAGGAACACAGGAGACAAGACTATTAGAGGTAACACTACTGTTACCTATAGTTTTGTATATCTAACAGGAACACAGGAGACAAGACTATTAGAGCTGACAGTACTGTTACCTGTAGTTTGGTATGTCCAACAGGAACACAGGAGACATTACTATTAGAGCTGACACCATGGGTACGAGGGACATGAGTACAAACACCCGTTTCTGGTAGGGTCCAAATTCTCCAATCTTTAACAGAAGCTCGTCAAACTTCATGGTTTTCTGAAAAAGAGTACAGAATATCGTAATTGTTGAAACTCCTTGGTTGTGAAAGTATCTGATCTGATGTAGATGGCAGTTTTAACAATGGGAAACCTATTTCAATTCACAAAGTCTGAAGGATGCTTTGGACCGGTAAATGGGTTGGGTTATTGTTATTGGCAGTTGGGTTATTTAGATTGAGGTATGACAAGTATCTGCCTTTTTTTATTTTGTGACATTTGTGTATGATGCTTATTAGTCAATAGTTTTTGGTCATTCCAATGACGAATAATTTACCTTCTCACTCACAGCCAAACATTCGCTATGGCTGGTATATATATATATTCAGATCAATATATGGAAAATACCCTCTCAACCCCCAATAAATTGCTACAAAAGGTTCCTCAACTGATTCTGGTAGGGTTCAATTTACTTTATAACATACTCAAAGTTTACTTAAGTTGGACCCCGGGTAAAATATTTGTTTTCAAGATGGCGTCCAAGATGGCCAGCGAAACCTCTTAACTCTCTAACCATCAACTCAAATGTGATGATAGTGTGTCTATCTCCAGGTTCTTTGGGGTAATGAACACATTAAAAAATGATATTCGTCTATTATGGAACACAAAATCCAATATGGCGTCAAAAATGGCTGCTGACACTCCAAATAACAGCAAATCCATAACAATTCACTCAAATTTGAGTATCTAGATGTCTATTTCAACGTTTGTAGGGGCAAGGAACACAATAGGACGATTGAAATTTAAATTGGGCCATTTTATTACAAGTAAATCTAACTTTGTCCAATATGGCACCACCATTTCACCTACGTTTCATTCTAATTTGATTAAATTTGCGTCAAGATTTATCCCCTGGTTCAAACATTCCAAGCGTTTACAACTGTGAATGTCTACAAAGGCATTTCCTGAGCACACAGGTTGTACTTTGCACCAACATATCACCAGTTCTTTGCACGACCTGGACACATCTGGAATATTCATACATAGGTGATACCAATATTCTTCCTTTTGGAACCATCCAAAATCCCTTTTCTCTGCAAAGATACACTCATTGTCCAAGCACTTGCTTTGTAGATGGTCTTATTTGTGTGCCGAATAGGAGCATCCTGTGTTGGCGGAAATACATGATTCAGTTTCATGTGCTCTCCTTGGCAGAATAGGTTTTGTTTAAAACATTCACCCTGGAAAGTGAGGTGGTGTGATCATACATGTTACACACAAACCGTTCTATGTGAGCAAACTTTTCTTTCAATCGGCTGGTAGGGAATTCTGCTTTGGAAACTCAAAGCTTCTCTTCATGGATTGGCTTTACATGTTTTTCTTTGAAATTGTGTCACGTCCTGCACATGCATGGAGAAAAGGAAGAGCTAATGTACAATTGTCTCCAAACTCTATTATATAATGTATACGTTTTACCTTTTGTTGATTTGTTTCAGCTCAAATAATACTCCCAGAAGAACAAGGCACACATCTGTATCGACTGTCACCCACACCATTCAATTCTGATGACCCAATGATTATATTTATGAGATATATACGTGCGCTTGCAAAAACTCATTTCATTGTTATTCCTCAAGCGCAAATTTAGTTTAAAACGTTGCTGTTAGATTTGCGGATGTTGAATAACAATGTATCACACAAGTTAGGAAATAAAAAAGACACCTATCAAATTGAGGTCAGGACATTTACCATCCCATAACACAGAAACATGATAACATGATAACTTATTTTATCATACAATGTCATTCTTCATTCATCTAACGACTTCAAAACATGACTTTAAGTTTTCTTCAACTACGCAAATTGATATATATGAAAATGAAAAGTTGTAAAAGTAGCTTCAGTGCTATTCTCAAGGTTAATTAACACAAAATAATGCATCCTTAATTATGCTTTCAGTTAGATTAATTATTGTTTTGGCAAAAACTTTTTTTATGTTTTAATACGTTTAAAAATACATGTAGAATGTTTTTCAAATGAAAAACAAATATAATGTAAACTCTCGTCCTGTAGCGTTGTGCTATGTGGCAAGTCTTTCTCACTTAGGGACGAGAGTTGCTTTCCTTCCATGGCGACTCACATATCCAATGGAAAGCTAAACTGAGTGAGTGAGTTGGGGTTTAACGCCGGTTTCAAGAGTATTTCAGTTATATCGCAGCTGTGTATTATGGCAGGGAGAAAGCCTGCAACGCCATGTGACTATGCACTGCAGTGAAAACTGCGAGCAGCGGCTGGAACTAGCGAACCATGGGTGGTACTACGCTGAAATTCAGTGTAGCATTGCACCCAAACCTTACTGCGTGTAGAACAGTTCTCTACTGCAGACAAAGTTGCAGTGCCCCTGGCGGGATTCGAACCTCTTGATCAGAAGCCGAACGTGCTAACCACTGCGCTATCCCGCCCCAAGCTAAAGTCAATATAATCTGCTAAAATCGCTTTTACACAAGTCACATGTACATGTAAACTGAAGAACAAAAGAAAGTACACATCTCAGTTGGTTTAATCGTATTTATTGTTTTCAATTACAAATATCTCAGGTTTTCGACGCTGTGGTCGAAAACTGAAAAGTGCAGGCGTTTAGTCATCAGCCAAGGAATACTTTTACGTGGTTTTGTTTAATTTTTTGAAAAAAATGACATTTTGAGTTTCATTTTTTGTGGATAAAACACAACTTTTCATTGACATATAAGGCATTTTCTTTGTGCAAATCAGTGAATAAGCCTCATTCTGCATTTTTAACATGTTAGGGGTCATAAAGTGTCAATTTCATTTGTTTCCTCTGTCTACATTAAACAAAGATATTCTTACTAAAAAAAAAACTCACCAAGGTAATTCATTCAAACTATTGCAGATATTTGTTATTGCATAATGCCTTAATCTAATGCATCTAATATTTTTTAAATATTGAATTAATCTAAACCAACTGAGGCGTGCACGTTCTTTTGTACTTCAGTTTATATATGGAAGAGTAAAGATAGATGTTCGGTAAATGAATATGAAAACCAAACTGCCTTTTGCTCGGTTGATTTAAACTCGCACTGATTCATGCTGCTTTATGCATTGCACAATGTTTGTTTTGTCATATGTCAAATCAATAATGTTTATTATTTAAAACATGTAGTTCGTTATGACAGGCGCTCGGAATGTTAACTTGCCATTAACATGATTTGTAATTGTATATTTTTTCTGATGTTAATCGAACGATAGTGAATTGAATTGAACAAGTTAAAATGTTATCAGCAAAACAACGAGAAAAAAAAGCATCACTTTTTGGTCTACGGTACAGGATATCAATTTAAAGTGCGAGTTCTATCGCTACTGTCCGCCATCTTGCTTTATTTGCATTACGTGAAATGGAATGTTGTATTTTTACTAATTTTAATTTTTTTAAATATAATAAAACATATGATAGAATATTCATAAAGTAACAAATAATGTATCATTAAACTAATCAACGATGTCTTCACTCGTGGTAAAGCTTTCCACAGTCGTAGTGACGATGAATGCCTTCACTTATCATTTGTTTTAGTTGTGAAATAATATGCGCTCTCCTTAATAAGATTGTCAAATATCAGTCATATAAATAGTACCCTTGAGTATGTTATAAATAATTTATTAAAGAGTCACACATAAATCAATGTTGTACAATATGAAAAAAACTATGTAACATATAATATACAGTGTGCAAACAGGAATGTCAAATTTCGTTTCCACAAAAAATACCCTAACAGAATCCTCCTTTTAAGTAAATTTGTTTATCATTTCTAGCATTTCTTAAAGATATAATCAGTGTTTGGATCTTTTAGTAGTTTGTGGTCGATGATGGTGCCAAGATATTTGTAATGAGTAACGATGTCCATGTTTCCACTTCTAAGTTCAATGGGTAAAATGTCACTTTTCTTGGTTCTAAAATCAATGATGAACGCATTTGTCTTCCAGACATTCAACTGCAGATAGTCACACCACTGAGTCATTTAAGTCGTTTCTGTAATGGGCTTCCGTCTTTTTGACCAGACCTACCATCAGCAAATTTCAGAATCAGACAATCAAAGTTGTGGATTAACAATAATTAGCGTAGAGAATGAAAAGTACGGGAGAGATAACACAGCCCTGAGGTGCTCCAGTATGTGTGAGGGTAGTTGATGAGGCTGAATGATTCACATGCACAAACTGAAGAAATGCGACAATCAACAGTAACAGATTCCGGTTGATAACCATGGATAAAGGTTTTGCTTAAAATATATGGTTGAATAGTGTTAAAAGCAGATGAAACATCGATTGAAAGGAGTCTGACATAAGATTTTGAAATTTCAATATAAATTAAGGGTTCTCTTTCTTTGGCACTGAGATTATTTTTTAGGTTTTCCATATTGTTTACTGATGATAAGAGAGTTGTTAAAGCTGACTAAAACAATTACAAAGATGGTCACAAACATTGTTTTCTTCTATTCTGTCCAGTCCTGGTCCGGTTTCTTCTTGTATCTAGACTGAATAGATAAACCCAGTCACGTATGATCTGAATAGATCTAATAAGATCAACACTCCTTTGTCCTTCACGCTTTTGGTTAATAAAATATGATTAAGTTTGGTATGTTGCGAACTTGCTTTAAATAGCAATTATTTCTTTTTAAAACAATTGCTATATATGACTAGTAAAATATATCATTTTTAGAATTTGAAGAACTCTACTCTCTGTGTGAGTGTGTCTGTCTTTGTTTGAGCTCATTCAAGCTTCCTACAATATTATGATACACTATCTGTCATCATATTCTGGTATCAAGTTTTAACATGTCATATGATGTTAACATTTTTTATGTTATTCATTTCATAATATTCAAGAAGCACAAACCCTGTTTTGTTGTAGTGTTATGGTGAAAAGATAATTATTTTCGTGAATCATATTTGTTGTGCATATATCATAATTGATCAAACAATCCCATGATTTGTGATGCTCCATTTTTACATTAATGAACCAATCACAGGAGATCTCACTTATAGGAACTGATAAAACTGGTTAGTGGAATATCAGTTTTTGTAGTCAAGCTCTTGCACCTTGTGTCGATAGATCAACTCAATGAACACATATCATGGGAACTAACAATTTGCTGTTCACATCAAACTATTACCATTTTTTAAAAACTTTGATCCAATGAGAAATGAAGTCCAAAGTAAAAAACCTGTGAAATAAAAATCTAATTGGGAAAGGGAGAGTTGTTTTGTTTGTTCATGAACTACTTTGTTTATCATCAATGAACATATAACGTTTTCTTCAACAGAGAAACAGACAGAAGAGTCACCTTCTATTCATGGAAGCAAGTGATGACAGCTCCACATAGCCTGAAAGAGTCCATTATTTCACAGTCCAACGAATTGTTTCAAGTTCGCAGTGAATGTGTGATGCAAAGAGGAAGTTTGAGGATGATTCAGTGGCAACTAATTCATCATAAGAACAGACGAAGTCGTCATGGCAGATACAGTGAAGCATATAGAGAGACTTCTAACTTTGTGTTACTCTTTAGCAGCCGATAAAACTATTCAACGACTTTCATTGGAACTGTGTTTTGGCTGTATGTTTAAAGAAGAACAAGTTCATACTTGCCAGCACATGCCCGAACAGGAAGTCAACAAATACTTCAACGCTGACGTGAATGAAGTCAATGAGGACCGTGTGCTAGATGACTGGCTGGAACTGTTGGTTGATGATTCATCACTGAAACATGTGTCTCGATTAAGATCCATATTAATGAATATTTGAAAACATCTCAGTGGTTGATTGATTTGAAACAGCATGTAGTAAGAATTTTAATTTTTTAAAAGCGGATTAAATAATGTGCAATAATTATGCAAATGGGAAGTTGTTTATCCTTTGTTGTTTAATGTATCTGCATTTGTATTTATAACATGTATAAATAAAACATGTATTGCTTCCACGTAGGACCTTTTGTTATTCATTTCTATGCGGAGAATATACCAGAATAGTTATAAAATGGACAGCATATTTAGCTTAGATCATTCTGAGTTTCAGGCATGAATAAGAAGGAGCAATCGTGGGTCATTGTGACTCATCCTACTGTAGAGACAGAAACTAAATATGTCAATGTGAATTCTGGTAAAAAGGTGGCTATGAACGATCTCAAATGTCACATTAGGTTCGACATATCAAACCATTGGGGTGGACCCTATTACCATGTGCTTACAAGAACGAGTGTAGACTGCAAGTAAAAAACACCAACCATATGAACTAACTTGGCTGAACAAAGATAGTTCATGATGCTATCATTATTTAGCTTGTTAACTTTCCTATCACTTCGCCAGGAGTTCTCAAAAATGTAAGAATGTGACTTCGAACAAAGCACTACAAAAGGATTATTTTAAACCACACAAACCAGGAGGTTACCGCAGTGGAAGCAAACTACGTGGTGAGTTAAAGTTGGACCATAAGCAAACATTCAACTGAGGTCTGTGAAAGGTTTTGTGAATAAGCAGGATGCCTACAGGTTACACATAAAATAAATACAGATTCAAAAGAATTAAAGTCAGAGTGAATTCGATCAACGAAATGCTCGATGTGGATTTAGTAGATATGTCCAGGGAAACAAAATGGAATAATGGTGTGTGATATGTGCTCGCAGGAGTGGATGTTCTTACAATATTCGCATTCTTCTACCTTTGGAAAATAAGAGACCAGAATCGTTCTTTAGAGCTTCCATGTTGTCATGTGAAAAGTCAATGACATTATTGAATTAAGAATATAAATACCTGCTTCACTTGTCATATGTAAAATGTAAGTACAATAGTGTTGTAGTGTTGACTGACTGTTACTTTCAGTCTTGTCTGCTGAGGGTGAAGATGTCCACTTTCATCAGGAGATCTTTAAAGGATATGGTTAGCTCTACGAGTAACACTCACTCCTCCTCCTCTGAAAAGACACCTTCGAACACCCACTCCTCCAGCTCCTCATTCGGATTAGCAACCCCTACTCCTCACAATAAGCAGTAAGAGCAGAAAGAGCTCAAATTCCAAACTTTCTAATTGTATTGTCTGGTGTTATACTGTGTGGCAACCCCTTTATAATTACATTCTTCAAACATTACCTCAAGTAAGCTTCGTTAAAGGAATAGGCCCTACCTTACATTATCAAAGAAGATAACTACTTTAATGCCGATAAACAGAACATGATGGTGTTGGATGAGTTTTTATCTGAAGCAATGAAAGATAAGAGGATTTTCCCGTCTCTTAAGCCAAAATTCCCATCACAAAAACGTCAGGAGGGAAAATATAAAACTCATCACAGCTCACAATGGAAATATAAAAGGTAAATATAGCTGCAAGCGATAATAAAAGGATTCAGTGCTATATGTTGATTAGAAAGACTTTAAAGGGGGGGGGGGGGGGGGGGGGGGGGGGGGGGAGGGAGAGAGAGAAGGAGACCAAGCAAACAGTTCCATGTGAATGTATGCCAAAAATGTCATTCATTTCATTCAAATTACAATTTCCCAAACAAATGTCAAAGAATAGTTGATAATATATGTTTTTATCTCATGCTGGCAAGTTAGACTTGATAGGAAAAGGCTGTTCGACCTCCTTCTGAATCAAAACATTATTCTCATTCATTGTTTTTGAAAAATGTAAGTGTGTATAGCTCTATAACACTCTATGAAATAATGAATGTTACACTTCATATCAAAATGGGGGTTTATTAAAGACTTTTGGAGTTGGGTATACCGTTAAACTGTATATAATCAAAACAACCCCCTTTCACACCACTTTTTGAGAGAAAAATATGCACTTACAATTTGTTTACGACCACAGGGGCCAGTACATGTTATAATTCTTTCGTTTTTGGATGCACCAAGTACTGGGCATTGAAACAGGGTCACTGTTAGCTGATGGGATACTACGGCATATTGTCTCAAATCATCACCATGTATTTCGCCAATCACCCATTGATAACCTTGACATTCAGTTGACCCGCAGTATCCCACATCCAGCTTCTCGGGCCGATGTTCTCACAAGGAGGCCAAGGAACGAGGATATGGCTTCTCCAGGTCAAATGAATGTCAAGGACATGAATGGCTGACGAATGCATTGCATTGGCCATGATTTGAGACATAATGCTGTTGTATAGTCAGAGAAATTATATTTAGGTATTGTGATGTTTGTTTACATCTGTAGTTTCACGATGCGGTTCGAATCTGCCGATTCATAGATGCTGTCGACATTGCTGGAATTAATAAACGATTTTAAAAGGTGGGTTTTCGCTGATTTCTGTCAATGGGGAAATTGGCTTGAAAATGTGTCGCATAGCTTTTGAAATAATGATCCGATTGTGACCAGTTATAGCTCATTTTGTTGGATAATCATTCAGCCTGTGTGGCCTAGTAGAATCGACTGGGCCATAAATATGTTTTTGATGCGACATATGACTTTGAATGGCCATGGGCTGGTTTTGTTGTTACATCCTTTTCTTTTTATATAGCAATAGGCTAGGGTCTATATATGTATATGTCTTCCAAACGCTGTTTCTAAGCAATATACGCCTCTGTGCCCTGGTCAACCTGTTCATGAAGTCGCTATTCTCACAAGTAGCCCTCTACCTACAGGATCATTTACAAAAGTATCATGCAACGCTACTGGACTATGGCCAAGAAGACTCAGTTGACCTCCCAGCTGCTCTACAAAGATAATGCAGACGCTGATGCAGATCTAGAAAGCAGCATCGTCACAGGACCAATCAATGTGGGAATGACATCGAGAGCCACTTTCATAGAAGGCAGCAAAGTACTGACCATGTCAGGGCCTATTTACGAGGATGTATCTAACATGAACCATCTCATCAATGATGTGGACTTGACATTGAAAATGTTCAGACCAGAACCAAAATTTTGTTTGATGAGCATTATAAAACACCGGATGCCTATCTGTATGTATGCAAGGTGACTGTTAACCCCGCTTTGATCTTGGCTCACAACACAACACCCTATGCGCTCTATCACTACCCAAAAGCAAAGTCAAAGTGACCAGTATTCCTACCAGTCAGCTGAGTCACACCATCATCAACGTGTCCAATCCTGTGACAAACAGATACATCCTCGGATTAGTGGAAAGTTTAAACTGAAGCTACACCGGTATTCCTTTCAATTTCAGGTTGTCCATGGTTAAAAGTGTCACACTCTCCATCAGTGGGGTCAGTGTACTGGGACAGCCCACCAAAGCAGATGATGTTGAAAGTTACGTGAACATGTTAGATGGTGTGGGTTTGTGGAAGGAAGAAAAGAGAAAAGGTATCTCCAGACACGAATTTATCATGGAGAATGCTTTGTTCGTCTTCAACATAGACAAAAGTTGATGTGTGCAATACAATGTGACTCGAGCTTACACAAGTTTTAATGTTTATGCAAAAAACACTCTACGCATGCTCTCCCCTTCTATGCTAAAGAGGGGGTTGGTCTCGTTGCCAATACAGATGTAAGAAACCGCACGGGTCACCATTGAATTACAATGTATCTCAAAGAAAATAGAGCAGAACTCTTTGACAGTTTAGCAGAACCATTAACTGTAGTATTTGATCTCTATTTAAAGTCTTATGTTGGCTCTTATACTAACAATGTTCAACAATGTTCAACAGATTAAAGATTCACGAGAGTATGTTTTTTACTGTTTGTATTTCCTATAAATTTCCTGTAAATTAAAAGATCATCTAAGATTGAATCAGATTCTCCATCAGTTCAATGCTAATGAATTACTTTGGAATGATGCCTTTGTTACTCGCTACATTTGCAACTACTTCAGATACTGCATCCATGCTTGCACAACTTGTATTGACATTTAACACTGTTATTCGTCTGTCATGTGAAAGGTTAATGAAATTATTGAATTAATACTATTTTGGTTGTGTATAAATACTTGCTTCACCTGTCACATGTAAATTGTCTACATAGCAAGTACAATAAAAATGTAGTGTTGACTGACTGTTACTTTGAGCCTTGTCTGCTGAGGATGAAGATGTCCGCTTTCATCAGGAGACCTTTAAAGGATATGGTTAGCTCTACGAGTAACACTCACTCCTCCTCCTCTGAAAAGACACCTTCGAACACCCACTCCTCCAGCTCCTCATCCGGATAAGTAACTCCTCCTCCTCACAAGAAGCAGTAAGAGCAGAAAGAGCTCAAATTCCAAAATCGATCAAATAGCATTGTTGTTGGACGGAGTGGTTGTGGAAAATCTTCTATGTCTTCAAACTATTCAATATATCTACGTTTTGGATTCATTCAGCCTCTGTCTAATTATATTGTCTAGTGTTATACTGTGTGGCAGCCCCTTTATAATTACATTCATCAAACATTACCTCAAGTTAGCTTCGTTAAAGGAATAACTTACAATATAAAAAAAAAGATAACTACTTTGATGTCGATAAACAGAACATGATTTTTTATCTGAAGCAATGAATGATAAGAGCATTTCACGTCCTTTTAGCCAAAATTCCCATCACAAAAACGTCATTATCATGTTGTTGCTACAAAACCTTTTCCTGAATGGTAATGAATCCTGTAACATTGCTCTCAATTCTCATTACCTGCCACTTTTAAAATCACCAGTGGACACACAGCAGGTGAAGATTATTGCCTGAAGGAGATTTCCTAAAGATATTGGTAAATTTATGACTCCCTATGAAAGAGCTGTTGAAACACATTACATTGGATCTCAAACACAGCACAGGTGAGACGAATAGACTACATGTGATAATTTTGACAGCCAAGAAGAATGGAATACATGTATGTTTGTAGGAGATGTTAAATATAATAAAACTGAATATTGTCACTGTGTAAATGACTATGTCTTAGTATGTGTTATATGTTGCAATACATTGTAGAAGACAAATGTATCTCTACATGTAAATTTGGTAAACGAAAGGTTAACAGAAAAAGAGTTAACCCGGAGTATGAGTAAAAATGGTAAACGACTTGTTAACAGAAGTGTTAAACTAGAAAACGAGAAATTATAAAACGAGACACTTCGTATGTTCGGAAACAGAGACTTTGGCTGAGTACGGACCAAGAGTTGGGTCCATTAAGGTAGATTGGACTCGGTGGTTGCTGTAACACCTATAGCCCACGAGTCCTATCCACATGTTCAATACATGTCTGAGATTGCAACAAAGAGTGATGTGTTATTCATACCGTTGTGACAATCGTTCAGAGAGCAGAACAGAAGAGTTGAAAACTTGACTTTTAAAGCTACATCCCCATATACTAAAAGCCACTTATGACAAGGGGCTGTCATCCGGACATCACTATTAAAGGCCAATAATCAACACACCTTCAAAACAACACGATGAAAGAGTCACTGTTTAAGAAGTTTCCATGGAAACCGCAAACAAATATAACTCATACTCTTAGCCTCAAACAACTCATCTCGGGATCGCAGTTGACATATATATTTGTATAAGTTTTGTTTAAGCTAGAGTATACTGAGCAAACAAAGTTAGGGACCATCTTTTGATAACGTGTGTCATTAAGACAAGTTTATGAATAATATGCTGATGAACATCATTGCGATAACAAAAATAATGAACCAAAAATAAGCATTTTAATGTTTTTAATTAGAAATATACAGACGTTTGTTTTAGTTGTGTGTATATTGCCTCAAAATAACACTTATTTTAACCATCTGATCAAACTGAAAATCAACTTCATTGGCGTGTTTGCCCACTTCGTTCTTTAGTTTCGGCATAAGAACGTCTTGAAAACATAAGGAAAGATTCTGAAACTGTTGATATGGAATCTGATGCAATTCATCAACAAGGGCGATAGCGAGCTCGTTTATGGGTTGTTGGTGACGCTGGACATTTTGAAATGGGACCCTGACGCAGTAGTGGTAGAATGGGGCTAAAATTGCAAAATTTCAACTTCGGAAAATAATTTCCATATAAATTTAAAAAATGAAATGGTCCTTAACCGTTTTTTGCTCAGTATATATAGTTTCAGAGACGTTGGAGTCGGATGGATAGAATGGATCATCAAATACCCCTGCTTAGAATGGAAGGTTTGCCCTTGAAACAATGTGAAGACTCTCAGCTGCTCCAGTGTTTGTGGGTGTTGCGGTTGAGTCTTTGTGATTCATGTGAATAGAGTGAGTGAGTGAGTTATTGTTTAACGCCGCTTCGGCAGTATTGCAGCCATTAGCGGCGAGATATTTAATTTATTTGCCTAATTTAAAAAAGAAAATTGCAATTGAAAAACAGAACACGGCACGAAGGCCACAAAAACATCAGCAAATTATCACAAGTTGAATAAAAGCTGATAATGAAAAGTTAAAATTTACAATTTGTCAATAAGGTGTATAGCCTTCAAAAAATCTAAAACACGATGCTCACCGAAATGAGTAAAAACTTGATTGATTGAAATAGAAGGATAAAAAGTTTCCCTGATATGTGCAGTGTCCCAACACTCACATAGAATGTGTTTGATTGTGAGAGGGCACTGACAGGGTATACATACTGGGGGATCTTCCCCCTTTAAAAGATATGAGTGAGTAAGATGAGAGTGTCCAATACGACATCGTCGTAGGACACAAGCTTCCTGCCGGGTAAAAGAGGATAGAGATTTGTAACCTAAATGAGGTTGAATAGTGTGAAGTTTGTTATGATGTTGTTGGTCCCATTGGGACTTCCAACGTTGTTTAATGTAAGATTTAATAGCAGGTTTGGAATCCGTATATGGAACTTTGGTAGGAGAAATATGTTTGAGGTTTAATGCGGATTTAGCAACTGAGTCAGCTTTATTATTACCTCTTATACCCATATGGCTAGGAAGCCAGCAGAAGACGATGTCGCATTGGAGACAAGAATTATGAAGTAATAAAATATCCCTGATAATTGGGTGATCACTCTTACAGTTTTTAATTGCTTGTAGGCAAGAAAGTGAATCGGAAAAAATAATGTAATTATTAGGGGTTGAGTTTTTAATGTGATGGACGGCCTTAAGGATGGCCTTAGCTTCTGCAGTAAAGATGCTGCTGCCATCATGCAGCCTTGTAGCATATGTTGTTGAAGGAGTCACAGTTGCTCATGTGAATAGAAAAGGGGACAGTTAATCAAACAATTTCAATCTAACATTAACAGATTCCAGTCGATATTCATGGATACAGTTTTTTGCAATAAGATATGTGGTTGAATAGTGTTAAATGCAGATACAAATCGATGAAAAGGAGTATATATGACATAAGATTTTGGTATTTCTAAATGTTTATACATACTGCTTAAAATAACAACTTTGGCATCCTCCACAGGCCAGTGAGCTGGTATATATACTTTAAGGGATAAACTCCGGACAAAAATCGAGTCCGACTGAATGGACAATAAACATGTTGGAAGGCTGGAGTTTTAAATAAGATGAAGCTTAAAACAAGGAAATGTCAAATTAAAATCCTCCAAATGTGGTCATTTGATCAGTAAATTATTCATTACATAAGATTACCCAAAGAAGTTAACCTATTGGATTTTTTCCTAAGTAATGCACTAGACTATTATAAAACTATAAGCATTTCAAATGTCAAAAATACCTTTTGGTCTTCGTTCTGTCAAGTCTTCTTCAAGGCTAGTGATACTTTATATATCATACTGACTAGTGCTGTGTACAACATAACCATTACAGTGGACGCCGATTATATGCTATCAATTTTATATTCACCTACCGTCCTATGAACCTATTGGTATTTGTATCACATAGTGCCTACATCTGATTATATCCGCTTGGCCATTAAACATGAGGCAGGATGAGAGATGAAGGATTAGGGCTGCTTTCAATAGTATTACATTTATTACATTACGTTTTAGATTGAAATTAAACTGAGATCATTTAGATACTCAGAATCAATTAAACCTTCTTACAACACCGATTTACAGGTCTGATATGACCTTACATTACAATATTCTGTAACACAAATATATAACTCACATGGTGAAACATAAATGTAAGATAAATGTACAATGTTATTAACAGTTCTAAAATATGTAAATTCTATGAAAAACGTTACAGGCAACTGGTACCGGTATAAGCAAAATGTATCTTTTGTCAATGATACTCTCTTTCAAATATAGAATTTTCACAATAATGGACAGCACATTTAACAATTCCTTAAAACAAAAGTGATAATGAATTTTAACGCATCACAAAGAAACAAACGTATACTGACGGGCAAAAGAAAGTATATGGCTATGTTGTATGTATCATATGTATAATTTTCAACGTCAAATATCTCGAGTTTATGACGTCGTATTCAAAAACTGGCTAGTTTGTGAAATAAGTCCAAAACATTAAATCAGTCAAGGAATACCTCTACGCGGTTTGGATTTTTCTATTATAAAATATAAAAATTTACATTTTGAAATTTCCCCAAAATAATTTTATAAAACACAACTGTTCATCGACATATAACACATACTCTGTTTGAAAATCAATAAATTTGCTTCGTCCTGCACATATCTACAACATTTTGAACATGGTAGGAGTCATGTTGGTGTAAATTTAATTTCTTACCCCTGTCTACTTTAAATAATTATATTTTAGTTAAAAAATAAAACAGTCTCCAATTAAGTCATTCAAACTCCCGAAAGGTGTTTTTGTATGGTGCCATAATCAAATGCATCTCATATTTTTTAAATATTGAATTAATCGAAACAAGTGAGTGTTATACTTTCTTTCTCCCGTCAGTTTAGATACATAATGTGTCATAACATCCTGTACTGCCTGAACTAGTCACATTTCGTCAGGAGACAATGACATGCTCTCATGCTCATGCTCGTAATACAGAACTAATTAATTGATACACGAATCAGAATTGTACAGATGTAGGTGTTTGTGATACAATTAGTAAATTAAATAATGAAGTCCCTAGAGTAAACCAGTAAATGAAAACAAAACCAATTTTGTATTATTAAAATAATATTGACTTAAACACATAATTGAACAGATTAACAATACAGGTTTCAATTGAGATACAGTAGATATGTAATAGTGTCACATTAAAAAATGTCTACAATATAACGATAGTCACCACAAGTTTTGCTCCTTGAAATGTCCGATTGATGTTGATAAGCTAGCATGTTGAAAGCAATTCAACGAGATAGCGTCAAAAGTATAGAATACAAGTAAAGAACGTATTATTCAATCATTAATATTCATTAGTTTCACCATACATTATCAGTATGATAATGCTAAGGTAAAGACAATATAATGAGAAATCCTTATTGTGTATCCATACAAATTTACTAGTTCCTAGTTTTCTTATTTTAAGACAATTTAACTGCTCTTCTCCCAACTTTCAAATAATGCGTCGCCACATTTGTGAATATGACAAGGAAGAGACACAAGTAAGCATGTTTAAATGCTAAAGACAGTTTCCCAAGTGTCACTGTCAATAATGCAACGAGGTATGGACTGATTTTAATGAGATTGGTATGTTGTATGTCTGTCATAACTATATGTCTCAAACATTATTTAGATTTCCTCAACTAGATATGGTCTTAATCTGGATTGCATCATTGCTCTTTAAAACAAATATACAGCTTCCAACAGATAGCGTTCGGCTTTTGATCAAGAGGTCCGTGGTTGGAATCCCGCCAGGGGCACGGCAACTTTGTCTGCAGTAGAGAAGTGTTCTACACGCAGTAAGGTTTTGGTGCAATGCTACACTGAATTTCATTGCAGTACCACCCATGGTTCGCTAGTTCCAGCCCTTGCTCGCAGGTTTCAACGCAATGCATAGCCACATGGCGTTGCGGGTGTTCTCCCTGCAATAATACTAGCAGCCGTGATATAAGTGAAATACTCTTGAAAGCGACGTTAAACCCTAACTCGCCTCACCTCACCTCCAACAACAAATATTACAAATGAAGGTTCCTTTTCAATGAGAGGTGTTAAGATGTCTACAAGTTGTGATAGCATCTACAAGGAAAGATCGAAGAATTTAAAAAAAGAAGTTGGATATCCATAGAACCCGTTTCTCACTTATTTCACTAACTTATAAATTAATGATTAAAAAATAAAGCCGATTAAAGCTAATATGAATACATTACAAGGGAATCAGCATGGAAGATAAACCGGTCTCAATAAGGAGCCCCTCCAATGAGGTTCTCCCTGCCCAGATTTAAATACTTTTTAGGTAAGCATCAAAATCATGTATAAAGTCAAAACCTCTCTTCGATTGTGGTCACATATAACAAAAACATGCATTGTCTATATTAGTTATGCTCCTTATTGCAAACAACATGTGTAATTGGAAAAAAAATGTATTATGTCGATAATATTTCCTGTCATCATATTTCACAACAATAGTGTTACTTCAAATCTACATTCGAAGTTCTGGAATGGAATCCAATCTAGGATAGAACAGCAACAATTTGAATCTGATACTAAGATGTGATATTTGAAACTATGCATCATTCGTAAAACTATAAAAGGAAATCTTTGGCTGGCTCCGGGGATTCAACATGCGTATCCATAGAGTACGAATTCTTCTGTTTGCATCTAAAACACAGAACCAAAAACTTTATCCAGCCATTTAATGTAGAAATAGATGTCAGTAAAGTGCAATGATGTACAAGACAAAATAAACATCTTTGAAAGCAGCTGAACAGGTCATTTGTGTGTTTTACTTTCAACACAAAATCCCTTGATTACAGGTAACTTGTGTTATCGGGAATGAAGAGATAATACACGTACAATTTCTAACATCACTATGTCTCCTGCTGAAGTATATTGAAGTGAATTATTGCAATAGACACTTCATCAAAACTTTTATTAAAAACATGCACATACTTTCCAAAATGTATTGAATCGTTGATAGTTTCCGGCAGAATTCGATCTTTGGTTTCCGGAAGTTGAATAGCAGAAAGTCCTGCACCTATCGTCAGGGATCCAAACACTAACAGGGGAAGAACGTCCTTCAGGGTTCCTTTCAGTAAAATACCCTGAAAAGTATATATGAATAAACATGTTTGAATATTATAAATAGAGAAAAGTCATATGGTACACTTCCGAGGGTAATACTTTCTTTACTACCGTTCTATGCCATTTAATTCGCATAACAATAGCCAGGAAACGGCCCACTTCTCTTGCGAGGGCAAGCTACATTGACGTAAAGTACAATCATTTTATGATGTCACAGATGACGAAATTCGGGAGGCGGCGATGAAACAATGGTTTCTAGACAAATGTGATATGTACACATGTGCTCGTATTGAAAATACGAACTGGGTTATCAGAGAGAGAGAAAAAAATACCTACATGTACATAAAAAGTAATTTATCGTGTTATAGATAAACCTCATTTATCCCAATATCAATGGTCAATGATGCTGCAAGCTGTCCGATTCATGACCCTAGTGTAAATGTTTAACGCTTTTGCACATACCAGATCTGCTATATAAGGAGCAACCATTCCTCCGATCACCCCAGCCAGAGAGAAAAGTGCTAGTCCAGACTGTCTCACAACTGTGGGTAGAAGTTCCGCTGCGTAGATGTAGATGGTGGCAAAAGCAGCACAGGAACCAAGCTTGCCGACCATCGACAACGCAATTATTGTCCACCTCGCGGCTGAGTTGTAAAGAGTATCATTGGATAGATAACTGATATTACAATTGGTACAGCAGCATTTAATGGCAATAAACCATTAAAGAGAGTAAAAAATGGCATTAATGGAAGCTGAATATGCAGCATTAGTATTACTTATTCAATATTTGTTTGTGTTTACCTTCGATTCCAAATCATTTAAAATACATGTATCAAGTGTAATGTAACTTGTTTTATTTGCGCCAAGTGACATGTTAGTTCTCTGATCTACAGAGAAATTCACGTCCAATGGTCGAAAACACTGACATACGGTTCATGCAACAAAACTACATACATAAAGCCTATGCGCCCCTTGATTTATCACAATTCATCCGAAGTCTGCTATATAGCTGTGTCACTTACAATAATTTCCATAAACAACCGGCAAGATTGTGGCAAGACATGCAACGCCCCCAACTAGTTGGCTGACACAGAGCATGGTCTTCCTGCCGAGTCTGGTGAGAAGGAAGAAACATCCAACATAGGCCAGAAGCTCCATCAGACTGGACACGAAGAAGTTGAGATAGATGTCCCCGCTCAAGTTGCCCACGTTCAGAGTCAGCCCATAGTAGACAATATTGATGGAACTCCTATATATAGTCGAATTGCAGTATTATCAATTGTTTCATGGATGTTGATGTTCTCAAAGATTATACTTTTATGTTGACAAGTGCTCCCAAACATTATTGTTAAATAAGGTCAATTTAAACTTTCGTACGTAGGAAAGTATTACCATAATTTTGTCAAATTCTGATTCGTCAATAACTAAAACACACGAAACCAAGAATGAGGATTTTAAGGGTTTACAAAACCGTCACATAACAAGCAACACGGTTGGTATAGCTGGCATAACCATTATCAGGAATGTAACAGTTAAGCAGCTGCTTAAAATACCAACATCATCAAATATCAATTATATTTTAGTTGAAGATTTACCTCCCTAATTGCCATGCATCACAACCCCCTATCACAGGATTTTGGAAGCGAGTGTCGGACATTAAGAAACTTAACTTGTCCATTTCTTTCGTCCCATCAATTCTTAATAATGAATATACCTATCCGTGGAAGTTTAAATGATTAGAATTATTGATATTAAACAAGATCACTTTAACTCAAGAATTTAATACCAGTTAAACACGATGATGACAGTCCTGAGAAGAAGAACAGGACTAGTGAACATCTTCCAAAAGTGAACTGTCTTCCCCTCTTCCTCCACAGTCACATTCTTCATCACTTCTCCACCCAGCTCCACCTTGTTAGACTCTGCTATCTTCCTGAGAGTCTTGCTCGCTTCTTCTGTCTTTCCCTTGGATATCAACCACCTTGGGGACTCGGGGATAATCCTTAAAGAAATGCCTTGAGAATATGTAAACTTTAAATCACACGTGAAACTTTTGAATTTTACAAATGTTTAGGACCAGCGGGTGTAGTTAAGGTAAATTCGCAGTGCACAGGACTTTTGCAGGGTGGGGTCAATAACGTAAAAATTCCAATATCTCAGGTGTGATGGTTAAAATATTGCAGTTTTTATATTTAAGTTTAAGTTAAGTTAGGTTTAAATATTGAAGATATGAACGTTAAAATCGTTCGGATTTAAGATTCAAATACTATATGTGCCATGGTTATTACAGATGGGAAGATTGAAATACTTCAGATGTGATTCTTCACGTTTAAGGATGGAATTATTGCGAATATAAAAACTCTGATTATGCACATGTTATATATTATTGTCGTTAAGATTATAATAGTTCACATGTGAAGATTAAATACTACTATTGTGAAGATTCAAAGTAAGATACCTTTGCTGAATAAAAGGTGAACCAACGATTAATATGGAGCGAACATAGCGGCATAAAGTACATATGTAAGTTATAACTAGAGAAAAAGTGTTACACATTCATGACTACATGGTGAATAGCTTCAGATAGGACAATTACATTAAGAATACGCAAATAAATCAGTCATTTTTGCAAAATAGTGAGCCTTTAGAATAGCTTTCAACGGATTTTCACTCAAAGCGTTACATCGTTTTCACATTTGAATTTCAAGCTTATAGGGTCATGGGAATACTTCTACCTGTTACTTTCATAGAGGTCACTGTAACACATTTGCCACAACTTTAATATTTGTCATGAAAACTTGAAATTCACGTCCTAGGTTCTAAACAATCTAAAATAAAAGTAATATAGTTGTTAGTAACATTCGTTAATATTGTCTTATCTTGGCACAGGGAAAGCTCCATACATCAGGCCCCAGAATTCTACTCACCACCAATATATGAGAAACAGAATTGGCGGAACTCCAATCACAAGACGTAGGTGGCGCCACTGTCGGAAAAAGTATGCTGCAAGGTTCAAAATAAATAGGCCAAGAACCCAGAAGAACTCTATTGCCACGCCAACAAAAGTGCGTTTTGAGGGACCAACATATTCCAGTACTGTAAAGAATAAACATGTATGCGTCATTATCTTGTAAATTTGAAATTTAGTTATGGGTCTCATGTGTTGTGCTGCCTATGATACGGCTCGTGATAATCAGTTTGCCACTGAATGATCACTGTTTGTTTCCATAGGGCCATAATACAGCTACATACATAATACGGCTTGCTACATAATACGGCTACATACATAATACGGCTACATACATACTACGGCTACATACATAATACGGCTACATACATAATACGGCTACTTACATAATACGGCTTGATACATAATACGGCTACATACATAATACGTCTTGATACATAATAAGGCTACATACATAATACGGCTACATACATAATACGGCTACATACATTATACGGCTACATACATAATACGGCTACATACATTATACGGCTTGATACATAATACGACTACATACATAATACGGCTACATACATTATACGGCTACATACATTATACGGCTACATACATAATACGGCTACATACATAATACAGCTACATACATAATACGGCTACATACATAATACGGCTACATACATAATACGGCTTGATACATAATACGGCTACATACATAATACGGCTACATACATAATACGGATATATACATAATACGGCTTGATACATAATACGGCTACATACGAAATACGGCTACATACATAATACGGCTACATACATAATACGGCTACATACATAATACGGTTACATACATAATACTGCTACATACATTACATGGCTACATACATAATACGGCTACATACATAATACGGCTACATACAATAATACGGCTACATACATAATACGGCTTGATACATAATACGGCTACATACATAATACGGCTACATACATAATACGGCTACATACATTATACAGCTACATACATAATACGGCTACATACATAATATCGCTACATACATAATACTGCTACATACATTACATGGCTACATACATAATACGGCTACATACATAATACGGCTACATACAATAATACGGTTACATACATAATACGGCTACATACAATAATACGGCTACATACATAATACGGCTTGATACATAATAAGGCTACATACATAATACGGCTACATACATAATACGGCTACATACATTATACGGCTACATACATAATACGGCTACATACATAATATGGCTTGATACATAATACGGCTACATACGAAATACGGCTACATACATAATACGGCTACATACATAATACGGCTACATACATAATACGGCTACATACATAATACTGCTACATACATTACATGGCTACATACATAATACGGCTACATACATAATACGGCTACATACAATAATACGGCTACATACATAATACGGCTTGATACATAATACGGCTACATACATAATACGGCTACATACATAATACGGCTACATACATTATACGGCTACATACATAATACGGCTACATACATAATATGGCTACATACATAATACTGCTACATACATTACATGGCTACATACATAATACGGCTACATACATAATACGGCTACATACAATAATACGGCTACATACATAATACGGCTACATACAATAATACGGCTACATACATAATACGGCTTGATAAATAATAAGGCTACATACATAATACGGCTACATACATAATACGGCTACATACATTATACGGCTACATACATAATACGGCTACATACATTATACGGCTTGATACATAATACGACTACATACATAATACGGCTACATACATTATACGGCTACATACATTATACGGCTACATACATAATACGGCTACATACATAATACGGCTACATACATAATACGGCTACATACATAATACGGCTACATACATAATGCGACTACATACATAATACGGCTACATACATAATACGGCTACATAATACGGCTACATACATAATACGCGTATTCATGTAATTAGTGAAATACCGTACAATTTGACGGTATTCAGAACATATATCTGAGGTATAGTTTCAAAATCATAAGTCTAGTAAATGGAAACTGATATACAAATAAACGTAAGTGCACTTTAGTAGTCAGCATACTAATGACTTGACCTCTCTAACAATGTTGATCAGTTACCATATTGATATGTCACCCTCGTGGCAAAATTTTGTTCCCGCATTAAAATACTAATGACTCGACACTGCTTTCAAAGATGTTCAGTTCAGGTATTAACATACCATTGACTAACTTCCAAACGCATGGCATTACTCTTGCCAGTCTCCATTACTGGCTGATTTTAGCCTTGCATGATTTCCCTCTCTTTGCCGTGCCAAGATAGTGAATCGCTCCACCTAGTGGGCCAAGATTTCCATGCACGGAGATCTTAAGGAAATACTGCAAGGCCTAAATCAGCCAGTAGTGAAGACTGGCAAGAGTTATGCCTTGCATTGGGAAGTTGACCAATGACTCGACCCTTCTAACAATGTTGTTCAGTACTGGTATTAACATACCAATGACAAAAGCAATCATGAAAAGCCCCATCCCGGCAAAACTGCTGAAGAAGACGCTAGTGACGTAGACGTCGTAGTTAGGAGACACCGCTGCAACAACACTGGTTGCAACAGTCAGCACGATGGAGACAAGGAGAGTCTTCTTGCGACCAAAGCTGTGATAAGCATTCGCAGCTAGTTATTTGACTTGATGCTGATGCAATTGATGAACATAAATGACAAAGACAAATTAGAAGACATTTATTTATTTATTTATTTTTGAAGGATAGATTGATTTCAATTTAAGTTGATACAATATGTACTTGATTGATAATAGCCCCCTTTCAAACCCTATTCAACAGGTCACATATATCTTGAGTCACGCCTGTTGTTGCTGAAATTGACTGATAGCAGTAGACTAAGCACTGCACAGGACCACAAGAAGAGGTGGTTACATCCAACGTAGAGTGAACGTTTGCAAAGGTTTTGTGACATAAATCCCTGATGATGTACTCACGTGTCCGCAAGTGGTCCCAAAATCACCGCTCCGGGAAACCCACCAGCAAACGAGATCATGTTGCTATGGGACCGAAGGATCTCTTTCTCACAAACCATATTAAACTGCAAGTACAAGGAACACGTGAGGCAGTAAGAGCTTAGTTGGTAGCATGTTTAACTTAAAGCAAAAACATTAAAGACAACAGAGTAAATTTAGTGGAGATGAAGTTAACTGTAAAATAGTTTTGAATTGAAAACATCTTATGTTTTCTAACGTTCAGATTGCAAATAACACAACGCTCTTTTAAATTTGAGATGTTTAGACATAATCTCTTTTTATTCTAAAAGGGAATAATTATTTTGAATAACCCACGTGGTCAGGTGGTTAAAATTCTGCTACAGCTGTTTAATTTTTATAAGTTTTGAAGAGGCCAAGCATGATTGGTTGAAAGTTTATTTTGAATATTTCAACTGTACTATAGGGTGAAATCCCAACGGTGTATACAGGTTGGAGGCTTTTGCACCTCCAGCCAAAAATGCTTTCATTGTAACGTCAACATGACAATGAATCATCCTATATGCCTGTATAAAATAATAAGTTTGGCATAATGAGACGGGTCAAATTAATGAATTTTGATTTCATTTATTTTGTATTCTATTATTTTAGTCGATTGAATTAGACCAATTTCATCACAAATAGTAAATGAGGATAAGAGTAAAAACATGATGCATGTTTGACCCAGTTAGACAAGATTGGTCCCAGGACATTCCAAAGAGCTGCCAAAACTGTAGCTGTTCACTATGAGGTATAAAATAATGTTATGTTACGGAACATTAAAGGGGCAGTAGCACGTTTTTTCGCTCAAATACATTGATGAAATGTATTTGAACAATAATTTTACCAATAGTAAAACATCCTTTTCTCTTCGAAAAATAAAGTTTAAATTGAGTGTACATGTTTCGGTAAAGCCATGGAAATCGTTTTTTTAAGACAAAATAATAAATTGTGTTCACAATAAATGGCCGCCATGCAATTTTTGCTTTATACGCAACATAGTTTTTACCACTACAGATAATTGGTTTGTGTAATAAGATGTTTTACCCTCTAAAGTTAATTTAAATGACATAAACTATCACTATAAAAAGGAAATTTGAAAAAAATAAAGTTTGCAAAAAACGTGCTACTGCCCCTTTAAACTGTCTGTCTTCTGTTTTGCGTTGAAACGATGTTTCAAAGACATCTAAAATTCCATGATATCTGAACTAAAATATACAAGCAGGTGAATAAACTTTCGGGATGCACCTGAAGATAGGACAACATTTATTCACCTCTGTGATACCAGACGACCGGATAACCGAGGTATCGTACACCCAGCTGGTACACTCGTACTGTGTTCTGTTCTTTCTTGACGTCATTTCCGTCACGTTGTAGAGTTGACATTGAGAGTAAGTTGTCTCCCCTTGGCTATTGACCACCAGGGGGACAGTGAGGTTGATGAGTTCATGGTGGTGATCACTCTGTATGGAGTAGGTGTCGTTATTGTAGCCGGGGATGGCACATCTATATCATACACATTAATAGAGAGATGATATGCATGAAAATACACACGGATATAGAAGAAATAAAACAAGTTGTTGAGGCATTTCTCAACTTTGCAGCTTGGTTGAATCATACAGTCACCATTAAATATGTTAATGGCAAAAATGCACACAAGTTGATCCTTACAACACATTAAAGAGCCATCAAGGATGTTGATGAATATATCGAAACAAAATTCAAAATCTATCTCCGTGAAATAAATACACTTAATTTTTCCCAATTTTTTTCAATTTAAAATAAGCCGAGAAATTGCATTAATTAGGAAAGGTGTTTTCAAGTCTAAATATAGATCCAGTCTATTATTTTCAAGCGCAAAGCATTATGGTCTAGCTCGCACACAATAAACAAAGACACGAAATAATTTTTTAAAATATGAGCAATGAAAGAGATCGAAATATATAGTTTTTTGGCGGTTATTTATTTAACCATTTCATTTAATTATGTATTTGCTACAGATATTGGACTAATTGTTTTACCCAACTAGGTATTTTTCTTAAATTTTGTCATTAATGAGAGTAAAATGTGCCATAATTTGCTGTTCGTATCTCAATAAAAAGTACATTAAACTAAATAATGTGTATATTCTCAGGACATTTAGAAACATTGTTTGTAAAGCAATCGTCGCATTCAGCAATGTGTGACAAGGGTAACTTGCAAGAGAGACACGTGTAGCACGTGCAGCACATGGGTTGTTATGGCGATTTGCGCTAGAGACGAGCCCTCACGCTTCGGAAGCGCTAACTGTTTGTGTAGTACGTATTACGCAAAAAAGGGGATTCTGTTTATGACGTCAGATACCCTTAGCGCGCGCTAGTCGAAGTGGTACTTCTCTTTGAAACAAAATTGTAATACATTATCGTGATATGAAAATTATTTAACATATGCCATGTTGTAGATAAAAGATTTCTCTGGCGAATGACGTTATAAGTATATTTTCCAAAAATTTTAAACACTAACATCCTTGATGGCTCTTTAAGAAACATTTTATTGAGTGTTGTTGTTTTTTTTTATCAATTACATTTTACACTTCTTGAGCTTACAGCTTTTGTCCACACTGTGACTTGCATCAGGTACATTTTGAACAATTCTCACCAAAATCAGAAACACAGTCTGTCAGAACGGAATCATTTCCCACCATCACACTCTACTCTTTAAAAAACCTAACTTAATTCTTAAACAGTGTTGATTTCTATTCAGTACTGTTGTTTTACATGCCCATAACCATATATACATCTTACCGTTTTATCCGAAAATTGGACAAAATAAACTTCCAGTGCTTGTTGGACATGTGGTTTCAGAAAAAGGCAACATAATACCTGCACATTGATTGTAAAATATCGACGTTTGAAAACGTGGTGACGTTTCTAACAAATCATGTGTTTTTCAATATTTCATATGTTAATCAATCATATCTAACTGAATATTTCTCATTGTAACTACTCATGTGTAACTCAATGATTCATATATTTAATTCATATGCAGTTCAATATTTTCAGAATGTTAGTTCCTGTTTGGACACGTTGGTTATGGGTTCTAATTATTATTCTAACGTTAATATGGAAATTATCATCAGTTGAATCACAATTTCTACCTAGCCTGCCAGGTAAGACAAGTAGATGGCAATACATTTTAAATGATTGCAAAGAGTGAAATATGTCTCAATGCGGTACAAACGTACATGAAACACGTGTTATAACGAAAAAACTGGGTTGATATCAACACAGTTGTCATTATATTAAACATGGAACAAAGGAACATTAAGCTTGCCGGAGAATACTAAAGTTTGTTTCTGTGGGTGAATAATTAATATATTAGATTAGTTGTTAACGCCTGAGTGGACTGGAAGCCACTGCACATATGGCGAGGATATTCTAAGCACAAGCCACAAACGGTTTCCTCCTTATGAATATCTTAAAATCCTGGTTAATGAAATATTTACATGGGTTTTAATGTCCTTATCCATTGGAATAAGTTTTATCAATATTAAATTGCCATTTGCCTCCGCATTAAATACACTTATGGAAACTAAAATAAACATGACAATATAATCAGTAGGTTTAAACCTTAATTCCTAAAAAATGTAAAACTCATGTCAATAGAATCTTGTCAAAGCGACGACAGGACATAAACATGTTCATTTGCATACAGAACACCAAACAAATCCACTGTGGATGAAAAAGAGACAAGGAATGACTTAAGTATTTTATGTATGTCAAAGAAATATATGATTTGACCTAGTTGTAAACGAACTAGATTCTTGAATTCTAGAAATACATGAACCGTTTGCTTGAACGTCAGTTACATCAACATGCGTGATTTATTTTCTTATTTAATTACTAAGAAAGTGTGATTAAATAGGTCATTGACATTCTCATGTTCATGTAAATGCAACATCACACAATGGTTAGCGATTATCCGACCTGGAGTGCAACAACAAGGTGAAAAGTAGTCCTCCGATTGGTCATAACATTTGGTCATAACCATAGAACAGCCAATCAGAAGCGTCGCTCACAGTATCTCCAAAAATACTCCATTTCTTATGTTTTTAATTTAGTTCTTTACTGATGTTTGTATAGTTTTGAGTTTATAGTTCAAACAAAAACTATCAAACAACAGATGATAGTTCTATTATTTCCAACCCACTGTAGTTCTTTAGTAAGATATGAATTGGGTAACATCATGCTATATGCTACATTCTCACTGCACAAGCTGTACAGGAGTCGGATATTAGTTGAGTAGATTGATGGGGAGATTTTAAAGATTATTTCACTTACATCACAGCTGCTAGTATTGTTGGGGGAAAGCTCACAACATCATGTGACTTTGCATTGCGGTGAAACCTGAGAGCATAGACTGGAATTAACGAATTTTGGGTGATACTAGCTTTGCACCTATACCTTACTGCAAGTAGAAAAGTTCGCTACAGAAGACAAAGTTGCCGAGCCCCTGGCGGGATTCGAACCCATGGTCTCTTGATTCGAAGCTGAACGTGCTAACCACTGCGCTATCACGTCCCATTGAGTCGAGAATAACGGGGGTTTTGGAGTTGGAGTTGGTTTTGGAGATCTAGTATTCTGGTGTTCTCAACCAAAGTGCATAATTCTGACGTAATTGCATATTTCGAATGAAGATTATCTGATCAACTTGATCATTTGTAACAGTATTGAAATTAAATCTTTCATAAACGAAACAGTAGACATGGATATAAGAACTGATCCCGTTCCAACAGGAACACAGGAGACATGACTATTAGAGCTGACAGTACTGTTACCTGTATGTTGGTATATCCAACAGGAACATAGGAGACAAGACTATTAGAGGTGACACTACTGTTACCTATAGTTGTGTATATCCAACAGGAACACAGGAGACAAGACTATTAGAGCTGACAGTACTGTTACCTGTAGTTTGGTATATCCAACAGGAACACAGGAGACAAGACTATTAGAGCTGACACCATGGGAACCAGAGACACGAGTACAAACACCCGTTTCTGGTAGGGTCCAAATTCCCCAATCTTTAACAGAAGCTCATCAAACTTCATAGTGTCCTGAAATTAATATTATGAATTAGTTAAACCTCTTGGTTGAGAATGCATCTGTGTAAAGGAACGTTTTACCAATTTCAAAACTATTTCATTGGATGGGAGCGACGAAGCGTGAAGTAGACTACGGACCGTTGGTTGCTTAAGCGGAGATTGGACGATTAAATAAACTATTTTAGAATTCGCTTACTTTTATTTCAAAATAGCACGTTTATAATGTCTGAAAAATGCCTTTATGCAACACTAAATAGTCTCAAAAGTTTCGAACGTTTTTCCGGTTTAAAAATAAATGTAGAAAAAACTAAACTTATTTGGATCGGATCCAAGAAACGATCAAGATACAACTTCGAAATTGATCTTGATAATATGAAAAAACAAAACTATGATGACAGCTTTTCCTATATTGAAAATCAAATGAATGGTTGGTCAGCCCGAAATCTTACCCCTTTAGGCAGAAATACTAATCTTAAAATCTCTCTTATTCCAAAATTAAATAATTTATTTTCGTCACTGCAAGACCCACCAAAACACACACTTGAAAAATTCCAGAAGAAATGTTTCAATTTCATTTAGAGGGGTAAGCCGGACAAAGTCAAACGAGATGTATTAGTTCTTAAACCTGAGCATGGGGGTATAAAAGCACTAAATATTAAAGAAATTATATCATCTCAAAAACTTTATTAGTAGACTGCAAAGCGGAGAACAGAAATGGGGTACTATTTTTCACAAACAGATTAGTTGATACAAATTTACTTTGGCTTTCAGATAGCAGCTACATTAGAAATCAATTAATTCCAGAAATGACTAATGCTTTCTGGAAGGATTTTCTATTGTCATACTCTGTATTTCTTAGTAAGTGTTAAACAACGGCCATTTCAATACGCGAATTAGTTAGTCAGTCTTTACGGAATAATGATGAAATAAAAATAGATGGAAAACCGATTTTGTACAATCATGGTACACAAAAGGTGTTGTATTTATCAATGATCTTATACACCATGAGGGTAGACTGTTACATCTTGAAGAATTCCAACGAAAATTTAATATCCAAACAAATTTCGTAACATACGAAGGCACGAAAAAGCTGTTTTGTCATATATCGCTAAGTTGGATATAAATCTTATGCACAGTGTTGGTTCAAATCCAATCTGTCCTTTCAACTTACAACACTTATCAGTAAATATATATATATATATATATATATATATATATATATATATATATATATATATATATATATATATATATATATATATATATATATATATACGAAACTAATGGATTCTAAAAATGTACAATTACCCTGTTACAGTAAATGGATTAGTAGATTCTGAACTGTTAGAAAAAGTTTGGAGAGTATTAAATTTGATAGCTCACAAATGTACTCGCTGTACTGACTTAAAATGGCTACAGTATAGAATTATTCATCACATTCTTCCTACTAATTGCTACCTATTCAGGATAAAGTTATCGGAATCACCAATGTGCAGGTTTTTGTAACAAAGACTTAGAAACTTTAGAACACATGTTTTGGTATTGTGATCCAATATTAAATATTTGGAAACGTTTAGAAAAATGGCTAGAAACCGCTCAAATCTCTTTCAAATTTACAATTTCAAAGATAATGCTCGGAATCAAAGGATGAAATAACAATCCTATTAACGCTATTATTTTGATTGTTAAAGGTTAAATATTAAAAAACAGTCAAAAAATTAATATTCCGAATCTTAAGTATGTATTAAGTCAAATTAAGCAGTTCTACGATATAACAAAATACATTTATTTAGTTTCTGGTGAAAATGATGCATTTATTAAATTCTGGTCATTCTTACATGTCATATTGAACAATTGATTTATGTTTCACTTTTTATTAAACTTTATTCCTTTTTACCTATATACTGTTTAAATGTGAATTAACATGTATGTATCTTATTGTCTGTTTGACTTTAGGTCACTGGAACCTGTGTGCCACATATGTGTATTTTGTTTAAGTTAATAATGTAATTTATGCCAAAAATGAAATTGTGGGGGTCACCGAATGATTTATTATCGGCATTACAGTAATACATGACTCCTGTCAACAAATTTTTGACTGATTTCTCCTACTTAAATGAAGGGCAAATACATAGCAAATCTATATTTTGAAAATGAATGACACTGTAATGGGATTTAAATTAAGCACTTTTTAGATAAAAATCCTTTTTCGCATATTCCACAGGATTTTTCACTGACACACATATTGAGACATAGCTAAGATAGTAATATGTGGGCAGTTTTGAATAAATAAACGAATTCAGAAAAAATAATAGGGGGTCACCGAACGATTTTCAACACTTTAGCATCGTTTTAGAAAATACATACAAAACCTGGCGTTACTGCAATTTTAATTAGCATTTCAGTGTAACTGTGCCGGTCAATCATGCAATTTTTTTTAAAAATACTGTCAATCTAAGAGTACTTGATGGAAGAACAACTATCAACTGAATATACAAGTACAAGGCGATTAATATACATCACGTACATGAGATATGTACATGTATGTCACTGGAATATCACTCATAGTAACATATTTACCGCGAATATAGGTTACTGCAACGCCAAATGGCGTGTCGTAAAATAGCCGTTAAATTTAAAGGCTCCATGTTAGTTTATTGATAAATCTAAGCTTTAAAATATAATGCATATATTTGAGACTTATTCACAGTAATTTCTGTCAAGATGTTGCCGTAAGTCAGCTTATCGGGTATATATTGTATATACTTTGATAATATATGGCAAATATTAGTAATATAATATGAAAAAAACGTACGTACAACGCCTTTAACCTCAGATAATATACTTTGCAAGTCCTGATGAGCTCAAGTAAAGAGCCAATGGCTCTATTTATAAGATGCATAGTTGATATTATCACATTTCCGGGATTCAGTGATTCCGGGATTTTTAAACCCCGCAAATTAACTTTAAACGCAGTTGCATTAGCCTGAGGTTATAAAGGATGAACTTTGCACTTGTTTAATGACAATGTATGCTCGATATTTTACAACAGAAACTATTTATCGATATTGTAACATGAAAGTTAATTATCAGACGTGTCGGAACGAATTCTATATTTGTGTAACTAACCCTTGAGAGGAAAGGATTCTGCGACTGTTCCATTTGTGTAAAAGGTGTGTGCAGGTGAGAAGCAACATGAATGCTACATTAGCGTTTAGCATCAATATCTAACCCGAAAAAGTGTTACTTAACAATGGTCACAATATTAACCTATTATTTTAGATAGCGATGATCAGTTATTCACGGCATCAACATAAAACCCCTTAGAAAAAAATCATAAACTTGCTCTAGACCATTGTGATATTGACCTTAACATTATGGCAACAGCATTTTTTTTTTAATCGGCCTCAAAAAAGAAGGAAGCAAACTTGAACAAATTAAAAGTGACCAAAGCCACGTCATCGGCAAATGTGACAGTCAGACAGTGGCTAACTAATCATAAGTGTAGAGAATGAAAGGTAGGGGTGAGATAACACAGCCCTGAGGTGATCCAGTGTTTGTGTGTGTTGTGGATGAGTGTTTGCGATTCATGAGCATGAAATAGGGACGGTTAATCAGAAATTGTTCAATCCAACATTAACATATTCATTGATAAAGGCTTTGGCAATAAAATATGTGGTTGAATAATGTTTAAAGCAGATGAAATATCGACAAAAAGGAGTACAACATAGTGTTTTGGGATTTCTAAATGTTTGTAGATATGTTTAGAATAACAACTTTAGCATCATCCATCCTACTATTCCCACATAGGGTACTCCCTTCATATTTCCGATCGTAATAATAATCGTAAGGTAAACGTTTTCTAGTTAAATGTGTTTTCCTCGAAATATGCTATTTGATTTTGTGAAAAATGTTGACCAAAAACATGTTCATAAATAAAGATGACTAAATCAGAGACAAAAATCCAAAATAGTTAATTTGTGTTATTTACATTAGACAAATTTGAAGTTAATATTCTAATGAGCAAGACCCTTAAGAATAAAATGCCTTGATCTTTGAAGTCCCTCGGTCGACTTGAACGTTGAAAGAGTTTTCATTGGTCGAAAAGCAGGGATACAGTTTAATTTCACATTTCCCCACTTGGGAATTTTTATCTGGAGTCCTCGATTTCAAGCGAAAGGGAACAGAGGTTAGGATCGGAAATCTGAAGGGAGTAACCTCTGTGGGAAGAGAATGCATCCACCCCGTTGTTCTTTATTTGCATATTGAAGACGATTGAGAGGAGCCCTACGTTAGAAATTATCATATTAAGCAGGATCCTTTAAGATACTTCGTAGCAACTACCCTTAGCGCAAATGGCCGAAAGTTGTTCAATACAGAACGGTTGATTTTCTTTGGCAATGAAAATTGTGGGGGGGGGGGGGGGGTTCCATAGTTTTGGTATGATTTTGGGGATATGTTCCGGAGGAAATGTCTTGTACGAAGATCCACTGGTTAAATACCATTTCCATGGAAACCGCAAACAAATATAACTAATACATCTTAGCTTCAAACAGGTAATCAAAGGGTCGTGGTTAACACGTGTATCAAGTTTTTGTTAAGCTAGTATAATATATATAGTTTAAGAGATAAACATCGGAAACAAATTGAGGCAAATGGACACTAAATACTCCTGGTAACGTTCACCTTCCCAAGGCAAGGTGAAAATGTATCGAGATCTCTCCATTGTTTACCTTGCCTTCAATCTAGGCAGAAGTGGTGAAACGAATCAGCGACACCTATTGTGATCACGAGTTACGTCCCTTACCATCTGCTAACATACAGCCAATGAAATCGCCGTTTACATTCGGAACCAATTCAAAATAAACGACGATCGACACAGTCACAGAGGCAATTCAACTGTCTTCTGATTGGCTTATCCGATTAGCCTGCAGTACGTTAAAATATTAGCACTGAAAATGCGAGGGTTAAGGTCAAGGGCGGAAGGAGAAGATATGGAAATCTTTTCGTTGCGCCTGTGACGTTGTGAAGATGGGTTACGTTAGAAGGTGCGGGTTTAAAATGATATGCTTAAAGACGCATAAAAAGCATGTAAAAGCTTTTTTGATTTGTTAATTACTCATTGCATTTGATTTCCCAAAAAGATTTTAACCTCATGTCTTTTTTTCCAAAGAAATGCACTAAACTGCTATAAACCATAAACATTTCAAATGTAAGGAAATACCGTTTCGTCTTTCGAATCGTCTCCTGTGCTAGTGATGCCTAGTGATGGCTAGTGATGCATGTGATCCTAGTGATGCCTAGTGATGCCTTGTGATCCTAGCGATGCCTAGTGATCCTACTGATGCCTCATGATCCTAGTGATGCCTCGTGATTCCTAGTGTTATGTGCAACACAACCAATGAAGTAGTCTACATAATGATTTTGATTATGATTATCTTTTTTATATTCACCTTCCTTTTGATTAGATTTGAGCATCTGTATCACATATAATCTACTCATGAATATATCAGCCAGGTCATTAAACTATAGTCGGGGTGATTTGGGGAGTAGAGCCGCTTTTAAGAGTAGTTCATGGCTATCACGGCTGCTAGTATGATTGCAGAAACATCATACTTACTTACTTATGAATATCTGTATCGATCAGCTGGGGCAAGAAAAATATAACATATTGATACATAAAATTTGGAAATAGTTGGCACAACCAAGAACATCGAATATATCCGGAATTCATGAAATCCTTTACTCAAAGACTAAAATATATCTTTTTGCAAAATTGGCATGCGAAATTATCTCTCTCAAGCAAATGCGACACGTACCTAATGTTCAAAAGTAATATGCATGCCGAAGTATATCTATCTTGTTTAAATGTTAAATTAGTATAGAATAAGTCTAGCACGATAAGTCTCAGTCGATGCTCATCCCACGATCTTTTAATTGAGACAGGTTGATATGTAAATATACATAGAGAACAAAGAACGTGTAAAGTATGCCTTTCGAATGTGATTGAAGACAAGTATCATTTCCTTGTGGTTTGTCCTTTCTACAGTAACATTCGAAAGAAATATATAAAGGGTAAATATACTCATGGTAAAAAATGGTTGACACCCCTTGATATTTATAGGAATGACAAGTTATATAAACAAAATAACGTATCAGTTTCGATTACCCTTTTGGTAACACATGTAATTACCGCATGTCTTTTTGTGAATAGGGTCATTGAGCATTTTCTATTTATTCACTTGTACTTTTAAATACCAAAGAAGGGGAAATATCAGAAACATTAAATTTAGTTGAAATATTTCATTCCTTGTGTCTTGAGATCTTGGTATTGGTACATTGTTACAGTGTTTGAGTGTTCTCATTTCGGTTATGATAAATAAGTAAATAATTTTTTCAAATGAACCTTTCTTGAACTTATTTATTATAACAGAAATATTCAGTTGACATTGTAATTTTTAAGTAGAACAAATTCTATAGAACTAATTCCACGATATTTGACCAAATAACAACGAATTGTTCCTGTCGGCCCATTAAAGGAGGAAGTGAAGGAAGTAGTGAAATTTTGTCATCAGATGATAATCATAATAATAAATTGATACTGTATTTATCATCCAATGTTAGAGAGGACATAGGAAATGAGAAACAGTATTAACTTTGTTCAAAAATGTACTTTAAGCAATTAGAGTTTATATCTGCTTCAAATTCGCATGCTCAGTCTAAGGGCCCGTCCATTACTTCAGGAACAGCTTGTCTATAGGTATATCGAACAGAAATTTCACAGAATGGCATAGTTTCAGTCAGTCAGTTCGATAGGAATGGCAACTTATGACGGGGCAGTGGCAACTTGTGGACTGGCAATAGGACCACTCATGGTTCTCTACTGATAATGTAGGCTACGTTTAATCATCAGTCCTTTTTGGAAAAAAATATACTGCGTATAATATTGGTCAACTTAGCTGAACATCTGTTCGACAATTAGTTAAATTTCCGACTGTGGATCTTATCTGATTAACTTGTGATTTCAAAACATTTTGAACACTTAAACACGAAATTTAATCCTCAAAAAATATATCTATCTCCTCTATTCCAAATTCCTAAGACACATACCATATCAGTATATTGATTTTATAAAGACTACAACCCAGTTCGATACAGGAGTTGATAGACAATGTAATATTAAACTCTAATGACTGTAAGTTTGCATATTCCACGCTACGTAAAAACAACGCTTTTTCTTTACATAACCTCAAACATAATTGTGAATCCAAACTTAATATTACTCTAACCGAAAACTATCTTTCCGACTGTTTGCAATGATTGATAGTTGTACAATAGAAAATAAGGCAAGGATTTTTCAGTTTAAACTGATTCATAGAATAATTTCAACAAAACCATTCCTATTTAAAATAAGTATTACACAAGACAACATCTGTACTTTATGTAGTAGAGAAACTGAAACACTTATTCTTTTCATGTTAGAAAACCAAGCATTTTATTTCACAAATAGTAACCTGGTACCACTTCAAGATGGGAACCGGCCTCAATATAGATATTGCAAAATTTCTACTGGGGTACCCAAAAACAACTTAATGAATCACTTTTGTTTCACTAAATAATTAAATAATAAAAGAAGATTTGGAACTTATGATTTAAATTGCAAATACCTCATTCATTTCATAAAATACCATTATAATTGGGAAAAATATATTTTTCAGAAAATGAACTTGAAATAAAATGGTCATGCCTTTTCGAAAATGACTGAGAGCTCTCTTCTTCTGCACCCTATCACTATCCGCCACATTCTACTCTGTATCGTTAGTATGTTGAATTTATTGCTGGAAACTTCGTTGTAATACACTGTAACACTATTTATTTTGTAATAAATTCTTTGACAAAACAATTTCCGACTGCATTCAACCCCCAGTATCTAATCTTGACGATTAAATGACACTGAAGTCATTTTTTTTTTATATCGTAGTATCAATTAACTATCAATGTTATGGCACGTATACGGTATTTACGGCCTAGACCATATGATTCGACAACTGGGCCAATACGGACAAACTGGGCCAATACGAGACAAACTGGGCCAATACGAGACAAACTGGGCCAATATGAGTCTGAGCATGCGCAGTCGCACATTTGGTGAAAGCCCGAAGCTGTCGCTTCAGAACTTTGACCCATGATATCTGTTCACCAATCTTGATTATAATTATTAGTTCAATATAAATGAGATGTTAAGTGTTGTGCGAATAGAATGAAAAGAGGTCAATTAATAAAATTGTCATTAATTAAGTATTTCCGTATTGGCCGAGTTACAGGTCCGAGGTCCGTTGTATTGGCCCTCGACTTCGTCTCGGGCAAATACAACGGACCTTGGACCTGTAACTAGGCCAATACGGAAATACTTAATTAATAACATTATAATATAGTTTACGATTGATACTATGATGATATATCAAAATGTAAGTAACAATAACGTGTATCGTCATATTGACGTAAAACTTGATTGACGAACATTAAACATTTATTGTTTATATGTTTGTAAAACAATGGGAGGTCGACCCACATTGCTGCTTATGGGAATTAAGGATATGAAAGGCCTACTTTAAAGGGGCAATAGCACGTTTTTTTGCCCAAATAAGTCGATGAAATGTATTCGAAAAATAATTTCACCAATCGTAAAACACCCTTCTCTTTTCGAAAAATCAAGCTACAAATGAGTGTACATGGCTCAGTAAATCCATGGGAATCGTTTTTGTCATTTCAAATAATAAAATGTGTTCACAATAAAATGGCCGCCATGCAATGTTTGCTTTATACGTAACACCTGACTACTATGGACAACTACGGATAATTGGTTTGTATGATAATAATTTGTAATATAAGTTTTACCATCTAAAGTAAATTTAAATGGCACAAATAATCATCATAAATAGGTAATTTGAAAAAAATAATTTTGCAAAAAACGTGTTACTGCCCCTTTAACAGTTTGTAGTTTTAGTTGAGAATAATATTGGTAATAGCACTACCATATGGCGACAATATATAAGACATAAATCTGTTTAATAAATGTTGGTGAAACAATTACAGAAATACTGTCGGCAATTGCGGCAAACACGATGATGTCGCTAAACAGGTGATTCAAGGCAAGTATTATCAATTTACAATTACAATTTCTTTATTTCTCAAACAGTCACCATCGGTGGTACAAGAGAAAATAATGCATGGTATATAATAAACAAAAACAGTCTGATTAAAATCGACCTTGTTCCGAGGAATAAAATTTGCAAAATTTTGCATCTGCCGGGATACGAACAGGTTCTGTAGATTCCTCGCCACAAGGTCTGAGAACACCCCGTATAGACGTGTGTTCAGAACCAGTTTAGCGCAGCCAAAACCCAGTCAAATAGCTGACCAATCACATCATAGTATTTAAACGGTTGCGGTTTTGAAAACATTCGGAACCGACAAAAGGATAGCTGTTTGGAGTTTCTCGCACCGAAAGCATTTGTTGGGCATCTTTTGATTGGCTAGCTCAATTGCGCCCGAACACACTAGTGTACGAGGTGCTTTCAGACGGTTTGGCGTGGAAACCCACGAACGAGTTCGTATCCCGGTAGATGCACTATTTTGCATTTTTTATTCTTCGGAAAACCGTCGATTTTAATCAGACTGTAAACAAAAACATCATGAAGGTTGACGATAATTACATTGGGTAAACTTTCAATATTTTTTTCAATATGGACAATTTGTTTGTTGACAATAGGGATTTATAGGTTAGCAGATTTGGGTATTTATTAAATTTAACAGGGATATAATGATTCCGTTCCGCACCCAGATTCACATCTAAAAATATAATGAAACTCATCAGCAATCGCTGGGCTTCTACAAAGTTTGCAGGTTCGGTTTTCTCTTGGTGTTTTAGACCATCTTCCGGTTTCAACTGGTAAATTGTGATTACAGCATCTAAATCTTAAGATTGGGGTAGAAACTGCATTTGGGTAAAAAAGATACTTTTCAAATGATGGATACTCCTTCAGGTATTTGTAATTAATAATATCAATTATGTGTCTTTCCCTTTGTTGAGATACCAATCTGGGGCCATTGACTGTAATGGAATTAGGTCATCTTAAGCAACACATTATTAATTACATAACATTATAGTTGATGAACTGGCTTGTGTTGAATTGCAACTGACAAAGAATACATATAAATCACGGAGTAAGTAGATAACAAATACGTTCATGTATAGGTGTTGATATAAAAATACTAAGATCGGTTTGACATGTTTTACACTTTATATACTGAGTAAATCAGATTATATACGTTCATTTTTTCTAAATTATTTGATACAACGAATTCGTATTAGATACCTTGAATATTTTGAGTTAAGAAATCCATCTTAAGACTGATACACAGTTTTTGGACAATAGCCTACAAAGGTTTGTTGATGAAAACGGACCCGTAAAGGTAATTTAAATGTTGAATGTTCGATCTTAATATCAACATTACTTTTATACACTAGCAACCATGTACAATTGAGTTAATTTGGAGAAAATACCCTTCATATGATAACTACATGTATCCGACCGCCACTTGAGACTTGATCGAGCTGTAATTTGTATTCTACTAATCTACTAATTCTAATCTAATAGGAGGTATTGGTCAACTCTAATTACCGTCATCTGCAGACAGACAGACAGACAGACAGATATTTTTATTTACATCTCACTCGTAAAACAATATACAGGGTGCGTAAAAATAAATACATTAAAAATACACGACCAATCGCTCAGCGATTTATGAGAGATGGTTACAATACATACAAAAGTACATGTTATAAACTGTAAAATCATGCAAGTAAGAGAATATAATTGGTGTTAAAAGTTATTTGTACAGGGAATAACGCCGGTGTTCTAAAATATTACTACAGGTTTTGGCAAGACTAAAAATAAATCATCACAATTAAAAATACGGGCAAGTTGTTGTAAAACTGGTAAAAATGAAAAATCTGGCCATTTTAAAAGACAACGGTGTATAAGATCAGTCCGTAAATGAGAATAAAAGGGACAGGAAAGTAAAACGTGCGCTTCGTCTTCAACACAGTCCGGGCAGTTAAAACAAAGTCTCTCATCTACAGGAATGCGTTCATATCTTAACGTCTCTATTCTTAAAGGGGCGACACCACATCTGAACTTTGCTAGAGCACTTCGTTGTTTTCTTGACAGATTGACATTCACATATTTCTCACATTCATAATTCTGTTTAAAAGTTACGTAAGTCCTTAGCTTTCGTTGCTTATCACTCATCAGCGTTTCTTCCCATGAAGTCTTGAAGTTATTGAGCATTACTCTTTCCACCGTTTTTACAAGTAGTTTCTTCTCAGTTCTCCAGTCTGAACTAAACAGGTGATTCAAGTTTATTTTCATAAAATGATCTGCATCATCCATTGATCGGGAGTGCGCATGCGCATCCACATGCTACTGAGCTATGAGTTATTAAGTTTTTAGATGCACTTTGAATGGCTCAATACTTTAATTTACTCATTGCAACAATAGCTGTTTCTAGAGGACACTCTTTATAAATACATATACAATATAGAGACGTAGTAAGTAGATATTTTGAAACTGGAAAACTTGATTTTTGTAATACGTGTACTTTCTTAGGTAATGTATATTACGTGTCATTGTACCAATTCTATATATTCTTTACGTCCCGACATACACGAGTATATCATATAAAATTTATATAACACAGGACAAGCAAGCCATGACGCCCAAATATAAATATGGAATCGCACCTTAAGCTCTTCGTGTTAACCAATGAAATACGAGCAATATTAATTGAACATTGGAAAATAGCAAATATTCCACGTTAAAGTTGAGCAATATGTTCCCAGTAATTCAAAGGCAAAAGTTAACAAAACACTGGACTAAAGCAAAAGTTCAACTCACCTAGAAAATGGAAGCAACGAACTCGACATAAGCTATAGACTAGCGATGTATAAGTGTGCTCCCTATTTAAAAGGCATAACGTAATTAATTCAATCAAGGAGAGTGTGAGTCCATAATTGGATATTTTATAATTAGTTTTTTGACCGATAATAGCCACTGGACACTGGTCAGTAACTCATGCCACAGATGGTCATCCAGAACAAAGGCAAGTAATGTATATTCTATACAAAGGAATTCTCGTTCCTCTCTAAAATAAAGCTTAAATAACGGGACCATTTATATGTGAAAATGATAGAATTTATCTAACGTAAAGCATAAAATAACAGACTAATTTATACAGAAAATGTATTTAGTTTAGCTTGAAAATAGTGTAAATTCTCATACATTGACCATTGTCTTTTTCCAATATAAAGCATAAAATAACAGAATAATGTATGTAGAAAAATGATACAATTTAGCACTGCGTTATAATCATTGTACCATTGAATACTCAAATATGATCATGACCTTTCCTTAATCCGTATTTGCCCGTCCTGTTAAATTGCTGAGGCTGCGGTAGACTTGCCCATGATATGAGTACATGTTAGAAAGTAATATTTTACGTTCGTTTCATCAAAGCAAATTAGCGCATAACTGCACCTGCTTATGGTAAATACGGTATTATGAGAGAGCAGTACCGTAAGCAGGTGCATTCAGTGTGTGTAAAGGACGTGTAAGGGTTAGTCACGTGACAAAGGTAATAAATAAGGTTGAAGAAGTTGCCCTTTCACTCGAGGTCTCCGCCTGTCTTTTCATTGTGCATGTTTAATTCAGGCGACATTTTGATACTAATATGGTGTTTAAGTGACGATAATAGGGGTGGATGTTGATGTCGATTGAAATTGATAATATTAATGTGTTTAAGTGACGATAATAGGGTCAGATATTGTTGTCGAGTGACATTGGCTATGCCAATGTGCACGTGTTTAAGTGACGATAATAGGGGTGGATACAACATTGAAAATGCCAATGTGTTTAAGTGATTGTTGTCGGGTGACATTGAAAATGCCAATGTGTTTAAGTGATTGTTGTCGGGTGACATTGATAATGCCAATGTGTTTAAGTGATTGTTGTCGGGTGACATTGATAATGCCAATGTGTTTAAGTGATTGTTGTCGGGTGACATTGATAATACCAATGTGTTTAAGTGATTGTTGTCGGGTGACATTGATAATGCCAATGTGTTTAAGTGATTGTTGTCGGGTGACATTGATAATGCCAATGTGTTTAAGTGATTGTTGTCGGGTGACATTGATTATGCCAATGTGTTTAAGTGATTGTTGTCGGGTGACATTGATAATACCTTTGTGTTTAAGTGACGATAATAGGGTCAGATTCTGTTCTCGAGTGACATTGATAATGCCTATGTTTGTAAGTGACGATCATAGGGATGGATGTTGATGACGAGTGACATTGATAATACCTTTGTGTTTAAGTGAAGATAAAAGGGTCAGATACTGTTCTCGAGTGACATTGATAATGCCTATGGTTGTAAGTGACGATCATAGGGATGGATGTTGATGTCGAGTGACATTTATAATACCTTTGTGTTTAAGTGACGATAACAAGGGCAATTTTTGACATTATGCTTTTAAGTGATGGTAATACGGGTTGATGTTGATGTCGAGTGACATTGATAATGCCAATAAACAGTGTCGGATACTGTTCTCGAGTGAAATTGCTAATGCGAATGTGTGTAAGTGACGATAATAGGGTCAGATATTGTTGTCGGGTGAAATTGATAATACCCCTGTGTTTAAGTGACGATAACTCTACATGAAATAATGATATTAACAAAGTATTAAATATCTATTAAGGATATTTAAAAGCTATTTACAAATATTTAAATACTTCTTTACAAAAATAATAAAGGTAATAAAAAAAATCAATTAAAGATGGTATTTACAAGATATTTATTATTTTGTAAACATTTGTAAAGCTTTGTAAAGCTTTGTAAATATCATCTTTAATAACGTTGAAAAGTTTTGTAAATATCATCTTTGACTTTGAATAAAAAATATTACTTTTGATAAAAACAACTAACTTTGATTAAAAAAAGTGAATTTGATGAAAAAAAATAATTTGCTGAAAAAAATTACCTTGATGAAAAAACTGACTCTAATGAGAAAAATGAATTTAATGAAAAATGACTTTGATGAAAAAATTTACTTTGATGAAAACATGACTTTGAATTTAAAAAAAAAGACTTAAATGATAAAAAAAGAATTTGATGAAAAACATATTTTGATTACAAAAGCGACTTTGATGGGAAAAAAATACTTTGACAAAAGCATTACTTTGAATAAAAAACAGTATTTGAAAATAAAAAAATAATTTGAAAATGACTTTAGTGAAACAATTATTTTGATTTTAAAAAAATGACTTTGATAGGAAAATCTGACTTTGATGAAGAAAAAATAGTTTAAGGACAAAAATGACTTAAATAACTTAATAATGACTTATTATTTTATGATTGATTATTTTGACTAAATAAAAAGATAACTTTGATGAAAAAATAAATTTGGTGAAAAAATGTTTTTGATTTTAGAAAATGACTTAGATGGAAAATATCTGACCTTGATGAAGAAAAAATATCCTTGATGAAAAATTGACTTAGATGAAAGCATGATTTTGAATTTTAAAAAATGATTTTAATGAGAAAAATGAATTTGATGAAAAAATTGTTTTGATTAAAAAACCGACTTTACTGAGAAAAATGACTTTAATGAAAAAATTATTTTGATTAAAAACCGATTATGATGAAAAAAACTGACTTTGATGAAGAAAAAAATATCTTTGATGAAAAATTTACTTTGATGAAAACATGACTTTGAATTTAAAAAAATGACTTTTGATGAAAACATGACTTTAATGAACAAATGAATTTGATTTAAAAAATGACTTTGATGAGAAAAATTACTCTAATGAAAAAATTATTTTGATTAAAAAACCGACTTTGAAGGGGAAATCTGACTTTGATGAAGAAAAAATAGTATTAGGACAAATATGACTTAAATAACTCTGTTGAAAAAATTACTTTTGATGAAAAAATAAATTTGATGAAAAAATAAAATTGATGAAAAAATAATTTGATGAAAAAAAATGACTTTTATGAAAAAAATAATTTGATGAAAAAAAATGACTTTTATGAAAAACTGCTTTGGTGACAATTGATGAAAACGTTACTATGAATATAAAAAAATAATGAAAAAAATGAATTTGATTAATAGAAAATGCCTTTGATAAAATAAACTGAAACTTGGTGAAAAAAAATTACTATGATAAAGAAATTAAGACTTTGATGACAAACAATATTTGATGAAAAATAGGACTTTGATGAAAAAACTGACTAAATTTATAATGGAAAAAAGACCTTGATGAAGAAAAATATTACATTCATGACAGAATATCTTTGATGACAACATTGTCTTTGAGGAAAAAAATGTCTTTGGTGATAAAAATGTCTTTGATGATACAAATGTCTTTGATGGCAAAAATGTCTTTGATGACAAAAATGTCTTTAATGAAAAACAATTGATAAATAAAATAAACTTTGATTACAAAAGGATTTTTTGAGCAAAATAAGACATTGATTACAAATAGGACTTTGATGAAAAACATGACTTTGATTAATGCGCCGGGTGTTGAATGTGTTGAGCTGAAGGGTGAGAGAAGAGAGCGTGTGCGTATGTCAGAGGGGGTGAAGTTGTGAGGGTGGCTGGTTTTTAGAGTAAAGGGGATTGTGGGTGTCAGGCGCCAGTTGTTGAACTGAAAAGTGAGAGAAGAGAGCCTATGTGTATATCAGATGGGGTAAAGTTGAGAGGGCGACTGGCTTTGAGGGGAAGGGGAATTGTGGGGGTTAGGGATGGGTGGGTGGGGGCGGGGGTGTTGTGACGGTAGTTGTGACAGTGGGTGGATTGGAGGGGGAGGGATATTTTGGGTGTCAGGCGCCAGGTGTTAAGCTGATGGGTCAGAAGTTGTGAGGGTGGCTGACTTGGAGGGTAAGGGTGAGTTTAGGTGTCAGGCGTCAGGTGAGAAGAAAGAGTCTGTATGTCAGAGGGGGTAAAGTTTGGATGGTGACTGGCCTTGAGGGGAAGGGGAATTGTGGATGGCACCGTGGTATGTTGAACGAAGGCGAGAGGGTGACTGGCTTGGCTTGGCTGAGCTGAGCTGAAGGGAGCGTGTGTGTATGTTAGAGGGGTTGAATGTGTCAGGGTGGCTGGCTAGGAACGGGATGGGATGGGACTGTTCGAATTCAGTATGTTGTATTATCCACTCTTATCAAGAAATTCTATCCAACCAAATTATTATGTTTAAAAAACATTATTTCTTTGATGCCATAAAAGCAAAGCACTCCCGTTGAGATTATGTAACTAAATGAAAACGTATGCTATAATTTAAGAATCTGTATATTTTTGTTATATCCCTTCATATAATATTTATATTTGTATTATATGTAAATAAGCCATTCATGCGTTCGTTGAGGTGGATGGTTTGTCTGGAGATCGTGTATGTGCGGGGTTTCAGTGATATGCATTTACCTGTGTTTTGTACAGAACAGTATTTAGATGATATTACCTTAACCTGTTTACCAATGCAATTATTTTATGGAAATAAATATATCTAAATCCTTCTTCTAGTTTAGTCTAGTCCTTGTAGTTCATAGTAAGCTCTTCATTTTGAAATGTTTATCCTAATTATTGTAGACATGTTTAAGTGATATGTGCAATGTGAGTACTTAGGCAATTAGGTGATGTGATTTGTTTTATTACTGCGGAATAATCTGCGGAACGGGTGTAACAACGAATACACATGTTACGTAATGCCAAACTAGAAGAAGGATTTAGATATATTTATTTCCATAAAATAATTGCATTGGTAAACAGGCTAAGGTAATATCATCTAAATACTGTTCCTGAATACATAGACATACATAGCAACTGTGGATAATTAACAGTACATGATAGATTTACAAACCAAAACACTAATACAAGTATTTTAAAATTCATAATGCTTAATCTGAAATACCAAATTAGCTTTATTCATTCGGAAATATTGCTATATTTTATTTCAATTCTCTTCAAGCTTAACTAAACATATTGGAAAAGGCTGTCATGAACTTCTAAATTAATACATTTCTTCAAAAAGACAAATCAATATAAAATTCATATAGTTTTCACAGAGCATAGCATAGTTAGGGAAAGAAAGAACCGACCTTGACGCTTATACAGGTCTAACTCACTACCACCAAGTTCAAATACCAAGCAACAATAACAAAACTTGTAAGTATGATTTACGCCTTACATGGTTAAAGAATTAAAAAAAGGACACATGGGAACACGCCCTTGTTACGAAATACAAATTAAATGACCTACTATGGTAACAAATCACGAGCACTTCAGTTCCTGTAAGGATAATCAGGTTTAGGCTCAATACATACAAACGAGAATGTAGCATTATTAAATAACAACAACACACACTAATCTTTGCAATCAATGTACGTGTGGCGCCACATTACAAAGTGAGAAAATGAAAAAAACACATTGCTAAAATTGACTTCTGATAGCATGTGTAACTCTGGAAATTGGGCGTAATGAATTTCTGATGATGACTAAATTGTCTAACCCCACCTGTCCAAATAAATAATAGATATTTGATAAGACTAGTTATATCTTGGGAAGATGAAGTAAAGTTAAGTGTTCAGTTAGGATATCCGAATGTGTTTTTGTTGACAGCCAGCTGGTAGCAGTATACACTGGAATATTTAAAATTAAACAATATAATTATATCATGTCACTTTTTTGATTAACAATACTTTTACTTAACACTTTTTTGAAACCTTTGAAAGTTGATTTTAAAAGTCCATTTTCATATTGATATAAAAAATATCTTCAAATTCACGTCTCTAGTAAGCTGTAATATTGCATTCGGATATATATTCTTGATTTAAACAGTATTTTATTTCCAAATAACATATAACGTACAAGAAAAATTATGAGAAGTTAAATTGAAAAAATGGATTAGCAAACAGGCTACACTGGCCCATATAAATGATTCTCCTTAAACAAACTTAAAACAAATCAGTTTGTAAATACATTTGTGGAAATAAATTAAAGTTCATACACATGTTTAGTAAACTCGTAGTAGTTAAACATAAAAAGCGTATGGTACTGAACTTTATGAAGAACAGTTGGTATCATTGATGAAATTATACATAGATTTGATCAACAATTCGTTTTCACTATGTGACAAAGATTCGTCACCGCTTAGAATAGCACTTAAAGTTATATTATGTATGTATATAATCTTCATCATATATTCCTTGGACGTCTGTCAGTTCGACATTAACTCGGAGTGTGAATACATTTGACTGTATGTACAACAAGAACATGACGGAGACATTAAGAAATTATTACTATTAGTAGTAGTAGTAGTTCTTATGAGAGATGTACATATAATCATGTTTAAATGCACATCATCACAGTAATACACAACAAATCTTGTCGCCCAAACACTATCTCTGTCATTATTTGGTATATTCCCATCACGTTATAAGCGTTTGTGTTACAAATTAAATTGTATCTATTCTTACTCAATGTAGCCAGTCCCCAGCTTTCATTGCAAAACGACTAACGCATTATTCATGCATTTAAAATAATAAAGCACCCGTCCTTGTCTACTTATGAGGCACCATAATACGTTGGTTCCTTTATAGATATAAAAACTAGGTATAAAGGACATTTGGTAAAATGATGGACTAGATATGTTAATGTAAGTGTTATCCTCTTTTATAAATCTTAAATAATAGGTCAGACAAGGGCTTATACAGAGTGTTTGTAAATTCATGTTTAAATAAATTGATGGTTGAACCTTTAGCATGCATGTTGTTCGCTATCCTTACATAGAAAAACCATCTTAAAATGTTCGTATCAACTAATTTATTATTGATTTTAGGTGGAAGACGGCTACGTATATAGATAATACAAAATGGTGTTCTTAAAAATGAATGCGAATTCTGTATACGGGTATTGATCTAAGAGGAGACTAGTTTCATCAGAGTCGACGAATAAACACCTGAACATACATACACCAATCACGAATACACACCCTTGTTCACCCAAGCGAGTCAACCTAAAGGCGGAAATTTCGAGTAAAAAAACAGGGAGTCACTTTGTGTAATACACAAAATACTTGCAAGTTAATTAAAATGTGACAACTGTATCTCCCACACTTTTTAATATTTATCTTACTTGTAATACTTTTGTTTTAAATCATTTTAATATTTATTTCTACTTATTTTACTGTTTACTGACCCAATGAATGTTAAACTTTGTTAACACAAAAGTATTAAGCATATCTAACAATCTCAAACTAGTTGTTTTATTAACTATTTGGAAATTGCATATCTAATAATACTTTAATGTTTTCGTACATGTTTATATTTTTCAAAAGCATATTCGCTCACCTGTCGAAGCACTGCATAATCAATATTTACTGTATATTGATTATGTGTGTGTATAATGTGTTGATTCATGCGTGTCAATTCATTCATTCATTCTCCCTGTCCGCCCCATGGTTCGCTAGTTCCAGCCGCTGCTCGCAGGTTTCACCGCAGTGCATAGCCACATGGCGTTGCGGGCTTTCTCCCTGCCATAATACTAGCAGCCGCGATATAAGTGAAATACTCTTGAAAGCGGCTTCTCACCTCACCTCACCTCACCTCACCTCACCTCACCTCACCTCACCTCACCTCACCTCACCTCATCTCACCTCACCTCACCTCACCTCACCTCACCTCACCTCCCTGTCCGTTATCTTTGAAATATATTTAGACCTGGACATTTCTATGTAAATCCATCTAAGTAAAAATGTATCAGTTGTTACCATCCACACAAATGCAAATAAACTTGTCACTCACTTGAAATATAAGGATGCCATTTTATGTATCACACGAATCAAATGATATTTACTTACTCACGTAAAGAAAGGGAATCTAGAAATTTTAGCAGTTTACTTCAAAGTCTGTTATAATATATCTCATTATTTACTCCATTTTAACCTTAAAGAACTGTCGGAAATGGTATAAAAATACTTTTGGGGATTCTTTCAAATAGGCTGCAAACGTCTACCCAAAACGTGACTATATATCTGGAAACGTCTAGTTATGTTTCCCAGATCTTACTCAAGAGGCTTTAGAGAAGGAATATTTGCGAGAATCGGGCTGCCAGTGATATATTCAAATTACCCAACAGAAATCAAAGAAGTCTAATTATATGCAAATAAGCTCATAGAAGAACATTTTAATAGACAGAACTACAAAATACGCATGTAATATGTCTAAACTATAGATACATGCCGAACTTATAAATGAATTAAACAGAACGAAAATGTCCAATTATCACTCGACACAAATGCTTATTCACAGCGTCAATAATTAAACAGAGGGTCATCTCAAAGTCTAAGTTGGAGACAAATATTCGACTCAACAATCATACTCTAATCGGATATTCTAAAATTAGTGACAGGGCGTCAAGCTACAATTTAAATCTTGAACTCAGTATTTAAACCACTTTATTTATTATATTTTGAACCTAAAATTTTATGATTCAATAAAAACATTTTGAGATAACCCCAGTACCCGTGTGCTTGTCGGGTAAGATGTGGTCAGAATTATGTAATCAAGTAACGTTCCCACCCGTTTCATATTGTGTCAGAAGCCTGTAAGTTTTACATATGTTTAACTGTAAATATATGTTTCTGGCGGAATTTCAGTGAAATTGAAAACCGGCTAGAATAAGTAGATGCTTGGTTAGTCGACATCAGTAATTTATTTATCTCGATATATGATTATCTAAGTCCTAATGTTTCAGACAGTACTTTGATGGCCAATCTTTTTTAAACCTGTAACATTTTGTCGAAATCAGGACTTTATTTATTTTATTTAATTGTTTATTAGCACCCAACGCATTGTCGTATTGGATGCCCTTTATCTGTTAGGTGAAGTTTCTACTTTATAATATTCATTTTAACCATAGCAAATTTACATCTAGCATGTGGAAGTAATTATTCACATAATCGCAAAATTCATGTTTAATAAGATTCACTGTGAAACAAAGTGAATGTAATAAGTTGGTGGGTAGTATGAATACACACCCCGCGAGAGTGTGTATTAGTTGTCAAGTAATTACTGTCTAATGATGTCTCAGGGTGGGGAACATGCCCTGTGTGAATAATGCTTTGCTAATTGACGGCGATTGGAAATTCCGTTCAAGATTAAAGATGTTTTTGATGGGCCGACCCTAAAAAAGGGAAATCACTAAGATAAAGAATATCATTGCAAAACGACACAATTATAATGACACCGAACAAATCTTTGTTTACCTGTATATAAATAGTGTTCTGTTTCTTTTGTATGGTATATTATAGGTCAATTGTTTTATTTCTGTTTATATGCCATCGGTCCATTTACAATGCATCTAAACATTACAATTTTGTTGAGTAGACACTAAAACTTTACAAATACATTAATAAATTGTTATGAATTGACATATTTTCTTTGCGAAAGCGCTTCTCGTGTGTAACTACTAGTTACTAGTTAATACATTATGCTATTTAGAAACCAAATTTACCTGACCATTTACAGGAATATATCTATCTCTTATTACATTATAAGCATTACATTAAAAAAACAAATGGATAGCATTTTTAGTCACACCAAGTTCACACATTGTACAATTAAGTCATATCTACATTCATACCTATTATATTACAACGCAATGGAAGTGAATTTAACCGCGGTAGACACATATTGTTAAATGTGAAATATAATTTTCGGGTTGGACTAAGCTTTAAACATTATATATGAATCTTATCGTTAAATGCTTATATGCTTATCTTATTATGTTACTAGAGTGAATATTAAACGCATTTAACTCTCCCTTGATTAACATTTTGCCTGTTAGTTGACTCTGTATCTGTCTGTATCCGCTCACATATTTAAATTCGTTTATGTACAGTTATAAATGTAAAAGTTATATGCAAACATGAAATTGAGATATCTCTAACCAAGGCTGCACATGACTTAAAATCAAATTCAAATTCAAGTTTATGTTTGAAAAGGTAACACGATGGTAAAAGCAAAGTCGTTATTCCAATGTTTATGAGAGGAATATGCTCCCAAAAGGAAATAAACTAAATCTTAAGGAAGTACATATTTTGATTGAAATACTATTATTTACACATAAGCACATGTCCGTTGAGACAGTAATCGGGTTCAAGTATTTGAACACATGCGTTTTATAAGTGGTTCTTATACTGTATAGCTAATATAGATTGTCACAGTTATTTAAATCAATGCACTGACATTTTTAATTTCTGCACAAAATGTACTGAAATGAATAACCCATAATTTTGCAATGAAGCTAGCACTTATTCTCTAATTAATATATTGCCACAATAAACAAGCTATCCAAAAGGATGTTTAGAATCTAGGCAGTTCAAAATTCCGTTACGGTTCGTTAATCACCGTTACCGGTACAGACAACTATTCCTTAATTAATGTATTGCCACAACAAACTCGTTCTTCAAAAGGATCAAGGATATGCAGTTCATAATTCCAACACGGTTCGTTAAATACTGTTATCCGTACCGACACTTGGTATATTTAATACAATGTGGTAGTACAGCTTTGTATTTGAGAACAGAATGACATTGGAATGACATATACTATAAACCACTCATGCATAAAACGAGGAAAATAGTATGAAAAGACAATTTATATGGTTAATAATAATAATTAGTAATGTTCCTATTTAAAGACTGTTTATGTGTATATTATCATATCATATCATTGATTGCTAAATCTATGATATATCTTGAATATGAATATGTTTTACTGTGTTTTTACCCTGACATAACTTTTGAATCACGTGTCACATAATAATCAACTATAAGTTTCATTGAATACAATTGTACACTAAACAAGCCATTCATGTGTTACATTTTATGTCTTAGTCATTGTCTATGTTCTCAGCATAGACATCCAAGCTCTCACACCTGAGTCTACCGCTGGGCACAAATATCCCCAGCTCCCAACTCTTCACTGGCATTCACCCTACATGAACCTCCCCATATCCACCAATTTTCCAAGCCGCTTTCAAACCCTGCTTAAGTCATCTTACATCCTCATCCGCACCATAGGCCGTCTCTATCCATGCTCACAACCCCTAGTCACTAACTATTCATTACTGACTATCCCCAGTTCCCATCTTCACCTATCATTTTATCACCCACCCTAGATCGACCTCTTCACAACTCCTAACATTAGGGCATAATACAAACTGTGCCTCTACAATTACATCTACAAAGAAATTCAACCACGCACCTGCCTGCCAAAACCTGCCTAGTACCATGTACCATACCACAACCCCAATTGACCCACAATCAACCACTACTATCCTGGCTAATATACATGCACTTAAACCCTTCTCATCCTCCAGTTATATCGTCAACATTCGCAAACATACATACACATGCACTCCCCTCCAAACTTCCAACTCAACACAGGCAATGCCCGCCACAACTAACAAAGCTACTCCCCATCCCCAGAAATATACAGGCACTCACACCCGTCTCAACCTCCAGTTCTACACAGTCAACGCCCGCAACCCCCACCTCGCCAGTTTACATCCTCAAACATATATACAAATGCACTCGCCTCTCACCCCCCAACTCAACACAGTCAACGCCTCCCGCCCCAAACTTATCCCTGCAGACACACGCGCACTCATGCCTCTCACCCTCAAGCTCAACACAGACAATGGTATCCTCTGCACCACCCCACACACAAACGCCAACCACAATGAATCCCCAGCAACCCTACCTCACAACTTCACCACCCCCCACCCCAACATACGCTCCCTCTTCTTACCCTCGATTTCTATTCAGTCCACACCAGTCCATGCCCCCCCCCCCCCCCTCCCTCCTCTCGGCGATGATGGTGCATGAGTTGTTTAATTAGTCATGCTGTTCTGCGTGATTAATTTGCAGCCGTTTTAGTTGAAGGTATTGTGACCATAAAGGGACACCCCGTATGTTAGTGTAGTAACATAGGTCAAAGGTTACCAAGGGAGTTATTTTATCGAGAAGTCGAAAATTACCCTTTTAGTGCCAATCTGTTCAGTACAGTTACATTATTAAGATGTTTAATCTTGATCATGATCGAAAACTGGACAATGTTCTGCGGCTGTCGTGCGTCAATTGTTCAAACGTACTTCTGAAAACGTATATGTAGCAGACAAAGAGACATATATTGGTTGGTACTGTTCAATGGAACATATAACTGGCATCCATGTAAATGAATTCGACTTCTCATCGTGTATTAAGCCGCTGGTCGAGTTTCATTGAAAACACGTTATTGTCAAATATTTGGCGTTAGGGGATACATATGCAAGTCGAGTGAGATGATTTGGAGGTAAATCATGACATTTGATTTGTTGAATGTATCAAATCTAAATAAACATTCCTGAAAACACGGAGTGTCCCTTTAATTTTGCTGCTGTGGGATACATTTTTTCTTATGTAGGCTTGATACATATGTATGGTTGCGCTTGATCATTTTGTTTATGATGAATCTGTTTGCAGTTCGTTAGACCACAGGTCGTTTAACATTAGCAGTTGCGGTGTAAGGTAAGGCTGTGTTGGTGCTTGTAAGATTTCATTGTAATATTGATGTTCATGTTCTGAGTAACGCTGTTTGATTTAAAAAGTAACCCCAAAAGTATTTGGATCGCGTTAGTTCATTTTTGGCATTTTATTTTTTCTCAAATTTCCTTTATTATTATTATTAATTATTTATTAAAATTTGAATTTAAATGAATATATTCTAACGATAGTGATTGACATACTAACCAAATATTAATAATAAACACATAAAATATTCCTTAACAAGTTTATCAAATACATTTCAAATTTTAAAAGTATGATAGAAAACCATTAACCGTCATGTGTCACCTGTTTTAAACGTTTCCATTTTCGGCCAAACACCTCATACTGATAACATATGTTTGTCTGTCTGCAAAATTCAAAACAGCCGAGCGAGCGATCATGTTTGCATCTAATACCATAGTATATCCTATTTTCGTGATATTATCTCCTGCTGCGCAGAGATACTAGTACTACGTAGGAAATAGTATGATATAGTTGTCTTTATCGTGAGATAACTAAGCTTCAACAAACTTTAGACAATATAAAGTAAAACAAAATTTATAAAAGAACAACAGACTACACGTGACCAATTGTTCCCACAGAACGTAATGTTATGACACCATGTGTATAACAACACTTCATTTAACATACTACTATTATTTAACATGGAACTTTCAACAAATAAATTATAACCATACATTGTATGCAACAATATTTCTATACAGTTAGACCCCGTTTATCCGCAAACTTTGGTTACAGTTGAAAATCGTCCGGATAGCAAGACGTGCGGTTATCCGAATCATTATTTGCATAGAATTGCAAATAAATGAGATTTGAAATGCTACCGAGCGATTGCCTTGTTGTAATTTGTCATACATGAGACGTGAACAGACAGGAGTCAAGATTTTAAAAGGATTTCTTGTTGTAAATGTGTCTCAGTCTGAGTTCTTTCTGTCCGATTAATTTAATTTATATTGTCCAAATTATTGTCAATAAGCGTATCCGCTTAAATCATCTGCAGTTCATAATGTGGCACTAATGTTAGTTTTATTTCCAGCTGATCGATGCAGTTATTCATAGGTAAGTACATATTTAGTGTCATAGCTTATGTATGATATATATATATATATATATATATATATATATATAATGTAGAAAATAAAGTCAGATTTAGTCAAGAAAAAACTGACTACATTATATTTAGCTCCATTTTTTTCAAATGTTTAGCACTCTGCCATTCCCTAACAAGGCTAAAATACACAAAACTAGTTTGTTTTTTGTAATTTGCTTATGTATCATATTGTGGACTAAGCCAGTGAATATACATGGTACATTGAGCAGTGTTCACTCATCCACAACGCTGTTGTATATAACAAATTATTACTCGCCCGTGTAAGATACTGCAGTGTATTATTATATGATTGCAGGTGAAATACCGAGATCTGTCAATGAAAATAAACCGTGTTATCAGTCACTAGTGATAATAACAATGGAACGTGTTATCAGTCACTAGTGATAATAACAATGGAACGTGTTATCAGTCACTAGTGATAATAACAATGGAACGTGTTATCAGTCACTAGTGATAATAACAATGGAACGTGTTATCAGTCACTAGTGATAATAACAATGGAACGTGTTATCAGTCACTAGTGATAATAACAATGGAACGTGTTATCAGTCACTAGTGACTGATATAACAATGACCTGACGTCATAAAACAATGCTCCGACGTCATGACACGTTCATGATGACACATTGTTGCTGAGGCGACAGGCTCATTCTGGAGCCGACTTAACGTAAATGCAAGTCTTTTCGGTGAATATACTAAATAGAAAATGTGTTTTTTCTTGACAAATACCATGTTTATCTCATCTCGTGAGGTAGAAAAGTTATATATTTTCTCGAAAATATAACCTTTCTACCTCACTCGATGAGATAAACATGGTATTAGTCAAGAAAAGACAAATATCCTCTAAATATTTACACGGCATTATTAAACTAGTGTAATACCACCTTGCGTATGACATCACAACGGTTTACATTTATGACGTCGCAATGAGAGTAACGTCTTAATTCACACTGGTATCGGACTTGCGGGAATCATAGTTTCAAAGACATGTTTCGCTGGATTATAGGTGGGCAAGTAATAAACAGAATACTAAACGTCCTTCTATTTAAGACCATTTTATTAAACTCGTGAATGATTTTGTATCAAACTCGCTTTCGCTCGTTTCGTACAAAATCATTAACTTGTTTAATAACAATGGGATTAAATAGAATGACATTTAGTATCCTCTATGGGTATTATACACTAAGGGGCAAAAGAGACGATACTACATTTCAACAGGGTCAAACGTGATTTGGACTGTCGTTGATGAAGATATATCTCGTAAGGAGATTCACGAAATTTCATTCATGAGAGTATGATACTTAATATTATTATTCTGTTCAAACACACATTGGGTTATGACAAAGGGCTGTAAAGGACATATTGTCAAGTGTCAAAGGAAAAGGTTTTTAAATATACTAATTATGTTATAATTAGTACAAGATCGTGTCTGAATGATATACTTACTTGGACTTTAAATCGATGACGCATCGTTGCTGTAGATGTCGTAAAACAATTAGGAAAATCATATTTCACACTCTTATCAAAAACGACAATTTGTTAAAAGCCGTTTTTTTTCAGAAACATAAGCAGATTTTGTTTAAAAAATTATAAATTTAGTTCTGTTGGCTTTAAAAAATAAGATGTAAACCTATTTCAGGCGCGTCCATTCCTCTTGGATTACAAACTGTTGTATTTTGTTTGGTATCGTTCTTTTGCCCCTGGGTGTAAGTTGAATATACATAGTATATTGATCAATGTTCACTCACCCGTATCCCTTATGTACATGCCATAACACAGGGTATTTATACAGATAACAAAGATCCGTACCACTGAAGAAGAGTACGTGTTTATGGAAGATACAGCAAAAGGTAACATATTATGCTGGTTTTGCATTTGAAAATGTTATATATTTTGTAACGCTATGAATGATCAGTAATTCTCTTTGTAAAACTGATGTTTTATGTTTCTATAAATGGTATTTAAATGATGAAAAAATAAGATTGATGGATATACTTTTTATGTTTAAATATACATGTATGTTCTTTATGCTTCATATGCTTAATATATTCGTTATTAGTATGTTTCAAATTTACTGATAACGGTGTCGTCTGAGTCAACCTCACATTTAAAACACTTCAGTTTATGTTATATTAATTTGACCTAAGACAAATGCAGCTGCAAGCTAAGTGCGAAATAAACCCAACTGCAATCATGTCCATACATGACAAAATGCATAAATGCATCTGTAACCTATATCGTAGAAATAAACCCATAATATAATTTCATAAATATTCCGGGCTCAATTTCGACCAATGTGAGCACGCCGGAAATGTCAACGCGACGTGCAAAATACCAAACTGAGGTATCATTTTATTCCAAAATTGTCCCACCAGCTAAACGTTCACAACAACATAACCCATCTCATCATAAAGCCATGTTGACATGTGACCACAAGACACCACTCAGCGCAAATATATCCCAAATTCTGACCAAAATCAACAAAAAGAACACAGACAGGTAATTTGCAAACCCAAATAAAAATGACTCACTGGCCTGATTTACAGTCTTACAAACCTACATAAACGAAAGAAGGCCATAGTGACGAAAAAACAGTTCATCAACCAACGGTCCGTAGCTTGCCTCACGCTTCGTAGATCTCATTCACACGATGAATTCAATAGCGTTACAGTTTACTAACTATGCTGTCATCAGTTACTATCTCAATCTGCATGTGTTAGCAATATACTCTACTCTGAACTCTGTAGTCTATTTCAGGTTACCATGAAGTTCGATGAGCTTCTGTTAAAGATTGGAGAATTTGGACCCTACCAGAAACGGGTGTTTGTACTCGTTTCCCTGGTTCCCATGGTGTCAGCGTTAATAGTCTTGTCTCCTGTGTTTCTGTTGGATATACCAAACTACAGGTAACAGTACTGCCAGCTCTAATAGTATTGTCTCCTGTGTTCCTGTTGGATATGTCAAACGACAGGTAACAATAGTGTCGGCTCTAACACTCTTGTCTCCTGTGTTCATATTGGATATACCAAACGACAGGTAACAATAGTGTCGGCTCTAACACTATTGTCTCCTGTGTTCCTGTTGGATATACCAAACTACAGGTAACAGTACTGTCAGCTCTAATAGTATTGTCTCCTGTGTTCCTGTTGGATATGTCAAACTACAGGTAACAGTACTGTCAGCTCTAATAGTCTTGTCTCCTGTGTTCCTGTTGGATATGTCAAACGACAGGTAACACTAATGTCAGCTCTAATAGTATTGTCTCCTGTGTTCCTGTTGGATATACCAAACTACAGGTAACAGTATCGTCAGCTCTAACACTCTTGTCTCTTGTGTTCCTGTTGGATATACCAAACTACAGGTAACAGTATTGTCAGCTCTAATAGTATTGTCTCCTGTGTTCCTGTTGGATATGCCAAACGACAGGTAACACTAGTGTCAGCTCTAATAGTCTTGTCTCCTGTGTTCCTGTTGGATTATACCAAACTACAGGTAACAATACTGTCAGCTCTAATAGTATTGTCTCCTGTGTTCCTGTTGGATATGCCAAACGACAGGTAACACTAGTGTTTAGTAGCTTCAACATGTGCTACTTAAAGCAAGTCATCATTTATTTAGATATTTTTTTATGGTTTCTGTTATCATTACGATAATTTAGGTTGACAAGAATGAATAATATATATTAAATAATTATTTTAAAGTATATATTTAATGTATTTGAAGGACCGAAATGCATCTGGAATGAGTCAACAGCTAAAGTCGAGATATGCATTATATTAATGGTGTACCTGTTAATGGTTAATGCTGAGATTATCCTGAGATATTAATGGTGAAACCAGTAATCCCTTTAAATGATAAAGTTTAAATAAAGTATAAAAACTTTATAAAAAATATTCGATAATATCCTGCATGATATTTTATTTCGGTGGTCGATTTTAATGTAATGACAACTTTTTCTATTGACCTAGATTTCCCGTGTACACCTATGTTTCCAGTTTACGAATTATTGACCTAGTAGTATCGTATTGACTCAGAGACGCCCCATTATGTCATTGTTTCATTTACAATGCACTGACATCTCACTCGACGGTGTAAGTAAATAATATACAGTTCAACTCCTAATGTCCGCGCTGTTCACTGGCGGTACATTATTACCCTCAATGAATTGTGCCGCTTCTTAGCACTCCGCGCGACCATATAGGTCCGTACTTCCTGTGTTCATGTACCCATTTAAACAGATGGTTTGACTGAGTGCAATGTGGATGAAGTGCCTTACCCAGGGACACAGTTTGAGTCCCAGGTACTTCACAAATGTTTGGTGTCACCTACGGGATTCGAACCCGGGCCTTTGGGGTGAGAGGCCAGCATGCTAACCACTATTCAACTCTGCTCGATAGAAAACAGAAAAGGTCATTGTGATATACAGCTGTAACTTATAATAATAAAATATTAACAGAGTAAACATGAATACACCTCTTTATCAAACTTTTACGACAAGTCATGTTTTGACAAAACTGATCGAGTAGAACATTGTAAACTAGAAAAACTTTGTTTTATATTTTTATGATTAACTACCATGTGAAATACTCAACTATTTATTATTTCATTTCATTTGAAATACTGAGCATATATTTGGCGTTTGAGGATGAATATGCAAGTTGAGAGGAATTGTATGCACTTATTAAAGTCAAATATTGTATGATGAAGACAATCTGAAGTATTCATATTGTTTACATAAATTTAAAACTATAGTCCTCACGGAAATAACTCATGTAAGAGAGGATCAACAAACTCATTGTTCTTCCGCTTCCATGACATCAAAATCCATGATTTATGTGTATGTATTCGTATTATTTATTGAGGAAGTTAATTCATCATATAAGTCTGTTGATTTGTCTGACACAGATGTGCCGTCCCCGGCTACAGTAACGACAGCTTCACCATACAGAATGATCACCACAATGAACTCATCAACCTCACTATCCCCCTGGTGGCCAATAGCCAAGGGGAGACAACTTATTCTCAGTGCCAACTCTACAACGTGACGGAAATGACGTCAGAAGAGAACAGAACACAGTACGAGTGTAACAGCTGGGTGTACGATACCTCGATTATCCAGTCATCTGGTATCACAGAGGTAGGTGCATGTTGGTGGTAATCTGTTCACTTACAACTCCAGAAAGCAAGTATTTGACATGTTCTAACATAAATATGCCTAATCGAGTAGTGTATTTTTCATATTGAAACTAGACTCAAATCTAAAGTAACAAAAAGGCCACAACGCGAAGGTACTCATGAAAGTGGAGAGATTATATCGGCAAGTTTCGAGGTGAGTTGGAAGCTTGTTCCAGGTGATGCTCCATAGATCGTTATCCTCACACGAAGAACACTCACAGGACAAAAAGTGGTGGAATCCGACTAGCCGGATTCGCCCAATTTGGGACGGATCCGGGAGAATCCGGAAGGATCCAACAAGCGGATACTATCACTTTATGTCCTTTGACTGTGACCTCAGAGTCCTTGCAGGCATGTACGAAGCTACCAGGTCGTGCTGGTGTTGTTCCTCTTACACACTGAAATGATATACATTGTTATAACTTATGTGATCTTGATTGGCTCACAGACACTTCTAGTCTAGCAGCCTATCCTACATTTTCTGAACCTGTTGGTGCGTGATTTTGAAGAACCTGTGAGAAGAGAACGACATGGACATATTCCTCAAATTTCAGCACCAATGTCCATTAAACATTTCCTCGCTTTAAGTTCATCGTTCCACTTCCAGCTTTAAATCAATTTTCATTACTTTTAGTTCAACATGGTTTGTGAGAAGGAGATCCTTCGTTCCCATAGCAACATGATCTCGTTTGCCGGAGGGTTTCCCGGGGCGCTGATATTTGGACCTCTCGCAGACGCGTGAGTAGACCAGATGCTCGAAAATCTAATAGCACTGAGATATATAAAAAAAATTGGTATCATTGGACTTGACGTACAACTATATAGGATGGGTGACGTTCTTTCTTGTTTGTACATATTTATGGCATAACCCAAGCAACGAGTGGGTTACATTTCTCGCTTCTAGCAAAGTCCGCTTAGAGGTGCAACTTTGTAACATGTATCCCATCTTTATATTTTTATCTAATCAAAAATGGTTTTTACACGTCTAACCCTTTCCGGTCATGGAAGGTACATGGTCGTATGGTACTGGTAAAAAGATGCCACTCTTCAGTGTCCCGGCAGTTATTCGTAAATAACAAATATTACCTTGGTGTGTTCTTGATTCTAATTTGTAATTTTACAAAAACGATTTATTCCTTATGTACATTGATACTGAAGATTTCAATCTGAGAAGGACGAATTACCGCGAAATGATGCATCTTGTTCATTAGATTATTTCCTAGTGAAGATTTGTCCTCTCCTGCACCTCAAACTTTCGACATCTGCCCTTCTCTTAACGTTACGCATAGGAGGCACAATTTATTACAGTTTGAGTTCGTTTAAATAACTAAACTGTCTAACTGGCTAAATTTGTCAAGATCTGGAAGACATTCTGGATATCAACTGCATTAATGTAAAAATAGATCACGTGGAATGTGGCAAATAAATCAGGACACATTTAAACAGCAAAAGCAATGAGGAAGAACCCAAATCACAGATTTTAAAAAAATATTTCTAATTTTGCAGCCTAGTTTTATGGGGCCGGTTTCTGTCGAAAGTCATTCCCATTTTACGACGTTGCTATTGTCAACCGTTTTGACGCCGCTCTTATCTTTAGTAAGTTAAGATGTTCATTCTTCGATTCAGAAAATTAACAATCTTTTCGTTGCAGTTTCGGACGCAAGAAGACTCTCCTTGTCTCCATCGTGCTGACTGTTGCAACCAGTGTTGTTGCAGCTGTGTCTCCTAACTACGACGTCTACGTCACCAGTGTCTTCTTCAGCAGTTTTGCCGGGATGGGGCTTTTCATGTTGGCTTTTGTCATTGGTACGTTAATACTGAGTGCACCTCATTGACAGGTTGGACGAGTCGTTGGTATGTTAATTGGTACCGTGGTTGGAGCCGCCATTTTTTTTCTCATTTCATTTCATAATTCGGATTCATTCGGAAAAGACTTGTTCTTCGAGTTTAAAAGATTGAATGAGGTGTTTTCGGCTGTCAACTCAATTCGGTCCGAAGCTTTTCCAGCCTCTTCGCTGATTGGCTTGAATGAAGTTGGGGTGAAGGCCGTCTGACACGGCTTCTGAGGTGCACTGCTCAGATCAGAAACGCACCGAGTTACGAGTGTTAGGTTCGGTCTAATTTTAATGAGATTGGATGGATAATAGCCCGCAGTTAAAACACGATGCGTTGCATGTTCGCACCCTCGTTCCAATTCTACAAAAATAATTTTGTCCTATTTGAGATAATTTAAGATCAAATAAAAAATATATCAAAACAAGATAAACTCACGAGCAAAAAAAATTGTGAACACAAAATGGTCTATGAATCGTCTATCGATCGTATATAATCGTATATAGTTATTCATCTGATACACCAAACACCATAGAAATGTTGGTATAGTTTCTTTTGCCCTTTAGGTTACATGTACATCGTTTGCGAATGACTATTTGACCAAGCCTTGCAGTCCTGAAATTTCACAACTCGACACCACTGTTTACTGGTAGAGTGAATGAACAGTGGATTCTTTAAATTACGCAACTGGTAGAAAATAGAACGACATTTAAGTTTCCATTTAAAACTAAACATTAAATAGTGAACCAATTTAGTGATTTATGACTTAATTAATTGTTCACCATGTTTTATAATGTCCATCATGTTATATAAGCCAACGGTCCTCTTTTATGCACGATAACAGGATCCTTTAGTGAGCGTTACGTAATGTAGATCACATGGTTCTTTCAAAACAAGTCCCATGAATGACGTCAATTAACATTTATTGGTGTATTAAACAATTATAATTCAAACAAATAAAATAGTTATTATCCTCGTCTCCTTCTTCCAAACAAACAATCGCGTTTTTAATTGAACGCCTTACACAATAGAGCGACATTGTCACCATGGATATCTTCTCGTTCACCGAGCAGGTTGGGTGGATTAAAAGTTACGCTTGATTGATTCTGCAAATATTTCTTTACCCCGTGAGAAATGGTCCAGCCAGCAACGCGATCAGTGACAACAGCTCATCACAGCTTAGCATTCATCAGCAAGTGTTACCCTGACTCTTTCTCCATCTTCTTCACCTTATTCTTGACAGTTGACACCTTATTCTTGACAAAACACCTTTGGTTGTACAAGAGTACATGTTACCATGTGTCAGAACGGCGGTGGGCTAAAACAAAATGTTTTCAAGTACCATCACATAAAAAAGTGAAAATTATCTCAGCATGTTGTTGATCAGGTTTCTGAACTTTTGAAATTGTAGAGAGTATGATTTTAGCTTGGTTCCTTAAAAACAAGAAAATCTTGGGTGTTGGATAGTTGTGGTTTAAAAGTGTTTTATTTCATTAACATGAAAATAGTATTGACGAAAAGGGCTTATTTCAACGCCGCTACGTACATATATTTTTAAAAAGCTTGTTACAAAATCAATGAGACAGAAAATGAAAAATAACATCTGTATAACATCAAACATGAATGTTGTCATGTTGTTAGGTGTGCCTCATAATGAAGTGGGCTGCAGCTCAAAATTGAATCATATTAACTACAAGATACTTTTTTAAGGAGCCGGTTGCTTTTACTAATACACTGATGTAATGAGTTTAAGATATTACTGTTAGTTGAGTCATTCAAGAAGCAATAACCATATAATACCTTCGTTATGTCATAACCTTGATTATAAAAATACATATTTGTTATTAAGTCGTGATAGTTTCGGCAAGTAAACAGATAGTGAATTAAGCTATTGCAGCTTGTTTACCAATCCACTTCTTTGTGAAATAAATATGTTTAAACCAGATAGTGAATTACGTCTTCGTTATTGTGACCACATGAACACCTGGACGTTTCCGATATGCGTCTATTAGAACGGTGGGCGTTTAGATCACTACAACCGAGCTTAAGGCGACAATGGATGATTTGACAAAATCTAGTTCCTAAGTTCAAGTTGAAAGGGTTCCGAGTTTTTGTTTGGTTTATCATAGTCTTGAATTTATTAAGGGTATGAGCGTTGGTGACTTCCTCTGGTAAATAATTCAACAGCATAATTGAGTTTGGCAAGAAAGATTGAGAATATCTCGGAGTTCTAAAAATAATTACTCTGTTCAAATACCCGTCTTTCGATTGAATGTCATACTTTCAGTCTTACTTGGATTAAACTTTGTTGCCACTGTTTGGCCCAGTCTGCAATTTGGACAGATTGCAATAGACAAGTTTGTTGTTAATTTAAAGAAACAACCGAAACCTATGCCATTTTATACCAAGAGTTATCAGGTGCATGTTTTAGTTTAAGTCAAAGAATAATGCAAAAACCTATCAAGCATATGTTACCAAACACTATTTGTTTTAGTTTTTGTCAAAATGGCAATACAACATTTTCCTAATTGACTTGTCATTCAATCAACATATGAACGTTTATGTAACATGAATGATATAATTGCCATGTCTGAATATATTTATTATTCATGTTCCTTATACGTCGTATGGCAGTTACACGGTGTTGCAGTGTCACACAGTGTAGTTACGCATTGACCAAACAGCCCATGCGACCAAATCTGACAAGGAACAAAATTAAAAGTACACCTTTTGTTCTAAGGGATTATTTCGCTCCAATTAATCTGGAAACCTAAAACAAAAGCTGCTGGGTGAACGAGAATGAGCCGGATAAACGGGGCTGATAATCAGCATTCTAAAGACACATGACATGGCACTGCTCTGTGGTGACGAAGCCGAGATCACAGAACAAATTTCTAATTTTCGAATTAATTAAACGTAAGATGTGTAAACTAACATCTTCACTTCGAATCTGTCTATTCTATTTGCAGTACTGGAATATGTTGGTCCCTCAAAACGAACATTTGTTGGCATCGCAATAGAGTTCTTCTGGGTTCTTGGTTTATTCATTCTCAACCTGGCTGCATACTTCTTCCGACAGTGGCGCCACCTACGTCTTGTGATTGGAGTTCCTCCAATTCTGTTTCTCATATATTGGTGGTGAGTAGTACAGGAAGCAGGTGATAATGGTTGTCACCCCCACACATATGGCGAAATTTGTCAAAGTAACAACAGAAAAATGATTGTGACAGCATGGTGTTACCGTTAAACAGTGCATAGTATCAACAGACATTTTAAAATGTTATTTTTAGAAAGTATTATTTTCATAAAGAGGCATAAAACTTGATCACTGATCAATAAGCACACATTTTATTCTGATAAAGTATTAGCAGAAAATTGTCAATACAGAACCTGACATGAAATGAAACAACAAGTACAACAAGGTACTCAACAGATGCAGTGTCAGTAACGGGTTGCACCCTCTGGCATCAATAAGGGCGGTAATCCGTCTTGGCATACTGTCGATCAACTTGTTGACGTCTTGCACCGCCATATTGTTCCATATTCTAATCAAGCACTGTCCCAATTCGTCGAGATTTTGTGGTAAGGGATCTATCTTCCTCAATTTTCTGTCCAATTTGTCCCAAGTGTGCTCTATCGGGTTCATATCGGGGCTTTTGGCAGGCCATACAAGACGGTCCACGCCCTGTTGCAACAGGAAGTTGTCGATAGATCTTGCTCGGTGGGGTCGGGCGTTGTCGTCTTATAGCAAGAAGTTGTTACCATACACTAGGCGAGCATGTGGCAGTAACGTGTGCTCCAACACGCGGCGGTATGTCCGTTGATTGACGTTTTCCTGCAGCAGCAAAAGATCGGTTTTACCATTGTAATGGATGCCACCCCACACAAGGACTGAACCCCCTCCACCAGCAACAACTCCGTCTACACAATCATCCTTGAACCTCTCCCCTTCTAATCTGCGCACACGCACCCGCCCATCAACGCAATGAAGTAAGAAACGGGATTCATCAGTAAAGATGACGTGACGCCAATGTTGTAGTCTGACGTTGCGATGTTGTACCGCCCACTGCCGACGTAAACGCTTGTGCTCCTGTGTTAGGAGGGGTCGTCGAAGAGCTCTTCTCGCTCTATAACCACGTTTCAAGAGCCTCTTGTTCACGGTTTCCCTTGAAACCCGAACGTTAATCAGTTGCCCCCACCGGTCACGGAGTGATCTTGATGACAAACGTTGATGCCGTTGCACTAGGCGCCATAGTAGACGGTCTTCACGTACAGTGGTCTTGCGTGGTCTACCAGGGCTTTTCTTTGGAGTGATATCACGGTTTATCCTGTGTAAGTTTTTAATCCGTTGAACAGTTCTCTTACAGACACGCATCTGCCGTGCAATGACGTCATTTGTTGCCCCCGCAAGCACCATTCCGATGATTTGGTTACGGATGTTTAATGAAGTTGGTCTCGGCATCGTTAAAAGACTTCAGTGTTCGCATCTGGTAATCATATGCCAATGGACAACATCGTCTGTCGTCACTTTCTACTACGACTCATTTTTGTCAATTTCTGCACGTGCATTACATGCCATGCCTTTTGCAGATTATTCATATGATATGTGTGATTTATCTCTTACATGTTGTGTTTTGGTAATATGTTTCATTGGTGAAAACACTAATGAATCAATCAGAGATGGTTAACATTTTAAGTCCGAAAATACATGTGTACCTGGGGGGTGACAACCATTATTACCATGAGTATATATACATTTAAAACACAAAAACACTACTCTCAGGTTGTATATAAATAAAATAGTATTGTGGAATTTGGTACATTTGATTCACATTCGCTAACTAGCGCTTTCAGCCATGTTGGCTTCTTCAGGTTAGTGTCAGTTGTGATCACGTCGTTTGTGACGTAACGCTCTTTATGACGTCATAGAGGTCGGTACGTCATGAACATAAATTCAAGGAAATTTACATTTTAGCGTTCAGTAGAGGCTTAAATTGTTTTATAAATTGACTTTCAATAAGTTCCAGAAGCCTCGGATTATCACATTTCATGTGGTAAAAGGGGAAGACTTTGTATTTCCCGCCAGAACAGTTTTCTAGATGACCACTTAAAGGGATAGTTCTATTTTCGTGTCAATTGATCTGTGAACGATGAAGATTCATTCTTTCATTAAGGCGTCTTTCCGTCTTCCCTATGTACAGTTCATTGCACCCCTCGCACATGATGACATATATCACATTTTTGGAATGGCAGTTCATATTTTCTTTCACAAAGAAGCGTTTATTATTGACTTTGAAGTCGGCGCCTTCTATAATATTTTTACATGTGAAACAGCGGCCATCCCCACATTTAGAAACTCTAGCTTCTCCCTGAACTGACATGTCAAATCTGGAACGTGTGAGAATTCGTCTCAAATTAGGAGGCTGTTTACGGCTATTAATGAATTTTGTCTTCAGTAGAATTTTCTTCATTTTAGCAAATACAAATACAGAAGAAAATACATGAAGATAGACGAGGATATGTACAACACCATCCTACAACGTACACCTGGGCCTGTTTCTGACAAACTCATGCAAATCTGGAGAGAGGAAACACTCCGTGACGAACAATCCTGCTTGTGTCAGTGGGAAAAGAAACTACAGTTCTTTGAAGATTATGAGAAGAACTATGGGTGCGATCTTTTCAAATCTTCTAAGGACCCATCAAAAGAAACAACAGCCCCGGTAAATGACAACAACATTGAAATGTCTAAGATTTCATACGCCGATGCTGTTAAGGAAACCAAGAAATCTAAACAAAAATCAAACCACCAGAAAAATGTCACGTGGAAACAGCCAGACAACAAACAGAGAAGGGAAAAGTTGCCGCATAAAAATCATGCGCCAAGTGGAGCTACCAAGTACAATCAAGTACACAAGAAACATGTGACCCGGCGCAACAAAACTGCGTCCAGAGACACCCAGGAAGCCAAGAACTTCAAGAGACAGAAGAATGCAACTATTAACAAACAAAACCCAAAATCAAGACACAGTACAGTGTTTGTTGGTAAAGCTGTGAAAAACTATTTTTTAGAAAGAGGCCTTCCTCAAAAACGGGCCCGATGGAAAAAGCGAGGGAACAACCAATAACTCCGGTAGTTATCAATTTATCAGCACATGTTTTAACAGATGAAGAAATACTCTTATTGAAAAAAGGTTTGAAATTTACTCCTGTGACTGATAGAACACTACTGAAATCTGAGTTACAGGAATTCTCTAGAAAACTCCGCTTAGCTGAATTCTTTGAGGCAGACGATTCTGAAGATGATGGTGATGATAGGGATGGAAGTGTCGACCTCAACATACCGTCGGAGAGTCTAGTGAGAGACAAGTCAACCTTTACACCTAGACCGGGAAGAGACAAACACCTGGACGAGTTTATTCACTCTATTGAAAATATGCCCACACAGAAGTCGCACGCAGCCGCTAAGAACTTGAAGAAACAAGAATTAACTGGCTTAAAGTCTCTACAAAACAACCCTGACATTGTCATTAAATAAGCTGATAAAGGTGGTGCTATTGTAATTATGGATAAAGAGTTCTATCAAGAAAAAGTTTTGAACTTGCTACAAAACGAGGAATACTATTGTCAGTCATCAGAAAAAGCTGAACTGTCAATAAAACGAAGTGTCGGTAAACTGCTTAAGGAGTACAAGAGTGAGCTAACGGATGAGGAGTTTAAATATCTGTCAAACAATAACACTAAAACTGCCTATTTCTATGGACTTCCAAAAATTCACAAAAGTAAAAGTATTCAAAGTGAAATTGACTCCCAAAATTCCGAAGTTATTAGTGCCCATAATCCACAAGATCTGCCATTCAGACCTATTGTCGGCGGTCCCGAATGTCCGACACAACGACTCAGCAACTTCATAGATATCATCCTTAAACCGCTGTGCAAACATGTGAAAAGCTACATACGAGATGATCTAGATTTCCTAAACAACATTCCTGAAAACACAGATCCCAAAAGTAACTTTGTGAGCTTTGATGTGGTCAATCTTTACAGCAATATTGATCAGAAAGTCGGACTTAAAGCAGTGAAATATTGGATCAGTAACTATAGTGATGAAATTCAAGATAGATTTTATACTTAAATCATTGGAGTTGGTGATAAGTAACAACATTTTCTACTTTGATGGACAATACTATGCTCAACAGAAAGGGGTTGCCATGGGGACCAAAGTAGCGCCAACATACGCAACTCTTGTCTTAGGATTTGAAATTTGGATTTTAAAATTGAAAATCGGTGGGGTGGTGAAAAAAGACAAGAAATAGAACATAGCTGGAAACGTTTTCTGGACGATTGTTTTCTCATTTACAAAGGGAAGGAGGAAGATATCAACGTCCTTAGAGACATGCTCAATTCACTGGACATGGAAATGGATTCCGAAAGTTTGAATTTTTTAGATGTCATAATGGTAAAAGATGAAGCGGGGAAAATAGAAACGGATTTATACTGTAAACCCACAGATAGCCATCAGTACCTCAATTTCAATTCGTGTCACCCTTCGCACACGAAAAGAAATATCCCATATTGCCTTGCGAGGAGAATCTGCACCATTGTATCCAGGGACGACTGGCGGATACAGCGACTTAATGAATTAAAACATTATCTATCAACGCAGAACTATCTTGAAAAACTTGTTGACGATTGCATTGAAAAGGCAAGAAAGTTAACAGTAGAACAACTGAGAAAAGGTAAAGAAACGGTTCATCATCAATCTAACAATAGAGACATTTCCCTCATCACTACCTTCAACCCATCGCACATCAATCCTCTTCAAATTATTAACAGCCAGCTCCCGATTTTGGAATAGAGTGCTAAAATGAAGAAAATTCAACTGAAGACAAAATTCATTAATAGCCGTAAACAGCCTCCTAATTTGAGACGAATTCTCACACGTTCCAGATTTGACATGTCAGTTCAGGGAGAAGCTAGAGTTTCTAAATGTGGGGATGGCCGCTGTTTCACATGTAAAAATATTATAGAAGGCGCCGACTTCAAAGTCAATAATAAACGCTTCTTTGTGAAAGAAAATATGAACTGCCATTCCAAAAATGTGATATATGTCATCATGTGCGAGGGGTGCAATGAACTGTACATAGGGAAGACGGAAAGACGCCTTAATGAAAGAATGAATCTTCATCGTTCACAGATCAATCGACCCGAAAATAGAACTATCCCTTTAAGTGGTCATCTAGAAAACTGTTCTGGCGGGAAATACAAAGTCTTCCCCTTTTACCACATGAAATGTGATAATCCGAGGCTTCTGGAACTTATTGAAAGTCAATTTATAAAACAATTTAAGCCTCTACTGAACGCTAAAATGTAAATTTCCTTGAATTTATGTTCATGACGTACCGACCTCTATGACGTCATAAAGAGCGTTACGTCACAAACGACGTGATCACAACTGACACTAACCTGAAGTAGCCAACATGGCTGAAATCGCTAGTTAGCGAATGTGAATCAAATGTACCAAATTCCACAATACTATTTTATTTATATAATATATAATATATATATATATATATATATATATATATATATATATATATATATAATACTAAACCGATTCTAGCAAATGGTACTTACGTTTATCTTATTAAACTCAAGAACAAAAGAACAAAATACAAGATATTTCAATCCACGAGTGATAATACAGTAAAAACGTTATTCGATTTATAGATTCCCATTTTTTAAGGTTTATCCCCGAGTCCCCAAGGTGGCTGATATCTAAGGGGAAGACAGAAGAAGCGAGCAAGACTCTCAGGAAGATAGCTGAGTCTAACAAGATGGACCTGGAGGAAGAAGTGGTGAAGAATGTCACTTTGGAAGAAGAGGAGAAGACGGTTCGCTTCTGGAAGATGTTCACAAGTCCTGCTCTTCTTCTCAGGACTGTCATCATTGCGTTTAACTGGTATTCAATAATTTCAAATTCATTTAAATGTCCAGATATTATCAGCCTTCAAGAATTTTGTAGATCGTCGAAAGTATTAATACAGTTTTCCTTGTGGGGCCCTTCAAAGGCGCATCCGAGGAAGGCCCCGCGAGGAAAACTTTAGGGTATTATTTTATACATTCAGAAAAGTACGGGTATATCTCTCACTTAGCCATTATGGCGTGTCCATTTTGGTATCTTAAACAGAAATGTTTGCATCTGAACTATACTATATGGGTATACAACGTGTATATCCTGTAATATAAACATTTTGAGAGCTCACATGTTAATAGTTTAACATCACTAAGATAATATGAAGCAGGGAAATGATAACTATCAATTTGAATAGTGCTGATAGGTTCATACTGGTTTGAAAAGATGAAAAGGACTGTAAACCCCTTGTATTTGTTTCCCTTAATGTTCACCCTCAGGTGCAAGAATAAAGAATTTTGACGCAAGAAATCGGGGGAGATAACTTCAAAATACCTCAATATCTGTGTTCGGTTGTAATTAACAGAAACGGATTTTCTTTATTCATTTCACAAACAAAATACATTAATTCTCCTTAGCAAGGTTTAACTTTTAATTTTGCTTCTGAAATTCCGAGTCATGTTCCATCTAAGGTCACGGTCAAAGAGACATTCATTTCCGCTAGTCACATGACTGAGTTGACGCGGTGTACGGTCTGTCCAGAGTGCAAATCCACTACAATACTGTTGGCGTCTTTTGTTATTGGCCAACAAGAATTCGACAACAGAAAACATGATAAATTCCTATGGAAATTCGAATATTCTTCTTTTTGGGGGAACAAATTGTGTTCTTGCATGATTTACAACGTTCTTGAAACAAATAACATTGCAAACGTTATCTTCATTCAGGTGCTCCATCAATATTGTATTTTATGGACTGAGTCTGAACGTTGGCAACTTGAGCGGGGACATCTACCTCAACTTCTTCGTGTCCAGTCTGATGGAGCTGCTGGCCTATGTTGGATGTTTCTTCCTTCTCACCAGACTCGGCAGGAAGACCATGCTCTGTGTCAGCCAACTAGTTGGGGGCGTGGCATGTCTTGCCACAATCTTTCCAGTTGTATATGGAGATTCTTGTAAGTTACACAGCTATAGCAGACTTCGGAGGAATTGTGATAAATCAAGGGGCGCATAGGCTTTATGTATATAGTTTTGTTGCATGAACAGTATGTCAGTGTTTTCGACCATTAGACGTGAATTTCTCTGTAGATCAGAGAACTAACATGTCACTTGGCGCAAACCAAACACATTATCTTTCGACTCGTTACGGGTGTTTTAAATGATTTGGAATCGAGGGTAAACACAACAAATATTGAATAATTAATCCAAATGCTGCATCTTCAGCTTCCATTAATACCATTATTTACTCTCTTTAAAGGTTAGATGAAATGACATATGGTCACATTCGGATTCTTTGAAAAGGGGTTTCAATTTGACAATTGCTCGATTTTAAATTTCTGAAATCGACCCATAAATTACTTATATACGGCTTTTTAAAAAAGTGCCTAATTAAGCCCCGGCGACCAGAAAGAAGGTGGGCGGCCGGTGATCACTGAAGCGTATCTTGCTGTGACGTACGTGGAGGAGTCTCACTATGGCCGCTAATATTAATTTAACGCGTTTTCCGATCTTTTAAACTGATCATATAAGACAGAAAACTTCATCAAAACAACCCAAATTTTCGATAAACGGATTACTTAACTATTGAACTAGCGATTTCATATGGTTACAACGACTGGGGCCTGCTGAATTGGAGTGCATTCTGCGCTTATGTATAGTATGTTTGTAGCAATTAACCGCGAAACTGCTGTCATATCACTTTCCATGGAGTGTTTGTCTTCAAGCTCCGTCATTTCAAGTGACGTGGCCGATGCCTTGCCTTACCTGTATGAACCAAATGACAGTTCAAGTGACATTGACTCTCGCGGAGAGATTAAGTAGCACCAATTGATCAAATTATGTTCCATAATCGGCAGGTTAATTTTGTTTTGTATGTATTAATAAATAAAGTAATATGGTAGGTATAATGTCATAAACACTGAACGATTGGCTGTTCAAATAAGCGAGACAACATTGATGTAATGCAATGCAAACCATTTTCACTTCACTTTCATGAATAAATACATGAACTGGATTTGTCAACAAGCTCAATGAAATTTACATGAAGATTGCTCCATTGTATACGCAAACATATACATTATGATAACACAGATTGATATAGACAACGAACATTATCGGATGAAAGAATTATGTTACCAGTAGCATTTTAATGCACATCTCGTAAATGAAAACGAAATGGTTTAATAAAAAGTGTCACTTCACCACACCAACACCCAATTCTCATTTTAGCGTAACATATAGATGTTTCTTCCAGATCAAAGGGGAGAAGTGTTGTTACAGAAAATTAGTTTGCTCAATTAAGAAGCTGAGTATGTGAGAAGGAAGGAGTGTAATTATGTTTGTACAGATAACAAGTTTACTGGACCGATTCAATTATATAACAAATGGCATGTCGGTGACCGGCGTGTCATATATGTTTATTGTCAAACGTCCTGTCTTGGTGACACACAATACACTTACCGCGACATTTAGTCTATTTGTTTTTCTATCTTGCCATTTGCGAAAAGACTTTTGCTGAAAGAGGGTTAGCATTTGACCATCTTCTGTTTCCAAGTACTGTCATTGATGGATTTATAGGTTTACAATTTCTGTCTTATGCGCATTTGGATATTCATATTGTCCGTTTGGATACGTTTATAAGGTAAGTTTCTTACATTAATTGACACTCTTGCTGAAATGTCAATTTAATACGATGTTTATTTGATTTGATTAACCACACATTTTATTGAAAACATTATTGTATTATCTATTAGATTCTGAATGTTTTAATGTGTTAATAAGTGATAACTAAATCGTAAAATGTATCATTGGGATGCGGTGTTTTCGTAGACGTATTATTATCGTTGATTACCAACTTCTTTGGTGTTTTAAAATATGTGGTGAGTTGCTTTGATTGTTTTAATGTACTGTTAGTAAATTAGGTTGTCGGTAGAGTAACGACGTTAAAAAATCAGGATGTTGTGATGTGCTTTGATTGTCGATGGTTTACCGTAGGGCCTACTTCGCCGGCGTCTGCTAATCTCACGTTTGTTGTTTTATTTTATACACAAACATTCTCCAACAAAAAATAACAACAACACCGAATATCGTTTGTCGCTCGCCGTCGAAAAGCAGACGATGTTTTTTGCAAAGTTTGAGGCGGTCTAGTTTAATAAATCAACAACCTATTATCTATTTTTTGGGTCTCATTTTCACATATTAGTCTGATGAACCAAATGCAGATTAGAATTCAATAGAAAATATTTCATTTCGGCCTTCCTTTAATGGTTTATTTCCATTCAATTCTGATGTACCAATTGCCACTATCAGTTATCTATATAATGATGCTCTTTCCAACTCAGCAACAAGCTGGACAATCATTGTCTTATCAATGGTCGGCAAGCTTGGTTCCTCTGCTGCTTTTGCCACCATCTACATCTTCGCAGCGGAACTTCAACCCACAGTTGTGAGACAGTCTGGACTAGCACTTTTCTCTCTGGCTGGGGTGATCGGAGGAATGGTTGCTCCTTACATAGCAGATCTGGTATGTATAATATCATTGACCACTCACAGTAGGGTTGTGGTTGAAACAACTTTGTCTCACGTTAAAAACATTTGCCATCTACAATATATGTGACAAGGGTTGCTTTGTAGCAGATCTGTTGAACAACATCATTGATCATTTACACTTAAGAGTTCAGAGAGAGTATTAACTTCTGTTGTCACATTGTTACTGCGGTTATTGTTTTTTTTATTGTTTTAAGGTATTACTGACAAATACTAGGTAAATTTAATTGAGATAAGAAGTTAACATTTTCACGAGTAACTGATAACTACGTCACAGGATGAGATAAATTTGGCATTTGTAAAGAAAAAAAGATACTCTCTCTGCATATATACCACATTGCAGGACGCAGTAAGCCTTTGAAATAATTACTTACGTTCCCTAGGTTTTTCAACCAACTCATGTCTTTTTATATGCCAAGATGAATTGGTTAGTTCATATATGTCTTCAATATCGTAACACGTTTATTCACATGTGGTGTTTAGGGTATTTTACTGAAGGGGCCCCTGGAGGACGCTCTTCCCCTGATAGTGTTTGGTTCCCTGACGATAGCTGCGGGATTTTCTGCTATTCAACTTCCGGAAACCAAAGACAAGATACTTCCGGAAACTATCGACGATTCAATACATTTTGGAAAGTATGTAAATTATGTTTATGGACAAATTTACATGGAATATTGTCTCACAGTATAGTTGAAATCAAATATTCGACACATGTGCCATAAAATGTATATTTCTAACAAAAATGTGTCGGACTTTGATTGGTATAATGGGATTGAACAATTACTATATCATACTATATCTGGACATATTTACATAGAGTATTGTCTCACAGTATAGTTGAAATAAAATATTCGCTACATGTGCCATTACATGAATACGTCTTTTAAGAAATGTGTCGGATTTTGATTGGTATAATGGGATTGAACAATTACTATGTCATATTATATAATCATTTATATCCACATCTCTTTAAAGACATCTTCCAAAGGCAAGGTGAAAACGTATCGAGACAACTCTGCCTGTTTTGTACCTTGCCTTCAACGATAGCAAAAGCCGTGAAACGTAGCAGCGACATCTATTATGGTCACGAGTTACGCCCCTTAATTACCACTTGTTTACATACAGCCAATGAAATCGCCGTTTACATTCGGTACCAATTAAAAAATGCGACGCTCGATATAGTTGTAGAGGATATACAAGTCATTGTGATGGGGATCGTAGCAGAGGACTTGAGAAAGTTGGCTAAATATTTGGAAAGATTTAGAAAATATTTGTCTGTTTAGTAGGTGGCAACGTAACGCTGCAAACGCAACAAGTAACTGCCGCGGAAGTTCAATTTGCAAAGCGTCTTCTGATTGGCCTATCCGATTAGCCTGCAGTACGCTAAAATCTTAGCACAGAAAATGCGAGGGTTGAAGTCAAGGGCGGAGAGAAGATTTGGAAATAGTTTCGTTACGCCCGTGAATTTATGAAGATGCTTTAAAGATGTAAAGGGTATTTAAAACTTCGCACTATTTTTTAAAAATCCACATGTTGTGTTTCAGAAGCAGGAAGAACTCATACTCTATGGATACTCCAGTCAAGTCACCGGAGGAAACAAAAACTTTCCTATAACAGTAGCATCACAGAGTCATAGCTTCAAAGTATCAGATTCATTGTTCTGTGAATCCCTAATTGATTCCATTTCATATCAACCTGCACGAACAAATATGAGTAAAGAATTGAAGCGGCAATATTGTTGTGTATAACAGGTTACAAGTAAAATGAATAATCCTAAAATTATTGTTATTTGTACGTATATACGTCAAAGCCATCTTGTGTTCAAAACGACACAATAATCTGTGTTGAAACGTCGCATGTCATGAGTAAAGAAGTTGTTTTATCACTCGCCCGTTGAAGATATCGCAGTTTAATAAATATACAACGTCGTGTAATAACTTCGCGTGCTGCCGATTGACGCATAAATATGACGTCACAATATTAGCCCTGAGGTCACAATGGACTGTGTCCCATTTATAGACGAGTTCGTGGAATTAAATGACATTTAAATCAGTGAGTAATAAATAAAATACTAATCTTGGTTCTGTTTAATAACATATTTATGAAACTCGTGAGATAGTTTTTGTATTTGACTCGCTTTCTTTCGTTAAATACATAGAGAATACTAGACGACGTCCCGTTTAATAACATATTTATGGTTTGGTATCTCACGAGCGAAAGCCAATACCAATACCATCCACGAGTTTCATAAATATGTTATTAAACGGGACGGAGTTTAGTATTTGATTTATTACATGCTCTAATGAAATATGTAATTAAAGTTCACTCTTCATTCATGTAGATGTGCGTAGGGATAGAAAATGGAGTTCCGACATTTTAGCAAACGTTAAAATGTTATATCAACATTGACAGTTACATTGTAACAAGAGACAGACATGAACAATGCCTCCACAACTTCTTTATTCTTTATTTATATCAACATTTCTCTTAATTTTCTTAATTTCAACTAGTACAAGCAGACGCAGGAAAGTCATTAACATTTTGAGCACTGATAATGGAGCTTTACTCTTTCATGAATCGTTTATCATTCAACTTGTATACATGTTGTATAAGCTAAAACCAAATATCAAATAGCCTGAATTATGCTTTGACTAACGCCGTCGCGGTTTTTATGCCATAACCGTTTGGCATCCGGTCATTATTTACTACATATCCACTCACTCCTTAGCCTTTTTAATGTAAAACATACTCATATTTATACCCAATACTTCAACTGTCTGAAATGATTGTAACAACTAAAAACATAATGATTTTACACATTTAATGTGAGAACCTCATGCCACAAGTTAAATTAATGTTTGGTCCCAGCGGCTCTGGCACCCGTCTCACAGATATAGTAATACCCGCTACTGTAGCTCGCAGAGGCCCACTGCCAACGCTTGTACCCCGTGTTATGCGCAGGGTTCAGAAGCACAATCCTATAGCTGTAACTGATACTTGAGGGTTGTTTTGGACCCCAGTCGAACATAGACACAGGCTGTAGGTCCACCCAGTGCCAGTCCCGGGTAGCCGCTATGTAGTAGCCGCCCGTCCAGTAGCCGGTTGCCTTTGACACTGGAAAAAAACAGAAGCGTGTAGAAGCGAGGTTAGCTCACATACCAAGCACTCCGCTAAGGTCAAATCTGTTTTTGATTAAATATAAATAATAAAAATCACATGAATGGATACAGATTGACATATATGTAAGGTTTGATGAAAGAGGCACATACAGTTTCAGGGGTGTTTAAAGATCAAATAGTTGACATTTGTATCAAATTTGGTGAAGCTGGTGAACATCAGATATATAGGTCTCAAAGATTAATTGTTGAGTGATGTTTCACACAAAACCGCCAAAACTGAAATTTAGATGCAGATCTAACCCTCATAAGGCATATCTAGATATCATGGGTGACACAAGTTTTGTGCAGCTAGAATGTATAGTTTGGGAGATATGCTCCACACAAAATGACCTACTCGCAGAGTCACTATTTTGGACATGTTTCCATGGAAAAATTAGTAAAATTCAGAAATCCGTCTAAACCTGAAAAGGTACAACTAGAGATCATGGCTAAAATATGTGTCAAGTTTGGTGAAGCTAGCATGTTTAGTGTGGGAGATATGCTATGCACAAAATCACTTGCTTACAGAGTCATTATTTCGGTCATCTTTTCATGGAAGCCGCAAAAAATAAAAGTCAGAACTAGCTCTAAACCTGAAAAGGTACAACTAGAGATCATGGCTAACATATGTAGCATGTTTGGTGAAGCTAGCATGTTTAGTTTGGGAGATATGCTCCGCCCAAAATCACTTGCTTACAGAGTCATTATTGTGGTCATGTTTTCATGGAAACCGCAAAAAATAAAAGCCAGAAATAGCTCTAAACCGGAAAAGGTACAACTAGAGATCATGGCTAACATGTGTAGCAAGATTGGTGTAGCTAGCATGTTTAGTTTGGGAGATATGCACCGCACAAAAATTGTGACGGGCGGACAGACGGACATAATGAACGCTACATGTATATACACACGCTTATGCTGTAAGGCGGGGGTATAAATATAGGTAACATTTGCATTAGAGATATAGCTGTAATAGCAGTCGCTAGTTATCTGCACACATAAGAATAGTGATAACAATTGTGTTAATTTCCGTTTAGGGGTCACCGGTCAATTATATATAACAAGATAGGTGTATAATGAATGAAGCGCCGTAAAAGTTAATTAGATATATTAACAAAGTTAGGGAGTTTCTTGCCAGCTTAGAATACATATTTCGCTAATTTTTAAAAGATATGACATTCTGGCAGTAGTTTTATGATTTTACAAATAGTCATATATTTATGGAGCAGGCTCCGACGAAGATAATTTTATAATTCACTTTCCATGCAAAAATGATATTCTATTTCAATTAATGGTATGATTCAAAATAGTCAAAAACTTTCGCTCGGAGGTATGCCAAGTATTCATGTTCATCAAAGCTATTATAGATTCGCTTCCTCTTAACATGTCTACGTTCATTAAAGACTAAAAACTCTAGGGACAAGATAATGAATTAAGCAAACAATTATTCGGTTGCCATGAAGAAAATACTCAAGTGATACAATTAAGATGGGTACACATATAACCTGTTATATATTCGACCTCTTTTACGAAATCGATAAAAGAATAAAAGTATAATTTCCTTTATTACATTTTTAATACTAACTTCAATATACCTGTTATAAGCTATCCAAAAATTATTTCACTAAAGTATAAACAGATATTTAATATACTGCAATATAAGTTTAACACCTCCCTTCCACCCCACAATACCTGAAAAAAAGAAGTCACAATATATTACTAGTACAACGGTCTCCCAAATTTCTTGTAAATAAGACTTATAACACCTCCCCCTTTTTATGTGTAAATAATAATGAAAATTTTCTTTATACTTCATTTCTTATGGGGGGAGGGGCATTCTATTCTGATGGGGGGGGGGGGGGCCGGTTGGTTGGACCGGTATAAAATCGCCGAATCGTGAATTTATACTGGGGGCGGTTTTGTTTCGTGATACCGGTCTTTATTTCTTCCTCAATTAACAAAAGATGGTTGGAGCATCAGAGTTTACATAATGCTATGCTTTTCCCGTCAAATTGTCTGAGACGCAGACCGTTGAATGGGACATGCAGTTCATCGAGGAAGGTGGGGATATAGTTTGATGACTCGGTGTTGAGAGATCATTATGATTTCCGCAGTGATAAACCACAAATATGCTCCCTCTGCACCCAGGATATGATAGTTGTATTAGAGTACGTAAGATATTCTGCGAATATCGCTTACTTTAGGCCTTCTGAACCCACCATACACTGAACAGGTTGAATTGTACGTGCTCACTTACGAGTTGTATCGTTCAGGATGTTGTTCAGAACTTCCATTTCCGCTTCTGTCTCTATAGCAACAAGGGACGCGCTCATGTTTGTACACCTTTCATTGGCGGATGCCCATGGCAACGAGACATTAGAGAAGTGGTAACAAGAGTTGTTCCCCCTTATGAAAGATGGCGGACAACCTTTGAAAAAAATGGAAACAAATCATAACCATTACATGAATGGAAATGTACACAATCGATTGCCACACCAGTAAAAGCATATCTAAACTGCTTTTCGAAATTTGACAATTTAAAAGATTAAATTTGAAAAGCATCGAAATATTCCGTTACCATGATGTTGCGGTCTACAAAAGGTAACGACAATCATAAACAGTGTCATATTAATTTACCATAATTTATGTGCACGCATGTCCTCGTAGCAGTATTTATCAGAAGGACGACTAGAACACAAACCTATTTTATATAGTTTGTTACCACGGTAAATATACAAACAGAGGATAAACGAGTATAGCTCACATATATACCCGGTGAAATCTACTAACGCCTACAGGGACAAACGCCTACAGTCTTAAAAAACAACTTTATGCACCAGTGGTTTTGAGTTTTATATCCCCTGCCTGTCTGTTTTCAATACACAATTAACTTGTTAACATTTGTACTCGATCATGTTATTGAATGATTAATATTTTCAATGAAATCTCTGGCGTTGTAAGCCCTAAAAGGCACCATACCACCAACATGGTAACTTCTCAATACAAAATCCGAAAATGGGACCGTTTTTAGGTAACAATTCAAACAATTATGCACCATGAAGTTAATAACCCCACAAGGCAGACCGCACCCATTCAGGGAACATCCATATCAGATTTAATGATTCCAGGTCATATAGTTATCGAATAAAAGTCCGGAAATGTGTCCGTTTCTTGTTAGTTAATTATTGGTGATGAAACCCCTAAGACTCTCCATACAGGGTACTTCCATACCCACATTTAACTTTCAAAGTCATGTAGTTAAGCTTCGGAAATAATTTCGGACAGACGCATGGACGGACAGACAAGCGAAAAACTATATACTCCAGTCTTTGTGGTTTAAACATATTTTATTTCACAAAATGAAATCTGGATTGGCGAACAAGCCATAAGGCTTATTTGAACACCTCTCCAGTCTATGTCATAGTGGGGGTATAAGGATTACACCCGTGTGAAAAATTACTTTAGACTGAAGAGTGATTTTCTGATAAACAAGACAAATGCTTTCAGTAATTGCTTTTGCCCCTCAAAATATACAAAATATTTTTTTAAAGTTTCTAAAATATTTCGCTTTGTATCCACATATACCTTAAAAGGTAATAGCTAGGTAACCAATGTCAAACATTTCATAAACACACTTCAACTTACCGTTGACGAGCACGTTACTGGATGAGTTCACCTTGTATCCTAAGACAGATAGACAATGTTTTGCATTGCAGTCGTCATAGTGACAACACTCGGTACATTCCCAGGGGGCGGGGGCTGGGGTCGAGGCGATGCGAGGGGGCAGGCACGACTGTAAGGGTCCGGAGAAAAACAGAAGTTATTTACTTGTAAACTCACGGGCAAAAGAAAGTATATCTTCTTTTCAACAGATATCAAACAAAAAATAGTTCTGCCGGATAAACTCGGTTTTGTGATGAGGATATATCTCGTTAAGAGATATACACAGGTTCATTCATGAGGGTATTTTATATCTGTTCAAGCAGACATAGGATGCTGAAATAGCTATTTCAAAAGGTATTTTGGGAAATAATTTGAGATATTTAAGGTCAAAGTTTATGAATACAAATATAATAGGTATGTACAGCTGGGGCATTCAGTAACGGTACAGATGAGGAACTTATTTCTTGAATAATGACATAATGATTTTACAAAGAAATTGAGAGTTCCTCGTTTATTAGAATTGGCCTATTATAATAATATCTATGAATATAGTTTTTTTATTGTTATATAGGACATACAGATAAATAATGAAATTCGTCGCCAAGATCATTTAAATTACAAAGAGTACATTTTCTTTCTTTCTTTCATGTCACTCATAGATGAGTGACAACTCAAATTAGCAAATAAGCCTAGGGAACGAATCAATGATCTGATTTTAATAAGATTGGGTCTCGATTTGCAGAAAGTGATTAGCTGTTCGGAATTTTAACAAGTTATTGTAATTCAGAAAATTTAGGTATTGTTCAAAATGGAGAGAGATAATTGGTCTTACGTCGCGGTGTTCACAGCCCAGTCTGAACCTCAGTAGGCCTGAGTCTATGAAGGAACGCGTGAAGCACACCTGAAATTAGATAAAAAAAATCATCAACTATGGAAATTGAAGGAATATGTCACTGTCCTAGCACGTTTTTTGCAAATTTTATTTTTGCAAATTTTCCATTTATAATGATAGTTTATGTCATTTATATTAACTTTAGAGGGTAAAATATCTTTTTACACAAACCAATGTCCCGTAGTGGTGTTGCGTAGAAAACAAAAAATGCATGGCGGCCATTTTATTGTGAATACAATGTATTATTTCGAATGACAAAAAAACGATTCCCATGGCTTTACGAACCATGTACACTCATTTTTTAGATTGATTTTCCAAAGAGGGAAGGGTGTTTTACTGTTAGTGAGGTTATTTTTCAATTACATTTTATCGACTTATTTCACGGGGAAAACGTGCTAATGCCCCTTTAAAATATACTCAAACTAATACTTAGTTGACAGATTCCATTGTTTTACCACACACAGATCTGGCGGCACGTGGTCCCACGCATAACAAAGCAGTCAACCGCTGTGGTGAAATTCAGCAACAATGGGCGCGGCTCGCCGCTTGGGTGGGCTACCCATTCATTGTTGAATTAACTGAGAGTTCGAAGGGTGATTCCCTGACCCATACTGAGACATGATTTTAAAGACTTACGGCGTCACCCTGGATAAGTGACTTTGTTCAATGGTGCCTCTGTTCACCCAGCAGTAAGTGGGTACATGGTGTATTGAAGACGTGACCTTCGAGCGCTTTAATTTGTCACTTGATAATCTTTCATAAGCAACAATCATGTACGCATGGTATCATTATGCTTTAGTTTGTCATGTTAATGTCCAGTTCTTGTGTGTTTATTATTATATGTATGTACTGGTGAGGTATTAATATAAGCAAAAGTGTTGCTTGTTTAGCGAACCAGATTTTTATGAATAAAAATACGTTTAAATCACTTGATAATAATTAATGATAACATTAATGATAAGGGTAAATATAATGACATAGTGCACATATCCACTCAAGCCACACAAAATAAAAGTGACAAATCAAAGTTCATGAACCTTATTCTAAGTGACAAATTAAAGGACATGAACCTAATTCGAAGTGTCAAATTAAAGGGTATAACCCTGATTCTAAGTAACAAATAAAAGAACATGAACCTGATTCTAAGTGACAAACAAAAGAACATGAATCTGATTCTAAGTGACAAAGTAAAGGTCATAACCCGGATTCTAAGTGACAAATTCAAGGTTATGAACCTGACTTTAAAGGGGCAGTAGCACGTTTTTTGCAAATTTTATTTTTTCAAATTTCCCATTTATAATGATAGTTTATGTCATTTATATTTGCTTAAGAGGTAAAACACCTTATTACACAAACCAATTATCCGTATTGGTAATAAGGGTGTTGCGTATAAAGCAAAAAATACATGGCGGCCATTTTATTGTGAACACATTTTATGACTTTTAATGACAAAAACGATTCCCATGGCTTTTTTTTCATTTTTTATCTTGATTGTGAGAAGGGTGTTTTTTTATTGGTGACAATATTCTTCAAATACATTTCATCGACTTATTTCATTGCAAAAACGTGCTACTGCACCTTTAAGTGACATTAAAGGCCATGAACCTGATTCTGAATGATATTAAAGGGCATGACCCTGATTCTAAGTGACAAATTAAAGGGCATGAGTTTGATTCTAAATGACAAATTAAAGGACATGAGTTTGATTCTAAATGACAAATTAAAGGTCATGAACCTCATTCTAAGTGACACTCAAGGCCATGAACCTGATTCTGAATGACACTAAAGGTCATGAACTTGATTCTGAATGACATTAAAGGCCATGAATCTGATTCTGAATGACACTAAAGGGCATGAACTTGATTCTGAATGACATTAAAGGCCATGAATTTGATTCCGAATTACACTAAAGGCCATGAACTTGATTCTGAATGACACTTAAGGCCATGAACCTGATTCTGAATGACACTAAAGGCCATGAACTTGATTCTGAATGACATTAAAGGCCATGAACCTGATTCTGAATGACATTAAAGGGCATGAACCTGATTCTAAGTGACAAATTAAAGGACATGAGTTTGATTCTAAATGACAAATTAAAGGTTATGAACCTGACTTTAAGTGACTCTAAAGGCCATGAACCTGATTCTGAATGACATTAAAGGGCGTGACCCTGATTTTAAGTGTTAAATTAAAGGACATGAGTCTGATTCTAAGTGACAAATTAAAGGACATGTCCCTGATTCTAACTGACATGTCACTCACCTCGTCTTGACCACATTTTGACCACTGATCACAGAGTCGCGGGTCAGACACGGAGTGGCAGTCCAAACAACGGGACTCTACAAAGAGACGGAGAGAGGGTATGTTTATTTGGTTTATATTTTATTCAAGGGATGATTAATGGGCTGGTTTTAACTAATGGTCTATACAATATGACAAAATGACATTCAATCATTCATGGTGATTCCATGCATAAAAGTTTCAAAATTAATTTAATGTTCATGAAATAGAGAATACTAAACGACGTCCCGTTTAGTAACACATTTATGAAACAAGTGAGTGGTTTGGTATTTAACGAGCGCAAGCGATTTAGATGCCGATACCATTCACGAGTTTCATAAATATGTTATTAAATGGGACCGAGTTAATACTTTATTTATTACTCACTGATTTAAATGCCACTTAATTCCACAAACTCGATAAATGGGACATATTCCATTGCGACCGCGGTGCTGATATTGTGACGTCATATTTTGCCACGTCACACGATGTTATTACACAATGTGTAAAAACATTGTAGATTTATTAAACTGCGATATCTTCAACGGGGGAACAATAAAGTAGAATAAACTGCAAACGGGAGAACCGATGGTCGAGGCTAATCTATTTCTTAAGAAAAGTTCAAAGGTTAAAGGTACATCCCTTGTGTTGATGGGGTTCAAATATTCCAAACGATATAAATGGTGTTACTTTATCGAGTAGTACCGACTGTTATCGGAAACTACCATTTTGATGATAGTCGACTTAGTATATTGACGATATCAAGGTAAAAGTATTGATTTCTGATCGAAAACCGGACAATGCGTCGCGATTGACGCGCGCAAATGAGTCAAACGTAATTTTGGAATCTTACTTATAACAGACAAAATGACAAATTTGGTTTGATAATGTTTAACAGGTCATATAACTACTTTGCATGTAAACGGGACGTGCAGTTTCGGTTTCTGCACATGCATAATGATGTTACTCGATTTTAATTTGAAACTAGTATTTATAATCGATATATTTGGCGATTGGGGATGAATATGGAAGCTGAGTGAATGTGTTTGTATTGTAAACAGCTTATATGGTGAGCTGGAACGTATTAAAGCCGAACACAATTTTATGAAACACAATGGATGCACCTTTAAGCATGGCTTTATATACAACTGTTAATTAAATGTGTTATATATCTCTTTCTGCTGTTCAGCAAGTTTGGTGTGACATTCTTGATATAATGTTAAAACGTATTTGCTCATGATAATGCTTCAAATAACATCACTGATTCGCTGTACTGTGTCTCTTTCGGTGCCTATTTTTATATTAAACTAGTGCTCAAAAGAAAGTATACAGTTGTTTGATTGGGCGTCAAATGAAAACAAACAACTCATTTTTGAAAATCGTGTTTATGTCAATAGCGTATTCAGTTTTACACCAATTGTTCGTAAACACAGTTCACGAAATACTCATTATTCGGTTCGATACTCTATCAAAGACAAGTGGTGTTGAAATCTTAATTCAGACTTTTAGAACAAGTTGGAATAAACGTTTTTCATTCCCAAAATGTCAACAATATCGAACTCAATAGCGATTGTGGCATCCATTAACGTTGATGCAGGCTGTTACACCTTGATGCATTGATGACGTCAGGCGACGAATGACGACAGTCGTGATCCTTTGCCATTCTCCAATCAATCAATCTTTATTCATTTCGTAGTGGCGGCCATAGGACTAGGCTACATTTTGGTTCAACAGAGCAATACAAGTATGTGTATAAACGACAACGTAATGTATAATATAGGTTTATTTTACATAATAAATAATAAATAAGCAGATAATAAGTTATTATTGACAAAGGAGGAAATCTCTAAGATTCATTGCACTGTGTATATGAATGGCTATGTTTTGTACAACATCTTGATTGTCAATTGACATAAGCATATTGAATTTATGAACGGTTGGGTTTGAGTAAAATTTATAAATATGGTATATACAAGCATCTTAAGTTTGTGTAACAATTACATACCAGCATAAAATGAAATTCATTTTCAATAGCGTTATCTTTGCATAAAATACATAATCTATTTGATCTGGGTTGGTTAACATATCTACCGGTTTCAATTTGGAGACGGTGTGAGGAACACCTGAATTTAGCAAGGGCTGATCGAAATTATGAAATTGATAATTTTTTAATGTAATTCTCAACACCAAATATGACTTTAAACAAGAATAAAATGAAAATTTTGAACTATTTACAAGAGAAGTGTGCCATTCCTGTTCATAATTAACTCTTAGTCTAAAACCAAATTATATGAACTTATCAACATTATATTATTTTGTCGCTGTTCCCAAATATAGCCAAATCCAAAAGAGTAGAGAATATTCTTGCCATTCTTGTTGGAGACATTGTTCCAATTGTTGGATGGTTCCAGGCGGCACTGGCAGTGTTCTCACTTGTTTATCCAGGTGTCCCAAAGATGCTCTATTGGGTTCATGTCGGGAGAACATGCTGGCCATGGCAATAAAACAATATTAGTGTTTTGCAAGAACTTCGTTGTCAGTCTGGCAGTGTGAGGCCGTGCGTTGTCGTGTTGATAGACGATGCCTCTTTGCTGTTGCTGGATAAATGACATGACGACAGTATCTGTACTGATGTGTGCATTTATGTTGCCATGAATAGTCACCAGCCTCGTTTTCAGATCCCTCCTCACACCATCACGCTGCCAGCTCCAAACGCTCGGCCTTGCTGAATGCAATTTGGCGTTATCCGTTAACCCAGTCACCGGTATACCCGATCCCGGGTATCATTTCTGTACAGGCAAAACCGACTTTCATCTGAAAACATCACACGTGCCAAATCGCGCCTCTGCCACCGTCGAACCCGCCTGGCCCACGTCAGTCGACGGCGTTGGTTTTGAACTGTCAGATGTACACCACAGTAAGGGCGACGCGCCCCAATGCCATATCGTCGGAATCGACGGTATACCGTTTGTCGACTGATGGGGTGTCCGATCTCCGTTGCCGACGTTGACGTCTATGTTACGAATCGATTTGAGATGAATCGTCCGGATGTGTCGATCTTCAGCAGGTGTCGTGACACGTGGTCGACCGCTCCTAGGCGTGTCCGATGTACTGTCAGTCTGTCCGCCGTTGAGTAAGTCTGATGACAGTAACTGTTGTTCTTGTGCAACCAAAGGTTCTGGTAATGGCGGTGGCGGAAGCTCCTTGATTGGTCATTCCGACAGTCCTCTCTCTTTCGACTTGACTCAAACGTGGTATACTTTGTATGTTTTTCCAACTACTGCATCCCCAACGTTTCGCTTAGGCTGTTTTATACCATCCTAGTGCATGTGCATTTTGTGTTTCACGAGAATATGTAATTTTTCGATTTTATGAAACATTTTCGCAATTATTCGTTATTTGTTTCACAGTTTATTCGCGGAAAGCATGTGTCTATACGTGGGACAACTATCCCAGTATGGATATTCATTAATTTTTAATTTTGAAATATTTTTTTTCGTATTTGTTTGGGTATATACTTTCTTTTGAGCACTAGTTTATATTTAGACACATTATGCCAATCTTATCGAGAGAGAAAGATTGTCAGTATTTGAACTTCAATGTAGTCCAGTTTTGTTGTGTATGACCAGATTGTCCAGTAAACAAAAAAAGTAATTTATATAGCTTTCAAGTAAAGCTCCTCAATACATACGTGGCCCAGGGGGACCAATGGTTGGCGACCCCCCACAAAGCGCACCGTTACAGTCGTCATGGTTACAGCATTGGAAACATTTCTGAAGATCTCTTTTGCCCAGCAACGCGGACATTCGGCTGATGAGATCACATCTCTAAAAATAGACGGATGTTTTTTTTAAAAAACATGAATTAATATTATTAAAAAAATATTTAAGTAAAATATTGTTTAATTGTTTATAAATCAGTGCTCTCGGAGGTGAGATCGCTTTCTGTAACCTCGCTATAATGCTGTACTGCACGATCCTTTAAACAGGCATGTGTAGGCATTGCAAACCCATTGGTTGTTTAAATATTTTAAAATATACAAAAGGGGTGTTAGTTTTACAATATTACTATCTTAATGCTCAAACCTCCGAGATAATTGAATAACTTTGAGAAGGTGTACGTTGCGTTGGTCGTTCATCTTTGTTGCGCAACATATTTGCGCTAAACTTCACCTGTGATTGGATAGCATAAGATCAACCTGATGGGGCTTGTAGGCTGCTCGTTGATCGGATAGCATGAGATAAAGCTTACAGGGCTTGTAAGCTGCTAGTTGATTGGTTAGCTTGAGGTCAACCTAGTGGGGCTTGTAAACTGTCCGTTGATTGGATAACATTGGTTATCATCAAACTAACAAGGCTACTAAGCTGCTAATTCATTGGATAGCACGGTATCAACCTAGCAGGCCTTGTAAACGCCTCGTTTATTAGTGACAGAAAATAGAATCTTACATGACTTAATTTACCATGTCTTCAGATGCAGAATATTTTGTTCAGGTCAGGATATGTATGAACATGTGTTTTCTACCTCTTTCTGTTCACAGCCTAGACGGTAGACGGTGTCCATGTAGCGATTCTGTATCTCACGCACAAAACATTCCTGCAAAAGTGAGAATGTTAGCGAAATAAACGTTGGGTTAAGCAATCCAGAGTAACTTTGCACTTCTGACGAAACTCAGTCGCTAAGAAAAAGCTGTAGGAGATGAGCGATACATGAGGTTTACAGACCAAAAAGGAAAATTAAAAATAATTTGGAGATATAAACTGAAGTACAAAAATAAAATACACACTTTTATCACATGTATATATGAGTTCAATTACAACTGTTTTAGGTTTTGACCTCGTAATCTAAAACAGAATATGTAATACAAGCGTTTAGTTATCAGTTTATGAATACTTCTACCTGGTTGTAATTTGTTTTCAAAGACATTTTAGATTTTATATAATATTATAAAGTGGTGCCTCATTCTTCACATATTTACAACATTTTAAACATGTTAGGAGTCATGTTGGTGTAAATTTCAATGCTTACCCCTGTCTACATAAACATAGAAATTTTACCTTGATATACATGTGACGTAATCCCATAGACTTACATGTTAAATAGCTCTTGCGGGAATTATTTTCATAAATTAAGTAAAAGTCTATTTTCTCTCATATTTATATTTATATTTATATTCTATATGTACATAATAACCTGTTATCTATCAGTTGATTAGCTTTCGAATGACACTTGGTTAAACATCGTATATTCAACTTTTGATTCTAATGTCCCATTGACGACCATGTTAAACCTAATCGGTATGTTGTATATGGGTTGTTTGATAAGAGGTAGTTTTCTTAATAATTATCCGAAAAAAGATGGAAATTATGTAACTGTAGCTAAGATGATTTCCTATATTTTGGTAAAGATTTCAGAATTTATTGACAAACAATAACTCCATGAAAACTATTCCCGCAAGAGTTAATTAACATGTAAGTCTATGGGATTACGTCACATGGACGTAATAATATGGCCACCCGATATACACAAGCCATCAAGAAATTCATTCAACCACTGCAGATATGTGTTATTATAATGGAGCCATAATCAAATCCAGCACATTTCTTTTTAAAATATTCAATCAACAGAAAATCACACAAAGTAGACTATCTTTAAAACGTAGCTGTTTTAATGAATTGATAGGGACTGGCGAGGAACCAGTCTGATTAAAAATCGATCTTGTTCCGAGGAATAAATTTTGAAAAATAATCTATCTATCGGGATACGAACAGGTTCTGTAGATTCCTCTCCACAAGGATGGTTTAGCGAGGAAACCTCTATGAGTATGAGTTCTTACACCCCTTGGGAAGTTATTTCTTTTGTTTGAGTTGCAGGTTATATGCCATAACCACCATCTGCGCAGGTTGGTTATCTCATAACCACCATCTGCGTAGGTTGGTTTTTCATAACCACCATGGTCGGTTATGAGATATTCAACCTACGGAAACAAATGGACTTGTAAAATTTGGCAATTTCGTCAAATTAGAAAAGAAAATTTAGTAAGTAACGAAATCAAATTATTTTAGAAATAGAGTGTTCCGCGGGAGTATAAGGCAAAAAATGACCCGATTGCCTCGCGTTATCGCAATAAACTCTGCTCGGGCTAACGCCCTCGCGAGTTTATATGCCATAACCGCTCGGCACCGGGTCATTATTTACTACGTATCCCGGTAGATGCACTTTTATTCCTCAGAAAACGGTCGATTTTAATCAGACTGGACGAGGGACCGGAGAGTACCTCATCTTGACCGCAGGTGACCCACTGGGTGCATTCGGAGGGTGAAGACACCTCGTGACAGGACAAGCAGCGTACTTCCCCTGGGGTAGAGGTAACGCATGTAAGTTGACTATGCATCCATTGTGTTTCATATTAATAGGTTTGGCTTTAAAGGGGCAGTAGCACGTTTTTTGCCAAACAAATTTTTTCAAATTTCATTTATATAATGGTAGTTTGTGCCATTTAAATTTACTTTAGAGGATAAACCAGCCTATTACACAAACCAATTATCCGTATTAGTAATAACGGTGTTGCGTAAAATAGCATGGCGGCCATTTTATTGTGAACACATTTTATTATTACAAATGACAAAAACGATCCCCATGGATTTACTGAGCCATGTACACTCATTTTTAACTTGATTTTCCGAAGAGAGAAGGGTCATTTACAATTGGTGAACTTATTTTTCAAATACATTTCATCGACTTGTTTGAGCGAAAAACCGTGCTACTGCCCCTTTAATACATGCCAAAATAACATATGAGCGGATTTCAATTCAAATTATTTACACAATCATCCGGAATTGTCGAATTTATCACAATTATTTTTTTCAAATGAAAATCGAGCAACGTCATCTCAGCTTGCAATTGAAGTACTTAATATAAATTATATTTTCTGACGACGATTTAACTAACGTCGTCCGATTTACCTACATATTTACATTGAATAAAAACGTTTTCCCATAGATCGCCGTGTGTAATGTTTTCACAACTATGTTTATATGTTGATCAGATTAGAAGGCGTCACAATGTTAGCGTCGCTGTAACTTAATCAAGTTCAAAGCACATTTTGTGGCTTGACGACTTCACCAATGCGTTAGATAACTGTTTAATTTCATTTAAGGATACGGAGAGTATTTTAGCCATTCATAAGTAACACTGTTCGGCATGGTGTTTGTATTACGCCGAAAATTGATTGATTGATTGATTGATTGAGTGATTGACCAGACGACTCTTCTAATGGAAATTCAACAGTGCAAAGTCCTCTTCATCATTCTACCATACCTATTTTTAAAATTCATTAAGAAAATCATAACTCAAAACGATAAAACTGAGTAAAAATATAAAGTGAAGAAATTAACACCCCTCAAAGGAAATGAGCATGACACCTCGCACGTGCAGCTCGTGAGAACCCGCGCAGCCGTAAGACGAACGGTAGCGCGTGTGCTACTTTAGAGCGTCAAACTAGATAACAAAAACTACCGTTAATTTCACTTGGCCAATTTAGGTCAATGTGGTTAAGAAATGCATTGAATACACTGTTCAAGTGCAGTAAGTTTGAGTGTCGTTGTCAATGGTTATATTTGATAAAGACATTGACAGAAATAAACAAAGTCTAATTGTTTTTAGAAATACCTGCGTCTTCGAGTATATTGTACAGGTGCGTACCTACCTGTGGCGTTCTTACAGTTTATGGCTCCGGCAATCATCCATAGTAGCAATACCTGTCCGTATATTACACATTAACATAAATGTATAATTTAATAGTCCATTACACCAGGAAATACGTGTGAATAGTTTTAGAAACAAAAGGCTGTTCATTCTCTTCCAATGTGCACGGAGGTTACCGTAAATCCTTAATTACACGCCGGGCTTCTATTTGTTCAAACTGTCGGCACCATAGGCGTCTAATCAAGGCAGGCTTCTATTCCGGCGTTCATTTCGTCAGTAATAGGGCTTGTAGAGACAGGCGACTACGATAGGAAGCAACGATTATGAAATTAAATTCAGGTTAACCGGCGTTTAATTAAAAGTGCATCCATTGTGTTTCATAACATTTTATTTAGCTTTAGTACGTTCCTACACACCATATGTGCTGTTTACAATGCAACCAAATTCACTCAGCTTGTATATTCATCCCTAGTCGCCAAATATATCATAATTACTAGTTTCCAATTAAAATCGAATAACACCATTATCCATGTGCAGAAACCGAAAGTGCACGTTCTATTTACATGCACAGTAGTTATATTACCTATATATTGAACATTATCAACCAAAATTTATTATTTTGTCTGGTTTAAATAAGATTCCAAAATTACGCGCCACACGCGATGCATTGTCCGGTTTTCGATCTGAAATCGATACTTTTACCTTCATATCGTCAATATACTAAGTCAAGTATCATCAAAATGGTAGTTTTCGGTAACAGTTGGTACTTCTCGATACAATAATACTATGTTTAACGTTTGGTATATTTGACCCCCAACAACACAATGGATGTACCTTTAAGGCAGGCGTTTATTGTTTTCAGAAAGGTTTGTGCAAGGGCGTCTATTTAAGGATTTACTGTACTCCCTTCGATTTCAAAGTTTATAGCGGACATCTTAGCAACTTCCGTGATTACAATGAAGCCTGTTTAACATTTGCAAATATTTTGATCAATATAATATCAAGCCAGTGGACTAACGATCAGAATTGATTTAAAATTGACATATTCTTTTGCAAATTTAAATTTCATCGTACTTGCATCTTATTAATACAAATCAAATCAAATCAACCTACTTTTCACATATGAACATGTATAGTTAAAACTGATATTTGAAATATAATATAATATGTATATTTGAAATATTACCAGGATGTCGGCCGAAACGGAGTATAACCTGTGAGAATTAAACATATTTGTCTATCTCGTGACCTACATGTAGGCCTACATATCAAATGGCAGGTGGTATAGGTCTTATAAAAGTGAAAGAGTTCAAACATTTATTAAAATATTTGTAAATGTTTCGTGAAAATATTATCGTGATTATATTGAAATGTTGTTTTATAACCTCTTGAAAACAGTAATCTAAGTAGAACCATATTTATCCATTTGCTTATTAAACCTGAAGGGACCTAATACATTGTGTTTAACTTATTTATGAAGAGGGGGAATACAAACAAGTACATACAACCTATAGATACTGGGTGTTATCAACAAACTGAATTTTCAATAACATATATAACAATAACTTCAACATGAATCGGCATTCGAAACCTTTATATACGGTACATATAGCATTATGATACCAATGTTTTACATTATCAGCAAATAAAGTTTTAAAACAACTTTAATAATTGTGATTATATCATGAAGTGGTCGATATAATCAATAGAAAATTTTCAATTTTCAATTTCAAACGGCATAATTTATATATTATATTGCAGACCAAATATTAATCATCCCCGCCATATATATTTAAAGAGTGGCTGGGATAAATTAAAAAAAATTTGAGATTCTATGTTGTTATTCTATTCTCAATTTTATGTTTGTTTATCTGAACAATTTTATTAATTAAGCAACACGTGTGGACAAATGGCATTTTCATTAGAATTACAGTTGATGAATGGGTCTGGAAGCTGAACATAAACAAATAATTACAAACTCTTGAAATCGTGATGGCTAATTCGCTGTTTTGAAATTTAAATTTTACAAGGTTTGCTCTCATGTAGTCATGTTTAGTCAAATTATTGTTGTTATAGAGGGGAAACGGTTGTCGCAAATCATCTATCGTTTTCACTTATGGCAACAGGAAATAGCCTCTCTTATCCAGCCTATAGCTAACGCTGTATACCGGTTAATCGAGTATGTAAACATATGAACCCGAACTTTAGACCTAACTTTGGCTCGACTTTGGCATGGAAAACCGATTTGTTTAGCACTCCAAAGGAGAATTTAATCCACTTTAATCTGAACTGAAACAGATAATCAACATCGTCGAACATAAATCAGAAGATGTCAATCATCGTGGACCTTGTGAAGTTTATCGAAACGTACAGAGGACGAGACAAAGTGCTCAGAATATGCGGCTATGTCGCGATGCTTGTCGGCGGCCAGGGGACGTCGCCATTCTCAGAGAAAGTTCGTCTGTTTGGTCGGGAGATGAGCGCCTGTAGAGTTGTCCTGCGACTCTTCGACGATCTACCCATGCTGCTGTATAACCTCAAATACGGGTTTGGCAGCAAGGTGAGTGTGTGATAGTGTGTCTTCATTATATGTTATAGGGGTTTTATATAAAGTCTAGATTATCTTACAAAGGATAGCTATCTCCAAATTCCCTCCAACATAGGTTACATGTATAGGTTATTTCTTACCATTTCCCCTCTTAATCACAAACATATTTCCTAATGTTTAATGACTGTACTTTTATTTAAAATTAGTTATTTAAGAACTTATTGAAGTCAAGATTACACAGCAGGCAATCCGACGTTGATGAAATGACGTTGTATTATGGGTGTATATGAAATTTGCGGCGACGTCGATTATCGACGTTGAATCGACGTCGGAACAACGTTGTTGCTCCGACGTTGCATCAACGTAGATTCGGCGTTGCAATAACGTTGGTTCGACATTGCATCTACGTTGATACGACGTTGCACCAACGTTGATGCAACGTCGTATCAAAAACGTTGTTTAGACGTCGATTCAACGACAATACATCGACGTCGCCGCAAATTTTATATATGCAACCATAATACAACGTCATTTCAACGTCGATAAATGACGTTCTTTCTGAGCAGTAGCAATCTCTAAAAAAATAATCTCAATTCTAAAAGTTATAGTATCTCTAAAAGATAGATATTATATCTTCCGGGTTAGCTGTAGCAACAAGGGGTTAGTTTAAGCAACATAAATTGAACAAAAAACAACAGACAGCTAGGGATTAAGATTACATAAATGTTTATTCTTCCTTAAAATAACAAAAATATGCGGTTATTTGTGTCTTCGTTTCGTCACAGCACCATTCATCAGCTATCTGGAAAAAGAAAAAGACAACTTACACAAAGGAAAAAGGGAAAGAAAATCAACTTATTTATGTCAATGCTTCATCAAACCTTGAGATGTATCTCATTTTCAAAAATAATAATGTTACTCATCATTATCACTGTACTTTAACTTCTGAATTCTATGTGTTAAATATCTATAGACCTTTACTGAGTCTTAATCGTTTTATGTCGGAAAATACATGATGCATGATGAATAAGTGTATACCTGAGAAAAGATTCTGGATGGAGCCTGATAGATACCCCAGCTAATCTATAGATGCGATATCTCCCGTCTGCAACTCTCTCCTCCCAATCTTATCCCTTCTCCAGTAGTTGACTGAAAACAGAAATGTGAGCATTAATAATTAGTAATTACTCACTACAAACAGTCATACTTCTTTAACACATCTACATATTTCAAGGAACAAGTTGTATAGTCAGGAAAACAATTAATTTGTCAACACAATAACTGAATTTCCACCGATACCAGCTCCTATAAATAATTATATATGAATCACTTTCAGTATATCGATATATTTATTATATTAGCATAAATTATACACGTCAATTACGTGTACATGCACAGATAATTATCATGAAATAATTTCTGTTTGAATCAATATAGGCTAGAACTTTTCAACTTGATTAAAAATCATCTCAACAAGAAGATCATTTGAATTTAACGCATGTCATCATATAGATACTGTCATTAATTATTTTTTTTAAATCCAATCGATCATCATGTTGATGTTTTCAGAACTATATATACTTAATAGTTAATTTAATCAAATTACTGTGGTTTCTTTGATAAACGATGGAATTTTTAACATAAATTTAATGTTTTTCATAATTTATGTTTAATTTTCTGTTTTCTATCTTGGAAATGACCGTACATAAGATCAACATATATAGATAGTTGTGAAAAATTTAACATGGCGATCTATGGAAAACGTTTTATTCAATATACACATGTAGGTAAATCGGATGACATTATTTAGATTGTCCTCGGAAAATGTCATTCTATATTATGTACTTCAAGCTGAGATGATTTCAAATAAAGCTGAAAATTTGGACATTGATCCAACAAGAACTTATTTTATGAAAATTATTTATCCTAGAGTCGACTAAATTAACATGCCTGTGTATGGAATTAACGTCACCTTCCGAATACTTTTTGCACCACTATAATTGAAAAAACGTTTAAATATAAGTGGCACAGTAATATTCTTGATGTCAATTTTAGCACGCTTTTTAATCGTGTTAATATGACGCATAGCAAACAACATAAACGTTGTGTGCCTGCTGGGTATCTTCAGCAAGTCTTGTCTGCGGCTATACTGTACATCCATTCCCTCAAACAGAGGTTACTTAGGTGATTTCTTCTGGTGTAATTAGGTCTTCAAGACTATGTCTGGAAGACCTATTGTTATTATCCGTGTTCTTCATTATTATTAGGTCTTCAAGACGTATGTCTGGAAGACATATTGTTATTATCCGGTTTTTAGGTCTTCAAGACTACGTCTGGAAGACCTATTGTTATTATCCGTGTTCTTCATTATTATTATTCTTTGTACTTTTTTTGTCCAGAGCTTTCTGAAGTAACCACTGGGCCGATTCACATGCCATTTTCAGGGAAGATAGCCTGTGACCCAACTTAGATTTTAACGAGTCACTTTTTGCATTTTCGACTTCTTTCTTGAGTTATCTCCCCTTGAAGTCAAAACTTTAAACCTTCATAGATCGAATACTAATCAATATATTTTCTCAAAACTTTCACCAAAATGTGGGCAAGAACATTCCCCATCAAAAAGGTTAATGACATTTTTTCGGCCGGCAGATGAGATTTTTTGCTATTTCCAAAAAACTGATATTTGTGTGAACTTTCGCAGTTTTTAGGGTACGCGTCTAAGAAAACCTTCTCGTTCTCCAATTTTTTTAGTACAGCTACATATGATAGCTTATTGTAAAGATAAATGAATTCGTCAGAGGGTTGTAGTTGTCGATTTTTTAATTTCATTCTAGAATTTTATTAATCCGTCATTGAACATGGTCATTTTTAAAAAGACCAAATTTCGGGCTCATGTTCAAAGGGGCATAACTCTGTTAGAAATGAAGATATTTCAAATATACGTATTGTCATGTGATCACAATACCTTACTTAACATTTCCATAACAGATCTATATCATGTAAAAGTCGATAGTTAGGCCACAATTATCGCATTTGTCAAAATGTATGATATTTCGCGATTTTGAGAACTTTTGAGGGGCATATTTTTAGAAGAATTTTCGATCGCAAACAACTGAAGATACAAACATGTTTAATAGCTCATTTTGAAGGAGAGTTATCATGTCATTAAGGACAATAACTTTCAAGCATTTGTCTTTCATAGTTTACGTCTGACAAGTCATAGAAGATTGTCATTTTTCGAAAATCGCCATTTTCAACAAAATTGAAAGGTTCATAACTGCTTAACTTCTTATGCTATTGACATTTTACATACACCTACGTATGCACAATTTCAAGAAGAAAAACCTTTATGTTGACCGCTTTCATCAAAAAGTTGATAGTTAAGCCTCGAACATCGCGAACGATGTCTAGGGGTACGAAAATGAGCATTTTTGAGTATTTTCCTGAATATTCAGAAGAACATAACGTATTAATTATGTATGCAATCTTAATGATGATATCATCTACTAACGTGGAAATCAAAGTATAACATCTCCTATGTTACACCTTATTATGAAAATGTGAGAAAGATCATGTAGGGGTCCATTTATATGTAATTTTTCCATTTTCAGAGGGTCATTGTCTTTGGAGAATTTTTGTAAAATAACTACTGAAGATAGAGACATGTTTGATAGCTCATTTTAAAGCGGAGAAACTGGTGCATAATCGTGAGTCAAACATTGAGTTCAAGGTCAAGCAGAAGTCTTGAAGACCTAAGTATTGACGCGTCAATCCTAGTTTCCTATTATTATTATTTGTACGTTTTTTGTCTGCGCGATTCTGAAGTAACGGCTGAACCGATTTGCACGAATTTTTTAGGGATGGTAGCCTGTAACAAAAACTAGCTTTGTACGTCGGCCGAATTTTGAGTTTCGACTTCTTTCTTGAGTTATCTCCCCTTGAAGTCAAAACTTTGAACCTTAATAGCTCGAGATCTAATGAAGATATTTTCATAAAACTTTCACCAAAATGTGGGCAACAACATTCCCCATCGATTAGGGCTATAGCGGTTTTCGGCCGTAATAATAGATTTTTTGCTATTTCGAAAAAACTGAAAATCTTTTGCAATTTCGCGGTTTTTAGGGAAGCGTCTTTGAAAATGTACTCCTCCTTCAATTTTATGAGTACAGCTCTGTATTATAGCTTATTTTGAAGAGAAATGAATTGTTAAGAGCGCTCTTGAGGCCGAATTTTGAATTTCGTCCTAGAATTTCGGTAATCTGACCTTCAACATGGTCCTTTTTTATAAGTTTGAATTTCGGCATTATGTTCAAAGGGACGTTACTCTGTTATATATAAAGATACGCCAAAGTTACTTATTGCGATCGGATGCAGATACATTACCTAACATTTCTGTTTTAGATCTTTATCATGTAAAAGTTGATAGTTTAATCACAAATTCATCATTTGCCCAAAAGATATGAAATTTCGTGATTTTGAGAACTTTTGAGGGGCATATTTTTAGAAGAATTTTCGATCGCAAACCACTGAAGATAGAAACATCTTTAATAGCTCATGATGAAGGAGAGATATCATTTTATTAAGGACAATAACTTTCAAGCATGTGTCTGTCATAGTTTACGTGTGACAAGTCATAGAAGATTGTCATTTTTCGAAAATCGCCATTTTCGACAAAGTTGATAGGTTCATAACTGCTTAACTTCTTATGCTATTGAAATTTTACATACACCTCCGTATGCAAAATTTCAAGAAGAACAACTTTTATGTTGACCGCTTTCATCAAAAACTTGATAGTTAAGCCTCGAACATCACGAACGATGTCTAGGGGTACGAAAATGAGCATTTTTGAGTATTTTCCTGAATATTCAGATGAACATAGCGTATTAATTATGTATGCAATCTTAATGATGATATCATCTTCTTACGTGGAAATCAAAGTATAACATCTCCTATGTTACACCTTATTATGAAAATGTTGACCGTTTTGTCTTAACCGTGAGAAAGATCATGTAGGGGTCCATTAATATGTGATTTTTCCATTTTCAGAGGGGTACCTTCTTTGGAGAATTTTTGTAAAAAAACTACTGAAGATAGAGACATGTTCGATAGCTCGTTTTAAAGCAGAGAAACTGATGAATAACCGAGAGTCCAACATGGAGTTCTAGGTCAAGCAGAAGTCTTGAAGACCTAAGTATTGCCTGTGGCAATCCTAGTTTCTGCATTATTATTATTGAATTATGAACAAACATTAACTTAAGTCTACATATTTTTAGCAAATCATAATCATTTGCTGGTATAGAGATAAGTAAAAGACAATCAGGAAATTTTGAGGAGCCTTACAAATAAAAATTCCCTAATGGAGGATGAAGAAAATATATTTTATAGCTCATCTCCAAAGTGCTTATTATATAACGTCAATTTCAGTATGTATAGGCCTACTTGAGAAAATAAGTTAGGGATATTAGGTGATTAATATTTCATTAGTGTATCAAGTTATAAATACATCAGTATTTATAATTTTAAAATTTCCAAGTATCCATGCAGTGTTGTTCCTAGAGGGGGTCCTGGGGACATTTTCCCACCTTATTGGCTCGGTGTCCCTTAAAATTTGGAGAAGTAGGATACTTTTACCATTGCAAAGTTTCCCACTTCAGAAATGGCCAAAATTACCCCCTCAGCAGATCATCTAGGAAGAACACTGAATTCCCTAATTATGTTTGTCCAGTATATTTTCAGATATGATTAATTGTCACCCCTCTATTAAATATTCATGTACAGGAGAGGAACACGTGTCTACGAGTGTTGGACCTAGGTTCGAACCTGGTTAACCAGCTGTACTATCCTATAGAGCACATAGCCTGGTGCGCAGACAAGAAGATGATCAGCGTGGACTCCAGCAGGTTCTGGGTGGCAGGCATCATGCTCTGGGCCTCGTCCCTTTTCTTTGAGATCCTCAAGTGAGTGTTTGAGAGGTGAAGGGATCAGAACTTTTTATTAAAGGGGCAGTAGCACGTTTTTTCGCTCAAATAAGTTGATGAAATGTATTTGAAAAATAATGTCACCATAGTAAGAGAAAATCGGAAAATCAAGTTAAAAATGAAGTGTACATGGTTCCGTAAAGGCCATGGAAATCGATTTTGTCATTCAAAATAATAAATTGTGTTCACAATAAAATGGCCGCCATGCAATTTTGGCTTTATACGCATCACCGTTATTACCACTACAATTGGTTTGTGTAATAAGATGTTTTACCCCCTAAAGTAAATATAAATGACATAAACTATCATTATAAATGGGAACTTTGAAAAAATTTGCAAAAAATGTTCTACTGCCCCTTTAAATATTAATTTTTATCAGAAATTATATAACTCTATTGATGAATAATTTTTTATTTGATAAGAATCAAGAGTTAAGTTGTTAACCATTAACCTTCTAGTCCTAGGTTAATCGAAGATGGAAATTGCAAATTCGTATATTATTCCACAGCCTACCCTGGAAAGGGGACTTATTTTTCTCACAGCCAATCCAAACTTATGAAATGTGACCAACGACCCCTGCTATGATACCAGATTCGCTCTCTGACAAAACCCTGAGCTAGCTGGTCATGGCTGAAAGGAGTAATATACAATATAGAAATATAAGGGTTGAATTATGTTTATGTTGGTTACCTCCTTGAAATAGCTCATCAGACATCATGACTCCCGTTCACTTTTGAAATTTTTTGCTTCCTCTCTGGAACTGCTGTATCCAAAAAGCTGAAATTTTGTGTGGAGATACAGTGTACCTCACACATAGGGGATGAGAGGTTGTACATTTGGTCACACAAATGCTTTTGTTGGAAGTCTTGTGATTGGTTAAAGGTGCATCTATTGTGTTTCATAAAATTTGATTTGGCTTTAAAAGCTCACCATATGTGCTGTTTATAATACAAATAAATTCACTCAGCTTGCATATCCATCCCCAATCGCCAAATATATCATAATTACTACAGTCTGGGGTCAAAAGTTCTTCCCCACACTCGGATTTCCCATAGACTTACATGTTAATTAACCTTTGCAAGAATAATTTTCATAATTTAAGTTTAAGTCAAATTGTTGTAAAATTTAACAAACATCTTTGAAATTATGTTAGCTGTGCATCTATAATTTCGTTCATCTTTATGTGGATCACTCATCAAATGACAGCCGACTGAAGAACGTATATCATGTTCATGTACCAATGTCCCATTGGCCGCCATGTTAATTATTGACGTATGATGTATATGCTTTGCTTTTATGAAGATAACTTTCTTGACACTCAACGGAAACTAACATGGAAATTATGTGTATGTAACTGAAGTGATTTCCTATCTTTTGGTATATATTTGATAACCATTTTACATACAGTTTAATTATGAAAATTATTCTTGCAATGGTTAATTAACATGTAAGTATATGGAAAATGCGAGAGCGGGGAAGAACTTTTGGTCCCTGGGTGTAGTTTCCAATTAAAATTAGGTAACATCATTATGCATATGCAGAAACCGAAACGGCACGTCCAATTTACATGCACAGTAGTTATATGACCTATTGAACATTTAATATCAACTCAAATTTGTCTTCTTGTCTGCGCCACACGCTGTGCATTGTCCTGTTTTCGATCAAAAATCACTACTTTTACCTTCATATCGTCAATATGCTAAGTCTACCATCATCAAAATAGTAGTTTTCGGTAACAGTCGGTACTTCTTGATAAAGTAACACCATTTATAACATTTGCAATATGTGACCCCAACAACACAATGGATGGACCTTTAACTGAACATGTGTTTAACATGTGCTAATACAGGCAGTCATTGGACAATATGGAGAGGAAACCCCTGAGCGATGTGAATTTGTATTCCCTAGATGTGACGTGTTAAAGGTTTTATTCCTCTGTATAGGATTGATTCTAATTGAACAGAATATGAACTAAAAACTGCATTTAATAATGAACTCTGTGAGGTCATAATTTTGCATTGTTGTTAGCATAATAACACCTTTAGATGTTTGACAGTGGAGAGATCTAGGGTGTAGGTAGTCTAACATTTAGCCTCTGAAATGAATTATTTCATAAAATTAAAAAAAATAAAAAAAATAAAAAAAAATAAAAAGGAGCCTCTGAGATGTGTTCATTTTCAGCCTTTGACTGAGCTCAGAGTCTTGTTGTAGACTTGCCTAGGCGCTTAAACAATTAAGGGGTCTGGATGATAGACTAGGATGTGGGAGGGATTCAGAGGGTTCAAATCCCCCCCCTTCAATAAGTGAACTCTGCCCCAACCACCTATGAAAATTGCTGGATCTACTTCTGTTTTATAATTATTACACTGTGTCCTTAGTGCATTTTTGGGGCATTAACGCATGACCTCTCACATATTTTATCTACTGTAGGAGCAGTTTTTGGATGATAAGTACATGTACATATGATAAATGACCTCTCATTTGTCTCCAGTCATTCTATGCTCTCACTTTGTTCATCCTGGATTAAGTGATTCAGTAGTTCCGGAATTTGGCCAAACAGATTGCAGAACTTAAGATTTGCTTGAACTCTGAAAAGTATAGTTATAAATTATAATTCTATTAAACAGGTGTTTTCTGCGGATTATGCGGTTGCGTCGCTCACTGGCTAAACTGAAGAAGCGGAAATATCTTGAGAGGCAAGACCAGTTGTGAGTACTTCATCTTACATGCTTGTAATCTTACTTGATTGTAATTTCAAAGAGATATATTTTTAATTCTAAAGGCTATTTATTTCATTTCTAATGAACCTACAACACTAGAATGAGAGAGATGGCTTTCGCCCCGGCCCCACATAACTTGAATGATCAGTTTTAGCAGTTTATGATTAAAAAAATAAGGTGTATTTCCTCGTAAACAGATGTCTCTTCCTTCCCCCAATTCAACTCAAGTTATTACCTTTCTGAAAGTCCAAAATGTTGCCATGGAACCCAATTTTTATACCCCCGTTACGAAGTAGTCGGGGGTATATATCGCTCAGCGCGTCCGTCCGTCCGTCCATCCGGAACACTTTTGGTTCCGCTCATAACTCAAATACTACTTGTTCAATTGTTATGAAACTTTATACATGTACACTTTATGGTCCCTAGATGTGCCTTTTCTATGTTTCCCTCAGATTCCATGATTATTAGCAGCTCCGACTAAGTCGGAGCTGCTATCAGTTTTTGTGCAGTTTCCATCGCCACCGCCGCCGCCGGCGCGTTTTGTATTGGCTATAACTTTTTTCCTTATTAGGTTTTGAGAACTCATATACATAACTTCTTACTTATACCCCTGGGGAATTTTTTTGACATGTTCACATTCAAGGTCAAAGGTCAAGGTCACGAGTTCTGAAATCGCTAAAAAAATCCTTGTAAACACGATAACTTGAAAAATATTTGTGCTATCAGGCTCTTCTTTGGTGTATATCAACTATGGAGAAAGGCCAAGATTTGAAAAGGTTTTCGCTAACATCCGTCAAAGGTCAAGGTCATAGCGAGGTCACAACTTAAGCATGCTTTTGTGAAAATGTCTTATTTCAACTATTAACACTTTGAATCATTACATGATTGTGATACACAATGAAAAGTGATCACTGATTGTGTGACCTTGAATTTTAAAGGTCAAGGTCACGAGATAGGGTCATGGTCACCAGTTCTGAAATCACTAAATAACTTCTTTCCAAGGAGGTATCAACACCTCATATACATAACTTCTTACTTATGCCCCTGGGGAATGCTTTTGACATGTTCATATTCAAGGTCAAAGGTCAAGGTCACAAGTTCTGTAATTGCTAAAAAAAATCCTTGTAAACACGATAACTTGAAAAATATTTGTGCTATCAGGCTCTTATTTGGTATATATCAACTATGGAGAAAGGCCAAGATTTGAAAAGGTTTTCGCTAACATCTGTCAAAGGTCAAGGTCAGAGGTCACAACCTAAGCAGGCTTTTGCGAAAATGTCTTATTTCATCTATTAACACTTTGAATCATTACATGATTGTGATACACAATGAAAAGTGATCACTGATTGTGTGACCTTGAATTTTAAAGGTCAAGGTCACGAGATATGGTCATGCTGACTAACTGACTGACTGACTGGTCACTAAGTAACTTTTTTCCATGAAGATATTAACACCTCAGCTTAATTTCTTTCTTATCCACCTGGTGAATGATTTTGACATGTTCACATTCAAGGTCAAAGGTCAAGGTCATGAGTTCTGAAATCCCTACAACAATCCTTGTAAACATGATAACTTCAAACTTTTTTTGTGCTATCAGGCTCTTCTTTGGTGTATATCAACTATGGAGAAAGGCCAAGATTTGAAAAGGTTTTCGCTAACATCCGTCAAAGGTCAAGGTCATAGCGAGGTCACAACTTAAGCATGCTTTTGTGAAAATGTCTTATTTCAACTATTAACACTTTGAATCATTACATGATTGTGATACACAATGAAAAGTGATCACTGATTGTGTGACCTTGAATTTTAAAGGTCAAGGTCACGAGATAGGGTCATGGTCACCAGGTCTGAAATCACTAAATAACTTCTTTCCAAGGAGGTATCAACACCTCATATACATAACTTCTTACTTATGCCCCTGGGGAATGCTTTTGACATGTTCATATTCAAGGTCAAAGGTCAAGGTCACAAGTTCTGTAATTGCTAAAAAAAATCCTTGTAAACACGATAACTTGAAAAATATTTGTGCTATCAGGCTCTTATTTGGTATATATCAACTATGGAGAAAGGCCAAGATTTGAAAAGGTTTTCGCTAACATCCGTCAAAGGTCAAGGTCATAGCGAGGTCACAACCTAAGCAGGCTTTTGCGAAAATGTCTTATTTCATCTATTAACACTTTGAATCATTACATGATTGTGATACACAATGAAAAGTGATCACTGATTGTGTGACCTTGAATTTTAAAGGTCAAGGTCACGAGATATGGTCATGCTGACTAACTGACTGACTGACTGGTCACTAAGTAACTTTTTTCCATGAAGATATTAACACCTCAGCTTAATTTCTTTCTTATACACCTGGTGAATGATTTTGACATGTTCACATTCAAGGTCAAAGGTCAAGGTCATGAGTTCTGAAATCCCTACAACAATCCTTGTAAACATGATAACTTCAAACTTTTTTTGGGCTATTAGGGACTTATTTGGTATATATGAACTATGGAGAAAGACCAAGATTTGAAAACGTTTTCGCTAAAATCTGTCAAAGGTCAAGGTCACAGTGAGGTCAAAACTTAAGCATGCTTTTGTTAATATGTCATATTTTAACTATGAACACTTTGAGTAATTGCATGATTATTATACGCGATGAAAAGTGATCATTGATGGTGTGACCTTGAAGGTCAACGGTCAAGGTCATGAGTTATTGGTTAAGGCCACGTTAATCCTTTGATCAAATTTTGAAAGAAGAAATAGGTTTTAAGAACAAACTTGTGAAAAGTGACCCCAGTGATGATTAGTAATAACTCGAATAATGAACAAACTTTTGTTAAAAAGAATTCCCATTTTATTGATGCTGACGAGAAGGCGGAACAGGGAATGCGATACCCTAAGTTTCGGAGCTGCTCTGCTTTTGCGGTGTCCCGCAAACGCTAATCTAGTTTTTTCAGATTTTCCACTTTTAAGCGTCTTTGTGTGCGCGTCTATGGTCACACTTTTGGTTCCGCTCATAACTCAAATACTACTTGTTCAATTGTTATGAAACTTTATACATGTACACTTTATGGTCCCTAGATGTGCCTTTTCTATGTTTCCCTCAGATTCCATGATTATTAGCAGCTCCGACTAAGTCGGAGCTGCTATCAGTTTTTGTGCAGTTTCCATCGCCACCGCCGCCGCCGGCGCGTTTTGTATTGGCTATAACTTTTTTCCTTATTAGGTTTTGAGAACTCATATACATAACTTCTTACTTATACCCCTGGGGAATTTTTTTGACATGTTCACATTCAAGGTCAAAGGTCAAGGTCACGAGTTCTGAAATCGCTAAAAAAATCCTTGTAAACACGATAACTTGAAAAATATTTGTGCTATCAGGCTCTTCTTTGGTGTATATCAACTATGGAGAAAGGCCAAGATTTGAAAAGGTTTTCGCTAACATCCGTCAAAGGTCAAGGTCATAGCGAGGTCACAACTTAAGCATGCTTTTGTGAAAATGTCTTATTTCAACTATTATACCCTAAGTTTCGGAGCTGCTCTGCTTTTGCGGTGTCCCGCAAACGCTAATCTAGTTTTTTCAGATTTTCCACTTTTAAGCGTCTTTGTGTGCGCGTCTATGGTCACACTTTTGGTTCCGCTCATAACTCAAATACTACTTGTTCAATTGTTATGAAACTTTATACATGTACACTTTATGGTCCCTAGATGTGCCTTTTCTATGTTTCACTCAGATTCCATGATTATTTTTTCAGATTATCCACTTTTAAGCGTCTTTGTGTGCGCGTCTATGCTTACACTTTTGGTTCCGCTCATAACTCAAATACTACTTGTTCAATTGTTATGAAACTTTATGTATGTACACTTTATGGTCCCCACATGTGCCTTTTGTATGTTTCGTACTCTAATTTGCATATTTTATGCAAATTTTCTCCGTTTTTCGACTTTGCCATTCAGTTTTTGTTCCACTCATAACTCAAATACTAATTGTTCAAATGTCTTGTAACTTGATACATATAATCATCACGATGTGTACATCTGCCTTTTGTATGTTTCATACCCTCATTTGCAGAATTTATGCAAATATTCTCCGTTTTCGACTTAACCATTCACACTTTTTGTTCCACTCATAACTCTGAAAGCAGTTGTCCAAATGTTAAGAAACTTGATATGTACAATCACCATGATGTGTACATCTGCCTTTTGTATGTTTCAAACCCTCATTTGCATAATTTATGCAAATTTTCTCCCGTTTTTCATCCTCGCCATTCACACTTTTTGTTCCACTCATAACTCTGAAAGCAGTTGTCCAAATGTTAAGAAACTTGATATGTACAATCACCATGATGTCTACATCTGCCTTTTGTATGTTTCAAACCCTCATTTGCATAATTTATGCAAATTTTCTCCGTTTTTCATCCTCGCCATTCACACTTTTTGTTCCACTCATAACCCAGACACTTATTGTTCAAATGTTACGAAACCACTGATGTGTACATCTGTCATTTTTATATTTCATACCCTCATTTGCATATTTGTATGTTTCATACCCCCATTTGCATATTTAATGACATTTTTCAAATTTTTCGACTTTTACTTCTAAAACATGCTTACAAGTGTAATACTTACTCTGCTTTAATAATACTTATATATAATGGTCTGTTCATACAAAAGTTTAAACATTGATGCCCTTTAGCTATTTTCAAACATTTCTTTTTTACCAATGTTAAAAGCGGGGGTATCATGAGTGAGCTGTGCTCACTAATTCTCTTGTTTTTTAAAAGTTTAAATCCCAAAAAGGCACATCTACATGATATGGGGAGGCTGTATACCAAATTTGGTGAATTTTGGTCAAGTAGTGCATGACATGTACTACTTGAGTACTTCGAGTACTGCTCCTGAAACAATGTTATCACGGACGGTCGGAAGGACGGACACACAGCTGGAGCCAATGACTATATCCCCCGCGCTATATGCCAGAGGGATACAAAAAACCTTGACCTCGTGATAATAAATTCTGTGTTTGTTGACGATTCATAACATCCTAAAAACCTATTTTTATAACCAAACAAGGATGTTGTCAGAGCTATATATAGCTTCGCCTATATGGTTATGTGAGCTGTGCTCACTTTACCCTATGATTTGTAAATTGCCAACTATAGATATAAATCGTGCAAAACCTGATGAGCTACAGAGCACATGGCTCTATTTTTTTATATTTTAGGGTGGGATAGCACATTAGGATCAAGATCATGGTGCCATGGGTTTGAATCTTCTTCGCAAATTGATCACTATCATTCTAGTAGTAAATATGGAATGAAATGGTTTAATATAATAATAATCAACGGGTTGTGAGGAATTACGGATTATCTGTCCCGAGTTAATTATTGAGATAAACTCTGAGCTTTAGCATGAGGGACAGATAGTCCGTAATTCTGAGCACCAAGTTAGTTATTCTTTTTCTTACACAAAACCATGACGTCACGGAAGTGCAGCCGGCCGCTCTTGCATGCTGCTTCGCCTTGCAAGTTTAATACTGTAAATATGGTCTCGAAAACATAGATTGAACATGATTTTCTATTTTATATGTTTTACTGACGTGTGACTTGAAATTGGTACTGTATGCTCAAAATTTTTCATCTATGTGATTTAGCTAAAACAATACAGCTTCACAATTCATGACTGGGTATAGAGTAGTTCCCTCAACCAATCAAAATGCAAGTTATATTTAGAAAAACTGTAATTCCCATGACCATTATGAAAACTTTAAAGGTACATCCATTGTGTTGATGGGGGTCAAATATGCCAAACGTTTTAAATGGTCTTATTTTATCGAGAAGTACCAACTATTACCGAAAATTACCATTTTGATGATACTCGACGTAGTATATTGAAGATATGAAGGTAAAAGTGTCGATTTCTGATCGAAAACCGGACAATGCACCGCGTGTGGCGCGCGCCAATGGGTCAAACGTAATTTTGGAATCTTATTTAAACCAGAAAAAATAACAAATTTGGGTTGATAATGTTCAATAGGTCTTATAACTACTGTGCATGTAAATAGGACGTGCACTTTCGGTTTCTGCACATGCATAATCATGTTATTCGATTTTAATGGGAAACTAGTACTTATGATATGTTTGGCGATTGGGGATGAATATGCAAGCTGAGTGAATTTGTTTGTATTGTAAACAGCACATATGGTGTGTTGGAACGTATTAAAGCCAAATAAAATTTTATGAAACACAATGGATGTACCTTTAATACCCGGCTTATCTTTGCCTGCTTGGGTAAGAATGCAATAACACCAATGGTTCACTGAGTCAACCAAAAAAGCAAAGTGACCTTAGTGTTACTTAAGTGTATGTAAGTGGAATACTTTTTAAAAAATCCATAACCCTCAAAGCAAGTCATCTCAAAATGCGGAAAAGATGAATTTTAAAGTCCTTGATCAAAAGAACTTTTGTAATACCCCCTTCCTTAAAGAGACATTGTGTATGTTGATAAAAGTACAGTAAAAAAACTCTGAATTAGACATTGTTCACAGATGTTTCAACCTGAAATAAGCAAAGTAATTGTGCCTTGAAAGTGAACTTTTTTCTAGCAATTGTTATCATTTGTATTTGTTGAAAAAGTAATTTTGTATTAGAAACACTATGTCTATTTGATGGCTCTTTCACGTGTATATGTGCGAGTTCAGCCATGCTCCAAGGGGCAGCATAGTGCAGTCGGTAGTGTGGTCTGGTCCGGATTAAGAGGTCCGGGGTTTGAATCCTGACAGCGGTTTAGCAACTTTGTCTGCAGTAGAGAACTGTTCTACACGCAGTAAGGTTTGGGTGCAATGCTACACTGAATTTTGGCTCAGTACCACCCATGGTTTGCTAGTTCCAGCCGATACTCGCAGGTTTTACCCCAATGCATAGCCATCCTGACGTTTCAGGCTTTCTCCCTGCAAAAATACAAGAAGCCGTGATAAAAGTGAAATACTCTTGAAACGACATTAAACCCCAACTCGCCTCAGCTCATATCAGTGTGTCGGGATAAATATCAGGAATAATGATTGTGAATTTAATCTTTGATTGTCATTCTAGAACTTCGGTGTATAAACAATATATATGTGAGAATAAAAAAGTCTATCCATTGAAATTGAAAAGTAGGTTTAATTATGCATAAGTTTTAAATTAATCCTCATCAAATCTTTCCACTCTGGTTCCAGCTATGAAAATTCAGAACAGCGTGAGGAACTGAAGATGCAGATTGATTCTGTAAACTCGGAGCTGATTGGTCAGTACCTGTTGATCGTCCAATCAGGAGCGGACTTACTGAATGCTGGAAACTGGATGCCGAAGGGAGTTCTGTGGTCTGGGAGGTTCTCTCCTGCCAAGTCTGGAATCTTTGGTTTAATCTCATCATTTATTATGGTGTATAGACAGTGGCCTGCTCGCACCTCATGAAGAATAGGGGATTAGATAAGACAGGGGTTGATTAAATAGACGTTAGGCAATTAGGGCATGGGGATTGTCTATGATGGATGGATTTGGCTGAGTTGGTTGTCTTTGAATGTGATGGGAGGTGCGGGTGAAGGGATATTGGGGTTGTGTGTGAGGGTAGGGCAAGGTCCGTGAAGGGGGAGAGGGAAAGTGAAAGGTGATTGCAGATGAGTGTGAGAGAGAGTAGGGAAAGGTCTGTGAAGCGGGAGGCGGTTAGGTCATTGGGGTTCTGTGTGGAGAAGAAATCAGGGCAAGTAGATTGTCTGTGAAATAGGGAGTGGGGACAGGTTATATGTGAAGGGGAGTGTAGGGCAAGGACCCAAGGGAAAGGGGTAGTGGGTGGGGGGGAGGTAATTTGGGTTGAGTGTGAAGGGGAATGTAGTGCAAGATTGTTGTCTTTTTAGGGGGGAATAAGTGGTTGTGTGAATACAGTATTAAAGGTGTTGGTCTTTGAAGGTGAAGTGTAGTGCAAATTGGTTGTCTGGATGTGTGTGTTGGGAGGGGGGGCACAGGTGATTATATGAGTTTGTGAGTGAAAGGGAGAGAAGGTTACTTTGATTGTCTGTGAAGTGGGGAGGGGTGATAGATCATTTGGGTTTTGTGTCGATAAGACAATAGGGCAAGGTAGTTGTCTGTTAAGTTGGGTCTGTGAGGGTATAGCATTGGGATTGTCTGTAAGGAGAAATACGGCAGGCAGGCTTTATTTGAAGGAATTAGGAATGGGCCTTTCACTGTGAAGGGGATACAAGTTATTACTCAACTCAAGGAAATACTGACCTTATGAGGGATAAATATATTACACTTTTAAGTTACCTCTTTAAAGTAGATATTGAAGAAGTATGATGAATGGGGAGGAATTGCTACGTTGAAATGGAGAGGTATATAGGAACATAGAGAGACATATATCATATTGGGAATAGCACAGTGGATCTTTAGCATTTTGAAAGGTGCAAGTGGGTGGTTGTTATGTTTTGTTAAATTAGAAAGTGTTCTAATCACTGTGAATTAAGATGGTGCTGTTTTAAGATAATAAAAATTATATTTATTCAGTGTGATCAGGCAAATCCATACACATTTCTACCTGGTTTCACACCATTTCTTATATTTAGTGCTCAAGAGACCATGAAATTTGAATATAATTACAACAATTGTGACATGAGTTCAAAATCAAATAACTGAGCTGTCTTACCTCAGTCATACAAGAGTAAAGTCAGACCTCGTTTATCCAGACCCCGTATATCCGGAATCCTGGCCATCCGCACAGCAGTATTTCAAATCTATTTGCATTTTTTGGCAAATAATGATACACTTAACCTCATTCCTTGATATCCAGACGATTTTCAACTGTAACAAAATTGTGCGGATAAACGGGGTCTGACTGTATCATGTTTTTCACTTCAACTACTTCGGGTAGGCCTATAGACAATGACAGAAAATCCCTAAACTGTATCTAGGAATCAAAATATTTTGTATGCATGATACCCAGGCTGATTTGGTTAATTTTCCTTTCATTGAAATGATGAAATTCAGGCTCTTTTCTTACCATGAATTATTGAATTAAATATTGTGAATTTAAATGGTTGCTGATCATGATAATTTTTGCATCCTATACCGGGGTTGTCGAGAGATGTTCTGAATTAAAATAATAAACAGAGACAAGTGATTTAGACATTTAACTGTCAGTGACAGACTCATAGGGGGATAGCACATGGGGCTCGAGCCCCTCTCATGGACAATTTTGGAAGCAAATCTCAAGGGTGAAAACCCCACCTGTCAGTCTGATTAAAATCGACAGTTTTCCGTGGAATAAAAATTGCAAAATAGTGCATCTACCGGGATACGAACTCATATCGGTCGTAGGTTTCACGCCAAACCGTCTGATAACAGCCCGTAGACTCGCGTGTTACAGCGCAATTCAGTAGCCAATCAAAAGACGCTCAACAAATGCTTTCGGTGCGAGGAGCTAGGGGCAGATAACTCCAAACAGCTATCCTTTGGTCTGTTCCGAATGCTTTCAAAACAAATACTACGTTGTGATTGGTCAGCTATTTGACTGGGTTTTGGCTGTGCTAAACTGGTTCGGAACATTCACCTATACGGGGTGTCCTCAGACCTTGTGGAGAGGAATCTACAGAACCTGTTCGTATCCCGGTAGATGCATTATTTTGCAAATTTTATTCCTCAGAACAAGGTTGATTTTAATCAGACTGTACATTATGTGACCCCCACCCTTGAAACCTCTGCTTCCGCCTGACTGAAACAATTAACTAAATGGTAATCAATAAATTGAATGAAATGCTAATGCTCAAATAGAGGCTGAATTGTTGATGATTCATGATATATTTCATTTTATGACTCAAAAACATCATTTATCTCATGTGAAAATCATGCCAGTTGAAAGAAATAGAATACTAGTGGTTGTGATAGCTATCTGCTCATATTAAAATCATATTAGTTGTTCTTGTAAGAATTATTATTTCCGACAATTTGTTTCTGTCAGAAATTGTACATTTTGAGCAATATTTTTACCTGTTTCACATTTTGTTATTTGCTGAAAATGGTGATGATTTCTTCTGTTCTTTTAATATGTTCAGAAATGTCAAATTAATAACCAATGAAGCATTTGTTTTGTTATTATCACTTAAATGCATTGTCATTATTCTGGATTTTCTCCTTATTGTTGCTTTGAATATTGTTTATTGTAGTGGAAAACAACAACATGTATTTAACTTTAAATATATTAGCTCATCAAGCCTAACTACGCTTATATTAAATATTTTGAAAACCATTTGAAATTTAATTATGAAAATGTTTTTTGGATAAAGTGAATTTAATTTTTTAAGTCTATTTTGAAGTTGCTTTGGTTTCCATATCATTTTCAGTCTACAAAAGAAAGTTGTGTCGAGGTAGGGAATCATCAAGGCATTATCTACCTTTTGGCTTTCATAGTGATTATAATGACAGCTGGTGATGGGATTTTAAAGCACCTTGTATTTCTGTGTTTTTTTGCATTATGACCTTTTATTACATGGTAAAATTGAATGATTAGTATATTAGTAATGTTGTTGAATGGATGACCATTGTCAACTTCCAAACGCAAGGCATAACTTTTGCCAGTCTGTATTTCTGGCTGATTTAACCCTTGCAGTATTTCCCTCGCTTTGTTGTGTCAAGATAGTGAATTGCTGCACCAGAAATGCATAGCGGGCCTGGATTTCTAAACACAGATTTCTTGAGGAAATACTGCAAGGCCTAAATCAGCCAGTAATGGACACTAGCAAGAGTTATGCCTTGCATTGGTAAGTTGGACCATTGTGTGAATTTATGTTTTTTAGGTATCACCGTTTCCTAAATTTAAGAAACACAGGCTCTAGAGAGCTGAAATCTGTAAAGATTACTTGACTAATGGGGATTATAAATTGTATAATGGTGACTCTGTGACCCCCGAAAAGGGTCAAGGGCGTAACATCCAAAATATATGTGTTAGCTCCATCAGAAACACTGGCTTTTGAGAGTTGAAATCTGTGCAGACTCCTTGACTAATGGGGATTATATTAGATTGTAGAATTGGTGACCCTGTGACCTCCAAAATGAACCACAGAGGTCACATCCTAAATATATGTGTCAGCTCTTACAGAACCAACAGGCCTTGAGAGATGAAATCTACTTGACTATTGGGAGTAGATTGTAAATTAAATTGTAGAATCGGTCACTATGTGACCTTCAAAACGTGCCACAGGGGTCACATTTCAGAAATCTGTGATAACTCTGTCAAAACTGCTGGCTCTACAGAGCTGAACTCTTGTTTATAGACTACTTAGCCATTATCAATTAGCCATTAGGACATTATGAGTTGTAAACTTTGTGAAACTGTGGTACCTTATAAGGTACACATTAAAGGTAATTTGTGTTTTCTTCAAAGAAATGTGTGCGCTAAAAATGTTTGTACAGAAACCTTGTCAGAAGGGTGTCTATTGATTCTGCTATTGGGAAAATCAATCTATAAATATATTTGTCTGAACGACAGAGCCAATGGCTCTATGTTTAATAATGTTGTATGAGCAATGGGGACATAGTCCTTATTCTTACCTCAGGGAGGACAGAGGACCGAACTGTAAACTTTCAATTTTGCACAATTACCATCATAAATGCTCAAGAATTATGTATATGATTAAACATAGGTTTTATAAGATTGCTGACACAAATATATTATTTGGATGATAATTATTAAAATAATATATTCTTGTTATTATTGTTATCAATACTCAGGAATAAAGGAGTTTTGAATATTATTTCTCTAAATTTGTTTTCATTTCTTTACCATCATTCTGATTAGGTTTTTAGCTCATCTGGCCTGAAAGGCCCGATGGGCTTATGGCATGGGATGGCGTCCGTCCATCCGTCCGTCCGTCCGTCCGTCCGTCCTTGGCTGAAGGGGATACTAAATTGTAAATTTGATGACCCTGTGACCCCAAATGTGGGTCACAGGGGTCATAACCTTAAAAGCTATTTTCATCTTCTTCTCCAGAACCAATGACTCCAGAGAGCTGAAATTTTATGTACAGACTCCTTGGCTGAAAGGGATTCTAAATTGTAGATTTGGTGACCCTGTGACCCCAAGTGTGGCTCACAGGGGTCATTACCTAAAAAAAACTATTTTCATCATCTTCTCCAGTCCCAATGAACGTAGAGAGCTGAAATTTTATGTACATACTCCTTGACTGAAGGGGATTCTAAATTGTAAATTTGGTGACAGTGAGACTCCAAATATTGGGTCACAGAGGCAATGACCTAAAATGCTATTTTCATCTTCATCCGCAGTCCCAATGGCTCAAGCGAGCTGAAATTTTATGTACAGACTCCTTGGCTGTAAGGGATTCTAAATTGTAAATTTGGTGAGTCTGTGACCCCAAATATGGGTCACAGAGATCATAACCTAAAAGCCTATTTCAGTTTACAGCATCTTTCTGAGATTATATGTGCACTTCAATCAGTAATTAGGTAAGGGAGGTAATTTTAAAGAAAACAGCTGAGTTAAAGGCATTTCATCTTTCTGATGTGAGAGTTCTAACATGTGCTTTGTGAATATAATATGTCTGATGAAAAAGAGATATTTAGAATTAAAAACTTAGAATTGGAGGTCTAACAAAAATTATAAGTCATATTTTATCTCTGTCTCACATTTCACATATGAGTAATTATTTGTATTTTGCAAGTGAATTTGCTGATAAAGGTACACAAGTCTAAAAGTATTCTAAAGACTTAATACAGAATCTTTTATTAAATCTAATATTATGTTCTTTGTAATTTAAGAGTAAATAATGGAGTTTTTTAATATCTCATGATATTGTGTAATTATTTGGAGAATTAATTAATTAATTATTGAGAATTTCCAGTACGAGTCAATTTGGTATACCTTATTTATATCATATTTTATACTTTATAACTGATTTAGTTTTCTATTAACTTTGCAGTTAATTTTATTCAATAGGAACAAGAAATGAGATAGATGTCTACATCATGGACATGTTTAAAGTGAATCTATTTGAAATGAGAACTATTGAATACCCTTTGAAGGAATAACTTGAAGAGGAATTAAATTTTTTCATTTTACATGAGATATGTGAACTGAATATGACTAGTGATGACTGGTGATAACATAGGACTATAAAAGAAGTAGCTATATGAGATTGTGACATCACACCTATTTTCATCATCTTCTCCAGTACAGAAAAATAATTAATTGTAGGAAAAACTGCATCTAACATATAAATTTTACTGGCTGTGAGTCTAGTGTCTGCATGTTATGTAATTGCATTGTGTTGACCTCTTCCTGGCAGAAGAATGAAAACTGATAGTTACACAGAGGTTTCAGGTTACTTCAAACTACTGTGCAGCACTGTGTTATCATAGACTGTGCGTGAGACTGCTTTAGTCTTCCACTGACTCTAAAAAAGAATTTTTTCATAGAATATCACCATTTTATCAAATATTGAAAAGGATCCTATAAGAAATGATGAAAAAGAATTTACTAAAAAAAATTCACCAATTTATTAAGTATTGAAATGGAGCCTATGAGAAATGGGATTTTCAAAAACTGAGGCTCCTATTCATTATGTAATAAATGTTGGTATTGCCATAATGCAATTAAGAATTAAAACAATATAATGCAAAGGTGTATGATATTCATAACGAATGTTGATTTATGTGTAACCAATTTTGATAATAATTAACAGGGGTCATGACCTAAAAAGGTTTTTTTCATTTTCTTCTACAGCCCCAGGCCATTATTGCAATAGCTTACAGTGGTGAATTGTATGCAAAGAATTGTACCCGGTATATTCATTATTATATAATGTGTGTACGATCTTAAAAAATAGTATGATCTCTCCACCACATTATTATATGTTTGATACCAGCAATTTATTTCCAAGCTTTGTGTTGCTCTTTCAACACATATATATAGCAGATTGGCAAAGTTATGGTAACAAAATATTTTTAAACTGCTTTGATCGTTTCACTACCTAGATTCTTATTACTACATTCCATTATCTGACCATTGCTATAATGTCCACTCCATAACATACCCCACTTATTATCTCCTGATGAGCTACAGAGGCCATGGCTCTATTTTATTATCATAATAGTATTTACGGATTTTATGTTATCTAAGTCAACTTCACTCGCAAGGCATAACTGGCACCATTCTCTATCATAAGCTTATTTAAGCTTTGCTGCATTTCATCACCATTTCTTTGCCAGCTTGTCAGCTTGCTGCCCCTGAACATGATAGTGGAGCACAGTGGTGTAGTGGTTAGCGTGCTGGTCTGGCCCGGGTTCGAATCCTAGTGGAGACACCCAAAAAATGTGGCCTGGGTCTCATACTGTGTTGTTTCTTAGGCATGGCACTTCATCCGGTCCACATTGCACTCATTCCACCCAGCTGTTTAAATGGGTACCTGAGCAAACCTGACCTATATGGCTTTGTAGTGCTTTGTAGCGAAAATACAAATTCCTTCAGTGTAATAATGTACCGTCAGTGAGCATCATTTGTGCTGGGTTATAGGCATTAACATTATCATTATTATAATAATATAGTTCAATCAGGAATCCCCAACATCTATGAACCACAACCAATAAGAGGACTCTAATACCACAGTCTCAGGACAGGGGCGTGTATTGCTTAGAAACAGCGATTAAAAGATATATACCTCTATAGACCCTACCCTATTACTTTTATATAGGGTAGGGTCTATAGAGGAATATATCTTTCAATCGCTGTTTCTAAGCGATACACGTCCCTGTGAGTCTCAGTCTAATGATGGATTTGCTTTCCACGCGTGGTCATTTTGATTCTTATGAGAATGAACTGGCTTGGGCTGGAGAGGTAATACTAATACTAATAATAATAATATACATTTTAACGCCTAATATCAAGTGCAAGCACTGCTCAATGGCGGTACAATTATTACCCTGAAGGAACTGTACTTTCGGTGCAGCTACTAAGCGCTCCGCACGACCATTTAGGTCCGTACCTCCCGTGTTCAGGTACCCATTTAAACAGCTGGGTGGACTGAATGAATGTGGATGAAGTGCCTTGCCCAGGGGCACAACACAGTATAAGACCCAGGTCACAAATGTTTGGTGTCTCCACCGGGATTCGAACCCGGGCCGTTGGCGTGAGAGGCAAGCATGCTAACCACTACACCACTGTGCTCCACTGTAACCAGAGATTACCTATATCTGGTGAGGTAGCTGCAATTAAGACATGAATAGTCAGTACTACCTTGTGCACCATTGTAACATTAATCATTAACTCATCATATATCCAAGTGATGCCTTAGAATATGGAGGACAGGAATTGTTTTAGCTCATCTGGCCTGAAAGTTGCAATGGGCTTATGGCATGACATGGCATGGCATGGTGTCCGGCCATCCATCCGTCCCTCCATCCATCCGTCCCTCCATCTGTTACTTTTCGCAGTTTCGTCTTTTTCTCAAGAACCATTTGGTCTAGGTAGCTAAATTTGTGTACAGACTCCTTGGCCAATGGGGACTCTAAATCGTAAAATTGATGACTCTGTGGTCACAACCTTATTTAAAAACCTTTTTTCATCGTCTTCTCCAGTTTCAAAAGATCTAGAGAGCTGAAAAAGTGTGTGCAGGCTCCTTGGCCAATTGGGATTCTTAATTGTAGATCTGGTGACCGCGTGACCCCAAATAGGGTCACAGGGGTCACAAACTTAAAAACCTATTTTCATCTTCTCCAGTTCCAATAGGTCTAGAGACTCAAAAGTGTGCAGACTGTGCTGTAATATTGTATGCAAACTCCTTAGCCAATTGAGATTCTAAATTGTAGATTTCGTGACCCCCTGACCCTAAATAGGTAGACAGGGGTTCATGACCCTAAAAATTTGTTTTTCTCTTTTTCTCCAGTACCAATAGGTCTAGAAAGTTTAAATGTTGTGTACAGACTCCTTGACCAATGGGGATTCTAAATTGTAGATTTTGTGAACCTGCGACCCCATATATAGGTAACAGAGGTCATGACCTTGAAACCTATTTTCATCTTCTTCTAAAGAACCACTGACCCTAGAGACTTGAAATTTCATATTCAGATACCTTGGCCAATTGGGATTCTAAATTGTAGATTTCGTTTTCCTGCGACCGCAAATATAGGTTACAAAGGTCATGACCTGAAAAGTTATTTTCATCTTGAGATTTTATGTGCTCTTCAGAGGGAGGTAATTTAAAGGAAACAACAGTGATGAATTAAATCTTCAAGTTTGTCTTTATTTTTTAAGGGGATTTTTATATCTGGCCTCAAAGATAGGTCAGCGGGGTAAGGACCTTTAGACCTATTTCATCTTCATTTAATGTGCTTTCTATTTGTTGTATCTCTCATCTAGAAGTTGACATTTTGAATTAGATAATGTATATACAGCCTTATGAGCTACAGAGCCAGTGGCATTTTTTTTTAGAATGACCAGCTTTCGACCTCAGGGGATCAGGGTATTATTCGGCAATAGCGAAGCAATGTGTCTATCGAAACTATCCAGGAACTCCCAATTAGATGAGATGAAAGTGTACACCCTTTCCCTGAAATTTAAAACAATGTTTTGTTTGTCAGTTTATTATCCCCCGCCACGAAGTGGAAGGGGGATATATAGGTTTGGGCTCCGTCCGTCCGTCCGTCCGTCCGCCCGTCCGAGACAAAGGGGAGAGCTTTTCTCAGTAACCGTTCAAGACAGGATAACCAAATTTGGTGTGTTGCTTGAGGGCATAAATACCTTGATGGAGTTCGAAAATAAGAAGCATGCAATTATATTTTCCGGAGTTATTGCCCTTGTTCCGTATTTTTTTACTTTGTTCATGGTATCTTCAAAGGGGACAGTTTTTCTCAGAAACTATTTAAGATAGGATAATCAAATTTAGTGTGTTGCTTGAGGGCATAAATACCTTGATGGAGTTCGAAAATGAGAAGTGTGAAAGTATATTTCCGGAGTTATTGCCCTTGTTCCGTATTTTTGGACTTTCACCGTATCCCCAAAGGGGACAGCTTTTCTCAGAAACTGTTTCAGATAGGATAACCAAATTTGGTGTGTTGCTTGAGGGCATACCTTGCTAGAAAGAAAATGAGTAGTGCACATTTATTTCTTCTCGAATGATTGCTCTTGTTCCAATTTCTTGGGTCTGGCGGGGGATGTTGATGACTATGTCTTCTTGTTTTGTTGAAATATAAAATTAAAATAAAAATTTCTAAATATATTCACTTCGCAGAAGCCGACATATTTTAGAAGCGTTGACCTCGTAACGTTCTTGTAATGATTAGGCAATGTTAGGCCGTTATCTCCGTATGTAAAGATAATACTGTAAGACCATTCTGTGGAATTGCGTTTTCTAACATGGCCACAAGATTTGTCCTAAGCGTTTTATTGTTATGCCAGACAGTCAGCTGTGCTACGCAAGGTGAGGTATTGTAATAATTGTTATGTATAACTGGATATGTTAAATTGAAATAGATAGATTTGTAATAATTGTATATAGGACACATGTTACCATATTTGCTGGAATTAAACTCTGTAATAATAGTCATAGGGGCTGGTATCAAAACACAGTATGTAATTTATAAGGGCTGGCATCACACGTCTGTAATTAATTTATAGGGACGGGTATCAACGTCGGTATTTAATTTATAAGGGCTTGGCTCAAACGTCTGTATTTAATTATAAGGACTGAATTAAACGTCTGTATTTAATTATAAGGACTGACTGGGATCACAAGTCTGTATTTAATTTATAAGGGCTGGGATCAAACGTCTGTATGCATAAGGGCTTGGATCAAACGTCTGTATGCATAAGGGCTTGGATCAAACGTCTGTATGCATAAGGGCTTGGATCAAACATATGTATTTAATGATAAGGGCTGGGATCAAACGTCGGTATTTATAAGGGCTTGGATCAAACGTCTGTATTTAATGATAAGGGCTGGGATCAAACGTCTGTATTTATAAGGGTTGGGATCAAACGTCGGTATTTATAAGGGCTTGGATCAAACGTCTGTATTTAATGATAAGGGCTGTGATCAAACGTCTGTATTTATAAGGGTTGGGATCAAACTTCGGTATTTATAAGGGCTTGGATCAAACGTCTGCATTGAATTGATATGGGCTAGGATCAAACGTCTGTATTTATAAGGGTTGGGATCAAACGTCGGTATTTATAAGGGCTTGGATCAAACGTCTGCATTGAATTGATATGGGCTGGGATCAAACGTCTGTATTTATAAGGGTTGGGATCAAACGTCGGTATTTATAAGGGCTTGGATCAAACGTCTGCATTGAATTGATAGGGGCTGGGATCAAACGTCTGTATTTATAAGGGTTGGGATCAAACGTCGGTATTTATAAGGGCTTGGATCAAACGTCGGTATTTATAAGGGCTTGGATCAAACGTCTGCATTGAATTGATATGGGCTGGGATCAAACGTCTGTATTTATAAGGGTTGGGATCAAACGTCGGTATTTATAAGGGCTTGGATCAAACGTCTGCATTGAATTGATAGGGGCTGGGATCAAACGTCTGTATTTATAAGGGTTGGGATCAAACGTCGGTATTTATAAGGGCTTGGATCAAACGTCGGTATTTATAAGGGCTTGGATCAAATGTCTGCATTGAATTGATATGGGCTGGGATCAAACGTCTGTATTTATAAGGGTTGGGATCAAACGTCGGTATTTATAAGGGCTTGGATCAAACGTCTGCATTGAATTGATATGGGCTGGGATCAAACGTCTGTATTTATAAGGGTTGGGATCAAACGTCGGTATTTATAAGGGCTTGGATCAAACGTCTGCATTGAATTGATAGGGGCTGGGATCAAACGTCTGTATTTATAAGGGTTGGGATCAAACGTCTGTATTTATAAGGGCTTGGATCAAACGTCTGTATTTATAAGGGTTGGGATCAAACGTCTGTATTTATAAGGGCTTGGATCAAACGTCTGTATTTATAAGGGTTGGGATCAAACGTCTGTATTTATAAGGGCTTGGATCAAACGTCTGTATTTATAAGGGTTGGGATCAAACGTCTGCATTGAATTGATATGGGCTGGGATCAAACGTCTGTATTTATAAGGGTTGGGATCAAACGTCGGTATTTATAAGGGCTTGGATCAAATGTCTGCATTGAATTGATAGGGGCTGGGATCAAACGTCTGTATTTATAAGGGTTGGGATCAAACGTCTGTATTTATAAGGGCTTGGATCAAACGTCTGCATTGAATTGATAGGGGCTAGGATCAAACGTCGGTATTTATAAGGGCTGGGATCAAACGTCCGTATTTAATGATAAGGGCTGGGATCAAACGTCTGTATTTATAAGGGCTTGGATCAAATGTCTGTATTTAATGATAAGGGCTGGGATCAAACGTCGGTATTTATAAGGGCTTGGATCAAACGTCTGTATTTAATGATAAGGGCTGGGATCAAACGTCTGTATTTATAAGGGTTGGGATCAAACGTCGGTATTTATAAGGGCTTGGATCAAACGTCTGTATTTAATGATAAGGGCTGGGATCAAACGTCGGTATTTATAAGGGTTGGGATCAAACGTCGGTATTTATAAGGGCTTGGATCAAACGTCTGTATGTATAAGGGTTGGGATCACAAATCGGTATTTAATTTTAAGGGCTGGGATCAAACGTCTGTATGTATAAGGGTTGGGATCAAACGTCGGTATGTATAAGGGCTTGGATCAAACATCTGTATTTAATGATAAGGGCTGGGATCAAACGTCTGTATTTATAAGGGTTGGGATCAAACGTCGGTATTTATAAGGGCTTGGATCAAACGTCTGTATTTAATGATAAGGGCTGGGATCAAACGTCTGTATTTATAAGGGTTGGGATCAAACGTCGGTATTTATAAGGGCTTGGATCAAACGTCTGCATTGAATTGATATGGGCTGGGATCAAACGTCTGTATTTATAAGGGTTGGGATCAAACGTCGGTATTTATAAGGGCTTGGATCAAACGTCTGCATTGAATTGATATGGGCTGGGATCAAACATCTGTATTTATAAGGGTTGGGATCAAACGTCGGTATTTATAAGGGCTTGGATCAAACGTCTGCATTTAATGATAAGGGCTGGGATCAAACGTCTGTATTTATAAGGGTTGGGATCACAAATCGGTATTTAATTTTAAGGGCTGGGATCAAACGTCGGTATTTATAAGGGCTGGGATCAAACGTCTGTATTTAATTGATAGGGGCTTGGATCAAACGTCTGTATTTAATTCATAAGGGCTGGAATCAAACGTCGGTATTTAATTGATAAGGGCTGGGATCAAACGTCTGTATTTAATTGTCCGTTTGTCACGGTTGCTTTATCAGCAGAAAATAGGCAGTATGGATATGGATGAGTCCAAGTATAAACATTGGAGGGATTATGACGTACCCATACTTCCTACTTTTCAATGTTATGTAATGATATAATTAATAATGACAGAAGTCCGTTTAGCTCATCAGGCCTGGGCATTAGCTCTCGTCCTGCAAACAGTGTCCGTCAGGCGTCGTCTGTAAACTTCTTACATTTTCGACTTCTCCTCAAGAACCATTGCACACCAAAAGCTGAACATGAGTGTTGAGGTACATGTACATAGCATCTAGGGGATCAAAGTTTGTTCAAATATGGACGTTGGTCAACTCTTAAATCATTAAACGATTTCTCCCCAGTAATTCTAGAGAGCTCCAGATACTGATTGTCTCCAGTAGGCCTACTAGCACGTGCTCTTATATTAATTCAAAAATAGAGAATAGCATATAAATGATATTCATGGATTATATTAGACAGTACGAAATGAGTTTTGAGAAATGTTTTGAAGTTTTCTACTTCTCTGAAGGGTAGATACTTCCACAGTGAGGCAGAATAATATCAGAAAGGTGATTTTATTCTATTTTATTATTTTGATACCATGATGGTATGCAGTTTAACTAATTTACATTCTCTAAATTTATACAGTAACACATCGTTATGCTATATTACCCGACTTATGTAACAGATATTAAAAGGTTCCATATTTAGTTTAATTCAAACCAAACCAAAACAATTATACTATGTTTTAATCAGTCTCATATTACAACATGTACATCTCTTAATTGGAACCTTTCACTCAATATTTGCAATATTGCTATTTAAAGGGGCAGTAGCACGTTTTTTCGCTGAAATAAGTCGATGAAATGTATTTGAAAAATAATGTCACCAATATTAAAAGTACATCATTCTCTTGGAAAATCGAGTGAAAAAATGTACATAGTTCCGTAAAGCCATGGGAGTAGTTTTTGTCAATCGAAATAAAAATATAATATGTTCAAAATAAAATGCCCGCCATGCAATTTTTGCTTTAAATGCAAAACCGTTATTACCCTTACGGATAATTGGTTTGTGAAATAAGATGGTCTACCCTCTAAAGTAAATATAAATTACATAAACTATCATTATAAATGGTAAATTTGAAAAAGTGAAATCTGCAAAAAACGTGCGACTGCCCCTTTAAAATCGTACTTTGGGCCTTCTTATTGGAATGTACATTTCGGCAACAGCGTTGCCGCATTTATTAACTCAACAGGCCAAACATCATCACACTGCTCCTCATTGATGGTATTTGATGGTATTTGATGGTAATTGATGGTATTTGATGGTAATTGATGGTATTTGATGGTAATTGATGGTAATTGATGGTATTTGATGGTATTTGATGGTATGTGATGGTAATTGATGGTATTTGATGGTAATTGATGGTAATTGATGGTATTTGATGGTATTTGATGGTATTTGATGGTAATTCATGTTATTTGATGGTAATTGATGGTATTTGATGGTATTTGATGGTAATTGATGGTATCTGATGGTATTTGATGGTAATTGATGGTATGTGATGGTAATTGATGGTATTTGATGGTAATTCATGGTAATTGATGGTATCTGATGGTATTTGATGGTATTTGATAGTAATTCATGTTATTTGATGGTAATTGATGGTATTTGATGGTAATTGATGGTATCTGATGGTATTTGATGGTAATTGATGGTATTTGATGGTAATTGATGGTATTTGATGGTAATTGATGGTAATTGATGGTATTTGATGGTATTTGATGGTAATTGATGGTAATTGATGGTATTTGATGGTAATTGATGGTATTTGATGGTAATTCATGTTATTTGATGGTAATTGATGGTATTTGATGGTATTTGAAGGTAATTGATGGTATCTGATGGTATTTGATGGTAATTGATGGTATTTGATGGTAATTGATGGTAATTGATGGTATTTGATGGAAATTGATGGTAATTGATGGTATTTGATGGTATTTGATGGTATTTGATGGTAATTCATGTTATTTGATGGTAATTGATGGTATTTGATGGTATTTGATGGTAATTGATGGTATCTGATGGTATTTGATGGTAATTGATGGTATTTGATGGTAATTGATGGTATTTGATGGTATTTGATGGTAATTGATGGTATTTGATGGTATTTGATGGTAATTGATGGTATTTGATGGTAATTGATGGTAATTGATGGTGTTTGATGGTATTTGATGGTAATTGATGGTATTTGATGGTATTTGATGGTAATTGTTGGTATTTGATGGTATTTGATGGTATTTGATGGTAATTGATGGAATTTGAAACTACATGTACATGTATGAAAAGAAACCCAACCCATGAACGTGGTCACGCCTCCATCGTGTGCCCTTGCGGGACTGATGATAGATTTAGTAACATAGATCATACTAATGTCCCCTCAGGAAAGCAATTATATTCCTTAAATGTAAGTCTGTACAAGATGTTTTTGCAAACCAACATTTAAAACTCGTCCAAATCACCAGTAATTATGTTATACTTTTCACCTATGAGTTTCTTGTCTTGACGGTTATATCAACACGTTCACAATGAACAAGAATAATAGGGACAGTAGCACGTTTTTCGCAAATTTTATTTTTTCAAATTTCTCATTTATATTGATAGTTTATGTCATTTATATTTACTTAAGAGGGTAAAACAACGTATTAAACAAACCAATTATCCGTAGTGGTAATAACGATGTTGCTTATAAAGCAAAAATTGCATGGCGGCCATTTTATTGTGAACACAATTTATTATTTCAAATGACAAAAAAAGATTCCCATGGCTTTACGGAACCATGTACACTCGTTTTATAACTTGATTTTTCACAGACAGAATGGTGTTTTACTATTAGTGACATTATTTTTCAAATACATTTCATCAACTTATTTCAGAGAAAAAACGTGCTACTGCCCCTTAAAGCTTTAGATTGTTTAAATCTCAGAGAGAGAAATTGACTGGTGATATCAATGAAAAACTGCTTGAGTATTGCTAGCCGTATACAGCTTTGTAGCTGTTTTAAGTACGAGGCTTTTTACTTACAGTTCCTGCAGCTGCACAATTCAACCAACCTATCACTCAAACCATTGTGCGTGACACCCACATCAAGGAGGCTTCCGGTCTGGCCGCCAGTAGAGTACATCCGGGCATTCTGTACACCATCAACGACCGGTCTCATTCCACGGATGAAAATAAAATATATGCTATCAATTCAAAGACAGGTGAGAAGATCCAATATAACGTATTTGCGGTAGTCAAATATTGTTTTGAAATTGTGGCGTGACTTCATGTACCATACTTTGACGTTATGACTTTCAATAACTAGCTCTGAATTCTCATTACTCATTGTATTATCAGACAATTAAATCAGAGAACATCAACTGAACACGAAGCGTTGGCTCATGCATCATAGAGAAATTTTGAAAAATTCTCAAATATATGACAGAATATGAACAGCAAATGTTTGGAAGAAAGTGCGTCTCGAACCCGTATCCACTAACATCTGTATTTACGTGAACTAGCGCTTAAATAGGCAGAGGCAGAGGCAGAGGCAGATGAGATTCCACGGAACAAAAGCAACTTATAATCCGCGGCTGTAAACATCGATTTCAGGTTCAAAACAAGTATTTTACGAACGATTCTATTTACCAGGGATCCTCAATATAACGCGGTAACAAAGTCTGTTTTACACTTAAAAACGGCTGATAACATAGAGAACCATTCTACCTCGGATATGGTAAGGTTGTAGACCCTGATAGTCAGGAAAAATCCTCGGGTTTTTCCATCCTATAAGGGTCCACAACCTTACCGTATACACTGGTGATACTTGAGGGTGATCAGCGCTACCTGCAGTTTGATTGGTTGATATATGTTCAAGGGCGGGTATCAAAATCACCGGATTGAAGCAAAATGAACTTGAGGTAAGAGCGGGATACAGTTTAATAACATCAAAATGTATTAAAATGATCTTCCTGCATGCAAGTATTTCGAGAATTAAGTCATTCGCTATGGTTGCTAGGAAACAAGTGTATTCTTGCGCAAAAGACAAAGTAAACAGAGCATGGTATAACCAAATTATACGTCTCTGATTTTTCACAGGAACCAATCAGATACGACTATTTCCCAAAGTTATGGTAGAAACTGATATTACCTTATCTTTAAAGTGGAGAAATGAAATGTGTGGCACCTACCTACAATGTTAATTCATCAGTACAGTTGGTGGCGCTCAGAACGGTGAGTTGACATAAGCACTGACAGCTACAGAATGTAATAAGGAAAACACAATGCATTGCAGGCATGGTCAATGCTACCATCACGCTAGGTGGCGCTTGGAACGGCGACTGGGAAGCCTTAGCGGTAGGTCCGTGCGGGGGGTCTTCATGCATCTTCGTTGGTGACGTTGGGGATGATGCGGATCTTGATGAGCCAAGGAACGTCATCTACAGAATCAGGGAACCAAACCAGCTAGTCACCGAGACCATACACTACATGGACGAACTGGAGTTCACGTAGGCCACAGGATTTGTTTGAATATTTCTAAAATGGGCTTACTTGTATATGGTGGCCACTGGTCATTCTTACCGATACGTTTATGTTATGATTGTGGATGTTATTATTGATGGTATAACCAGGGTGCGGTTTGCTTGGAAGATTCTTCTTATGTTACGGAAAGATATGCATAAACAGTATAAAAACATATGTTTAGTTTTGAATAATGATGTGATCTTCACTTTGTCTAAAAGGGATAATCCACAATCTTTGAAGAATGAGATATATGTCATATAGTATGTCGTATTCTGCATGACGTTGTAGTCACCACGATCCAAATGAAGAATTTGCACCAATGAATGAACAGGTCGCAATCTGATGACTTAAACTTGGCTCCAGTATCTAACAGTATCGCCGGAAGGTCGGTCAGGGGCGACTTGGATTTAATAACTCGATACAGGGGATACTGATATGGAGTGATAGAATATGTATCTATGGACACATTTACCTCGTACTGAGAGCCGAATGGGTCAGTCGTATGAGAACATCCAATCTATTCTATAATGTTATTAACTTAGTGTTTCCGTATTTGCCCAGTTACAGGTCTAAGGTCCGTTGTATTGGCCCGAGATGAAGTCGAGGGTCAAACATCGGACCGAGGACCTGTAACTCGACCAATACGGAAATACTTAATTAATGACAATTTTATTAATTAACTTCTTTTCATTGTAATTGCACAACACGAAACATCTAATTTTTATTGAAATAATAATTATAAACAAGATTGGTGAACACATAGCACGGGTCAAATTTGTGAAGCGACAGCTTCGGGCTTTCACCAAACGTTCAACTGCGCATGCTCAAACTCATATTCGCCCGGTTTTTCCTGTATTGGCCCAGTTGTCGAATCATATGGTCTAGACCGTAAATGCCGTGTACATGCCATAACATTGATAGTTAAGTAATAATATGTTATATTGTCATGAATGGTCTTTACAGTTGCATTCAGATTTTGTTGGTATTTGTGCAACTATTGCCAACTAAGTGCAAAAATAATGTAATTTTGATTTCGTCTGGCATTGTAAAAGATCAGCATTTTTCAACGTGTACAATAATATTCTCATGTCGTCTCCAGGTTGGATACACGAGTCGAGTTGGAGAGTCAATGTCTGATCAATGATCATTGAATCCCACGTTCAACATCTTTTACATCATGGCGATCTCTCGTTATATGTTTCGAGTGATGTTTCTGCAGATGGCACGAGCCGGGGAGCGGGTGTTTGATGGTGGATCCCAAAGGTAGAGCGTTCATCATCTCCCGGGTGCGAGGGGGGCATGGGATGATGGCTGAGCTCCCAGACAGTGGGTGGGGAGGTCCCGTGGTCGCCTTGGACCATCTGACAAGACTTAACCTCAACACAGAACACACTGACCCCGTAGCCTGTGATCTCTCTCCTGACGGCAAAGAGATGCTTATCAAGGCGCATCATAAGGTCTGAAAAAAACATTTGAATAAATTATTGTAGGATATCACACTTATCATATCTGTGGTATAAATATAACTCAGATTAAAACGATTTTATGTTGAAAGATAACCCTGAACACGGACCATAACGACCGGGTTCCTTTTTACCCCATGCTTTATTAAACGTTGACGCTGAAGACGGTAATTAGTCCAAGGAGAAGAATTTATTACCTGAGTACAAATTGTGTTACAGTCGTACTAAAGCCTCCTTAGATCCCCATCAGGTAATCCAGGTTGACCCTGACTAGAGCCTCTACTCTCTGGACACCAAAACCGTCAGGCCTTTCACCACTTCTTGACCTTTGGTAGGCTGCAGTGGACAGATCCAAAGATACTCACTAATCACTCATCCATCACAATTATCATGTTAGACCTGTCAATTATAATCCAAGGAGGCCTTAGTACTTGTAACCTTCATTGGGGAGGAGTGAAATAAACATCGTGATTTGTTTGAAGTCAACTTTAATCTTGTCTTTCACAACTCCTTCTCTTCACCTTTTCAACTTGATATTATATAAGATACTCAAGATCATAAACAAATGTTAGGAACATATCTTTAAAGATACAATAAGAAAGCGAAAGGGTTCATTTACACCTTAAAGAACATAGCTGAAGCGATCGCTTGAGGAAGGGCAAAAGCCAACTGCTGTTTATAGAGTTCTCTGTGGTTGGTTGAAATTTTATAGCAAACCATGCCAATAAATTGATGAGACTGAATAGGTTAGCTGTCACAACGCAAATGTATATGTGAATGGAGCGAAGAGTAATCGTTTTACCTTGAGATGGGATGGCAGTACATCTAAAGATTGTTTTCTTCTTTTGTAACTTAATTTAGCCTTCACTTTTCACTTTCCCCTTTACAGCTCTATTACTGGGATGTTTCTAATGGAGACTATCAGAAGGCGATAGAAACCCCGGGTACCACTGTTCCCTACCACGATGAGAGGCTTGGCGAGGCGGTGGCTTGGAGCGTTCTAGGGAACGGGTTCTACACTCTGGGTGAAGGGTACAGGCAGCCTCTCTACTACACCTCAAAGAAGAACACCAACCCAATTATTGGATAAATTTCATGTGTAACATTGTACTCAATTGAAATTAAATAAAACTCCTGTCATATTTGTACAACACTCCTTGAGGAATCAATCTTGAGTATCATCGTTGCATTTGGGATAACACTTTCTTTAAAAGTACACCCTCGAAGTCAGGCAACTATCGCCCGCGCTGATCGTACTAACAGCTTACCACACGACCACGGGGCCTCGACGAGAATAGAGGTCCAAATATCGACAGTTAAGCTATTTTTACATTAAGTACCCCTCTCAGAGATGTAAATTGGCACAGCTTCCAATGCTGAATGGATTATAAATAGTACATTACACTAATAAGGGTGGATACAACCTCTATTAAAACATTAGATTAATATCAAGAAGAATATCTAAAAGAACAACAGTGCTCTAAGAGCACAACCTCGACGTATGCCATCTTCATGCACACTGTGACCTCTCTAGAAACTCTTTATACTCTGTAAATCTTAAACAAGGAGGATCGTTATATACAAAAATGTAATTAACAAAACAAACTTTTTTGACAATGGCAAAAATGAAATAAACATGGTCTTCGATTCACAAGGTTAGATGGCTTTCAATCAGCTTAAAAATGATGGTCTCATGTGAATATTTCGTGTCAAGGGATACACAAGTATCAATTAATACATTCGATGATTTAGCTCTCTTGATAGAGCGTTGCCTTGTAATTCGGAATTGTAGACCGTTTATCTGTAAACGTTGCGCTTTTTCGACTTCTTCTTAAGAACTAGAGAGGTGAAATCTTGTGTACAGACTTCTTATCCAATGGATATTATCTATTGATGAAATACTGATTAAAGTGCAAAAAGACATATAAAGCTGAAATGATGTGTACAAACTCAGTTGTCGATGGGGAATTCTTAATTGTGGATTTGGTGACATTTTCGACCTAAATATGTATCACAGCCGTGACGACCTAAACCATATGTACTTTTTCTCCAGTACATAACTCCTTGAAAGCTTGAATGATGTGTACATACTCCTAAGCCAATGGGGATGGAAATTGTAAACTTGGTTACCCCGCAGATCTTAATATGGGCCTTGGCCAGGACCTAATAGTATATTTAAATCTGCTTTTCCAGTACAAAAGTACTTAGCTTAGAATTGTCTTAAACGTCTGACAAATACTTCTGTAAAATGTACATTTTAATCCTTATATAGTGTTTTGTTTAAAGCATGATGCAAAGCAGAGTCAGTGGCTCTAATTGATTTCCTTTCAATTGAATTACAACTGAAAATTATTATCAGACCAAACTAACGTGTAGATGTATATTGGGGGTTCCAACAATGTTTGAATTATATTTTAAGCCGTTTCAATGGGAAGCATCTTCATTTGTGTTCCTGATCAAGACTAAAATGCCTTTTGAGATATGCCGTTTAGGAATTTTTGGATTTCATTTTTAGTTGCTTTCATATATATATATATGCAATTACAAATCCGCTTTCAGAAAAGAGGTTGAAAGTATTGTGTATCAGATATATATAGATGTTTATTTGCATTTTGTGAATTTATTACTTACAATTTTAATAAATAATACTAACATCGCGGGTGATAGTCATAGTTCCAAATATATTAAACTATCCTCACTTTGAGCTGACACTTCATATATAGCTTAGTACAGACTACTTGATGGACTGTCGTAAGGTTGATCAATTTCGCGAGTTTAGCACACCATGTGTTTGACCAACCGTAAAAACACATCATGCCCTTGTCAGTTATCATGTTTAAAAAGCACATGATGCTTATCAAAGGCATTCAAAATCGCCTTTCTCCGTCATAATGATTCCGTTTTTTATTATGTTGACATATGATTTCTTTTGCTCGTCAGTTTCTAATGTTGAAATATATAACGAAAAGAAATATTTCTAAATATAGTCACTTCAAATGAGCCGACAGATAACAGAAACGGTGACCCCACACGGTTTTTGTCATGATAAGGTGAGCGTTTGACTTTTATCTCTGTATGGCAAGATAAGATCGTGTTCAGATCATTCTGTGAGGTTTTTCTAACATGGCCACTCGACTTGTCCTAAGTCTGTTATTGCTATGCCAGGCAGTCAGCTGTGCTACACAAGGTGAGGTTTCATGATCTATACTATAATTTGATATCTTAAAGAGGCAGTAGCATGTTTTTTTGCTGAAAAAGTTGATGAAATGTATTTGAAAAATAATGTCACTAATAGTAAAACACCCTTCTCTCTTCAGAAAATGAAGTTATAAAATCATTATACATGGTTCCGTAAAGCCATGGGATTCGTTTTTGCCATTCGAAATAATAAATTGTGTTCACAATAAAATGGCCGCCATGAAATGTTTGCTTTATACGCAACATCGTTATTACCACTACGGATATTTGGTTTGTTTAATAAGATGTTTTACCCTCTATAGTAAATATAAATGACTATGAAACTATCATTATAAATGGGAAATTTGAAAAAATAAAATTTTCAAAAAACGTGCTACTGCTCCTTTAAAAAGAAATATGGACACATGTTACCATATTTACTGGAAAATACCTCGGTAATAGTAGTTGTTTTTTAAATAGCAAAGCCCAGGTAATAACATGGTTTGGTTTGGTCTCAACAAAAAGTTTGGGAATCAAACGTTAATAACGACATCGGTAGGTGTAGATGTGTATGCCTTAAACAAAATAGAAAAGGGAAATCGTAGGTTTTGATTAATACCTCACTTAAAAAGACACCAGGTAAATAAAAAAAAACAGGCCTGAATTGTAAGAAAGGACTAGAAGACGAATTTCACTTATTCATTATATGTCCATTTTATAGCGAATTAAGAAAATTGTACCTACCGAAAATTTAAACGCAAACACGCATGTGTTTAAAATATTCTTACTACTCATGATAAATCTATAATGAAAAAAAATAAGTCATTTCATTTTTACGACAAACGGTGTCAACAGTTCAATGACTCTACCTTTTGGAAGTTTGTAAACGTGGTGCATTCTGTATTGTTTATGAATTGTCTATTCCTTATTTGGGCCCAGGGGCTTATATACTTGAAATAAAGATGATGTTGATGAGTGAATTTCGGGGTACCATTCTCAGTCGCACACAATAAATTCGTGCTGTGGGGTCATCAACTTTGTCTGCTATATTTCTTTTGCCGTTGAGTGTAAGACTGTGAATGGAGTAAAATTGTGAACTACTATCTGTCTTTGAGACGAAGCGGGAAAAGCCGACTCAATTAGCTGTTTGCTAAGACAGTGCATATTTATTTTCGAAGTGTGCAGTATGAAAAACGTTTGCAAATCTTACAAACTTGTAAGGCATAGCTATTTATAGAATGTATAGCGTCAGCCAATGAGATGTCTTGATTTGAAAGTCGACGATTGGTCATCGGTCTTCTCATCCGGGGTCTGCCAATATTGCTCGATGCTGAATCATTTCATTGGGTCGTTGTTTATGCTGTTACGAACTTTTCCACAATTACACATCTAGGGTATTAAGTATTCCATTGGTTTAAAAAACCCTGTGGTAGCAAGATGTATTAACAAAATAAATGACGAGATATGTTTATACTTGGATTGGTCATTTCCAACCAATTGGTATTTTCATAAACACAATAACAGTGAAAATATTGATAGATTTAATGAACACTTGACCCTCAGAGACAGAAAACATAAATAATATACATTTTAACGCCTAATATCCAGTGCAAGCACTGTATAATGGCGGTACAATTGAAGGGGTACATTCAAGAAGGGCACATGTTCTATGAATTGAATATAGCACATTGCACCCTTCTTGAATGCACCCCTTCAATTATTACCAAGAGGGAATTGTACTTCCGGTGCCGCTATAGGTCCGTACCTCCCGTGTTCAGGTACCCACTTTAACAACTGGATGGACTGAGTGCAATGTGGATGAAGTGCCTTGTCCAGGGGCAGAACACATTATAAGACCCAGGTCACAAATTTGTGGTGTCTCCACCGGGATTCGAACCCGGGCCGTTGGCATGAGAGGCAAGCATCCTAACCATTACAGCACTGTGCTCCGTTATACAATAGTAGGAGAGGAGATGAGGGTCAATGATAGCTTTAGTTGTGATGCTTAGTAGTTTTAAAGCTTTGTACAACTATGTTTTAATTACAGCTCCTGCAGCTTCACAATTCAACCAACCCATCTCTCAAGCAACTGTGCGTGACACCCACATACACGATGCTTCCGGTCTGGCGGCCAGTAGAGTACATCCGGGCATTCTGTACACCATCAACGACCATTCCAGCAGGGAAGACAAACACATATACGCTATAGATTCAAAGACAGGTGAGATGGTAATATATCTATAAGATATAACATATAGAAGGGCAAATATATCAGGGGATATCGGGCGGTGCTCGAGGACATATGTATACTGAGAATCACTGAAAACGCACCAACTTAAAACTGTGTATATTTTGAAAGCAGTCCAAATCCTATATATCCATCTTGCTAATCCAATTTAAGCTATATCAAAGTACTCCAATATTATGTAAAAGTAATGTTTTCATACGTGCAAAGGGTATAAAATGTGGCCTTTCGGAAACAGTACAATACCTACTGTTTCTGTTGAAAACATAGCAATATGCCAAGATTGGTACCGAGAACAGAGAACTCGCCATTGCATTAATGTAGGAAGGAGTGCCCAACATAGCCATTACCCAAAGTTTTGGATGTCATTAATTGATCATCGTGAGATTGGCCCATGGTTTCCAGTAAACAGGGATCAAGCATGACAAGGACATTCACGAACGTTCGACAAGACCGACACATTGTCCGACATCATCTACAGGACCGCACATTGCCAGCTACCTGTGTTGCTACTGTAAGGGGGAGGCATGGAAACATCAGTGCGGACACTTTTCACCGCCGACTCCGCCAGACATTTCAATTTGTACCCCTTGTGCTGACGTGTCACTTTAATCCAAGTCTTCACCCCCTCTGTCAGTTGTTGATGTTATTCTTGCATCAGTACTTTGCCGGCCTACAGCCATGCCCAAAGATAAGATATGAGTAACACAATATCTCACCAGGTCATTCTATCAAAGTTGATGGTGCGTTTTCAGTGCCGCTCAGTTTATGTTGTTGTGGTGACTTGAGTTATGTGCAATGCTCTGACGTCATGTTCCACGCATGGTAAAATCGGGTTGGTACGCTGCCAAGTATCAATGCAACCATTGACTGACTGTCTTTCGAAAGCATGTTACGTGAGTTACAGTCTTGTCCCGTTGCAGTTGAGTTTTGGGTGAGTTCAAGCGGAGGTGTGCTACATGTAGGCATTCTGCATGTGACTATCATGAGATGCAGGAACGCTAAAGAACATTTGACAGCAGATAACCTGATGCGTTCGTTGTGCACAAAGTGTGTCGCACGGTCGACCAAATTCCAAATTCCAAATCGAACGACCCTCGTGTGCGCTCTGGTTTGCGTTCGTTTTGACTAACTCAAGGGTAAACTTGCGCATGCTCAGTTGCCACTTACCGCGAACGACAACGAGTATCACACATGGTTGCCCGACATATGGCCGACATAATTATTATAGGTTCAGCATTTGATAAAAGATAATATACTTACCCTATTACCCTATTTTACTGCTCAATCCATGAATGCACTATCATAAATCAGTGAAACTGATTGTAATGTCTTCGAATACTGAGAGTAACGGAAGTACGTCATTTGACGCGGTGTTTTCAAACTGCCAAGCAATCTAATCGTATATATATATATATATATATATATATATATATATATATATATATATATATATATATATATATATATATATATATATATATATATATATATATTCTTCCTAACCCTCTGACTTACTTACATATATGAACACATTCGTAATGAGTCGATTTGAGGTTTTGATTTGGGTAAATGCAAAATGTTGGTTATAGGCATGATAGGTGTAATCGGGCACCATACAATTTTACAGTTTCACTGTCGTAGATCTTATGATTCCGGTGAATGGACGAATTGAGCAGTAAAATCGTAGACGGTTGTAGATCGGACCCATCGTGTTTGAATTCGGTAATCCTTTTGAATGCACAATAAATAAATAAATAAATAAATAAATAAATGAATAAATAAATATTTTAAAAAATAAATAAATGCTGTTAGCTATGTTGCCGGGCAACCACCTGTGATACTCGGTTGTCGTTCGCGCTAAGTTTACATTCAAGTGAGTCAAAACGATCGCAGCCCAAGATAAGGGGTTATCAGAAGTACCGTGAATCCTTCATTTCAAACATCGATTTGACACGGCGATTGCTCAAGGAAGGCGATTATTCGAGGCAGGCGATTATTTTTTTCGAATCCATAATATAAATGTGAAATTTTAAAAATCATAAGAAAAACATCATTGCAGTATGTTTTAAATTATGAATATTGTAAAGGAAGAGCATATCATGAGGTTAAACTTCGCATAGATATGCTTGTATAACTGCTGGAATTATTTTTGAAAAGGAGATAACCATTAGTTTATTTACATTTGCTAAATTTAACACGGCGATTAGTCAAGGCAAGATTTACAGTATACCCAATATAAATGATTGAGATTGATCAGTGGTTACCGGAAGTTAAATGTGGGTCAAATGATTAAAGTGGTTGTTTCTTTTCAAGGCCTTGTGTTCAAAACCCCGAATCGAAGTAAAACTCGGGGTAAGGGGTGGGATTCATGAAAGTATAAAAACAATGAAAAGTTACTCCAGTCAACGGTGCTGTGAGTGTGGTAAGCATTGATACTACATATATATACTCAAAAAAACATGATGACATATACTCTGATTTAACCCTATCTTTAAATTCCACGAAAATCCCCGACTATCCGCCTTTTAATTTTGTTTATGCATTACCTGACATGAAAAAAGGTTGCACTTTTTATAATAGTTTTATATAGTTTTATAAAAGAATATAAAAAAACGATAGAATATTTATAATGTATCATAACTAATATCTCATATTCAGAACTACATGTAGTCGACAATGCCGTAGCATAGTTTTCCTTACTCGTAGCGCTGATGCATGTCTTCTTTTCTTATGGTTTTTGAATTCATGTGGTCCGCCATCAGTTCATCAAGTGTTTGTCAGAATGGCGACTGGAAAGTGGCAACTGCACTGAAAGCTACAACAGGGCCATGTTCAAGAGAGGTTTAAAAATAATCGCTCGATGAGCGATTACATTTAAATCTCTCTTGAACGCGATTGCTCAATGTAGCGCTACGTAGCAAAGCGAGCAAACCTCGAGGAATCGCACCGTGTCGTTCAGGAGAGAATGAGCGCTCAATTGAACGCAACATTGAGCGCTCAACAAGCGATTATAAGCTCTCACTGTTATGTAGCGGAGCCCATGTAACAACAAACCCACAATGCATTGCAGGTGTGGTCAATGCTACCATCACACTAGGTGGCGCTCAGAACGGCGACTGGGAAGCGTTAGCGGTAGGTCCGTGCGGGGGGTCTTCATGCATCTTCGTTGGTGACGTTGGGGATGATGCAGACCTGGATGAGCCAAGGAACGTCATCTACAGAATCAGGGAACCAAACCAGCTAGTCTCCGAGACCATACACTACATGGACGAACTGGAGTTCACGTAGGCCATAGGATGTGTTTGAATATTTCTTTAAACGGGTTTACTTTTATATGGTGCCGACGACCGTTATTTATCCTATATTTATTCTACAGATGCATATCGAAAGTTTAAGAACAAGAAGATTTTATGGAAATCTTCTTTTGTGCGAAAATACAGGACGTAGAGTATATACTCACTCACTTTAATGTATTTTCACATTAAAGAAGTTGTTATCCAGAAAATCTTCCTGTTATTATGTATGCCACCAAATGCCCTTGGAAAACTACGTGTGTAGTTTAGTGCAAATATCATGTTATTTAGCACATCTTTGAAGCACTGTATCAACGCGAAAACTAGACCGATCGAGTTGTATATTTGCATTAAAGAAGACAGGTGCGTGTTGTTAAGCTAATTTTTCCAGCCCTTTTAAGTGATGGTTGATGATCACAGCATCCGTTTGAGAATTATTATTTTACTCATGGATATTTATGATGAATTATTGTCATTGTATATGATACAATGTTACTGGCGTTATAATGAACGTCAATTTACAAGATATAAGATACACATGTAGGTGAACAACTTTTGGTATGCAGCTGTATGTCACACTGTATTTTATACTGGAGTTTATCTTGGGCAGAAGCACGTTTTCCATTTACAATGCTAGTTTATGTCATTTAATTTTACTTTAGAGGGTAAAACATTTTATTACGCAAACCAAATATCCGTAGTGTTAACAACGGTGTTCCGTATAGAGCAAAAATTGCATGGCGGCCATTTTATTGTGAACACATTTTATTATTTCGAATGACAAAAACGATTCCTGTAATTTTACGAAACCATGTACACTCATGTTTTAACTTAATTTTCCGACGAGAGAAGAGTATTTTACTATCACAGACATTTTTTTTCAAATATATTTCATCAACTTGTTTGAGCGAAAATAAAACGTGCTACTGCCCTTTTAAAGGCCACATGTAATGCATTTTTTTCAAGAATGACATATTATTATATCTACGTACATTATATATCGGAATCTAATCGGAGCATAAAATCGAGACAATATAAACCTGCAATTGATTATTAAGACGATATTAATTTACCCATTTTAACAATCATTGAGGCGTGACTGTGATTAACCACAGACGAGTGTCGCTTGTGACCCACCAGACAGCTTGATCGTGGAGCCTAATTAATTAATTAATGATGATAATCACTAACCCTAGATGAATTTATGAAGCGTGTTAAATCGCCAAAAACACATGTTTATGCAATAATTATGTAATTATCATCTGTGGAAATACCTAGTTGGATATCTGAACTTTCGATATGAAAGTTTGTGAAATTAACAATCAAAATGATGAGAACTTACGTTGAATTATGACTTTAGCCGATAGTGAGATTACTCCAGTGACGTCACCGGAGTCATCGCTTTAGGGACCACACCACCGCAGATTTTCATTCTGGCCGCAAGGGCTAATATAAATTAGGTTTATCTATTAAGCCGTATATAAGTAATTTATGGGCCGATTTCAGAAATTTAAAATTGAGCAATTAAAATCCCATTTTAATAAATCCGAATGTGACCATATGGCATGACATTTAAACTTTAATTTGTTTGCATATTTCTAAAATCGGCTTCACTTTTATATGATGCCATCGGGCCATTATTTATGATTGTTGGACTTCACGTAGGCTCCATGGTGTGTGTTTTCGGATGTTATTCGAGATGGCACAAACTATAAAAACCACAACGCAATATTACAGTTACAACCAAGTGAAGCCCATTCTTTTTACATAGGCTACATTTGAATGTAATGCTACCATCAGTTTTACATGTTTTGAACAACAGCACACAGGGAGCGGTTTGATTGGAATAATTAAATAGTAAATCTGGTCAATAAAGGCTGGTTAAATAGTAAATCATGTACTTTTTCTGCCAATGAAATGTAATGATTTGTACGTTGGTACATTTGTACATCCGAGTCCTCTCTCTATTGCTCGAATGAAAGTCAAAACGACAAAGGTAGGCCTCAAGGAATCAGGGAGTTGTAGTAGCGTAGCAAAACATTTTGTCCAAAATAATCTTTGACATATCAATTTCAGAACAGCATCGGAGATCACATATTAACATATCGTACAATGATAAAATACGCTGACAGTTGTTTATTTCTGGCTGTTGAAAATGTGGTAACGTTTCTTTTGGACACTAGTATACATATGTAGAGATAACTTAACGAGTGAGTGTTGAATATCGAAAATATTCCAACGAGATATTTTTAAATGTTGTGATTTATTCACGAGCAAAAGCGAGTGAATAAATGACAACATTTAACAATATTGAGTTAAGTAATCTAGGTGGAGTCAAACCGTATAACAGTGAGAAATGAAGTCCCGTTTTCCTTTACGCTTTCGCTCGCATCTACATGAAACATCATATTTACACAATCATTATCACAGTGTTTGTCGTCATCAGCGTCCTAAATCAAGATATCAAGAAGCACTTTAACACCAAACATTGACGCTGTTGCGTCGACGATCGGCTGTTTTTATACAGCCGTCCTTGCTGAACGTTTCTACATGCAAGCTTCGTATTGTGAACTTCATACATGTATATCTGGACGTTGATCACATCAAAAACTGATTATACATGCCCATTTTAAACGCTATCATTTATAAAATATATGATTTTACTACTAAAACACGGAATTCGTGTTGACAAAAACACGGCCGTTGTAAACAAAAGGGAGATAACTATTCCTAGACTAAATTGAAGCAAAATATTATTGTCATCTAAGTATAAAATATTCGGGATTGGAACCCGAATTCTCTATTTTTAGTTTTGCACATCTATTTTTGCTATGATGCAAGTTTAATAATAACCAAAAATACTTACAGGAAAAAGATATGATAATCTGAAAAACTGAAGTGGCGAGTGGGTTCGGCTGTACGCGATCAGCTGATGGCGAAAGTAGTACGCGGCATTATGACGTCACTATCTTTCAACTGGTTACATAAGACTTTTTTCAAATAACCAAAATTATTTCATAAATATATTAAGAACACGTATGTAATAACAGTAATTATTCTACAGATGGCACGAGCCGATGAGTGCGTGTCTGATGGTGGATCCCAAAGGTAGAGCGTTCATCATCTCCCGGGTGCGAGGGGGGCATGGGATGATGGCTGAGCTCCCAGACAGTGGGTGGGGAGGTCCCGTGGTCGCCTTGGACCATCTGACAAGACTTAACCTCAACACAGAACACACTGACCCCGTAGCATGTGATCTCTCTCCTGACGGCAAAGAGATGCTTATCAAGGCGCATCATGTGGTCTGAAAAATACACAGTTTATACATAGATGCCTGGACCCATATTTTCGAAGTTCTCTTAGCGCTAAGATAGTCGTAAGTGCCATTCATTAACATTGCCTTACGACTATCTTAGCGCTAAGATAGCTTCGAAAATATGGGCCCAGGATGTTAGGATATCACATTTGCTATAACTGTGCTAAGATTAAAAATCATTATCAAAAGTTAACCCTGAACATTGACCACGACAGGGATCCCTGTTACCTCACGCCTTATTGAACATACAGACGATTTTAAGTCAAGTAGAAGAATTATTTATCACCTGAGTATTAATTCGTTGAACTTCACTATGGAGATGAACATACACAAAGGAGGCGGTAGCATTAATACATGTATTTTCCTGTTTGTATTTATATATATAATAAATATAATTTTCACTTGTTCTCTTCTTTTTCTACAGCTTTACTACTGGGATGTTTCTAATGGCGACTACCAGAAGGCGATAGAAACCCTGGGTACCCCTGTTCCCTACCACAATGAGAGGACTGGCGAGGCGGTGGCTTGGAATGTTCTAGGGGACGGGTACTACACTCTGGGTGAAGGGTACAGGCAGCCCCTCTACTACACCTCAAAGAAGAAGACGAACTCAATTATTGGATAAATTGCATGTGTAACATTGTAGTCAAATTGAAATTAAATAAAACCCTTGCCATCGTTATTTTAAGATCCTTTTGTGGAATCCATATTGGGTTGCACTGCTTTATGAAGGAATTCAGACAACATTCACACTTGGTTAATACCAAGAACAAAATATTAAAGCGGAAGTTGCACGTTTTTTCGCTCAAATAAGTTGATGAAATGTATTTGAAAAATAATGACATTAACAGTAAAACACACTTCGCTATTCGGAAAATCAATTTAAAAATGAGTGTACATGGTTCAGTAAACAATAAAATGTGTTCACAATAAAATGGCCGCCATGCAATGTTTGCTTTGTGCGCAGCACCCTTATTACCACCAAGGATAATTGGTTTGTGTCATACGATGTTTTATCCTCTTAAGTAAATATAAATGACAGAAACTAACATTATAAATGCGAAATTTGCAAAAATAAAATTTGCAAAAAACGTGCTACTGCCCCTTTAAGAAGTCGAGTTTTCCGAGAGCACTACTCCGCCGTATGCCATGTCCATTCACACTGTCTCCTAAGTAATGTATATCTGTAAGGTAATGAGTTTGAGCAGCATAACTATATATATATATATATATATGCAAAACTTTATAATCAAACATACAAACGTCATTGATAATGACAACTTCAGATCGTGTAAACGTGACCTTCAAATAATATGGTTGATTGTCTTCGATCAGCTTCAAATATATTGTCTAACGTGAATATTTCGTATCAAGGGATACACAAGTGGTTGTCTTACCAATACAATTCATGTGAAGATTTTGTAGAATTTATCGAAAAGAAAATACATAGAACACAAACTATAGACGTGTGACTTTTTCATTTGTGACCTGCTTAGTGAGCTTAATTCAGATTCAGGAAAAAAAATATTTTACAGTTATGAAACTGACTTTGTAGAAGGCACAGACATGTGAAAACAATGTTTGTCTTCCACCATACATTTAATGCATTTAAATTCAGAAGTTAGTTATAATTTTGTTCTGTTTACCTCTTTATCGTTTGAAGAAAAATTACTACCTTATCAAAAAGGTTTTCCAGTCTCCGATTAGTATGAATTTAAATGTTTGTTCCAGCCAACAAAAGGTTGCTCCTACCCACTTGTTTCTTTAGAATACGTCTCATCTAATATGTCATTAACATTACTCGAAATTTCCACAAAAGGTAAAAATCAAAGCAAATTTTATTGATTGCCCCTATTAAGTTGTTTCTTGAAAATTCTCTTTTTTTTATAAAGCTGTAGTGATGTCATGTTATTGTTCTTGGGCTACTCGTAATGATTGGTTGTTCACAGGACCGGGATGATAATCAAATGTCCCTCTGGTGCGGGATTTCATTAAGTAATGTCCTTCTGGTGAGGGATGTTATTTAAGGTAAGTCCCTCTGGTGTGGTATGTTATTAAGTAATGTCTCTCTGATGCGGGATTTTATCTCTCTGTCCAGAGGCTTCTAATATTGGAATGTCTCTCTTCAGATATTTATAATTCAACGTCGAGATGTTTAGTTCAAGATGAACATTGAAAATAACTAAGGTTTCAAATACCAATTTGTAAATGTTTGCAGAACAAAATTCGAACCCGAAACCTTTATACTGAAGGTCACCAAACGTGTCCATATGTCATATCAAAGTGTCACAGCGGCTGAGCTAAGTCCTCTGAAACTCACGCCAATTATACAGCGAGATTTTAAGGTAATTGATAATCGGTTAACAAGATATATTAAACATGACCTGTGGTTAGTATAAAAAAGATAGAATGTTTTTTTGTCCCTTGGACACGCCCGCGTTGTTAGGTTTGGAATTGAGTTTGTTTATGTTTTTAGATTCGGGCCAGGAGGTTCGAATCTTTGAGATAAGTGCCTAATGCTTGGAAGGTATTTTGGTTATTGTTTGGATTTAATATTAGATTAATGTTTTGTGATGGGATGTTGTTGGCCCTTAGAGTTAGGTTGAGAATTTGGCGGAAGGCCGCATACTGCGGGCATTATGTGAGAATGTGGTGGATTGTTTCTGCTTGCGGGCAGTGTGGGCATGTGGGTCACGCTTTTAGTTTGATTTTATGGAGATGGGAATTTAGTTTAGTATGCCCCGTTTGGAGCTTAAATATTGCCCTATCAATATTTTTGGAGTAAATTTTGTGTTTGCCTAGTGGTTTAGGGAGAATTTGTTTGGTATGGTGAGCATTGGTGGAGTTTGAATATTGCGTATGCCATGCCTGCTTTACATAAGATTTTGAAAGGCTTTTTGCCTCTTGTTTCGAATGGTGAAAAGGAAGTGAATTTGGAAGTTTAAGGCCCTCCTTTGCTGCTTTGTCAGCTTTTTCGTTGCCAAATATGCCGACATGGGCTGGTCCCCATAGGAGTTTTACTGCCTTGCCCTGATTGTTAAGAGATTGGATGGTATGAAGAATTTTGGAAATTAAACCAGGACGGTTTTTGGAAGATTTGTTTTTGAGTGCTTCTAAAGCATTGAGTGAGTCCGAAAGGATGAGAATTTGTTAAGGATTGCCCTTAATATAACCAACAAGAAAGTAACATCCCAGATAACCCACCCCCTAGTGGGCCACTATTGGCAGGTAGCTAGTGGCTTGCAACTAGTGGGTAGTGTGGGCCACCTTTGTGATAGATAGTTGGCAACTGGTGGCAGATAGCTGGTGGCTTGCCACTGGTGGGTAAAAAGGGAACCACCGGTATGATAGCTAGTGGCTTGCCACTGGTGGATAGCAAGTGATCCACCAGCATGGTAGCAGGTGGGCCGCTGATGGCAGATAGCTACTAGAGGCTGCCACCGGTGGCCCACCTTCTATCAGCTGGACAAACTACTAGTGGGCCACTGGAGCAGGTACTAGTGGCCCACCAGTTGTGTGTTATCTGGGATAACATGTCAACATCAATCCTAGGTTTGCTCAGGCCGACTTGTGGATGTTTCTGCCAACTTTTTTCCTTTAGATTCTCCCTAGTCTTCTTCAACATTGACACCCAACGTCATTATAACAGATACTTTACAGAAAGAAAAATGCACTATTCGTACCTCAATAATATCCAACAAACGACGACTCGACTCTGACGACTTCGCCTGAACTCGCCATGTGCGTTTGTTTTCGTCACCTGTCTTCCCGCGAGACGAAAATAATAGGCTCGATAAAGCAATGTAGTGACGAGGAAACCCCTTTGGAGACAATGTCAATTAACTTTGTTCACATAGCTAAAAAGAATTCATCAACACATTCGGTGTTTTTGGTGATTTTTTTTTATGCCACACGGGTTATTGAAAATATGCCTTGCCAACAATCTAAATTAAATCAACGATTGCTTCTATCCAGCAATGTCTGCTCCTTCCCAGCAAATCTGGAAAATCGCCATAATCCAATATTTCAGCAACATAAGCGCCATAAAATCCCCATAAAAGGTCCATCTCATTTCTATTACAATCTGGGCCGTGTTCAAGAGAGGTTTCAAAGTAATCGCTCAATTAGCGATTACTTTTAAACCTCTCTTGAATGCGATTGCTCAATGTAGCGCTACGTAGCAAAGCGAGCGAACTTTGAGGTTTTGCACCGTGAATAAGCGCTACTTGAGCGCTACACTGAGCAATCAATGCGCGATTATAAGCGCTCGCTGTTATGGAACGGAGCCCTGGAAAATCCCCATAATCCAATAGTTCAGCAACATAAGCGCCATAAAATCTCCATAAAAGGTCCTAATCATTTCTATTACAATCTGATCTAATCTAATCTGCATCGAATTTCCAATTCAAGTCGTTTTTAAACAACTCTAAGTGACATTGAGTTGATACACTTACCTTTGAGTTAATTACTCAATGGTACATCCAATTTATTAACAACACATTAATTAACAACTCACTAATCTCCTTTTCATCAACACATGCTCAACTACAAACAATACATTCTCTACTCTACTAATTAAGATTGTTGGGCTTTTGTCTACATATGAGAAAATAGGTGTGGGGTTTTGTCAGGGTGGGCTTTAGTCCTATGGGCTTTTGTCAGGGTGGGCTTTTGTCCGTACACCACTCTGGAGTCAACATGAACAGATTCAAGTCGGGACAATCGACTAAGATAATTATGATAGTATTAAGGTAATATGACACCAGCAAGATATGACTTTCGTAAATTTTAAGTTATAGGAAGCTTACTCCAACTTGAAATAAATAAAAAATATTATGACAAATGAAGTATCCGGTTAAAGGGAATGAATAACAGGGGATTTATGATGCAACCATATCTAAAGTCGCACGGAGTAGCGAAAACTTTCATACGAAGATACACACGTCCACTTACAAATGTACGTTGTCATACATGAACATGAGAATACTTTTCTTTATTCAAACTCAAAATGAATAATCATATCATGAACAATTAAGTATCCGGTTAAATAGAATGAATAACAGGGGATTTATGATGCAACCTTGTCTTAAGTCGCACGGAGTAGTGAAAACTGTCATACGAAGATACACACGTCCACTTACAAATGTACGTAGTCATACATGTACATGAGAATACTTATAGTTATTCCAACTCAAAATGAATAATCATGTGACGAGAATTAATGTTCCCCATTGAATTGGATGAAGAACGGAGGGGTAAGAATGCAACCGTGTCTTAAAAGGAAGGTTCTATCGTGGTATTTCTTGTGGAAACGAAATTCGAGAGGATATTCCTGTTTACAAATATATGTAATTAATGCATGATTAAAATACAGTCAAATTGAAAGATACTAATGAAGGTAACATTTTGCTAACTTTATATTTCACAACTTGATAAACACAAAGCGCAAATTAAAAACAATGAGAAGTGAAGCCATTCATCGGCACTGTCAGTGGGGGAAACTTTCGTTAGGCGATACGCCCGTGCACAGCCGCTTTTTTACTACTTCAAACTCTTGACGAAAACATATCTAAAGAATATCTATGAACTTGTCGAACAACTCATGCGCCAAGAACAGTCATGAGATAAATTCATGCAGCCATTACTTCATTTTCATGTTCGCCATGTCTGTTATAGGTTAAATGTTAAAACATCATGTGGCTCATGATAAGCGCATAATGCTACACTTTTTGATAAAAAAAAATGTAAAATGTAAAAGAGAAATAAATACATGACATATATCAGTTCATTCTAACTACTTCTGAAAATGTCCCGGGTGTTGCTAAGCAAAGATTGGCGATGTTTCAGCTGTTGGCAATGCTGCTGTTTGTAATCCGGATGTGCTGGCCCCCACAATGCATCAGGGCGACACGCGGCCTTGATACTCTGGGGAGAAAGACAGAGGTTCAGTAATTTTTCTAAATATTCAACGTTAACGTAAACATTGTGTTTTTCTAATGTGCAATGATGTTTAAAAACCAGGGAGGACAAAACAGTTCAGACATTGTACATGTACATGATAAAATACTTATTATGGGTTTAAAGGAAGGCCGAAATGAAATATTTTCTATTGAATTCTTACCAGCATTTGGTTCATCAAGCTAATATGTGAAAATGAGACCCCAAAAATAGGTAATAGGTTGTTGATTTATTAAACTAGACCGCCTGAAACTTTGCAAAAAACACCGTCTGCTTTTCGACGGCGAGCGACAAATGAAAAATGGGGCGGGGCTTAGTGAGTTGGGGTTAACCGGAAGTGACGTACGAGAAGGGACGGGATGTAAACATCCGCTTACTACTTATAATGGAAAACACTGGGGAATAGGTCAGTTGATCTGTATTATCTACGCTTTGCTACAATGCCACACCGCTGTTCTGCTGTAAACTGTTTAAGTAATGTTAAGCGAATCAAGTTTCACTTTACAAATGTACCAAAATATCGGTATAGGCCTATATATCAAATAAAATTGATATGAATAGTGAAAGATGGTGGATTCACGGACGTTCGTAGACATAGGATAAATCAATGCTACTTAGGGGATGAGATATACGATGACAATGAAAACAGGATATGATAATATGAACGAACTAAAGTTGAGACAACAAAATCAGATATTCAGTGTTGTTGTTATTTTTTGTTTGAGAATGTTTGTGTATAAAATAAAACAACAAAAGTGAGATTAGCAGACGCCGGCGAAGTACAGCCGTATGGTAAGCCATCGACAATCAAAGCACATCACAAAATCCTGATTTTTTAACGTCGTTAATCTACCGACAACCTAATTTACTAACAGTACATTACAACAATCAAAGCAACTCACCACATATTTTAAAACACCAAAGGAAGTTGGGTATCAATGATAATAATACGTCTACGAATCCACCTACGAAAACACCGCATCCCGTTACATTTTACGATTTAGTTATCACTTATTAACACATTAAAACATTCAGAATCTAATAGATAATAAAATAATGTTTTCTATAAAATGCGTGGTATCAAATCAAATAAACATCGTATTAAATTGACATTTCAGCAAGAGTGTCAATTAATGTAAGAAACTTACCTTATAAACGTATCCAAACGGACAATATGAATATCCAAATGCACATAAGACAGAAATTGTAAACCTATACATCCATCAATGACAGTACTTGGAAACAGAAGATGGTCAAATGCTAACCCTCTTTCAGCAAAAGTCTTTTCGCAAATGGCAAGATAGAAAAACAAATAGACTGAATGTCGCGTTAAGTGTATTGTGTGTCACCAAGACAGGACGTTTGACAATAAACATATATGACACGCCGGTCACCGACATGCAATTTGTTATATAATTGAATTGGTCCAGTAAACTTGTTATCTGTACAAACAAAATTACACTCCTTCCTTCTCACATACTCAGCTTCTTAATTGCGTAAACTAATTTGCTGTAACAACACTACTCCACTTTGATCTGGAAGAAACATCTATATGATCCACTAAACTGAGAATTGTGTGTTGATGTGCAGAAGTGACACATAAAAGCAATCAGACTATTAATTAAACCATTTCGTTATCATTAACGAGATGTGCATTAAAATGCTTCTGGTAACATAATTCTTTTATTCGATAATGTTCGTTGTCTATATCAATCTGTGTAACCATAATGTATATGTTTAGCGTGTACAATAGAGCAATCTTCATGTAAATTTCATTGAGCTTGTTGACCAACCCAGTTCATTTATTTATTCATGAAAGTGAAGTGAAAATGGTTTGCATTGCATTACATCATATATAGACTATTTTAATTGACAAACTTAAAATACAGTTATCTTTTATATTTAATACACAATGTTATTTATAAATGTGCAATGTTGTCTCGCTTGTTTGAACAGTCAATCGTTCAGTCTATATGAAAATATACCTACCGTATATATTTATTTATTACTACATACAAAACAAAATTAACATGCCGATTATTCAACATAATTTGATCAATTGATGCTACTTATAATCTCTCTTCACCCGATTCCCGCGATAGTCTTCTTCCCTTGTTTCAGTGTCACTTGAACTGTCATACCTTCCCTTCTAGTTCCGCGATTAATTGCTACAAACTATACAAAAGCGCAGAATGCACTCTAATGAAGCACGCCCCAGTTGTTGTAACCATATGAAATCGCTAGTTAAATAGTTAAGTAATCCGGTTATCGAAAACTGGGGTTGTTTTGATGAAGTTTTCTGTCTTATATGAGCAGTTTAAAAGTGGGGAAAACTCGTTAAATTATGATTAGCGGCCATGATGAGGCTCCTCTACGTACGTCACAACACGATATACGCTTCAGCGACCACCCCCGCCCACTTTCATTCTGGTCGCCGGGGCTTAATTAGGCACTTTTTTAAAAAGCCGTATATAAGTTTATGGGTCGATTTCAGAAATTTAAATTCGAGCAATTGTCAAATTGAAACCCCTTTTCAACGAATACGAATTCGACCATATGTCATTTCATCTAACCTTTAAAGGAAGTGCATGAAGACTATATCTTAGGAACATGAAGCAAATATTTATGGTATAAATTTGTATATTAAGCATATATTTATGGTATTATGTACGCACGTTATAATTAAGCATATATTTATGGTAAAAATTGGCATATTAACCATATATCTATCTTTTTAGTTTGCACAATATGCAGGCATTATAGTATAAACGATGAATATAAAGCAGATATTTGTGGTATTTACTATATGCATTATTAAGCAAATATTTATATAAAATATTTGGAGGAATTAGAAACACGACAGGACACACGGGTAGGTAAATTCATTGATAAGTCAGCATACAAGGGTAGAAGAATGAGAGACAGGACTGAATAGTTGAAGGAAGGAATAGATAATATACACAGACCACAGTATGAAAGACGAAACAGGAAATACAGATACACAAATTAAAGACAAGGCATCACACACGTGTAGAATAATAACAGAAAACTAGACAACAAAAATGTGTAGACGAATAACAGAGAGACTAGACAACACACACGTATAGAAGAATAACAGAAAATCTAGAGAGCACACACGTGTAGACGAATAAGCGAGAGAGAGAAAAGACACACGACTAGTAGAGGAATGAGGCATGGACAGGCTGAGGAATTAGGAAGACGCTCAGATATGATAATACACGTGAGGAGCGAATGAGTCACAGACAACACACAGGTGTTGAGGAGTGAGAGATAAAACAGCACAAAGGTAAAGGAATGAAAGTGAGAAGATTGCAATATATGTACAGGATTATAGACAACATAGTGCAGAGACAGGATGGCGTACACGGATATAATAATGAATGACACAGGGGTACTAAACGTACGAATACCAATTATATCAAAAGAGTTGACAAACGACCAACTATTTCAGGAAAATGCATTTTCCTAAGCTGCGCAAAAGTTACAAGGATCTGCATTTTTTTAAATATCATATGACTAATACTAGTTATTACTCAACCGTGGTGAGATCACTCGTTAGATAACAATGAGTTGGTTACATACATGTGTGATACAATCGCGTGCTGCCGTAACGTCATAATCGGCGAGTGACGTCATAGTCGTTTCTGGTTGACGTCACAATGTTAGGCCTCGCGACTCCAATGGCGGGTGACATTTTTGCAAGTGAGCGTCACTACCACCGATGTTCTTGCAATTCAGCGCTATTTACAGCATTGAGTAATACATAAAATACTAAACTCTGTCCCGTTTGATAACATGTTTATGAAAATCGTGAATGACATCGGTATTTAACTCGCTTTCGCTCGTTAAAATACCAAACCATTCACTCGGTTCATAAATATGTTATCAAACGGGACATCGTTTAGTATTCTCTATATATATGCATTACCTTTATGAACGATAGTGACGTCATGTGTTTCCGGACTGACAAAACAGCACACACAGGTAGCGGGATGAGTGACAGGGCAGCAGCACACCACCCTATAACGATGGCGTAGGACGGGTAGGTGTAGTTGCCGTATGTTGGCGCGGTGTACTGGGAGAGCGTTATACCAAACGCGATCTGAAACAGTTAACAGTGTATGGTACAATTTATGTTGCGAGGGATATAGACGTGGAACGGTTTGTCTTTGAGTAAAAAAAATAGTTCCATAATGATAATAGAAATAGTCTAAATCGAGCTTTTTCAATACATGTATATTTAGAATATTGTTAAACAATATAAAATTAAATACTGCTATGAAGATCCGTGTCGAAATGACGTTACATTCTAAATGCTGTAACGCCAGAAATGCTTGGCATTAGAGTATTGTTTATTATTTTTATATTTTTTAACCTGGAAATGATTTTAAAATGAAAACACCAATAATCAGGCACTTGTCATTCATCTACATTGTATGGCACTTTCTCTTATCTTATAACCTCTATGTACAGGTGAAGCGTTACCAGGAGAATGGCTGGGTTGATAATGGCCCATAAAACTCTCACGGACGCATGAAGTGGTTTCCCCAACATCATCTCAATATCTCTGCTCAGCTGACCAATGCCTGGAAGATATACAACAACACTGGTCAATACGATATACAATTATTGCCCTGATGGAGTTATACTTTTGGAGCTGTCGAAGCGCTACACGAAGCCACGTTATTTCAGGGCTCCGTTCCATAACAGCGATCGCTTATAATTGCTCATTGATCGCTCAATGTAGCGCTCAAGTAGCGCTCATTCTCTCCTGGACGACACGGTGCAATTCCTCGATGTTTGCTCGCCTTGCTACGTAGCGCTACATTGAGCAATCGCGTTCAAGAGAGGTTTTAAAGTAATAATAATAATAATAATAATAATAATAATAATGCATTTGTGTAAGCGCCTAATGTCCAACTAATGCTGCTCAGTGGCGCTGTCCAGAGAAAGAAAGGAAGCTAGTAGGTAGCTTGGAAGAGATGAGTTTTGAGCTGGCTCCTGAAAGTTTTCAAGGAAGACACTGATCTCAGTTCTACAGGTAGAGAGTTCCATAAAACTGGTGCAGCAGTACTGAAAGCTCTGTCTCCCATAGATGTTTTTGTAGCTGGCATTTTTAGGCAGTCTCGTTTCTCAGATCTCAAGACACGAGTTGGACGGTAAATTTCGATTAAGTCCTTCAGATAATCTGGTGAATGAATGTCGTAGAGAGTCGAGTAGGTGATGCAGAGAATTTTGTACTCTATTCTCCTTTTGACTGGAAGCCAGTGTAGTGACCTCAGCACCGGGGTGATGTGTTCCCGGCATTTAGTCCTAGTGATGACTCTGGCAGCTCTGTTTTGTACAAGCTGAAGATGATGGACAGCTGCTGCGCCAGACACAAGGGAGTTGCAGTAGTCCAGTCGTGAGATGACGTACGACTGAACTAAGAGTTTGGTTGTGTTGATGTCCAAATAGCGGCGAATTTTTCCTATTCGGCGGAGATGGAAGGTCGCTGATCTTGCTGTTGTTAGAGCTTGAGACTCTGGTGACATTGAAGATTGGAACACAACGCCGAGATTCTTCACTTGGAGCACAGGGCAGATAGTCTGATCACCAACAGTGAGACTACAATCGCCTATTTTACGAAGTTGCTGCCTAGTTCCAATGATCATGAACTCTGATTTGTCATCATTGAGCTTTAGAAAGTTGTTGGTCATCCATATCTTGAGATCAGCAATACAACTCTCCATAGATCAGCAAAACAACAAGTAATCGCTGATTGAGCGATTACTTTGAAACCTCTCTTGAACATGGCCCTGGTACCCATTTACACAACTGGGTGTCTTGCCCCAGGACATAACACAGTATGAGACCTAGGTCACAATGTTTATGTGCCTCCATCGGGATTCGAACCCGGGTCTTTGGCTTGATGGGCCAGCAGGCAAATCACTTCACCACTGTGCTCAATATTAAATGATGAAGACTATGCAGGATATTCTGTTAAACCTTGACATCACTTGTAAATGTTGTTTCACGAGCCTTTGAGCATCTGTCAATTGCATTTAATTACCGCACAACACAGTGTCCTCATTGATAATATCAGCCAAAAAAACAACACGATATCGGTACATACCTGAATGTTTTTATGAAATTTAAACAGTGTCCCTGCTGATTAAAGACACATTCAAATTTTATATTATCAGTTAATCGTGAGCTCGAAGCATAATGATGTCATTTACGGATGACGTAATATCATTATGATGATTTGTTTATAGATATATCTAGCAAGTTAAACCGCTTTGTTACTCGCCTGTTGGAGATATCGCTGTTTCATGAATCTACAATGTGATTACACATTGTGTAATAACATCGCGTGCTGCCGATTGACGTGAGGTCATAATGACATAAATATGAAGTCACAATATTAGCGCTGCGGTCACAATGGAGTGTGGAATATGAAGAATTAAATGACATTTAAATCAGTGAGTAATAAATAAAATACCAAATTCGGTATTGTTTAATAACATATTTATGAAACGTTTGAGATGGTATTTGTATTTAACTCGTTTTCGCCGTAAATACCAAACCACTCACTCGTTCGATAAAGATGTTATTAAACAGAACATCGTTTAGTATTCTCTATTTATTTATCTCTATATATCATGGGCGCAAGTTCTGGATAATGAATTACCATAGAACCATGTGAGAGCGACACATTCCGTGGTACAGATGATGAAGATAGTTAAAGCTGACACGTACCAGTCCAGGATCTGGAACATGTATGGGCCGCCCTGAAACAAAACGTCATCGGTATCAATGATTTATATATAAACTCTACTAAATGACCTCCAAAAAAAATAAAATTCATTGATCGAATAAGTGCTTCATTCTAACTCCTTCACGAGTTTAATAACAAAGTGCTATTTTAGGAAACATTTAAGGATTGTTTTACATTTGTGTTTCTATCGATTGTAAAACAATCTGTCTAATTACAAAATCAATGTTTTTCAATGCCTTTCTTAAACTTACACTAATCTTACATCTTTCTCGTTGTTTACGGGAGGTTGCAGCTTATTACACACAACAATACATTGCTGAATCAAAATTGAGGAATTACTGAACAGAAGACAGAAGATTAAACTTTCCTTTTCCCCAGCGTTCACCATCATACAACCAGTTTCGTTTCCCCTTGATTTCGCATGTTTGGGGTAACCCGTATTAGCATATCACGAGCCATTCAAAATGGCTGATTTTTTTTACTTTGGTCATACCAAAGTCCATGGGCATGCCTGATAAGATAACAAGCTGGACATAAAACAACGTCAAAGTGCCCTTCACGACTTCATCAGAATTCCGCAGTAAGACATAACCTTTTAAAGGCGCTGTAGCACGTTTTTTGCAAAATTTATTTTTTCAAATTTCCCATTTATAATGATAATTTATGTCATTTAAATTAACTTTAGAGGGTAAAACATCTTATTACACAAACCAATTATCTGTAGTGGTAATAACTTTGTTGCGTATAAAGCAAAAATTGCATGGCGGCCATTTTATTGTGAACACAATTTATTATTCTGTATTACAAAAACGATTCCCATGGCTTTACCGAAACATGTACACTAATTTTAAACTTTATTTTCCGAAGAGAGAATGATGTTTTACTATTGGTGAAATTATTTTTCAAATACATTTCATCAACTTTTTGAATGAAAAAACGTGCTACTGCCCCTTTAAATTAGCCAAGCAGCTAGTATTTGATGAAGTCAATCGAGTAAAACAACACTTCAAAATACGGGGGCTTGCATTGTCGACAGGCTTGGGAGCAGATAACATAAGGAGTCGACGATCCAGCCCCTTATACTATAAGAATGTAATGGGATGTAAGGTCAACACCCCATGTCGTTTGAAATTATGTGTCAGAATGTTGTCATAATACCATTTTTCAATATCCACGTCAAAGAGAATACAGTTTTCAAAACTTTAAATATCCTGTCAGTTCATAGTTACCCATCTACAAAGCAGAGTAATGTTGCATCAGATCACGCAATAATTATAACATGACGGACACTGTAATTGACGTACCAGGGATTTTAGATAATCTAAAGTGTGTTTCGAAACATCGTTTGATAGTAGTCGTCCATATTGAATGACCATGGCATTGGTCTATTTTTGGAATAGTGTCATATTACAATTTGAACCAATCAGGTATTCCTAATAAATTTGCTGCAGAAAACTTAGCCATATGCAAGAACAACCGTCATAAAAACATCTAATTACTCGTCCGTGTAAGATACTGTCGTGTAATATTTAAAAGGCAATATTACACTATTGTAATACCGCCGTGCGTATGACGTCACAGTGGTTTGCAGTTATGACGTCACAATAAGAGTAACGTATTCACAATGGTATCATAGCGGGAATCATAGTTTCAGAGCCATGTCGACTGTTTCGCTGGATTATAGGTGGGCGAGTAATAAACAGAATACTAAACTTTCTTCTATTTAAAACCATTCTATTAAACTCGTGAATGATTTTGTATCAAACTCGCTTTCGCTCGTGTCATACAAAATCATTAACTAGTTTAATAAAAATGGTATTAAATAGATATCTAATAGTATCTTCTATTAATTATTCGTCCGTGTAAGATATTGCCGTGTAATATTTAAAAGGCAATATTATACTAGTATAATACTGCCGCAAGTATGACGTCACAACAGCGAGCAGTTGTGACGTCACAAAGGTCGTATCGCCATCACAATGGTAAATTACTCGCGAGAGTTTTAGCTTCAGCACACTCTCGGCAAATTCGCTTGGTTAATTTGGGCAACAGAATACTAGACTCTCTCCCATATAATACCATTTGTATTAAACTCGTGAATGATTTGGTATGAAACTCATAAAAAATGTTGTTAAATGGAAGATCGTTTATTTATCAAATTGCACATACTATAAGGAGCTCTATTCATTACCTGTGTACAGAAGATGATCCCAATCAGGAAGTAGACGAGACAACACGTTCCTACTACCAGGACCCGTCGTTTGCGGAGTTGTTTGGGAAAGTGGTCTATGATGGCCGTTACTCCAACCTCGATGTTCAAAAACTAAAAAGATACATAATTGATTGATTAGATATACAGTTAAGCAAGAAACAAAGTACCCTCTTTCTAGAAGTTTCGAGAAATTTCTAGTGCGTATCTAGGAAATTTCTAGTGCGTATCTAGGAACATTCTAGTGGGGCGAATCGTTGTGTTCACGTGGATTTTAAAATGTAAACTGAAATTAGGTCTTTGAAGGGCATTTAGAAGTCGTATACATAAGAACAGGAAGACTTTCTGGATGACAACTTCTTAAATGTGAAAATACACAACGTTTCGGAGTACATACTCACTCCTTCATCGAGTGGAATGTAAGGAAATAACAAAATATGGTACATTTATATAGCAAACAAAACAATGGTGAGGAAACTCAATCAGGGAGATTAACAAGCATGAGAATGGTATACAACGGGGATTTGTAATACAAACATGATGGGGTGAAAAATGAGAATGATATACAATGAGGATTTGCAATACAAACATGAGGTGGAGTAAGTAGATAAACAATGGCCTGTAGGCTTTATTGAAGATGTAAATAAACAGACATGATGAAACGAGGGAGGCCAATGGGCTTTATTGAAATTGTTAAACAAATTATAATTACAGTTGATTGCAAGAGAGGCCAATTGTTGATGTGGGTGGCTTTGAAGTTGTTGCATGGTGATTGGAGGTGATAGGTGTTGATTGGTGGGGACTCCTCGGATAATTTGCTCTGACAGGAGAGGATGGAAGGTAGGGATACTTGGATTTAGTTTGGTTCGGTTCTCCTCGGATATTTCCTCCGACAGGAGATAGAAGTTCTAGATGAGTAAATCCCAAGCAAATGGTAGGAAGATGACTTGATCGCGGTTTATTGCAGGTTGTTCCCTTCGAATGTCATTAGCTTCTTGGAGTTTTCTTTTGCGCCAGTTCTTGTTGTTGGTTGACAGGACTTTGGTAGCTTCCCAATCTATGATGTGATCCTTGTTTTTCAGGGTATGCTCAGATAAGGCGGATTTCTGGTCAAGTTTGTTGACAGACGCTTGGTGTTCCTTGATCCTTGTGTTGGTAGGTCGTAGCGTTTCCCCGATGTACTCTTGGCCACAATGACATGGAATTTTGTAGATGCATCCTCTTGGGTTTGGTCTTGCAGTGCTGGCTCCTCTGCCGTTGGCTTTGAGTAGTTGCTTGAGGGTCTTGCCGCTTGTGAATGTTACATCTATGCTGGCTTTGTTCTTGATGAGGCGAGCGATCTTGTGGCTGAGGGGGCCGATGTAGGGAATTGTAACCCGGATTGGCGATGGTTCAGGCTTGTGGGTGGTGTCTCTGATGGTGAGTGTTTTGTTGATGGTCTTGGTGACTAGGCCTGCTGGATATCCATTGAGTGAGGTGAATGTGTTCTTCAGATGTTGCAGCTCTTGATTGAGGGCGTCGGGGTGACAAATGGATTTGGCACGTCTTGTGATGTGGCTATAATGGCTTGGTTGATTTGAGGGTGATGGCAGGAATTGTAGTGGATATACTGGTCGGTGTGAGTTGGCTTGCGGTAGATGGTCGTTTTAAGTCCATGCTCTGTGGCTTGCAGGGAGACATCTAAGAAGGGGAGATGGTGGTCAGTTTCTGTTTCCATGGTGAACTGGATTCTTGGATGCTGGGCGTTGAGATGTTGTAGGAGACTGTTTGGATCATCATGTTGGGCTATGGTGGTGAAGGTGTCATCTACCTTGCGGAACCAGCAATGACGCTGAAACGGAGCATTGGAGAGCGCCGATTCTTCGAAGGATGTCATGAAGATCTCTGTTATGAGAGGGGATAGTGGTGAGCCCATTGGAGGTCCGTGGATTTGCTTGTAGATCTTGTCATTGCAGGTGAAGTAGAAAGTTTCGAAGCAGCTGGATGCGAGGTTGATGATGCTGTTGATGGTTAACTTGGTGTCGAGCTGGTCAATGCAGGTCTGGAGCTTGGATCGGAGTACTTCTAAGGCTTCTTGTAGAGGGATGTTGGTGAAGAGGTCGACAACGTCGTAGCTGACCATTGTTCCTGTGAGATTTGCTTCCTTGAGCTGGTTGACGAAAGATGAAGAGTCGCTGATGTAGGACTTACCTTCTTTACTTAAGGGTGCTAAGAGATGGGAAAGGAACTGGGCGGTGTTGTAAAATACGGATCCTCTGGAGCAAACTAGGATCCTGGCATATGGGGCTTGGGAATTGATGGGGTTGAGCTGGTTGAAAATGATGTCATTTATCTCCTCGTTGTTTTGGATTTCTTTGAGGGTTTTCTTGTGCTGGATCCTAGTGAGACACTGACAAACGCATAGACCTCAACTATAATTGAAGGGTATGTATACGATTTTGACTATCAACATCCATGTAACATTGTTATTGATTTGGGACCACATTATCTGAATTAGTACCAGTTAATGGCGGGAGAACACTCACCTGACTATCGAGCCCGACCGTTATCAACATGAGGAAGAAGAGGAAGGACCATAGTTGCGGAAACGGAAGTTTAGCTAGGGCTTCTGGGTAAGCAACGAAACCGAGCCCAGGACCTGCACCACACAATAATGTAATAATGGTAAAACACGAAGTAACACTATTTGGTCATATCATGAACGGATATTACAACGAGATTACAAGAAGAAAATATCACATGACAAATATATATAGACATATATTAAGAATGCCAACAGGCAAACACCCCAGACATTGTTATTTAATGCTTTGTAAATATGATGAATTAGGGTATAATAACTGGGTTTCTTTTGTTAGATATACCTTATTTAGTTTTGGATTTGGTTCTACATGGATAGTGCAGGACATTGGGGATTATAAGATTTTTTATTAAAACTTTTGAATTGAGATTAAGGGAAATGTTTACTCAAAATTGGTTAACTTCTATTTCTACATCATCTCCTTTAACAAGGTATTGTACCTTAAATCTCTCCTGCAACCTGAGAAAACATTTAACTTCAATTTAAGAAGGACTTTAACGAAATTTAGATGTTCAAATGATTTTAAAGTAAATAGAAGTGGTAAAGATTTTATTGACGCTTTATGCAGTTTTTGTGGAATTGGGGAAGAAGATGAATACCATATTTTGTTGATATGTCCATCCTATCACCATCTTCGTACAAGGTATCTACCTGTATTTTATTATAACTTCCCATCAATGTTTAAGTTTATGACACTTATAAATACACAAAATGATCAATTGTTATGTAAATTAGCTCTTTTTTGTGAAAAAATGTTCAAGTTACGAAACACCTTAAAAGTTTAAGTGCTCTTGTATATATATATATATTTATTTATCACAAACTTCACGACCACTGTAATATTGGTCTCATGGCCATATATACGAAATAAATTCTGTTCTGTTCTGTTCTGTTCTGTATATACACCTATTTCTGAAATCCAGATCATTAACTGAATGAATGTAAGGAGACAGAGGACGCCCATTTATCTGAATTGATTTATATCATATTCTTAGAACCTTAAGTATATGTCCAAGAGTTCTAAACATCAAACGTCCTAAATTGTAAGCATGAGGGATTATCATAAACCTACCGGAAGACACAACCTCAGATACCGGAAGTCCAACGCGCTCCGCCATTACTCCCAGGATAGCAAATGTGACGAAGCCGGCGAGGATACTCGTGAACTCGGATATACCTGCCACTATCAATGAATCCCTGAAAAGTACAAAGCAGAAAACACATGTTTAATCAGAGCTCATTAACAAAACACCTAAGGTGATCAATGTTGAAACTAATGTTTAAGGAAACCCTTTTTTATTATTTACCCCATATGACATAAAAAGGTATATATAATAGATAAAAACCATCATTTTTTTTTGAATTTGGGTCGTTCATATGAACTCGAAGTGGATGAAGAATTCGTTCTTTGCACTCGTTGTTCTTCCGCTTCCATGACATTCAAATGTACAGCTATGATATTCTATATACGTAGAATATGTGTGTACCTGCAGTACATGCCATCTTAAAGGGGCCGTTCTGTCGGCAAAATTCGCCATATTAGATTTCACAGGGGCTTGTATTGTCGAAACTAGCGATTACAAAGAATATGAAGTCGACGATCCAGTCCCATATACTATAAAAAAGTAAAGGGATGTAACGGGGTCAACACCCCATGTCCGTTTGAAATTATAGTTCAGAATGTTGTCATCATATTATCATTCAATGTTATATACCAGGTCAAAGCCAATACATTTTTCTTCAAAACAAGCCATCAAACGTAAAAATCGATCGGATAATAACAAGGATAAGATTTGTCAAAGCCTAAGATATTAGCACATTGCTCATGTGAGCGATTTGGGTAGCCCACCAAAATGATAGAAAATTCGCTTGAAAAAAATATTATAAAATACTTTATAATACCCTGTCGGCTAATAGTGACCCATTTACAAAGCCCAGTGTTTGGTGCATCAGACCGCGCAATAATTATAACATGAGGTGCACTGTAATTGACGTACCAGGGATTTTAGATAATCTCAAGTGTGTTTCCAAACATCGTTTGATAGTGAGACGTCCATATTGAATGACCTTGGCATTGGTCTATTTATGGAAACGAAATGAACTAAGCAGTTCTATATGTATTTAATTGGTGCCAACAATGAAGGTCCTATGGATTCCTGTAAAACTCAACAATAATTTCGGTGATTATATCCTCCAAAAAGTATTTATTCAAACGATAATAAGGATTATTTAAGGATTTATGGTATACAATATACTGTGGTAACCTCCAGAATGTAACTTATGTCAACAGTTTATTTTATCTGTTGTAACTTGAATCCCAAACCTTATCTACAAAACATTTTGTAAAGAGTGAGTAGTAAAATGTTATTAAATATTTGTTTTAAAAAAATCCAAAAATTCAATTATCATGAATGATGATGATGCATAATGAATGAAACTTTGACTTCCTTTAACTAATGTACAAAATATATGGTTATAAACGACATTGAAATCAATGTTTTTCGGGAAGCAGTATTTTGTTTTTAAGTTGAAATATAGGCACAGTTTCTTTTGCCCATCAGTGTAGTTTTACACACCTCAGCGTGGACTCATGGAACTTGTTGAAGCTAGCTGCAGTAACGATACCTCCCCATCCGGGTCCTAGAGAGTAGAACACCTGAAGACACGCCTCCAGCCACACCTGTCGTTAATTACCAATCACTTATATCAAGATCCTCCAATCATAGACTTTCAGCTTTAAAAACACCCCATGGAAATACCTTTTTGAAATAATAAAATAATATTGTTATGTTCATGATACTCTCGATAATTCTGTAATGACATGCCAAAGATGTGAAGAGCATAAATCAATTTCTAAGGGACAGACTATGGGTTCACAAACAACAGATCAATGACCCAACACAAGATGTATTCCAATGAGTGAACATTTACATTTGAATACATGTACTGCCACTCAGGATATAGAATTTATATATTTCATAAAATTGTAAGATAAGTACAATTATGCGTAATATTTAGCAAGACCATTTGATTTAAATAACTGTGATCACCCCTTATTATCTTAGCTAGTTACAGCTAAAAGCTGCGCCTGTGACGTCACAGACACGTGAAATAATAATCATTGTAATGTACAATATCATATAATAAATATCATAAAGTAGTAAATTATAGTTTAAACTATACATTATGTAATATGTGCTCAGAGCACGACCCATTGTTGTAGAGTTTAGGGCATTTCAAATAATCTATATTATCATTATCATAAACTTTCAAAGTGTTTCGTTGTAAATGAGTCCATTCGCAGTGTTTATCAGTTTATTTTTAAATTATGAAACTTGCAGTGGTGGTTGGTGAACATGTTCATTGTAAATAGTCCATGGAAGTAAAATCACATGACCTCAATTTATTTAAGTTGTAAACATAAATTCGATATATTTATCAACTTTCTAGACATATAACATGATGCTTGCAACGACCTTTCTAAACAGTATCACACGGTTCGGGGGACTTTCAACATTGTTATTCGCCCCAGCCCAGACAATCGCCAACCTTCTCAGGAGGAATTACAATGATTGCAAACCCTGATATATATTGTGTAAGAATTGTGAAAGGAAATAACTGAAGAAACTATCTTAGTCATATTTCGAAAAAAAAGTGTCAAGAACATAATTATCTGAATATAAATTGCCAATGATTTGACGAACGGGCGACTTGAACCCTCATCCAACAACACCTGTGGAACGTGGGCTAACACTTTAGCCTACTGCGTCACCGAGGCACATAGAGATCGTCTACATATAAGAAACTTATATAGCGTGACAGCAAACAATGAATTTATGAGTGGCTCCTTTTACCACATAACATCACTGAAATGCGATATTCAAATAGTGCATCTTTTCAGCTTACAAACGGTTGATAATATGGAGAAATACTTCAACCTCGGATACGGTAAGGTTGGAAACCCTGCTAGTCGCATCCTCTGGTTTTTCCTTCCTATCAGGGTTTAATATTTTTGCTTTATACGCAACACCGTTATTATCACTACAGATAATTGGTTTGTGTAATAAGATGTTTACACTCTAATGTAAATATAATTGACATAAACTATCATTATAAATGGACAATTCGAAAACAAGATTGAAAAAAACCGTCCCCAAATCCTTTGAATTTTCATGTATTTTCGACAATACCGTATCATTTTATGCATGTATTAAACGTGGGCTTTCTGATAAACACCAGACTGAATCTGGGCTGGAGGTAAAGCAGCGGTTGAAATTTTGGTTTAAGAAAATTTCCAGTCTCTAATACGAGAATTCCAGAGTGTCATTCCACTGTCAAAAAATTCAGCAAAAGCCAACGTTCAATCATTAGCTATGATTGATCTTAGAACTGACAGTGGAACCGTCTCAAACATATGTATGTCAAAGGATGAAACAGAACACTTATTTATTCCAATTTGTAATTGAGAAATCATTTCTGCAGAATCTATAAATGTAGCTTCTCAGAGTTCTAAAAAGGACTTGATCAGTTTGAAAAAAAGCATCATTATTGGATAAAATACGGTAGGGGCGTTGTACCTGTACTGTGAGGAGTTTGCTGAAGTCTGGTTTGATGTAGTACAGGATACCTGTGAGGGCTCCTGGCTGCAGGACCGTTCTGATGAAGATGATGATGAGCAGGATGTAGGGCAGAGTGGCAGTTACATACACAACCTGGGAAGATAGATACAACAAGTATGGAACTATCACTAAGGGCACACGTTCAAAACTAAATATTGGGTATATTGAGGCATATATGATCTCTGCAATCTGGAAATTACCACAATCTTCAGAATTTGAACCCTCAATCTGCAGATTTTGAACCACAAACTTGGATTTTGAAGGCAAACTGAAATATACAACAGTTATTGAACTATCACTAAGAGCAGACGTTCAAAACTAAATATTGGGTATATTGAGGCATATAATTATGTTCTCTGCAATCTTGAAATGACCGCAATCTGCAAAATTTGAAACCTCAATCTGTAGATTTTGAATCACAAACTTGGATTTTAAAGGCAAACTGAAATATACAACAGTTATGGAACTATCACTAAGAGCAGACGTTCAAAACTAAATATTGGGTATATTGAGGGATACATGTTTCTTGCAAACTAGAAATTATACCAAAGGTCTACAGATTGTTGGTTCAAAATCGACAGATCTTTTGAACAATCTGCAGATTACGATATATCAATATATCGCAACTGCTAAGTAACACACATAAATTATATGTATCTATTTTGAAATTAAATTGATCTTATAGAAGGCAAATTCTTAGTAATCGGTAACAAAGAACCCCGAGGTGACCCAGTTACGCTTGGAACTAAGAAAATGCAGAAATTACGTTATACGTTATAGTAGTTATATAGTCTTACCTTGCCGACTATTTTGGTTCCCCGAGACAGACAGACGAAGATGATGAAATAGCCAGCAAACAGGGGGCCCACAATGTGCCATTGGACGGAACCGATCTCGTGTATACCTTCAGATACATCCACAACATTGTATCTGCATGAAAGAGGCTGGACTTGATGTTTGTTAACTCCACATAGGATGCTAATCAAAGAAGCCATACAGATTTGTTATCCCCAGAAATGTGACTCTTTTTAATGTTTCCTTTCCTATTTTGATCCTGTTTTACAATTAAGGATGTGTACAGAATGGACGTTCTGTGGAAGTCAGACATAATAACTTTAATTATAATATTTTAATATATATTATAATAATTTATAACATAAAATAAATTTAATCTTCTTGAAATTGTTGATGAAATTTTTCAACTGTCATGAAGTTATACTTTCATATTCTGGAATACACCTTCCTATCAAAACTGTACACAATTCGATAAGGTGCATGGTGTCCTCACTGAAGACCCTATTCAATCTCTAAAATTCAACCCTTGTCCGTTTAAAAAAGAACATTGCAAAATACATCTCTTGGATACAAATTTCTATCGATCTGTGTTTCCTTTCCACACAGTCTTCACTTCTAGAAATAATGATATTTACAAAGGATTAAATATCTATTAAAGATTGTATTTACAAGATTTTTACAAATATTAAAATACTTAACAAAAATAATAAAGGTAATAAATATCATATTTTTATCCAGTGCTTAGAGAGATTGTTCTGACATAAATTAAGTAAGAATTCACTAGGCTTCCAATACATAACTCCATCAAAACAATCATTATTTCGCCTGTTTATAAGAAATAAATTCTAAATGCACTAAAATGGTAGTTATTAAAAATCTGTGACAAGGTTTTGTCTGCATAATACTGACCACGGATGCTTCCTGACATATTTGCGTAACAATGGGTTTTCAGTCCTTTTTTTTATAACAAACATTTGCATGTAATTCTCTAAATCTTTTCCTCAACTTTTTTAAATTTTCATATTTTTAATTTTTTACATTGATTCAGTTTGATAACACTTTACTAAACAAAATACATTCATGCGACACACAGAAAGTATTACCTCATCTGCTCTTCCAAAATGATCGTTAATGTGCCTTCACTGAGAAAGTGCTCAAAGCAATGTTCTGTGCTTGCTTTATTCATGTCTTTCTCACACCATACTTCATACATCATATGTCTGCATCATATTATTTTTTCATACCATATACTTCATTAAACACTTCATATGGTTATCAGTCATAAGTGCATATGTTACTAACCATCTAGGTTATATCACAATCTGCAGATTCCTATATTGCATGGAACACATACACTATATGCGAACAGCTAAATGCAGAACGGTGACATATAACCCGATAAAATACAACTTTGGAATGTCCGTAGATTTTAAACATTGATACAATATTGGGATTAAACATATTTTATGTATTCCTGAAGATAAAGCTATCTTTGATCTTAAATTTGGCTGTACAGTAGTTATTTGAATAATTCTCGAGGCTTGGCGATTAATATGTTATTGTTTATATTACTCATATAACAAATGAAAGTAAAACGTGAATATTAAAGCAAAAACTTTCCCTAAAAGGATCCAAGAAGGAGATGAATCTCCATATCCATACACATGTGACATGGATTCACTACTTACATAGCTATCCTTGTTTACTGCGAGAGATTAAACATTTTTCCTGCGAAAATGTCTTTCACAATATAAGATACATGTGGTTCTTGTTGAAAGTGTGTATTTATTTGCATTAATATCAATCCGTGATTATACGATATAAAATATTACAAAATTCATATCAAGAAGTCTGCGAAACTCAAAACCAAGCCGGTCCAAACTGAAAAACCCTGTGAGGTTACAATCGACACTGTGACGTCATAACCGCTCGCGCATATGGCATCATTGCATTGCATTTTAATTTTCGAAGAATTTAACTGCCTCCCCCGACATGTGATGCGTCTGCACATGTGAGAAAACGCTAATGTCAAATATGGGAAACAAATAAAACATGTTCAAATGCAAAAGAGAGATTCTCAAGTTACCAGTCGGGAAAAGTTTTCAAGATGAATTAAGTAGTTCCGACAACCAATGAATTGTAACAGGCTGTAACAACCAATCAAAAGCTAGGATAAGGTGTAACTCCCATGTGACCTACAGGACATATATTATCCTGTGTCCGTTTTTCCATATGGGTAATATTACAACGAGTTTATATAAGTAGCACTTCTTAATATTAAGTGTTCTTAAATTCTCCTTATAGACCGAATGTTTCGGAAAATGTTAAATTCAAATTGTTGTTTTGACATCTAGTCTATGAGGTTTCGGGAGGATTTAGGGATACATGGTTTAGTAACGAATGCTCGTATGTTAATGACACTACTTTAGTTTAAGCATCACACACACTGCAAAAGCAATTTGACTGACGAATGCTTAACTAAATATGGAACTTATTCTTCTATAGTTTACCTACAAACATTGCAAACATTGCACTGAAGATGTTACAGAGTCTATGTATTTCAGATAAGAATTTATATTAATAATAACTTTAGAACAAGCATTTTCACATTCTACTTACTGCCAAAACTCTTCGACTGATGAATGTTTGAGGGACATATTCTTCCACAGCTGAGCTACAGCATGGATGCTGGTTATATTTCCAGAGTCTGTGAGGTTACGTGAGGAGTTAGCTGCTAGCAAGGAAACATCCTCAATACACCAGGGAGTGTTCCACGCATTGTTGCATGTTGTCCATGGCAGAACTGACGAGCAGGACTTGACCATGTAGTAGACCGGCCAGGCCAGCAAGATGTTGTACAGGGGCCCATATATGATGGCAAGTATCACAGACGCTACACCGCTACCTATAGATAGTGTCTCAAATGACTTTAGAATGTGAGTGTGAATTTTTTACAAGCTAAGCTAGAGTGCATTGATAAACAAGTTTAATGAATACATTAAAATTTCAAGATCATGCTAATTCAGTTTAATCCGTTTTTCTGTAATAATGGTACTATTAATGCGTCAAGTTATGGGTAATATTAAAGAAAATTACCGCTCTTACAAGTCCTATAAAAGTTTTTAAAAAGTGTCTTGTAGACCATCGAATGGTTGAAAAAACTCTAGTATTCCTGCTACGGGAATGTAATTCTATGATAACTATAGCTTTGATTAATGATAATCAGGAATCTCTATTACTCGCATCTGTCATATAAGAGAATATACGAGAATGAGGAAAGGGGATGACATTGTAGCATACAAAATAATCAAAGATTAAGTGTTTCCTACCTTTCAGTAATGGACAGACACTCCAGATTCCTATGGAACCTCTACCCGAGAACTGGCCCAGGTTCGACTCCAGAAAGAACATGGGAAACCCCATGATCAGCAGGAAGAACATGTATGGGATCAGGAACGCTCCTTTGGGATACAAATTGAATATTTATGTTATGAGGAAATAAAACAATAATAGTTTCCAACTTCAAAGCCCTTTAAGATTACCTTTTTTGAGTGGCATTTTAGAAGTTTGAAGTCAAATAAGGACAAGTGTGCGGATGATTACTTCTTTATTCTGAGGGTGTGACTTTTCGGTACAGATTCTTGTACCGTTCTAAGCATGAATAAAAGAAGAAATATGTGTGGTATATATATACATATATATACATAATATAATGCAATGAGTTAATTAACAAATATAACAACTGGATAACAATAGGGAAAAAGATAACATACAGAAGCCAGTGAACAGGTAACAAGGGATAAGTATTGAAGATTTAATACTTTAGATAAATACTTTAAGATTCTTATTCCTTAAGTCACACCTAAACAGTTTTTGGGGATGGGTTGTTCTAATGCTTCATCACAAAAAGGTATTTACGTCTTAAGCTCAAACACCAATATTGTTTCTTACTCTGTGACAGTTCCTGATGAAAGCTGTTCATTTCGAAGATAACCCGAATGGAACAAAGGCAATAACTCAATAATCATTTTCGAACTCCATCAAGGTAGTAATACCAAGATGAAACACATTAGAAAAACTAGTGGCAACCTAGACAACATCGTCAAACGTGGTAGGCCTCATTAATGATCAGACGTTGGTTATAGGCTAGACCCTTCATTAAATGATGAAGACTTTTTCATTTAGCTACTTTCGTTTTGTTGATTCAAACTCTCAATCACAACTACCCCTTCGCCATCCACCCTTTCTTTGTGTTAGTTTTTGTCAAACAATGTTATCACACATGAACATTCTAGAATATAAACACTTCCATGATTTTGTTATTTTGTAAAAACTAGATTTAAAGGTTGACAACTTCATTATTTTGAAAATTTGACATTTCGGAGGACATGTTTACCCCTTCATTGGATGGAAAGTTGAGTTTAACAAGGAGAAACATCATAATAAAAAAAAGTTTAGTTATTTTATTCGACATATAAATGCCATTTAAATTCAACTTAGTTTTATACATATTCAAGCTTATTAGATGTTTTTCATAAAAAGAGTATTAAAGGTTTGAAGTGAAAATATTTCAACAGTTATGTTAATATCCTTAACATGAGTGACTGCGAGTGATCACGGATGATTACGGACTAACCCAGTAGATGTAATTTCTGTGAAATAGCTGATGTATATTTCATAATCATAAGAAATAATTATGCAAAGGGATTGAAACAGTGAAGTTATACTGATCACCAGTTGTCTACAATACCCCTATCCTCAAACAAGCTTTGGAAGTTCTTTGTCAGTCACGTCCTGCAGTAACCACTGAACAGATTTCCACGAAATTTTCAGGGATGATAGCCTGTAACCTCATTAAATCAATATCCTCACCAGTCATTTCTGTCAGCTGCCATGATGAAAAATTATGCCGCAAAAGAAACTCCAGCTTCAATAGTACAGGCTATTTAAATCAATCAGTGCTGAACACCACACTCTGCCAGTCAACTAAGCTAAACAAAATTATTTTGAAAATATTATCTGTTCATGTTTCTGAATAACACGCCTTCTTAAACATCATCGTTTTGGAACCTCCTTAACGAGGCGAAACAGAACGTAAAATATGGCTTAATCACTTAATGACGTTATCTAGTAACGAATCAGTAGCGAATTCCAAGTCCAAGAAGGTTCATAAATTGACACATTTTGGATTTACTGAATTTCATAATTTTAAAATTTAAGTGCCAAACATACTGTAAAAAATCATTCAAACTAGCGATTTCAACAATCAGTGTTTCAATTTTTGTTTTTGTGGTGTACCTTATGTAAACAATTGTTGATGATAATTCATGGTTATGATTACTTAAAGATGTATTACAATGTTATATTATGACAATCTTTAGAATTACATACCATTTGAATTGTAAATAAAAGTGATATTGTTATAGTATTACAATGTTTAGAAATACATACCATTCGAAATGTGAATAAAAGTATTATTGTTTTATTATTACAAATCTTTAGAAACTAATGTCATGTAGAAAGTCAATTGCTGTTAATTGTAAAATTATGTAATATTATTACTGAATATATGTGAACAAATATTCATAGTTTAAATTTTACCTTCACGATTTCTTCATTGAAATATATTTCCTCCAATTAAAAAGGAGAAATACAAGACATAATACCATCACAATGAAATAATAGATAACTACAGTTGACTCAAAGCTACATCAATAGACATCAAACATTATCTGGTCGTGTGTCTGACAAAAAACAGCTTTTAATTAAACATCTGAGACTTTTTGCTTCATACATGTCAGCCTACAGCAATTTTATTAATATAAAAAAGAAGAAGATATAATAACTCCATTTATTAACGTAACCTCCCTATTTTATAAATTATATAGTTCAATGTCAAAAGTTCATTTGAAATGAGGATTTCAGCACCTCATGTGTATTTTGACAGACATAAACATTTACAGTATCATAACTAGATGAATAGAATTGTGTATACGTTTTATCAAAACAATCTTTATCTTTATTAATGAAATTAAAAATCAACTTTATCGGGCAACTCATACCAATGTTATTTATTATAACTATCATACAATACATGCCATCTGATTAAATAACATAACAGTCAAACAGAGTAAAATTATCAAAACTAAGTGTATCACCTCCTCCATTCCTATTACAGATGTAGGGAAACCTCCATAGATTCCCAAAACCCACGCAGTACCCAACCATAGATAGAATATAGTCCATGTGGGCTGACCACTTCTCTCTTTGTGGGGGGTCTTTCCTCTCCTGTGACGTCATCTCATTCTTCATGTCAGCCATGTCCACCATGGACCCAGTCTCATCACTAGCTGACATATCGCTGGAAGGTAACACATACCTCGTTGAGAGATTCATTATAATGTTGTTGTGTAACAATGCCTGTGTTCTGACTTGGCTTGTTTTATATACTGACCAATAACTATTCATAGAAAACATTTATCATAATGATTTAATTAGGTTAGATGTTTTGTGATGTGTATCATAACTAGGCTGATACGCTATTCTGATTGATTGCTTTATTTAATATACCATGAACCACATTCTTTTCCCCTGAGCCTGTTGAGCTGCATGGCTTATCAAGTCAGCCATGTCAGGCGTTGATCGAGCTAGTCTCACATATCGCTGGGAAGATACATTTTCCCTGTTAAGAGGCTCGCAAGACTGTTGTGTCACAATGCTTGTATTGTGCCTTGGTATATTCTACATACTAATCAGGAATGATTCTTTAAACTTTTGTTTCATTAATTAATTTTGAAATATTTGTTGTGATGTCTGCCATCACTAGGATAGTTCAGCCATTCCGATTGGTTGCTTCATGAGTATATAGAGCTGCATAGCTACTGACTTGCTTATCAATCAACCGCCCAGCAGGTATTCAGAATGCTGTGAACAAATTCATGAACCTGGCTGATCCTAATCAGGGATGTTAACTAGACTTAGTCTAGGATGTCTTTAACAACTATTTTCGTTTACTGTTTATTGGATTTGTTTTGTTTAACTCCTCGGTTCCTTACAGAGATCATAACAACTAGGTTGTTATTGGTATTTAAACAACTATGCATCAAAGTGAGCAGAATTTCCACAAACGCACTGCTTTGAATTTCAACAACCCCCAATAGACACTGTCTATGCACACTGTCACTCACTCACACTGATATCGTACTGAAGTCTCGGGAAGTGCAATCAGTGACATGCGCTCTTAAACCCAAGTGCTATCAATGTTTGAACGAGAACAATCATGGTTATTCCGTGATAGTCAGTTACTCTGTGAAGGAACATGACTGCAGCGAGACCTCACCACGACCTACTTAAATCACTTAAAGGTGCATCCATTGTGTTTCATAAAATTTTATTTGGCTTTAATACGTTCCAACACACCATATGTGCTGTTTACGATACAAATAACTTCACTTAGCTTGCATATTCATCCCAAATCGCCAAACATATCATACTTACTAGTTAAAAATTACTAATTAAAATCGAGTTACATCATTATGCATGTGTGGAAACCGAAAGTGAACGTCCTATTTATATGCACAGTAGTATATGACCTATTGAACATTATTAACCCAAATTTGTTATTTTGTCTGGTGTAAATAAGATTCCAAAATTACGTTTGACTCATTGGTGCGCGCCACACGCGGTGCATTGTCCGATTTTCGATCAGAAATCACTACCTTTACCTTCATATCGTCAATATACTAAGTCGAGTATCATTCAAATGGTTGTTTTCGGTAACAGTTGGTACTTCTCGATACAATAAGACCATTTATAACGTGTGTCATATTTGACCCCCAACAACACAATGGATGTACCTTTAAATAGACATTCGACCTAAGAAGGCATTCTCTACCACACGTCTTTCACTTGATATACAGTAGTTGTAGATCAATTATTGCTAAACATATGCATGTTGGACATCAAGGATTGTTCTCAAGGCAAAGGTGTCATCAGACAACGAGAAGTTTGGGCAGCATCCTTTGTTCAATATCTGAATTGTTTCAAATGCTTCATGAACATGTAGTCGTGATCCACTAGTGCGTGAAGACTGTGAAGTCTCGGTGCGATCTTGGTCCGTTCACAGAGACATCGCCATTGATTACGTATTTGTCGCGGGAATACTCATGATTGGTCGTAAAACAACGCAGTCGCTTTGGGATCCCAATTAGGTTTTAGAGCGCTCGCCACTGAATGCACTATTTGGTCGCAAGTGAAGAAATAGTGCAAACGCACTGAGAGTTGACACGATCGAGTTGCGAGATCATGCGACTGACATACGACCGTAACAAGACTCCACTGAGACCAAAACGAACGTATTACACCCGAAATTGAGAGCAATATATCAGTCTTTTGAAATATCTGGCACCGTTGCTATCGACTTGATTGCGGCGATTACACACAGTCCAAAATCGGTTGCACTTTGATGGAATGGGGGCCTATGATCATAACTTTGAAGCTTTGCATTATTTAAGATATATTGATAGACTAACTGATACAGTCTATTCTAACAAGGATTATGCATATATCATCTCCTCAAGTGCAGCTTTATCCTCTGACACACTTGTAATCGAAACGTTTTTGAAATAATAGTTAATCTCACAATAATCACTTACAGGGATATTATCATCGTCCAATCAGAGAGCATTTTACATTCTGTTATATCTGGCTGGTGTCATGGCTGTTTTTGTCTCATGCGAATGACACAGGTGAATGGGTTTTATTTTTATTTTCCGGTATGGGAAGAAAACAGACCAACATGCTGAATCAAAAACTGAAACCAAAACGTCAACTTTGATTGCAGCTTTCTACCCGGCTAGCATAAGCAACTGTAAGAACAGATATTTCTTTGGAAGATATGACTTAAGCAACCCCTGTCTTGCAAAAATGGTACTAGAGTTTATGTGGAAATACATGATGTGAGAAACCTCTGAAGGGAGTTAATGGTAACAGAGGTGATGCCAAGAATGGCAAGATGGCCAAGTAATTGATTGTAGCCTATCCTGCTCCATCAATGTAAACTCACGGGCAAAAGAAAGTATATCTTCTTTTCAACAAAGTCAAACAAAAAATATTTCTGCCGGATAAACTCGGTTTTGAATGTTTGTGATGAAGATATATCTCGTTAAGAGATAAACACAATTTCATTCGTGATGGGAAGATACTTAATATTTTATACCTGTTCAAGCAGACATAGGGTGCTGAAATAGCTATTTCAAAAGGTATTTTGGGAAATAATTTTAGATATTTAAGGTAAAAGTTTATGAAATATGGAAATGATGTTAGTACAAGATGGTATCGACATAATGCACTTCCTTTGACTTTAAATCAATGACGCATCGTTGCTGTAGGACGTCAAAAAACAAGCCAGAAAGCCATATTTCACTCCCCTATCTCGCCTGGTTAAGGAGATTCTATAACGATGATTATTATTGTTTTTCAGAATTATGAACAGACAACGTTTCAAAATTTACAGACAAAGTTAGTTTGCTTTGAGAGACATGGTGTAACTATGTTTCAATCGTGTTCATCACTCGTTGATTTAAATACCTTGCTTTGTTGTACCTATATTTTATTTTGCCCGTGAGTTTATATGTGTCTGCAAGGCTACTGAAGCTCATAAAATGACTATTTATCCTACCTCATGTAAGATTTGGTCCACGTGACCATCATACGGGTTGATAAATCTTCCCGAGGGTGATAGATGTTGTATATCCCGCAACATGAATAAAGCATGCATCCACGTCAATCATTCAATGCCACGTGACACAAGTTAAAAGTCATAGTTTCTCGATCGATCAGATGTTTTCTGTCAACATGTTTTTTAATAATATTGAGACACGCGGTAAGATAAATACGTTATAACTTTCAGTTTGTTCGGGTGACATCGTCATTTATCAGTCATTTGTTAATGTTTATCCAACACGCCTACGACATCCTCCACTTAATGTTATAATATAACATAATATATATAAAATGAGTCGTTTCTCACGTGAAGTAAGGTTATATATAGAAAAGAGTAAACATCAGATGGGTTTGACTGGATCAATCTTCTTTAATACGATGAGCTCATTTCGACCAGTATATCGGTCTTTTCAAGTATGATACTTGAAAAGACCGATATACTGGTCGAAATGAGCTCATCGTATTAAAGAAGATTGATCCAGTCAAACCCATCTGATGTTTACTCTTTTCTATATATATATATATATATATATATATATATATATATATATATATATATATATATATATATGTGATATGGATTTAGTTTCTCATGAACACCGTGGATTGAACATTTATTGTAGTTCTTTGTGTTCTTATTGTATTTTTAAATCTTGTTAGTTCGTGTTATTCGTATTAGATTTTGTAAGTTGTGTTTTATAGTCTTATTCTAGTAATGTTTCATCGCCAGTTTGTTGTAGGTTTGAAAAAGTTGAATTTGATGTTTCATTTAATGACTTGTTTTCTCTTTTATCAAATCTCAAATATCACTTTAACAAATCAAATATCATTAGCAAATATAATTAGCAATTATACCAGAAATTAAGAGAGAGTGCATTCAAAGGGATTTGAAAAAAATACATATAAAATTCTTCCTATCACATTAAAAAAATGTAAGATATATGACTATAACGAAATCAAGATCTGGTTTATAAAAGTGTTCAATTACAATTTATTTTTTCCTGTGTAATATCAATATATTACATTAATATAGAAATGCATCGATTGTTATATTACCATAACAATGATCATGAATAATTATTGGATGAGTATTTTTTAGAAGTGTATATAACTTATTTTAAAACCCTAACTAAAAAGAAAACTTAAATGTTTTTCTATTAATTTGTTGTAGACAGTGAGTGTCTTTTAACCCAAATATATTTTAAATAAAAATTTTATGTTTGAAAATCAAAGTATGATGTTGTTATTGAAATTTTATATGCACACCAAATTTGGTTGACAAAATCCTAATTAAAGAAAAATGAATTGCTATCGCTATCTTTGACATTTCTGTCTAAGAAGAAGGCAAAGAGTTGAACTGTTTCATTTTCCTAATGGGTGACATCCTTGTGCTATTTGTTCACTCACCCATTTATTATAGTGTCTAACTAATGTAATGTCTGCTATTGGGGTTCCACCGTAGAGAACATGCCAGTATAGCGGTTGTAAAAAGTAGAGATTTAGATGTGGTACACCGATGGAATGGTCAACCATCTTGCTGTCTGAACTCTCAAAATTATATATGATCTACAAATTTACATCGCACACTGACGAGTTCTAAAAGAATATCGCTTTATACGTCGCCCCATGATCTCCCAATGTGGATAGTCTATGTATACGTCGCCCCATGATCTCCCAATGTGGATAGTCTATGTATACGTCGCACCATGATCTCCCAATGTGGATAGTCTATGTATACGTCGCCCCATGATCTCCCAATGTGGATAGTCTATGTATACGTCGCCACATGATCTCCCAATGTGGATAGTCTATGTATACGTCGCCCCATGATCTCCCAATGTGGATAGTCTATGTATACGTCGCCCCATGATCTCCCAATGTGGATAGTCTATGTATACGTCGCCCCATGATCTCCCAGTGTGGATAGTCTATGTATACGTCGCCCCATGATCTCCCAATGTGGATAGTCTATGTATACGTCGCCCCATGATCTCCCAATGTGGATAGTCTATGTATACGTCGCCCCATGATCTCCCAATGTGGATAGTCTATGTATACGTCGCCCCATGATCTCCCAATGTGGATAGTCTATGTATACGTCGCCCCATGATCTCCCAATGTGGATAGTCTATGTATACGTCGCCCCATGATCTCCCAATGTGGATAGTCTATGTATACGTCGCCCCATGATCTCCCAATGTGGATAGTCTATGTATACGTCGCCCCATGATCTCCCAATGTGGATAGTCTATGTATACGTCGCACCATGATCTCCCAATGTGGATAGTCTATGTATACGTCGCCCCATGATCTCCCAATGTGGATAGTCTATGTATACGTCGCCCCATGATCTCCCAATGTGGATAGTCTATGTATACGTCGCCCCATGATCTCCCAATGTGGATAGTCTATGTATACGTCGCCCCATGATCTCCCAATGTGGATAGTCTATGTATACGTCGCCCCATGATCTCCCAATGTGGATAGTCTATGTATACGTCGCCCCATGATCTCCAGATGTGGATAGTCTATGTATACGTCGCCCCATGATCTCCCAATGTGGATAGTCTATGTATACGTCGCCCCATGATCTCCCAATGTGGATAGTCTATGTAAACGCTGTCTATCAGCTTATCAGGTCCTGTAATGAGATGTTTTACCCTCGTACGTAACAATATATTGCAATTGTATAAACTTGTAAATGACAAATGTGAAAAAAAACCGTGCTACAGCGCCTTTAATAGTTTAGGATGTCTCTATCTGGTAGTAAGACAGGGTTAACCATGCCGCCCCACCTCTTCATTTTGATTTAATCTTTATTATGGCACCGAGGCCTCAGGCCAATGGTACATCATATACATTGCACACATTTAAAATCCAACTCTTGTTATATGTATAAATGCATAAATAAGATATTCGAAATGTTCAGTAATAATGTAAATTTAAATGTTTTAGAATGGACATGGTATTTGTTTTGTTTATATATTTACTTATACTTTAAACTTACCCTATTATTTTTATGTTTAGACATGATAGATGTAGTTTGTCATTTCATATAAGTTCTTTCGTAAGTGATTGCGATATGAGGGCATGTCAACTAGGTTATCTCCAACAGCGCTCACATCCCATAACCTTTACACCCCAAAAGCCCTACATCCCATGAAACCAGCATCCCATAACCCATACGTCCCATAACCCCTACATCCCAAAACCCCTACATCTCACAAACTCTACACCCCGGAAACTATATCCGCGGTAAATATGTTACTATGTGTGTTATTCGAATTACATGCGTATACCAAGTAAGTGACGAATTTAAATCGCCTGGTATAATCACCTGATAGTTATTCTTTCACCATGCACTCCTAGATTGATGGTATGTTCGATAATGATTACACGGTAGGCCGTCAAATACATACATACTCTCCCAATAAAGAAACGCATAGTGGATTTGTGTTTTTGATAAACTCGATTTTTGGATTAGCAATAGTTTTAGAAAGTTAATTGTTTAAGATATGACTTTTTTGTACAAGAGCACCACGTCAAAACGCAACCCACAAAATTGACCTTTATTTGAGAGTAAGACATCCAAGATAGGCATGCAATCTGAGAGAACACGTAATGCAAGTCATTTGCATGTAAAGTTTAGTGATCAAGTCATGTCAGTTAAGGGTATAAAAGGTCGAACACTGTTCTCGGTACATTCACCAGATTTAAGAGTTTTTTGATGGATTGAAAATGCCTCGACTGACAACAGAACACCGAAACATCGCAATTGGCATTCTTGAAGCAGGACAGTCACACCTAACAGTTGCTCGTCGCATGAACACTCACCAAATCTCGTTAATGGGATAGGTATCGCCAGCAGAATTCGCTTGCAGACACGCCTAGAAGTGGTCGACCAAGAATAACAACTGAAGCTCAGGATCGATACATCCGGCTACACCACCTACGTCATCGTACAGATACAGCAACCACTACAGCTAGATAAATACCCGGATTGAGAAGGATTTCTGCGCAGACCGTGAGGAATAGACTTCGAGCCGCAGGACTTAGATCAAGAAGACCCTACTTTGGCCCTGTGCTGTGTCAACGACATCGACGACATCGGGTCCGCTGGTGTACCCATGTTCAGACCTGGAACTTGGGGTAACCTCCCAAAACTTCTACATGCCAAAACTTCTACAGACTAAAACAACACAGTTCAGGGTCGACTGCACATGGTCATTACCTCAAGTAAGAATGGACTAGTCCGATTAATGTAACAACACTTCTACATTAGGCAACGAGTAAATAGTAGACTTAAATATCACAGGAGGTTGTATAACTGTTTATTCTCATATATAATTTCATAACATATAATAATCACAATTTTCATATCTGTCACAAGCGCTGACGTCTTGACATCAATCTAGTAACACTTTGTCGCTTTAAGGTTTCAATCATTGTGTTGTTAGGGTCACATATTCCAAACGTTATAAGTGCAGTGACCTTAAAGACCACAAATTTGACAGGGCTATAGGAAAGTATTGCCTATGTAATAACCATTATGAGGATAATATGCACTATCTTTCCATCTGCCCGGATGAGAAGGCAGATGAGCGAGTATCAAATTCCAAATGGCGACATTCTCTTGCAAGACAACGCATATATGCCATGCGTGAAACAATGAAACAACCACTACAATTGAAAACTGAAGAGTTTATCTGGTATACAGTTCATAAGACTTTAAAAGCAATGTTGTACAATGTGTTAAAACGCTTAAGTTACCATTGAAATGTAATGCGATGTAAACAGGTGCAGACGTTTCTTATCAAAAGACTTTTGCAACAATATCAATTATATTTTGTCATATTGTATTTACCATTTAAATCATTATTCAACAATTATATTAACAAAAGAAGAAAAATATCTAAAACACAAAACTGTAATTTAGTCATTTTAGCAGTGATCTCAGTGATGTCACAGTACTGTGGCGTCATCAGCATTATGGCATCATAGCATTGTTACGACAGCAACTGTGTGACGTCATACATGTCATAGGATTATGACGATTTGACTGTACCGGTTTCTACAATGTAGATATCGCTTGTGGATATCGCTTGATCAAATATTGATATTCTTAATAATTAACGATGTTGATGTGAAATGAGCTAAACCAAGTATTTAGGGGTATCGAAGTTACTTTGATCGTTACATTACTGTACCCGAGTATTATCATATGTGCCTATGAAACTTTTATAGATACTATATATTAACGCATTACCGATTAAATTTAGCAGAAGTAAAGTGAGAGCAAATTTTGTAATTTTGCACGGTGACCGAGTCGACAAAGACGTCAGGTTAGCAATCCAGCGAGCTTGAGGTGCCGGGTTCGAGTGTTCGGGTGTAAAAACCTTGGAGTCAACTTTGAGTGCGGACTCTTTCAGTGTTGTCACAACCCCTAGTGTACAGTTCACAACCCTGTGCACTTAAAAGAACCCACGAATCCGTCGGTAATTGACCAGATGGTGGCCACATGAATACGTGCAGACACCTAGTTGCAGGAACAGCAACGTGCAGTATCCTTGGACAAAATACTGTGATTATGTCTCCTAGTTCACCCAGCTATGAATGGGTACCTCGTAAGGATGAGCATGGTAATTTAACTTGGTGGGCCTAGTGGCTGCAAAAGTTGCATACTCCAAATGGAGCTGAGATTGACAAAAGAGTGTCGTTAAATAGTGACATCTAATGATCGGGAGCAAACAGAGCGCCTTTGAGCAGCTTAGCTGGATATTGGCGCTATACAAATTTTAATATGTATGTATGTATGTAATACACTTTTCAAGAGCATCCTAGCCAGATAAACTTCAAAACCATCCTAAGTATCAACAATGTTATAAGGGGAAAATTATGCATGTGAGTACATCATAACATAAAAATAACATGTGTTCGTATTGTTCTTAAAAAACATGATTCTATCACGCTGCATGTAACAATCTAATTGAAACCACTAACAATTTCGATTAGTGCTATGTCAGTTGAATGCATCAGTTGAATTTAACTTTCCTGCAGATGTTACAAGCGTAAAATAGTACTTCATGAAGAGACAGAAATAATGAATGAATAGTAAATTACATTTTCATTATATAACGTTTTGCACTGTTTGAACTAATGAATTAACATGGTATATCATTACTTACCAATGCGGTAATGGTTATTATATAACTCATGCAGTTACTAACCTCATATTCACCTTATGATTCCACCCAGTTTGGCAATCACTACGCACTACACTTTTCCTGTACGGGTAAATGAGTTTATGTTCCATACTAATTTCATTTTTGAAACTGATAACTTCAACTGTTGAATTTTCGATGATTTTGAATCTTTATCCTTTGATGAATCAATTGTAAATAATAATTTAATCAATCATAGCCTTAATGGATATGAGTGATGGGGACTCCTCACCTTGTCACCACGTGATACCAACCATTGTCCTATGTACGACATCCAGTTATACATGCGTATTGGTTAAACAATAGAATATAAAAGGGATCATCTAAACGTTTATTCTCATATATGACTTAGGGATTATACAAACATATCATATATCAAATACTTACATATAAAGTAACTCATGTATTAAATATTAGCAGTATTTTACTGTCTAGTTGAATTATACATTACACACTTGATCCATTCAACAATTACTCTATTACGGTTATGAGATACACAATTCACACATTTATAATCCAATTAAGGCTTTGACTTTCTCCCATATGCTTGATAGTTATTTGTCAGAAAGTCATGCCTTCTCGAGTAGATTACTACCTTCAATGTCCTATTATGATACGTACATATTCAACATCGTCTTTTCCCGAAAATGATTCCATCCGATTTTCATAAATATCAGTAACATATGCTGTTTTCAGTCTGATTAAAATCGACGGTTTTCCGAGGAAAAAAAATTGCAAAATAGTGCATCTACCAGGATACGAACTCATATCGTTCAGAGGTCTCCTCGCAAAACCGTCTGATAACAGCCCGTAAACTCCCATGTTCTGACGCAATTCAGTTAACCAATCACAAGACGTCAAACAAAAGCTTTCGGTGCGAGAAGCTTGGGGCAGATAACTCCAAAGAGCTATCCTTTCGTCTGTCCCGAATGCTTTGAAAACAGCGACCGTTTAAAAACTGATGTGATATGATATGATTGGTCAGCTGTTCTAAACTGGTTCGGAACACGCGCCTATATGGAACATTCTCAGACCTTGTGGCGAGGAATCTACAGTGCCAGGTCGTATCCCGGTAGATGCATTATTTTGCAAATTTTATTCCTCGGAACAAGGTCGATTTTAATCAGACTGTACTGTTTTAGTTTGATAAATGTACTATTAACAGATGTTCTTAAAGGGGCAGTAGCACGTTTTTCCCGTGAAATAAGTTGATGAAATGTAATTGAAAAATAATCCGACCAACAGTAAAACACCCTTCCCTCTTCGGAAAATCATGCACAAAATTAGTGTACTTGGTTCGTCAAGCCATGGGAATCGTTTTTTTGTCATTCGAATTAATAAATTGTGTTCACAATAAAATGGCCGCCATGCAATTTTTGCTTTCTATGTAACACTGTTTTTACCACTACGGGAAATTGGTTTGTGTAATTAGATATTTTACCCTCTAAAGTAAATATAAATTGAATAAACTATCATTATAAATGGAAAATTTGAAAAAATAAAAAAATTGCTGAAAACGTGCTACTGCCCCTTTAAAATATTTATATTTACAGTTTTATTTCCATAATTATAATGCTATACGTATTTGTTCTATTACAGATAAGCTTATAAACTACCAGGCAAAAGAAAGTTCTCACCTCAATTGGTTGCAATTAATTCAATATTTAAAGTTATCAGATTCATTTGACAGTGGCAAAATACAATAATACCTATCTGCAATAGTTTGAATGAAGTAAGTGGTGACTGTGGTTAAAGTTTGGTTAAATATCGTTGTTTAATGAAGACAGGGGTAAGAAGTGAAATTTACACCAACATGGCCCCTACCATGTTTAAAATGTTGTAAATGTGTGCAGAATCAGGCACATTTATTAATTTTCACACTGAACATGACTTATATGACGATGAAGAGTTGTGTATCATAACAAAAACAATCATTAACAACAACAAAAAAAAAAAACCAAAAAAAAAACCATGTAGACGTATTCTTTTACTGCTGACTAAAGACCTGTAATATCAGTTTATGATAATGACATCGAAAACTTGAGATATTTGCAATTGAAAATCATACATATGATAAATCATCTGAGGTGAGTACTTTCTTTTGCCCGGCAATTCACTACCAACAGAGATTTGACAACTATTTTTGTTCAACAGAACCTCTGTTACACAATGGGAACTTTTTGATCCTTCACTGTGTTGTAGAGAACTGTGTCCCAAATCTAACAGGTAATAACAACTGAAAGGCACCAACACAATTTTATATAATGCATTTTAGTATTAATATGCAAGGAAACTTATTTTTCATGGCAACATAACGTAATTCATATATAAAGTATTTACAGAAATAAAACACTAACATATATATAGATTCATCATTTTTAAACTACTTTAAAAAATAACATATTTCATAGTAACTTGCCGGAACAGTCACTAATCATTTCTATGAATACTAAGTATCAATCACTACTTACAACTATGCTCTAAACTTTTGATCGTGAGTACGTTATTCCAAAGTTATTCTTCCATCTGTGAAATTACCTGTTCCGTATTTTTTAGTTTGCCAGGGTTTAAAAGGGCAGTAACAAAATAATGTCACCAATAGTAAAACACCCTTCTCTCTTAAAATGATTGTACATGGTTCGGTAAAGCCATTGGAATCGTTTTTGTAAGGCGAAATAATAAAATGTGTTCACATTAAAATGGCCAACATGCAATCTTTACTATAAACGCAACACAGTTATTACCACTATGGATAATTGGTTAGTGTGATAAGATGTTTTACCCTCTAAAGTTAATATAAATGACATAAACAATCATTATCAATCAGAAATTTGAAAAAAATAAAATTTACCAAAAAACGTGCTACTGCCCCTTTAAAATCTACCTGCCACAGACGTCTCTGACAGGTATGTTTCCTTGCTACAGTCCACCCAGAAAGTGTTAAACAATTTTATTACATTTTCTGGTAATGTTCTTTTGCAATACTGTATTCCTAGTTGTGTCCACCTGGTCATCAGCGCTGATATGTTACAGTAACACTTATATTAAAATATTAAATATTTCTTAATAGTCATTTTAATAATATAGATGACATATGAACAATTTTTTTCTAACTACTTCTGAAAATGTCCCGGGTGTTACTAAGCAATGATTGGCGATGTTTCAGCTGTTGACAATGCTGCTGTTTGTAATCCGGATGCGCTGGCCCCCACAATGCATCGGGGCGACATGCAGCCTTGATACTCTGGGGGAAAATAAGTAGGTTCAGTCATTATTCTAAACATTTTAACATGGTTTTTAAATTTGGAAGTATGGGATTTATATTAATTTGTGATAGAAAGGGTAGCAGACACTTGTAGGGGAGTAATAGAAATACAGCAGACACTTGTAGAGGAGTAATAGAAATACAGCAGACACTTGTAGAGGAGTAATAGAAATACAGCAGACACTTGTAGGGGAGTAATAGAAATACAGCAGACACTTGTAGAGGAGTAATAGAAATACAGCAGACACTTGTAGGGGAGTAATAGAAATACAGCAGACACTTGTAGATGAGTAATATAAAATAAAGCAGACACTTGTAGAGGAGTAATATAGAAATACAGCAGACACTTGTAGATGAGTAATATTAAATAAAGCAGACACTTGTAGAGGAGTATTATAAAATATAGCAGACACTTGTAGAGGAGTAATAGAAATACAGCAGACACTTGTAGAGGAGTAATAGAAAATAAAGCAGACACTTGTAGATGAGTAATATAAAATATAGCAGACACTTGTAGAGGAGTAATATAAAATATAGCAGACACTTGTAGAGGAGTAATATAAAATATAGCAGACACTTGTAGAGGAGTAATAGAACATATAGCAGACACTTGTAGAGGAGTAATAGAAAATATAGAAGACACATGTAGATGAGTAATATAAAATATAGCAGACACTTGTAGAGGAGTAATATAAAATATAGCAGACACTTGTAGAAGAGTAACATAAAATACAGCAGACACTTTTAGAGGAGTAATAGAACAGATAGCAGACATTTGTAGAGGAGGAATAGAACAGATAGCAGACACTTGTAGAGGAGGAATAGAACAGATAGCAGACACTTGTAGAGGAGGAATAGAACAGATAGCAGACACTTGTAGAGGAGGAATAGAACAGATAGCAGACACTTGTAGAGGAGGAATAGAACATATAGCAGACACTTGTAGAGGAGGAATAGAACAGATAGCAGACACTTGTAGAGGAGGAATAGAACAGATAGCAGACACTTGTAGAGAAGGAATAGAACAGATAGCAGACACTTGTAGAGGAGGAATAGAACAGATAGCAGACACTTGTAGAAGAGTAATAGAACAGATAGCAGACACTTTTAGAGGAGGAATAGAACAAATAGCAGACACTTGTAGAGGAGGAATAGAACAGATAGCAGACACTTGTAGAGGAGGAATAGAACAGATAGCAGACACTTGTAGAGGAGTAATAGAACAGATAGCAGACACTTGTAGAGGAGAAATAGAACATATAGCAGACACTTGTACAGGAGTAATAGAAGGAACTGTTGTCAAATGTGGAGGGAATAGAAAACATACAGCACATAGGTTGAGAGAACTGTGACAAAAGACGTCAGGTACGTGTGGAGGAAGGACAAGGAACACGTGTAGAGAAATAGACAGTGCGCTGGTAAAGAGCAACAAGAGAACGCGCATGACAAGGGAATGATAGACAAGACATGTAACATGATAACGGTAATGAGAGATAGGTCAGCACACATGTATAGATGCCATAACACACGTGGAGAGAAATGAGAGACAAGACAGCACACATGTATAAATGACATCAGACACGTGGGGAGAAATGAGAGACAAGACAGCACACAGGTATAGATGACATCACACACGTGGGGACACATGAGAGAAAAGACAGCCCACAGGTATAGATGAAATCACACACAGGCTGGGAGAATGAGAGACAGGACAACACTCGTGTAAAGATGACATCACACACGTGAGGAGAAAAGAGAGACAAGACAACACATATGTATAGATGACATCACACACATGATGAGAAATGAGAGACAAGACAGCACACAGGTATAGATGAAATCACACACGTGGGGAGAAATGAGAGACAAGACAGCACAAGGTATAGATGACATCACACACGTGGGGAGAAATGAGAGACAAGACAGCACACAGGTATATATGAAATCACACACGCGGGGATACATGAGAGACAAGACAGCACACAGGTATAGATGACATCACACACGTGGGGAGAAATGAGAGACAAGACAGCACACAGGTATAAATGAAACCACACAAGTGGATAGAAATGAGAGACAAGACAGCACACAGGTATAGATGACATCACACACGTGGGGAGAAATGAGAGACAAGACAGCACACAGGTATAGATGACATCACACACGTGGGGACACATGAGAGAAAAGACAGCCCACAGGTATAGATGAAATCACACACAGGCTGGGAGAATGAGAGACAGGACAACACTCATGTAAAGATGACATCAAACACGTGAGGAGAAAAGAGAGACAAGACAACACATATGTATAGATGACATCACACACATGATGAGAAATGAGAGACAAGACAGCACACAGGTATAGATGAAATCACACACGTGGGGAGAAATGAGAGACAAAACAGCACAAGGTATAGATGACATCACACACGTGGGGAGAAATGAGAGACAAGACAGCACACAGGTATATATGAAATCACACACGCGGGGATACATGAGAGACAAGACAGCACACAGGTATAGATGACATCACACACTTGGGGAGAAATGAGAGACAAGACAGCACACATGTATAAATGACATCAGACACGTGGGGAGAAATGAGAGACAAGACAGCACACAGGTATAGATGACATCACACACGTGGGGACACATGAGAGAAAAGACAGCCCACAGGTATAGATGAAATCACACACAGGCTGGGAGAATGAGAGACAGGACAACACTCATGTAAAGATGACATCACACACGTGAGGAGAAAAGAGAGACAAGACAACACATATGTATAGATGACATCACACACATGATGAGAAATGAGAGACAAGACAGCACACAGGTATAGATGAAATCACACACGTGGGGAGAAATGAGAGACAAGACAGCACAAGGTATAGATGACATCACACACGTGGGGAGAAATGAGAGACAAGACAGCACACAGGTATATATGAAATCACACACGCGGGGATACATGAGAGACAAGACAGCACACAGGTATAGATGACATCACACACTTGGGGAGAAATGAGAGACAAGACAGCACACAGGTATAAATGAAACCACACAAGTGGATAGAAATGAGAGACAAGACAGCACACAGGTATAGATGACATCACACACGTGGGGAGACATGAGAGAAAAGACAGCCCACAGGTATAGATGAAATCACACACAGGCTGGGGGAATGAGAGACAGGACAGCACACAGGTATTGATGACATCACACACTTGGGGAGAAATGAGAGACAAGACAGCACACAGGTATAGATGACATCACACACGTGGATAGAAATGAGAGACAAGACAGCACACAGGTATAGATGACATCACACACGTGGGGAGAATGAGAGACAAGACAGCACACAGGTATAGATGCAATCACACACGTGGGGAGAAATGAGAGACAAGACAGCACACAGGTATAGATGAAATCACACACGCGGGGATACATGAGAGACAAGCGGCACACAGGTATAGATGACATCACACAATTGGGGAGAAATGAGAGACAAGACGGCACACAGGTATAAATGAAATCACACACGTGGGGAGAAATGAGAGACAAGACAGCACACAGGTATAGATGAAACCACACAAGTGGATAGAAATGAGAGACAAGACAGCACACAGGTATAGATGACATCACACACGTGGGGAGACATGAGAGAAAAGACAGCCCACAGGTATAGATGAAATCACACACAGGCTGGGGGAATGAGAGACAGGACAGCACACAGGTATTGATGACATCACACACTTGGGGAGAAATGAGAGACAAGACAGCACACAGGTATAGATGACATCACACACGTGGATAGAAATGAGAGACAAGACAGCACACAGGTATAGATGACATCACACACGTGGGGAGAAATGAGAGACAAGACAGCACACAGGTATAGATGACATCACACACTTGGGGAGAAATGAGAGACAAGACAGCACACAGGTATAAATGAAACCACACAAGTGGATAGAAATGAGAGACAAGACAGCACACAGGTATAGATGACATCACACACGTGGGGAGACATGAGAGAAAAGACAGCCCACAGGTATAGATGAAATCACACACAGGCTGGGGGAATGAGAGACAGGACAGCACACAGGTATTGATGACATCACACACTTGGGGAGAAATGAGAGACAAGACAGCACACAGGTATAGATGACATCACACACGTGGATAGAAATGAGAGACAAGACAGCACACAGGTATAGATGACATCACACACGTGGGGAGAATGAGAGACAAGACAGCACACAGGTATAGATGCAATCACACACGTGGGGAGAAATGAGAGACAAGACAGCACACAGGTATAGATGAAATCACACACGCGGGGATACATGAGAGACAAGCGGCACACAGGTATAGATGACATCACACAATTGGGGAGAAATGAGAGACAAGACGGCACACAGGTATAAATGAAATCACACACGTGGGGAGAAATGAGAGACAAGACAGCACACAGGTATAGATGACATCACACACGTGGATAGAAATGAGAGACAAGACAGCACACAGGTATAGATGACATCACACACGTAGGGAGAAATGAGAGACAAGACAGCACACAGGTATAGATGAAATCACACACAGGCTGGGAGAATGAGAGACAGGACAGCACACAGGTACAGATGACATCGCACAACTGGGGAGAAATGAGAGACAAGACAGCACACAGGTATAGATGACATCACACACGCGGTGAGAAATGAGAGACAAGACAGCACACAGGTATAAATGAAATCACACACGTGGGAAGAAATGAGAGACAAGACAGCACACAGGTATAGATGACATTACACACGCGGTGAGAAATGAGAGACAAGACAGCACACAGGTATAGATGACATCACACACCTGGGGTGAAATGAGAGACAAGTCAGCACACAGGCATAGATGACAACACACACGTGGGGGGAAATGAGAGACAAGACAGCACACCTGTATAGATGACATCACGTACGTGAGGAGAAATGAGAGACAAGACAGCACACAGGTATAGGATACATCGCACACGTGTGGAAAAATAAGAGACAAGACAGCACACAAGGGACACATGACAACGCTCGTGTTGATGACAGTACGCACGTGTATTTGAATGAGAGAAACGACAGCACAGGTGTAGTAGAATGAAAGACATCGCACACAGATAAATGAATGACTAAAACAGGGAATACCTAACGTTTTCCAAGTAATACCAATCTTATGTAAAGAGTTGATTAGGTTTGTATCAAATTTGGTTAACCAAACTCTTACATTGTACAAGTTACAAGGATTGTATAGTATAGTAACCTTCTAAAATATCTTGTAATTAATACTAACTAGGCTATACTATGTTCCTTTTATTCGTTACCTTTATGAACGATTGTGACGTCATGTGTTTCCGGACTGACAAAACAGCACACACAGGTAGCGGGATGAGTGACAGGGCAGCAGCACACCACCCTATAACGATGGCGTAGGACGGGTAGGTGTAGTTACCGTATGTTGGCGCGGTGTACTGGGAGAGCGTCATGCCAAATACGAGCTGAAACAGTCGACATTATATGATACTGCCATGCTTTGGTGTACATGAAGTGATAACCTCATGAAAGAGGAATCTATGACGTCATAAACAACAGTGTTATGCCGAAAATAGAAGTGCCTTGAACCAAGCATTTCAATTAACGTATGTGCTTCATAGTTTTGTTGAAAATATTGTTTAAAAAGAGTTAATAACGATATGTGTCAAAATAATACCATCTTGACGCCGCGTTTTAATATGACGTCACGTTCTATATGCGGCGAATTCAGAAATGCTTGGAATAAGAGTATTGCATTGTTTACTTCCGGTTATGATAGGGATAGTAAATGACTGCCAATATCATACTGTGTAGACACTTACGTTCGGAAAGAACAATCATAAGACACTAATCACTCGTAAAATGGTATGACACGGTGTCTCGTATAATATCCTTTATGTACAGAAGAATCGTTACCAGAAGAATGACAGGGTTGATAATGGCCCACAAAATCCTCACGAACACAGGAAGTGGTTTCCCAAGCATCATCTCAATATCTCTGCTCAGCTGACCAATGCCTGGAAGATATATATTTATATGACAATGCATATTTAATAACTCTTTATTTGGCTTTGGTATCTGTAAACAACATATGCGCTTACTTAATTTCAAATCATCTCACTCTTCTTACAGAAGCATCAAAAGCTGTATTTTCAGAGAATCGTGATGTCAATGGAGTGTGTTGTAATTTACTGATGATATCTGAACAAAGCACTGCCATTAATTATAAACGACCAGCGTCATTTGATTGTGACGTCATCATGTTTATGACGTCATGACATCGTCATGTCATCAGGGTTTCTTCCGTCATAGCATTGCGAGTCATTACTTGACGATGTTAAAACATTGTGATGTTATGTTGTTGACGGTGTTAGACCATCGTGCAAAATCTACTGTCAACACGATGTATCAAGTTATGGCTTGATGTCAATAGAGATATCTCCAGTTGAACACAGCTTTAAAGGGGCAGTAGCACGTTTTTTACAAATTCTATTTTTTCAAATTTCCCATTTATAAGGATAGTGTATGTTATTATATTGACTTTAGAGGGTAAAACATATTATTACACAAACCAATTTTCACTAGTGGTAAAAACAGTGCTGCATAAAAAGCAAAAATTGCATGGCGGCCATTTTATTATTTCGAATGACAAAAAAGATTCCCATGGCTTTACGAAACCATGTACACTCATTTTAAACTTTATTTTCCGAAGAGAGAAGCTAGGATGTTTTACTATTGGTGAAATTATTTTTCAAACTCAACTTATTTGAGCGAGAAAAACGTGCTACTGCCCTTTTAAATGATAAATATTTTGAATATTAAGTTACCATAGATCCAGGTGAGACCCACACACTCCACAGTGCAGACGATGAAGATGGTTAGAGCCGCCATGTACCAGTCAAGCACTTGGAACAAGTAGGGGCCGCCCTGTAGCAATGATATATAGAGGCTACTAAATGAACTCCCGTGTAATAAAGTCCTTGTAAGAATTAATATTTTGTATATGAAATCGTTCACGAGTTCATTAAAAACAATGGTATTTGACGAATTTGTAAAGACGTTTATGATATATAGAGTTAATGTTTTTACATGAAGTATTTCAATAGATTACAGGCAATGCCAAGTCCTTTTCACTTCGAAAGTGCGCCCAACGTCGAAATACGACATCGACTTTCAAAAATACTAAGAAATCAAGCAATTTAACGATACTGCAGATTGCTGCAAAAGCTTTGCCAGATATGAGCTAAACCATATAGGATCAATTACATGAAATACAACCATACCCAACCATTTCATCTTGTGATCTTATCACCAACGAAATATTCATTACCTGTGTACAGAAGATGATCCCAATCAGGAAGTAGACGAGACAGCAAGTTCCTACCACCAGGGCCCGACGTCTGCGGAGTTGTCGGGGCAAGCGGTCTATGATGGCCGTTACTCCAACCTCGATGTTCAAAAACTAAAATGATACATTTTGTTTAGATATACAGTTAAGCAAGAAACAAAGTACCCCCTTTCTAGAAATTTCGAGAAATTTATTGTGCGTATATAGGAAAGTTCTAGTGCGTATCTAGGAACATTCTAGTGAGGCGAATCGTTGTGTTCACGTGGATTTTAAAATGTAAACTGGAATTTGATTGGACTATTTGTTTTACCGATAAGTTATTGGTGTTTTATCCAGGATTTTGAGGGTAAAGGCGACAGTGTCTACTGTGATATTTATGTCTGTATAAACTTTATCATAATCACCTTGTCTGGGGAGGATGGAATTAGGGTAGCAGCGGGCACACTGACATTTAGGGACAGCGCACTGCTTCACTAGGACAGAAAAAGTTGCTTAAGGTGCTGCAATGGCGGAGCACACTCACCTGACTATCGAGCCCGACCGTTAGCAACATGAGGAAGAAGAGGAAGGACCATAACTGCGGAACCGGAAGTTTAGCTAGGGCTTCTGGATAAGCAACAAAACCAAGCCCGGGACCTGCAAAACACAATACACGCATGTTGTACTGAGGTAAAATCAGAACCAAAAGTATTGGTCATTCCATAGAAAGATATTAAAAGGTTACAAAAGGTGTTACATGACCACATTGTAGACACCTGTTTCTGAAATCGGGCACGTGAGTTAAACCAATGAAGGGCTGTTAGGATCAAGATTTCACATTTTGTCTGAATGAATTCAAAATATATTTAGTTTTCTTCAATATGTTCTAAGATTTCTAAATATCTTAGTTCTAAATTCTAAGTATGAGGGATTATTATACACCTACCGGACGACACAACCTCAGATACCGGAAGTCCAACGCGCTCCGCCATTACTCCCAGGATAGCAAATGTAACGAAGCCGGCGAGGATACTAGTGAACTCGGATATACCTGCCACTATCAATGAATCCCTGAAAGTAGTAGAAACTACAACAGTTGATCAGGGTTAACTTGCACAAAGCCCTTATGATGATTAATACATTCACTGAAGGCTAAGGGAAAGCTTTTTCTAAAAATAAAGCTCTGCGAAATCGGTCGCTGCAGCTTTCACTTTCACATGTTAAAAAGTGTTCACTACATGCCATCTTTATTAAGGAGTAAAAACTTGCATTATTCCGTACACAAATATAGACCCTGTTTGAGGCTTTCAGCTTGTGCTGCATCTTTAAGGTTTGTTGAATATGTCTGATCAATAAGCGTCCTTTGGATTTTGGAAAATCTTGACAACTACCTCTTTAAAGTATTTACTAAAAAATTACCATTGATTACATGATGTTTTATGGATTATATGGTAATCCTTAGATCAAAATGATTGAAACGAAACTTCTTTGAGAGGCATATTAAACTGCTGCATAGTGGTTCTTGACGCTCATGAAACATTTGAAACATTATTTCATCAAGCTTTAGATAATCTTGTCTTTAAGTAATCGAACTAGATGAGAACGGAGAATGAAATGACGTCGTACAGTAGTGATATGTCAAGGAATTACAATCCCGGAGTCACCAGTATCTTTCATCAATTTTAAGTAAATGCCCAAAAGCTTAAGTTTGACAATAGTGATTATAGCACCCCTTGACATAAGTCATACACTGATGAATGAATTTCTCAATGTTTCTAATAACATGCCATTTATATGAAAAATGTCGAAGCTATTCCAAATCATCTTTATCTGTCAGCAGTACTTTGCTTTGAAAAGAAGGTAGTCAGCTTAGGTATATTCACCTCAGCGTGGGCTCATGGAACTTGTTGAAGCTAGCTGCAGTAACGATGCCTCCCCATCCGGGTCCTAGAGAGTAGAACACCTGAAGACACGCCTCCAGCCACACCTGTCATTAATTACCAATCACTTCTATCAAGATTCTCAAATCATACTCACATTTGTAATGGTCGTTTAAGCAGTTGAAAGAAAGTTGACCATGCAAGAGATGTCAATAGCCACAACAAAGATAACTTTACCTTTCAGAATACACTGAATTAAAGTAAACATTTCATAGTGAATATATACATAAAGCTATAAATGTTAACAGATTTCTCTTTCTTTCAGGAAAAAAAATAATATATATTTATAGCAATTTATGAAAAAATAGCCCAGCAACATATGCGCCACCAGGTTGGTGTGTAGTTTATGTAACTCTATAACGTATTTAATCCAGAATAAAACTTAAATACGAAGTGCTACATAAGATTGATCGAGGACGTTATTAACATAACATTTCTTCCTCCAAAATGAACTGGTTAAAGGTACATCCATTTTGTTTCATAAAAATAATTTGGCTGAAATATATGCCAACATACAATATATGCTGATGTCACTTCAAACAATTTCATTCAACTTGCATATTCATCCCCAATTGCCAAATATATCGTAATAACTATTTTGTTTTAGTATTAAAATTGAGCAACATCATTATACACGTACAGAAACCGTAACTGCACGTCCCATTTACATGTACAGTACTTATGTAAGACTTATTAAACATTATCAAAATGTTGTCTGTTTGGAAGGTGTAAATAAGTTTCCAAAATTACATTTGACTAATTGACGCGCGCCACACGCATGCATTGTCCGGTTTTCGATGAGAAATCGATACTGGTACCTTTATTTCGTTGCTCTGAGTCTACTATCATCAAAATGGCAATACTATTCTAAAATTATATATGATACTCATCAAAGATTTAGGAGAGGGCCGCAGTGATCAATAAAAGACCAAGCGAAGACAGTTTAATCATCACTTAGGGTAGTATTGCTAAAGAGAGGAAATAACTTCTGGAAACACTAGAACCTATTCAACGAGAGACGATGCAAACTGCATGATTTATTTCTCAGTTTCGGCTCCCTGGATAGCTTTGAATATATATGAACATATGTGGAAGTGATAAGACTGCATTTCGGATAAGGTGATATTTTATGGACGACTTGCTTAATATTGAGTTATTCGTGGATAATCTAGCCATTGGCTGCTGTCTCGTGTATTTATGTTGTATATGTAATGTACATAAAACTAGTTGTTCACATGATAAAATTGTTCTAATTTGTATAATTACCGATTGTGTATCGACTGACTGCTATGTTGTAGGATGGTGTACGTACTGTACATAAAACTAGTTGTTCCTACGGTATAATTGTTCTAATTTTAATTATTAAATTATTAAAATTGGCTAAAAGTTGATTGCTATGTTGCTGCCTGGATATGACGTCGGTGTTTATTTCATTCCCGAACATTGCCCTCTTTCTAGACTAGCAGTTGTCTAACAGTTTGAAATATACTGATGTTGCCATGTACAAAAAAACTAATAAATTGAAGTTCAAAAGAAAGTAGGCACATCGGTTGGTTTCGATTATTCATTATTACATGTTTTTAGATTCATTCGATTATGGCATTATGCAATATCACTTATATCTGCAGTAGTTTGAATGAATGACATTGTTGACTGATTAATATTTAGAATATAGAATATCTTTGTTTAATGTAGACAGGGGGCAAGAAATGAAATTTACACCAATTTACACCATGTTTAAAATGTTGTACTTGTGTGCAGAACGAGGCACATTTACTGACTTTCACAACGAAGATGCTTTATATGACGATAAACAGTTGTGTTGTATGCAAAATACCTTTTGAAAAATGTATAAACTCAAAATATCATAGAAGTATTTCTTGGCTGATGACAAAATGCCTGCACTTTTCAGTTTTAGAGTACGACGTCGAAAACTTAAGTTATATGTATTTGAAAATCATACATATGATACAACCAACTGAGGTGTGTTTTGTACTTTCATTTGTACTTCAGTTTATATGTAAATCATGTATATCAGGTATATGCATGACTTTGGTGAAATTTATTGCACTGACACTTTCAGAAATGCGTTAAAGGTGTTAAGTTTGTATGTTTTACTACATCAATTTGAAGATGTCCTGATAGATGAGCAACAGTTGTCGAGGATCAGCTTATGTTCGTACTGGGACGCCTACGAGATGAATGAAGTTTCTTTCACCAAAATAACGAAGAGGCAGAAGACTTCCAAAGCAAGAGGAATGCGGACTTCACTGATTAGAACCATGGACAGCTGCACAGGATTAACAAATTGTTCAACAATATATGTTCATAAAATGTCGTGGGTTTTGACTTGACTTTGGTGTGATGAATATTGTCATCAGTGAACAAGTGCTGCAGCGTCCCTGATACAAAGTTGAAGTCTGACCTATTTTTGCAGGATTAGTGCGTTTTACCGTGTGTTGTAAGTTGCCAGAGGTGCATAGATGCCACATGTTTAATGCTTCTGCGGGTTGAAAAATTAAAGACCAAAGGTTAGCCCATATTACAACACTGGCTTCTGATTCTAGGGCTAAGACCTTGGTCTCTAATAAGTGTGTGCCATATGATGGCACACAAACTTATTTTCAACATTGAGTAATCCGGATTAATTTTCGGAGGGCTGCTTCTAAAACAAGCACCGCCTCCTACTTGGTCTGGGAGTCTGTTGAAGAAAATAAGCACCCATGTGTTTCAGAGGATATACGGTAGGGGCGTTAATGTACCTGTACTGTGAGGAGTTTGCTGAAGTCTGGTTTGATGTAGTACAGGATACCTGTGAGGGCTCCTGGCTGCAGGACCGTTCTGATGAAGATGATGATGAGCAGGATGTAGGGCAGGGTGGCAGTCACATACACAACCTGGGAAGGTAGATACAACAGTTGTGGAACTATCACTAAGGGCACATGTTCAAAACTAAATATAGGGTATATTGAGGGATATATGTTCTGTGCAATCTGGAAATGACCACACACAGGACAAAAAATGGTGGAATCCTATTTCAGGTTCCTTCCGGATTCTCCCAAAAATTGGCGGATCCCGAAGAATCCGGAGGAATCCGGAAGGATCCGACAAGGGGATTCCAACATTTTTATGTCCTGTGACACTCTGCAGATTTTGAACCACAATCTGCAGAACTTGGAATTTTGAAGTCAAACTATAAATGGGTATATGAAGGTGTGCATGTTCCGTGCAATCTAGGAATGATTAAATCAACAGATACTAAGCACACAGCCTGCAGATTATGTCATACCTGGATTGTATGTAGCATAGATAAATTACTTGAGTCTTTTTGTTAACAAATTGAAGCAGGCAAAGACTGTTCAAAGAAATCGAAAGAAGGGCAGGTGGTTGGATAAAAGTAACTTGCATGCCCTTTTGATTATTGGGAATTATTATTTTATTGGGGAAATGAAATATTTTAATGACTTTGACATAGGGACATATGTTAAACATATGCATGTAAATGTACATAAGTATAATAGGTTTGTTTTTTGAGTTTGCATGTCCTGTTATTATTTGACATATTTTACATTTACTTATGTCTAACCTACGTCCCTATGTAAAAATGATTTGAACTATTCTATATCCCTGAATACTTATGTTTGAAGAAATGAAAAATTGGAGGAACAAATCTTTTATCAAACTGTGTTCTTCTCTCTATGTTCAAAATGTCCATATTGGCCCACTTACTGACCCTATGTGTTGGACTTTGTCTCTTTTAATTTCAAAAGAATTCGGACCTATAAGTGGGACGTAACAGACGTGAGGACAGGAATATGTATATACTTATTTATTCTGAAAATACGCGACATTTTTTAGTTTATCCAGAACATCTTCCTCTTCTTATGACTGTCTCTTCTAATGCCCTTCAAAGACCCAAAACTAACATACTGTATACATTATAGTGGTAAAATGATCTTACTTTGCCGACTATTTTGGTTCCTCCAGATAGACAGAGGAAGATGATAAAGTAGGCAGCAAATAGGCAGGCGACGATATGCCACTGGACAGATCCGATCTCGTCTATACCTTCGGATACATCGAGCACGTTGTATCTGTATGGGAGAGATAGTTGTTATTGATATTTGTTAACTCAATGCATAATATATCTTTGATAACTTTTGTACAATGGAGGTTGTGTACGGAATGGGCTTTTTGTTGAAGTCTGACATAACAACTTTGGCTTTAATTATTTCGATATCCTGGAATGCGCCTATTCTCAGACAAAATGTTCTTCTTCATTTATATATTTTTTTCCAAAAAAGATTAAAAAATGTCATGAAGTGTTACTTTTATATTCGAGAACATGCCTTCCTATCAAAACCAATTAAATGTGCATTTATTTATTTACTCTAATTCAAGACTGGCATAATTTCGTCTGTTTCTATAACATTTACAATCAAAATGACAATTATTTAAAAAGCTATTTACTGGACAAAATATGGTCGCTTGCCGGACCTTCTTCCGGATTCTTTCAGATCCGCCAATTTTTGGAAGAATCCGGGAATCGGATTCGACCACTTTTTGTCCTGTGAGGATGTGAGTAATGACTACATACCTGCACTAAATTGACAACAGAACAACCTATGTGACATCATCAGACTCTGTGGTGAGGAGATCTCCAGCGAGTTCGTATCTCATTAAAACCTCGGTTTTGCAACTTGTTGTAATGAGACATTATTGAATAGTATAGGTTTAGTAAGAAGTTTACATTATTGAGATTTCTTAAGGTTAAGCAAAATCAATTCTTTTTCACAAAATGGGTCCAAGATTGAGTCCCAGAACTGATTATATTTCCACAGTCTTTGAGTTTATGGCAGAAAGTTTGAATACATATTCGTTTTGTGATTACAGATAGACAGTGTACTCACAACTTAACTTTTTCAAAGATTTTTTCAGAATGTCGTTTTAGAGATGAGCTACAGACGGACTTGAGTCGTTGACATTAAGTCACGAATGTATATAAACGAAACTACTATAAATTGAGTATTATATCATTCTGCTCAAACCCAAATATCTCCATAGATTGTCATATTCTCCTAAAGCTGAGCTTGAGTCAGTACACTGGAGAACACGGATCTGTAAAGCTTAACCACGAATTTATATCAATTACAATTCGTCATAACAATCATTTTCACATTCTACTTACTGCCAAAACTCTTCGACTGACGAATGTTTGATGGACATATTCTTCCACAGCTGAGCTACAGACACGACACTGGTTATATTTCCAGAGTCTGTGAGGTTATGCGAGGAGTTAGCTGCTAGTCCGGTAACATCCTCAATACACCAGGGAGTGTTCCATTCGTTGTTACACGTAGTCCAGGGAAGGACTGACGAGCAGGACTTGACCATATAGTAGACCGGCCAGGCCAGCAAGATGTTGTACAGGGGCACATACATTGTACTCAGCATCATAGACGCCAATCCGCTACCTGATGGCAAGGATAGTTAATGTGTCATATGATTTTTTACGAAACCATTGTGAATTTGTATCAGCCGAGGGAAAGCGAGCTAAGGAAAGATTTTCTAAAACCAAAATCATATTGGCAATTTCAGTTCTTTTTTATCCATATATAAAGTATAGCTCCCGACAAAAGTTGATATGTACATTCAGGATTATTAATTGTTTACAACAGAAAACTGTCCAATTAGAACAAAGTTTATGCGTCATGAGGTAACGATTGAGTTCTATCGCCGGCTGGCCGCCATCTTGATTTTTTGCATAACTTGAAATGATTTTTTTGTCATTAATATTGATATTAATATTAATGTTTCAAGGAAAAACATACATTTATATGTAGAAATGGAATGTTCACAACGTAACAACATCTCTTGTTGTGCCATTGCAAAGCTTTTCACACAAAAAGCACCGAAGAATGTCTTCACTTCTCATTGTTCCATTTTTAACTGAATGTCTTCTAGCTTTATAAACTATTCTAATGTAAAGTCATAAAAATATTACCCCAAGCAATATGTTTCAGCTGTTGTCAATAAACTTGTCCGCTCGAATTTCAATTCCACATAAAATACCCCAATAGGACCCCCCCCCCCCCCCCCCCCCCCTCCCCCTCCCCCCTGCCCCCTCCTCCCTTTAATTAACCACTATGGGGGGTGAATAAGCTTAGGGGATGATACTGTAGCATTTCAAATAATACAAAATTAAGAATGTTCCTACCTTTCAGTATAGGACAGACGCTCCAGATTCCAATAGAACTTCTACCCGAGAACTGGCCCAGGTTCGACTCCAGAAAGAACATCGGGAACCCCGTGATGAGCAGGAAGAACATGAACGGGATCAGGAACGCTCCTTGGGAAGACAAGTTAAATATTCATGTTACAGAGAAATAAAACAATATATAACATATTGAATAAATATGACACTTTGATACTTTGATGTGTGAAAAAATGTGAAACAAGAAGGTATATTAGAAACATGTATTACCTACGCAATGATATTGGTTTCATATTTTTCATACGATGCCCAAGGGCTACATATTATTTTGCCATTGTGACGTGACGTCATAAACAATGTTATGACGTCACGCTTCGTCTTCGTCACGGGCCTCCAGTCTATGGTTGAATGTGGATTTTAGCATGTTATCAATATTTTAAGACCTCTGTAATATAGAAAAAATTATATTCATAACTATATTTATTCTTTATCGTGTCTGAATATCGGTATATCCCTCGCTCTCGCTCGGGAAATACTAAAATATATGGACTCGTGTCGTAAACATACTATGGCATGGACACTCATGTAACATCCTCTATATATTATCTATTAAATAATTATGTCAATTTGCTATAATTGCGATAATTTGCTGTTACACTTTGCTTTACTTGGCTGACTGAAAAACTGGCCTGGATGAAAATATGTCATGTTTTTAAGGAAGATTATTAGAAAAAACCGCGACGGTCATCATAAAAAAATCTCGAGGTAAATTATTTAAAAAGCGTAAATTGTAACACAAATCGTAAATTGAAGGGGGAAAAAAAAACGTAAATTGAAAAAAAAAAGTAAATTGTACAAAAGACGTACTAAAGATTAAAATAGAGAGAGGGAGAGATATGGATTCGCCTTTTACTAGACTTTTGACTGTATGAGGAAGTCATTCTGCTCGATCATATCGACTAAACTATAACTTTTAGCTGCACCAGACTGAACTCACGTAGGAACCTTGATCCTTGTATGTGCTGAGATAATCTTTAAAGTTATGGATTCGTCTTTTGTCATCTTAAAAATTATGAATGTGTCCTTTTAGTGATTTTCAGGACACATTTTTTAAACAAAATGTCTTAACCTTACGAAAAAAAGCTGTAACTACTTTTCAAAAGAGCCAAGAACAAAATATTGATAATGTATACACAGAGGTACAAGTTAAGCAAGTTTTTTCAGCACAAAAGAAAATAATGTGTCAGTAAAAATAATCGTTTTATATGTTAGAATCATTATCTTGCAGTTTAAAGGGGCAGTAGCACGTTTTTTTGCAAATTTTATTTTTTCAAATTTCCCATTTATATTGATATTTGATGTCATTTAAATGTACTTTAGAGGGTAAAGCATCTTATTTAACAAACCAATTATCCGTGGTGGTAATAACGATGTTGCGTATAAAGCAATACATTTTATAATTTCGAATGACAAAAACGATTCCCATGGCTTTACGGAACCATGTACGTTTTATCATTGGTGACATTATTTTTCAAATACATTTCATCGACTTATTTGAGCGAAAAAACGTGCTACTCCCCCTTTTAGTAAGACATTCGCCTGACATTTCACTTCCTTTGGATATTTGGATCTGTATCATTTTGATGTTATGATGTCTAAACATGTTAAGTTACACTGAGAAATGAGAGACAATACTATGTCTTGTAATGTGAATACATAAATAGCAATTGCAATGCGTGCACCTGATTCGCTGAACACTAACACAGAAATTCAGTTCATACCTGTATAAATTTAATTTCTTGGCTTCACATCATATTAAGTCGCGCCCCCATGACGTGAAGTTCATGGCTAGTTGCGTTATGGATTTTCATTGGCTGATGAACGCGTTTTAGGTGGGGCTAATCCAATGACGTTTTGATTGACATCTTTTGTCCTTGAGGTTTGAATTCATACGCGTAAATAGTGCAGCTATATTGTTGCAAATTGGTTTCCTTTTGAGCAATGAAACCTCTTGAAAACATGTGTATATTCATTAACAAAAATTGGCTTCAAAATTTATTGAAGTTCATGGAGGTATAAACTTTAAAACATGTTGTTCAAATTTGGCCTAAATTGGCTAAGCTATGTTCACAAAGTCAATTAAAAATCAATTCTAATCTTACAAGAAAACTTATAATGCATTTAGTAAATGCCATTTAACAAAAATCACTAATTACAGCAGTTTCGACCTTCAAATTCACAGATTTTGGAACAAGGCAAATTCAATAAACGTTGCCTTATACATTGTAATCAAGAATACAGTTGCATACCGAAAGTTTGTTCACCTACATGTGTATCTCAGCACAAATATCATGTAAATTGAAGTTCCTCGAACGTTAAAAAAATTGCATCGCATAAAATGACCATGAATCATTTATATCCCTGAGTAAAAAAGTGCTTAAACAGCATAAATGGCCTAAACTTGAGTAAAAAGGGAGGTTTTCAGGTATATGTTGTGTCAAAGCTTAAAAAACCCACACTACCATATATATTTTTTCATCAATTTCGGTAGGGGAACATGAACTTTGTAACATATCAAAAAAGGAAAAAAAGTTTAATACTAGAAATGTAGTATTTTAAAGTTTTTAGCAGGTTTTTTTTCTCATTTTCCCATAGACTCCCATGTTAAAATTGTACTTCACCCCACTATCTTACAGGCGTCATATCTCGAAAAAACCTACACTACCCCCTATTTTTTAATGCTGATTTTTCATCATATACTTTGATCTTTTAAAAAACATAAGTTAGAAAAAAGTTTAATTCTATAAATTTGAGGAGCGAACATCCTTAAGGCCGTTATCTAGTGTCTTGGCATCTACTGGGAAAATAACGGTGTCGCCTCAGGAAGTCGACCTTTTGAATTTAATAAAATCTCAGGAGGTCGATCCGCGGTAAGCTTTGAAGTTTGGGTGTTGTTATAGTACGCGGGTAATCTCCTAAGCGGTGTTGTTACAACGTTGATGGTTGATTGAACTCATCGCACACTGCGTTCATATTCACTGAGATTAACATATTTATGAAGTGAACATATTTCATACTATATACTCAATAATCAATTAATCGAATCATTTATAACAACAATGTGAACACATTTAACTAAATAAGGATATATATTGCGAAGAAACATGACAGTATTCATTCGATTTCGAAATGGCTAATGCTCAACTTGAACATAAGTGCATTCCAACATCTCGTGGTGGACGTTACTTATGCGTTGGTGGATTCAAGTACAGAGTCAACAAAAGGAAACGAGACTCATGGTGAAAAATGACCACACTCATCCGAATGTCCAAATCGAAGGTAAAAAGAAATATTAATTTTGAGTTTGATATTCCATTTAGTTTGTTCTATTGACCATTCCATTACTATCAACTTTTAATATATTCTCTGTACAATTTAACATCTAACTATAATATCTGTAATGTGTAACATTTGTTTTTTAGGTAAAGGAATCCCTTGAGAAGTTGAAGGAGAAAGCAGCGTCGACCCTCACCCCAATGCCGTCCCTCTACGAAGAAGGTCTTATCGACTTGAGAGATGGTGCATGGAACGACGAAACCGGCCAAAGACAACCATTGAAAAAAAAAGTACCGTGACCTCGAACGCCGCCTTCAGGAACTGAGGCACCAGCTTCAGAATGGACAATCATCTGTTCGAGAATATGCTGATTCGGCATCCTATCTGTTACATCTCTCTTGAATGTAATTTGTGTTGTATCTGTATGTATGTATTATGAACAATGCATGTGTATTATGTACTTAAATGAACCATTTGATTGTAAAAAGCCTATGAATAGAGATTGTGTGAATACCTGATGATGATCAAATCAAACTGCATATTAATAATATAGTTCCTTGTTCATTCTGATAAAAAATATATAAAATGAATGTATATATGCGTATATATGCATATCTATGTTAATACACTCGAATACAAAATATATAATACTATATAACTCTTTATTTTATGTTTCAATGTATATGCTATGTGAAGTAAAGCACTATTTACGTGGCATGTTTTCTCATTAGGCGTGCTCTCATCCGCATAATCCATCTTCTAACAACATGTCGACGCGTCTTTGTCTTTATAATCAACTTAAATTGCTGAAACATCCACAGCCTCAGGACGTCGACCTTTTTTCTTCACTCATCCGTGAATACGCGACTGATGGTCGACTTCCTGAGGCCAAACCAAAATAACTTAATACTTGTACTTGTACTTAACTTGTATAAAAGTTACACTTTAAATACCTTAGTCTAAGTTTGTTCATACCAGTTCTCGCTTTCTCTCTATTTAACAATGGATGTGTTTCAAATCTTAACGTGCATCATTCAAAGATAATATCCTGAATAATGTAGCTCCGAACAACACTCGTTTCTTGAGACAAAAATGGAGATCTAGGCTCCGTTCCATAACAGTGAGCGCTTATAATCGCTCACTGAGCGCTCAATGTAGCGCTCATTCTCTCCTGAACGAGACGATGCGATTCCTCGAGCTTTGCTACGTAGCGCTACATAGAGCAAGAGAGGTTTAAAAGTAATTGAGCGATTACTTTTAAACCTCTCTTGAACATGGACATGGGCTTTGTTCCATAACAGTGAACGCTTATAATCGCTCATTGAGCGCTACGCTGAACCTCTCTTGAACGCGATTGCTCAATGTAGCGCTAAGTAGCAAAGTGAGCAAACCTCGAGGAATTGCACCGTGTCGTTCAGGATGAATGGGCGCTCAATGTAGCGCTCAGTGTAGCGCTCAATGAGCGATAATAAACACTCGCTGTTATGGAACAGAGCCCTGCAAAATGACACCCCGTTCGAAGCCTAAATGAGCTGATTAATACTGATAGTATGTAGACATGTATGGATAAGCTTACAGTAAGAGAACGCTGAATGTGAATCAACTGACGTGTGACCAAGCTGGTTCAGTCGTTAACATTCTCTACAATTGTGTTGCTATGTCGTAAACCTTTGCGGGGTTTGTAAATGGTCACTTAACCGACAGTGATTTCATATGCGCGATAAACCTAGTACAAATACCCTATTCTAGTCATATAATGTATTATGCATGAACGCTATACTCAGTACAAACCCTCGCAGTCTACAGTATCAAACAATATTGACAACATTTTAGGTACAATCTCGTCTTAAATGAATTTAAAAGCGTTATAGCACGATTTCCCTACTAAAATAACGTGATTTCTAAAAAAAATATAGATAAGTGTTACCAATGACTAAATAATACTCCTGAATCAATTAAAAGAGTTCTAAAACGAATGTACATGGTTCGGGTAAGACATGCGAGCACATTTCCCATCGGAGCGGCCATTTTAATGTGAACATTAAATGGCCGCTCGAAGGTAGTTCAAGTGATCGATTGATCTACCGATACCTATACACTGAGAGTAGAGTAGATGGAATGGTCAACCATCTTGCTGTCTGAACTCTCAAACTCGCATGAGACCTACAAATCTGCCTCTCACACTGAAGAGTTACACTACACTCTCGCTTTGTACCTCGCACCAATTTCTTCGAATTGGGATAACCGTTTTCTATGGATACGGGTCGTGTAATGAGATGGTTTACTCATTAACGTACCAATATAGTGTATAAACTTGTAATGATAAATGGCAAGTATGAGAAAGCATGATATGCAGAAAACGTGCTACAGCACCTTTAACGCTGCAAGATACTCGAAACAAATCTTTTCTGTTCGGAGTATATATGTCTACTCTTTCGTTTGATGAAGTGGTGACGACGGGGAAGTAGATGTCACAATGCAAAAGTTGTTATCTAGTAAATCTTGTTCTTTTATGTTTTCCAAGTATGAATACCCTTCAAAGCCTTACAGTTAACTGATTTTAAAAATGTAAATTACTTTCATTCAAACATGTTCAAGTCTGTTACTTTCTTTATTGAAATGATAATACACGTTTATGGGGATCACTGTAGTGAATATTTTTACAGGAATTTTGATGTACATGTTATGAGTAGGTGTGAATATACATGGATGACTGCAGACGAAAGCGGTGGATTATATAACTGATATGTCAAAGTACCCCAGACCCATGCAAAGTCTGCCGCTTTCAAGAACATTCTACCATCTCCGCCTCCCGGGAAGGAGGTATTTTAAAAATTATTATACTACATTTTTAAAAGTTAAACAATGTCACAAAATTGACATGAAATAATTTCACAATATTCACATATTATGCAATAAGGTCAATGTAAGAAAACAGACAGGTTTTAAATATTCGGGAAATTACATTTTTATGCCAGTCACCACAAGACCCGGTAATGAATACATGAGCTCGGACATATTTTAACATTTCCGTACTTATTCAATTCCCAATAACATAGTTATCAATGATAATGCTAATGATAATCAAGGATAATCCATATTTATCCATCATAATTCCGGCTAATATATAATATAAGGAAACTACGATTTATCAAATCCAACCTGAAATTGGGTTGTCGCTGAAATCGAAAAGTTGCGTGATGTAAGTGTTTTGATTTTCAAAATCAACTATCTTCATGAAGCTCTTACATATTTTGACCTCAAAGTCTAATATAATGTTATGTGACAATAAAATGTCTGATGTGATTATTAGTAAAATTACGTGATCAAATTGTGAACATGTTGATATCCTCTACTGCAGCCATATCCTATAACATAATTTAACATGCATCATGCCATCGCAATTGAAGATTACCGTAACCGGGAGATATTTAGTGACATGAATATTCATTGTAATAATAACACGCGTTTAAACTAATGATATTGATGCTATCAATGGCACAAGACAAAATAATTTGTTCAGATGTTGTCTTTTTTGTGGAATAATTTTAAACATCTGGTGTTCATGACAACAAATGTCCCTTCGTTGTATTTGTTACGTAAGCATGCGTTCAGCAGGCAACATGGCGAACGAGCCCTGAGTTTATCTACATTTGATGGTTTGTAGATTTTCCCGTTTTACAAAACTGGTGTGCCATTTTCACGTCGTAGTTAAAAACAAGTTTATAACAAATATGCTCTACGGTCTCAAGCTTTACGTTTCATCCAATATATTCCTGTCCAGTAGACTGCTCTGTGCATCGTTAAGAGCTGAGGTGAGGTGAGTTGTGGTTTAACGCCGCTTTCACTTATATCGCGGCTGCTAGTATTGCGGCAGGGAGAAAGCCATGTAGCTATGCATTGCGTGAAACCTGCGAGCATCGGCTGGTACCACTCTGAAATTCAGTGTAGCATTGCACCCAAACCTTACTTCCTGTAGAACAGTTCTCTTCTGCAGACACAGTTGCCATGGCGAGATTCGAACCCCGAACCTCTTCATCCGAAGACGAACGCGCGCCCGCTAAGAGCTTGACTAGGTATTGTGGAGTCAAGTTCATTACAAATAACCTATATCATTCTTATTTCCAATTCGCAGTGCCTGCAATTGGATTTTGGGTTTAAATTATCAAACATAGCAAAATCCCACAATCGTTATTACCGTATACTAGCGTGAATTAAATTCAATGATATTAGTAAGATATGAGCCTTTTTTAAAGGGGTTGTCCCTTTGATGAAATAAAGATCTCTCATCGCAAAAGAGCAATATTTATCTACAATTTTGAAATTAAATTGAAAACTGTTATTTCTCTCAGCTGTCAAGTATATAGGTGAAGTGAACTGAGGTTTAACACCGCTTTCAAGAGTATTCACGGTTGCTAATATAATATAATGCCAGGGAAAAATCCGCAACGTCATGTGGCTATGCATTGCGGTGAAACCTGCGAGCATCGGCTGGAACTAGCGAACCATGGGTGGTACTACGCTGAAATTCAGTGTAGGATTGCAGAACGTATAGAACAAGTCTCTACTGAAGACAAAGTTGCTTGTGGGATTCGAACCCTGGACCTCTTGATCAGTAGCCAAGCGCGCTAACCCGCCCCTCAATAATATAAGCTAAGGGGCAAAGAAGCAATTGCTGCAACAATCCATACTATTTTTCCACGGTTAATAAAAAACGACTGAAAGATAGTTACATTTAGAAGATAACTTTAGATGAATTTTGGAAGCATTATATGTTCAGGTTTCTGAAAATCACGCATTTTGAAAAGTAGTTTATTTTGAAATCTCCTTAAATGGGCGTAATAGGAGACTGAAATATGGCTTGTTTGTTGTATAACCTGCAGTAACCTCATTTAATTTCGTCATTTAAATGCGAAACATTACTTTCCAAAATAAACATTTGAAATTGCGATTTCAGCAACAATTGTGCGTTTTAAATAACATATCTATTTACAATGATAAACATTATTAAAACTTATCAAATCACCTCCTCCATTCCTATTGCATATGTAGGGGAACCTCCACAGATTGCCAAAACCCACGGAGTACCCCACCATAGACAGAATGTAGTCCATGTGGGCTGACCACTTCTCTCTCTGTTCGGGGTCTTTCCTCTCCTGTGACGTCATCTCTTTCTTCATGTCAGCCATGTCCAGCATGGTCCCAGTCTCCTCATTGGCTGACATATCGCTGGAGGGAAACAGAAGAGTATAAAGAAAATTAGTTGATTAAAGTTCACGTGTTATGTATTTTTTCACAAGAATGACAGATTATTACCTCTACGGACATTATATTTCGGAATCAATTGAGCAAAAAAATCGAGACAATATACACCTACAATTGATCATTAAGACGATTTTACTTGACCCATTTTAACAATGCCACAATTAGCACGACCAACACTTTGAGAAATAATTGAGGCTTGACTGTGATTAACCACAGACGAGGCCCGCACGGCAGGTTGCGCTCTCAATAATTAATTAATGATGATTATGACTACCGCTAGATGAATTTATGAGGTGTGTTAAATCGCATGTTTTTGCAATAATTATGTAATTGTCATCTGTGGAATTACCTAATTTGATATCTAAACATTAGATATTTGGAAAATTTAAGTTGTTTGATTGAAGATTTGTTCGTGAAATTAACAATCAAAATGGTGCGAAATTACGTTGAATTATGTCTATCGCCGATAATGAGATTACTCCAGTGACGTTACAGAAGTCATCTCTGCAGGCGCCACATCCCCACAGACTTTCCTTTTGGTCGCCACCTCCACCAATGATAATTACTGATATTATTTCACCAACCGTCTACATACACATACACACACGCGCCCATATCAACTCAATGTATGTTTCGGAAAGGTCCTGCCACATACTCTAGATCTGTACACACAATATATGTATTATTGTAATATTGATGAGGGTTTCAAGGAACTAAAGTCTGCTGTTCTGTTCTTAATACAAAAAAGGTTCTCAAGAAGACAGAAAATAATTTATTATAGTCTTACAACGGCATAGTACAATACAATTGTTAATATTTTCTTAAAGCTTTAAGCTAACTCCATTAACTGCCACTTCTCAATTGAACAAGTTTTTGTATTTTTTTTGTGTTTTGACAAGTAAATATCCTTTGTCCAGTTATTATTGTACTAAACGGCACTTTGCCCCAAACTGAAATTATATTTGGCGGGACTTAATATGTTATACTTCCCGGGTCGACACATCCACTCACACTGCCATCATTTTGCTCTAGACAGACAGATAGATAGATAGATGTTTTATTTCAGTCTCACCTCACATTGAATACAGTAAAACGTATATACATTTAACATTGAATATGATTCATTGAGAACTTTTGTAGCATTAAGTAAATAATTGATTAATCAGGTTATTATGAGGTCTGCCACGACTGGGCCGCTCCGATTGGCTGCTTGATGTACTTTGGATCAATTCAGGAGGCTGACTGAACCAAATCCTGGATGTAACAATGTAGGAATAGTTTTGCTGAATCCTCAATTCCCCAGCTTTCAAAGCAAATAATCGGCTCATTCTAGGTATGTATTCATCACACGAAAGTGTTTAGAATTTCCCCAAGCGTACGCGTTTTATGTTGAAATTCCAGTTCCAAAATAAAATGTCTTTCAACTTTCCAGGCTTTATTATATTGTTATATTAAATGGGCTGTAGCACGTTTTTTGCCAATTTTATTCTTTTCAAATTTCCCATTTATAATGATAGTTTATGTCATTTATGTTTACTTTAGAGGGTAAAACCTCTTATTTAACAAACCAAATACTCGTAGTGGTAATGAGGATGTTGCGTATAAAGCAAAAATTGCATGGCGGCCATTTTATTGTGAACACAATTTATTATTTCAAATAACAAAAACGATTCCCATAGCTTTTCGGAACCATGTATACTCTTTTTTAAACTTGATTTTCCGAAGAGAGAATGGCGGTTTACTATTAGTGACATTATTTTTCAAATACATTTCATCAACGTTTTTTTAGCAAATAACGTGCTACTGCCCCTTTTAACTATTTCTGTATCGAACTCAATTTGTGAAATGTCAATGATTTCAGCGAACCATTCCTAGCATTCTCTCACAGAGGTTATTTTTACTCCCACGTAACCACTGTTCATATTGACTAATAAGGAAGCTTGGTCTGAATGGATGCGATCATATATAGTTCTACATTCAGCCTCGCTGCTTTAAAGGGGCAGTAGCACGTTTTTTTCACTCAAATAAGTCGATACAATGTAATGAAAAATAATGTCACAAATAGTTAAACACCCTTCTCTCTTCGAAAAATCAAGTTAAAAATGTGTGTACATTATTGAAGTCATGGGAATCGTCATTGTAATTCGAATAATAAAATGTGTTCACAATAAAATGGCCGCCATGATATTTTTGCTTTATACGCAACATAGTTTTTACCACTACAGGTAATTGGTTTGTGTAATAAGATCTTTTGCCTTCTAAAGTTAATTTAAATGACATAAAGTATCATTATAAATGGGACATTTGTAAAAAAAATGTTTGCAAAAAACGTGCTACTGCCCCTTTATGTAACCTTTTTGGAGAGAGTATGCAACATACATGTAAGTTATGTGAGAAGGTTTGACTTAAGAAACCTCTCCAGGGAGAGAAAAGCACAGATGTGGAATGGGACAACTAACTTTAGTAGGATCTGCGGTGTGGATAGAGAATAAGCGTGGTTAATGTCTTGTGTGACATCTATGGTTTAAAAATGGTAAAGTAGGTGACGTGGGGAAATGACTTGTGTAACCTTCATAGTATTTATTTCCTCAAATTACAAACAAGTGATTTGGATGAAATGTCATCACTCGGCTAATCAGAGAATGTTTTGGACACTTTTCGGTACATGAAGTATACCTACACAAGCAATAAAATCATTGAAGTCGTGTTTACATTACAGAAGATCAACCCAGCAAATAAGAAAGAAACGTTACACATAATATAATATAATATAATGTTTGTTACTCTAAATTATCACTTTCCTGAAAAAATAGTTGCACCTACCTATCAAGATATATAGTCGTACTCAAAAAGTCACAGGTAAATGTACCACGATTGTACTGTAGTCCAACAACTCTAAGCAATGGAAAGTACCCGCTGTTATGACTGCTAACTTCGTTTTCACAAAATAAGCATAGCGTGAACCCTTCACGCAAGACCGCGGCCTGTGGTTGCGAGTGTTCACAGGCGAATCCGCGGCACCTTCTCCTTCACCCGGCAGGGTGGGTGATTTAGAGTTACGCTTGATTGATTGTGGGAATATTGCTGCTCCCAATGAGAAATGGCCCAGTCATCTTGGTGTTAACCTGACCCAAGACATGATACTAACAAGTATTTTCCTGTGAAAGAACATTGTTAACTGGAACATATATAATAGTCATCCGCTGTCTGGTGCATGACTCCATCGTTACATTCTCTATTTACCTAAAGGCACTCTTTGCAGGTTAACACGTTCGTTTCCAGATCATATATATATATATATATATATATATATATATATATATATATATATATATATATATACACCGTGAATATCGTACCAATCACTTTTGATATGTATATAGAATGTTTTGCTTGTGTGTCCATTGTACACTGAATTACGTAGAAACCATCTTAAAGAATTGTATTATGTCCATCCATCTACAGACAAATTCACGTCATTATTAAATTGTACTAATCATAATGTAATTCAGAATCTTGCTATGTATATATACTACGCAATGAAATTGAGAAAAGAATCATAACACATAAGCGTAATAATTACATGTATGTTTACTTGTATATTTTTACATGTACCTCTGTATATTGTACTACAGGCCTGTGGCCTTTCAGTATTAAAGAAAGATTGATTGATTGATTGATATGTAAGTATAACTGACTCTATTAACCTCAAACTAGTGGTACCGAAGAAAACACTTTAAACTGTTTAGATGGCCTCATGTTCGGTTCCAAAAATGAAAACACAAGACCGAATGTGAAGGTTTCAATGCAGCAAATGAAAGTCCACTAATATCAATGGAACAATAAGGCGAATAAATATGTATATAAGCTGAAATGTGATTGACAGCTCATATGTTCCTTAAATGAAAATGATATTGTATGGACATATTTTATTCAGTAAATTAATATGGATAGGTAAAAACAGGTCTTAAAAATGGCTTATGTTAATGCCGCTCCATGACATTTATACATGAATACAACAGACCTTAATAATAAACAGCTTAATGACCTATTGTAACAGCATGAAAAAGAACATGTTATTTGGATGATCAACCTCTTTGTTGCAATAAGAAGTTGACCTTACTTAGCACCTCTTGTCCTTCACCACATCAATTTCTTAAATGTCCAATAAACAGCATGGTAAACAACATGAAAGGATAGCAAACAGTATGCGTGTGTAACCTATAGAACCATTTATCAAAACTGTTCAATTGTTCCATGAAAATATCCCGCCAGGGGCACGGCAAATTTCTCTGCAGTAGAGAACTGTTCTACACGCAGTAAGGTTTGGGTGCAATGCTACACTGAATTTCAGCGTAGTACCATCCATGGTTCGTTAGTTCCAGCCGATGCCTGCAGGTTTCACCACAATGCATAGCCACATGGCGTTGCGGGCTTTTTCCCTGTCATAATACTAGCAGCCGCGATATAAGTGAAATACTCTTGAAAGCAGCGTTAAACCCCAATTCACCTCACCTCACCTCCATGAAAATACAGGTCCAAAATGAACGTTTGTTCGCATAATTGTGTAACTCAGTGCAGATATGTAATTAAGCACATATTTGAAACATCGTATCAACGTGAAAACTAGACCGATCACTTTGCATTTTTGCATTATAAGAGGACAGTGGAGTGTTCCATGACATAATCTGATTTCATACCTCATAGTAAACGGTATAGGTTTGGCAGATCTTAGGTGTCATCCGGGGGTACTCTTGTCAAAATTACAGTTTTTATTTTCATCTGTGAAATAATCAGTAAGTGATCAACTTGGTCAAACATACATCATATATTTCCCCTTATACACATTGAATGTATTTGTAATGAAATAGTTCTCATTTAGTCCATATGGAAACTTTAATTAATTAATTAATGCAATTTAAATTTCTACCTAATATGCAAAAAAACGTGCTACAGCTCCTTTAACGACTAAAGTGTATTTTGTGTGTATCATGGACATGATGCAGAAGTCGGTCTTTACGGCAATGTCGTATTGGATTTATTAACTAATACAAACATTCCGAACATTACATCAGTTCATTTCCATAAGTTAACGTTTCCGTTTATTGTTGTTATAACATGAATAAGAAATACACTTATAATATTGAAAACTTAATAATTAACATACTTTTTTCAGCAAAAAATGTTTCGATGAAAAACAAATTACATGTATGAGCATAAATTCCATGCAGTCAGTATGAATGTGTACTTGTGTTATATATTACATGAAGAATAACATTGCTATGTGTACATAAACATGTTCTTTATTAGTATAGTGTTTCCGCTCAAGTGACCAAATTTTACAGGGAACAAAATAAAAAGCACACCTTAACTTTTTGGGGATTATTTCGCTCCAGTGATTTGAAAACCTAACACAAAAGTTGCTTCGTGAACAGGAAAAAGCCGATCTCAGGTGAAAATGGGTCATTAGCAATAATTATAACACTTGGAAGGTCGAAACAACAAATTTAAAATTGGAGTCGACATAATCCCAAACTAAGTCTGTTATAATTAGTGACTACACATAGCGACGTGAGTTGACTTATTTATTACGTTCACTCATGTCTCACTTGTGTACATACAAGTTAAAATTATTTGAATAAATAAAGCCCGTCCGCCAGCCCGGAATCAGGTTACTTTTGGTTCGGTCTGGTAACTTTTTGAATTTCAATGTTTAAATTGACAATGACACTTTTTGGGATGGCTACGTTCAAGCTTATTGTTTGGGGAAGAAGAGGGGGACGCTATGTTATAGTTATATTACAGCTTCTAATCAACTTTCAGCCAATGACATACGTTGTCTTTGTATCTTTACAACTCTAATTACCAATGAACAGATTATTATCCTCCGGATTTTAATCCAAAGGGAGTAAGACAGAGAGAAGAATGGTTGAGGGACTTATATCACGTCTACAAAACATTAAAGGCGCTGTAACACTTTTTTCACATATGATTTTTAAATTAGTTATTAATTAAAACGTATACAATATATTGTTACGTTAGAGTGTAAAACATCTCATTTCAATACCCGATAGGCCTTATCCATAGAAAAAACGCATTTCCGTGTTGGAGGAAAACTAGCGATAAAGCGAGAGCGTAGTGTAGCTCTTCAGTGTGAGATGTAGATTTGTAGGTCTCATGCGAGTTTGAGAGTTCACACAGCAAGATCTTTGATCATTTCATCTGTGTACCATATTTTAAGCTCTACTCTAAATGATCAGATATCGGTACATTAGTCAGATCACAGTGGTCTAATGGTTAGCATGCTGGCCTCTCACGCCAATGGCCCAGGTCTGAATCCCGGTGGAGACACCAAACATTTGTGACCTTATACTTTGTTGTGCCACTGGGCAAGGCAATTCATCCACATTTCACTCAGTCCACCCGGCTGTATAAATGGGTACCTGAACACGGGAGGTACGGACCTATAGGGTCGCCCGGAGCGCTTAGTAGCGGCACCGAAAATACAATTCCTTCCTTTAATAATTGTACCGCCATTGAACAATGCTTGCACTGGATATAAGGCGTTAAAATGTACCTTATTGTTATTATTATTAGGTCTTCAGACGAAAGTCTGGAAGACCTACTGTTATTATCCTGATTAATATACTTATTATTATTCCACATGAATTTTGTGGAATTTCTATAAAATAAATGGCTGAGCCGATTTTCATGAAACTTTCAGGGATGATAGCCTCTGGGATGAACTTGATACATTTTTTAGGAATTCCGATTTCCCGTTCCGGTTTCTGAGTTATGGCCCTTGGAAAATTCAAATTTTAACATGGGACAAATTTTCAAAATGCACCTAGAGACTTAAAACTTCTTTCAAAAGATGCGCAATATCATTCTGAACAAAAAAGTAAACCATAGCCAAATTGTAGATCACGTGACTTTTCGTGAATTTTGACCCCCATGGACCTTTAAAAATATTCTCCTCTGAAAGTACTTGGGGTAGACAGCTGTAAGCTACATTTTCTTTAAGCAGATGCATTGCAGTATCTGGCTATCTCATGGAAAGTGTGAACTCATTGTATTTTTATCACAGTCAGCTTTCAAAGTTGTCTAAAAATGAGAAAATAAGAAAAATCGCAAACTTCAAGGGCAGATAACTTAAAAACTTAAAAAGGGAACTTTATGATTTTTTCAGGGAAGGAAGATACATATATTCTGTATAAGAATCAATAATAAAATGGCTCGCTTACAGTCATTTCCGGTCTGTAGGAATTTTGAAAAAAATGACATTTTTCAAAATGTAAATTTTTAACATGGGCAAAATTTTCAAAATATACCTAGAGACTTGCCACTTAATTTAAACGATAGCTTATATCGTTGTGACCAAAATTGTAAATCATGACGACTTCGTAACTCACATGGTTTAGCCGCCATTTACATTTTCTGTATTATAATGTTTTTTCATCGGTTCACTGGGAAGCCCTGCCTTTGGCGGCATGTTCCTTGGCAAGAGGTTGCGGGAACCTGGCATCTCATCTCTTTAGTGTTATTGTCATTATATTATTTCTAAATATCTACTTTCAGACTTGCAACTTGTTTTGAATGAATCAAAATAACCTTCATTGCAAATAAATAAAACTGATATATTCGTTGTAGTTTACACGTCTTACAGATGTATAAAATATTATCACTAAATTGACTCTTGGAGACCAGAGGATTCGCTGGTGTAGTGGTTAACGTCTTGGGCTTGCAATCCAGCAGCCTCTCAGGTCCCTATGAGGAAAACTTTTGTATTTTCAATGTTCAAAATTTAGTTTGTTTTGTTTGTTTAACTTGATTTCAGTTCTTTTTTCACTTTTGTTAGTCTAAAAAATTCATATTGGCAACATTGTCTAGATTAGTGTGCTGGTTACTTTTTTTCAGTTAAATTTCTTTGTATAATTCTTTACATATAAGCAATAAGCTGATGTCATGAAACGTTCAGGTACGTTAGCCTTTATACCAACTGAGTCTATGAATTCGGCCGATTTTGAATTTTCAACTTCTTTCATGAGATTTCTGTCCAATAAGTTAAAAATTGAAATCTCAGAATCTCGAAAAACTATGAAGTGGATATCACAAAACCTTCACCGAACTAAGTACAGAAAGAACAGGTTGCTATGTCGACTGTACAGCAGCCTGAAAAATGACAGAAAATAATGATTTCGATTTTTAACATGGGGACAATCTTGAAATGAACATAGACACTTTTTTTAAAAAGATGTGAAATAGTAATACAAACAAACAAGTTAATCATGACGAAGTGTAAGGTCACCTGATTGAGGCGCTATTTTTTTTTTATTTACAATGAAATTTCGGAATTTTCAGTTTGTTGGTATAAGATATACATGTTACATTGGTAGTTTTGACAGAACATTATCAGTGACATTCTTCGATCAAACATGGAGGTGAAGGTCAAGCGGAAGTCTGAAGACCTAAGTACTGCCGCGGCAGTCCTAGTTATTATTATTATTATTATTATTATTATTATTGTCAATATTATCATTTGAACTACCTTCGAGCGGTCATTTAAATTAGAACACCTTCAAATGAAGGCTCGATGAAATGGATTCACATGGCTTAACCGAACCATGTACATTTGTTTTAGAAATATTTGTTATTGATTCCGGAGTATTATTTAGCCATTGGTAACACCTATTTGCCGTTTTGTGAAAGCACTTCATTTCGGTAAGAACGACTTGCTACAGCGCCTTTAAGAGAGGAACTAAAATAGATTGTACTTCAATGTCCCAGAATACATATCTACTTTATATAAAGTTTTTCAAACATCGTCAACAAGAATCGCTTTTTGTTATCAAAAACATTAACCATAACTTTCCATTAATTCCAACGGAATGGACACAGGACAGAAAGTGGTGGAATCCGCTTGCCGGATCTTTCCGGGTTCTTCCGGATTATTTCGGATCCGCCAATATTTGGGAGAATCCGGAAGGATCCGGCAAATGGATTCCACCACTTTTTGTCCCGTGGGAATCGAAGGAAATGCGTCAAGTTTGAAGAAATCCATCCAAACGGAACAAAGGCTACATCCTTTGGGGTCCATTCATATGAAAAGACAGTTTCCATTAACAAAGTAACACTCAACTGACACCACCTTAACATAAAGGGTTAAATGTCACAGCATGTTCGTATTATTATTATAATAATATTTTTTTTAAATAATTGCATAACGCTGCATGTAACAACTTAATTGAAACAATTCTGAAAATGAATATAAAACAATTGTGTTGTTGTCATGAATCAGTTAAGTTTTTGTGCTCCTGCAGATCGTGTAAGAGAAAATGTTAACGCCCTGAACAATCATAAGTAATTAATAAATAAATGGAAAGCGCATCTCATTCAAAACTCTCCTGTTGACTCATCACCCTCTTTAACGAAGACAGTCCTCTCTATAGCTCATCACCCTCTTTAACGAAGACAGTCCTCTCTATAGCTCATCACCCTCTTTAACGAAGACAGTCCTCTCTATAGCTCATCACCCTCTTTAACGAAGACAGTCCTCTCTATAGCTCATCACCCTCTTTAACGAAGACAGTCCTCTCTATAGCTCATCACCCTCTTTAACGAAGACAGTCCTCTCTATAGCTCATCACCCTCTTTAACGAAGACAGTCCTCTCTATAGCTCATCACCCTCTTTAACGAAGACAGTCCTCTCTATAGCTCATCACCCTCTATAACGAAGACAGTCCTCTCTATAGCTCATCACCCTCTTTAACGAAGACAGTCCTCTCTATAGCTCATCACCCTCTTTAACGAAGACAGTCCTCTCTATAGCTCATCACCCTTTTTAACGAAGATAGCCCTCTCTATAGCTCATCAACCTCTTTAACGAAGATAGCCCTCTCTATAGCTCATCAACCTCTTTAACGAAGATAGCCCTCTCTATAGCTCATCAACCTCTTTAAACCATCAGGAACCATTCCTCTGAACGTTTCCTCCTGGGTGAGCCAGTGTCCACCAGCGAGTTTGGTGTCAGAGACTTCTCCATCGTTACACCACAACGATGGAACAGTTTACCATCTGAACTGAAAACCATCACTTGTGAAACCACCTTCAAAAGACATACGCAAACTCTCCTGTTCAGATCTGTATATTGCATCTAAATTGTGTCATTTGTTTTAATTTAAAGCTGCTTGAAACTGTATAGATGGATACAAGGCGCTATACAAATGAGTTATTATTATATATAATATTATACGTTTTGCACTTATTTACATTATAAACTGAGGTACGAGTACATAATACATTTTACACCCTATTGTTTCACTCATACAGTAAAAATAACAAAACAAATTGATATGATAAAACCGGGATATTATTTAATATTCAATGTTGTCTGATTCGGCAAACAATCATACCCGTTTTTTTTTCAAACATGCAGAGTTAGAGTCACTGAAAGGACCAAGAGGTATAAAATCATTTTTACAACAACATGATCCCTACCATGTTTATAATTATGTAAATGTGTGCAGAATGAGGCACATTTATTGATTTTCACTTAGCAAATGTCTTATTACAAAAAAACAAAAAAATTAAAACCACATATAAATATTCCTTGGCTGATGACTAAACGCCTGCACTTTTCAGTTTTAGAGGACGACTTCGGAAACATAAGATATTTGTAATTGAAAATCAAACATTTGATAAAACCAAATGGTGTCTAAAGTTTCTTTTGTACCTCAGTTTATGTGCATGTAATACCGCCATGATTAATTATACTTACCACACAAATGATTGTTGACTGCTCTTCTTAACATACGCCTTGTCGTCCACTCAGGATCAGCTCATTTCTTCCCATGGAATATCTGTCACAAGTTGAGCACTTTCTGATTGAGACACAGACAATCCTGGTTGGTTTCATCAAAGGTTAAATGGGCAATCAGAAACCTTCAAAGTCAGCACTCTGTTCCCGTAAGCGTGGACATGATATAAAATGACTGTATTTTTCTCATATGTGCGATGCACACGTCTGTCCTTTCTAGTTTTTTTCCGACAAAGGGAAATTAAACGGTTTGATAAAATAATATTTCGATAAAAGTTATAGTCCAATCATTGAAAGCATAACAACTATTTTTGACATAATGTAGGTCAAACTTCGCACTGAATTCGCCGATCAGCCTATTGTATACATCCCAGTCTAACTATAAACACGGTGAGAATTTCTGACAAGGGGGTTTAGCATCCGTCATTCAAAGTAGATACACTAGTTCAATGGTCAATGCGACTGTTTACGTTACACCAGTGGACATTTGAACTTGTGATGACTGAGGAATCATTTAATGAAACTTAATAGTTAACCAAATGTATGATGATAAGTTATATATGTTATTTTAATAAATCAATTTTAATGGGGCACTATGACGCTAATTTACGCGACCAAAGATTAATTATCACCACAGCTGGCGAGCCGGAAATCTCAACTAGTGTTCTGTCTGCTATGCGCGTCCTGCGTTTGCGCGAAGACAGGCGGACATCTTACTGAACCGAATGTATATAAGCCTACTACTATAAATGTCTGCTTTGTTTTACATGCTTATTCTTTTAATCAATTTTTGCTGATCCTTCTCAACGAAAAACGAGACTTATGCAACGAATATCTATATCATTTTACAAATTAAAAGAAATTATTAATACATTAAAAAAATTAGTTTACATTGTGATGGTTGTCCAACTAGTTCGCACGTGAAAAAACAATTTACGATGACTTCAATGATTAAGATAACGAACCTGTGTCAGCATGTGATTGCTTATCCATGTACATTGGTGTACACCATACATAACCGCCAATGACTGGCTGCGATCATCGACGAAACAACAGAAAAACGAAGCTAACATCATGTTTCTAAATTTCATTGGTTGAATATAATGTTCTTTACTTCGATTGGTTCACTATATCTAGACTGAATGTCGCTTATATGTATATCTTTAATTTACTAACGGCCAGTTATATATAAGTGTCACCAGTTACGTCATATGGCAGGACGTTGGTAATAAACTTGACGCGCCACCTCTTGTGTATTTGAATGCGGCATCAAAGAAAATGTGTTAATGCATTAGCGTAATTAGAGACTGTTAATTCCAGGACTAACTTCTCAACAGAATGAAATTCAAAACTACCATTTCTTTTCATCGATTTTACCCAAATATCATGATAATGATAGAACAGAATCTGAAAGAAAAAATGTATCGAAAAAGCAAACACCCTTTTCATTTCGATTTGAAATAAATCATGTTTTTTTATCGTATATTATGGCAGGTTTTAAAATCTTTTGACTTTTTTACCCGTCACATTTTTCTTGTAAATTAAACTAACTTACAGAAACTTACCTAAACTGGTGAATCCTGATATATGACTAAACGGGAAATACCGAAAATATTTATTTCGTAAAGGGGCCACAGGCCCATGATACAGATCATTATGCAGACATTTGTTGTATTACAGGGAGCGATGATAATGTAAAATATAAATTATATAAAAGGGACATTTTAAAGGACTTACGCCTAAACGTGGAACAGAAACACATGTTTTTCATTGTCACATTTATATAGGAATCACCTTGTCCGAAATCGTCTAATGCGTCTGGTTATAAATTCTTGCATTCGATCTTATTTGTTGTTTATTGATTTATATAAGAATATATATATGCGCGCACATGTACTCTGTACTAGTACACTCTTCATATATATTTTACTGAGTTTGTTACAAATTCCAGTTCATGTATTTGATCATGAAATAAAAAAATTCTTAAATCCTGTAAGAGCGATGAATATGGTTTGCAAAAATTACATTACATACTATATACAACGTTTTAGTGGAAAAAATTAGATTACATACTATAGAAAAAGTTTTAAATTATATTAAAGTAATGTTTTATATGACACAATGTCACGATCACATATACTGTATGAATGTTTTTTCCACCGCTTTCAAATGTGACAAAAACAAATAAAAAACACTGAATGAAATGTGAGTGAATGTTTTGTATGGGTTCGTTTTGATTACGAATTCCCGATTGAGACAAGTTCGCTTTGGGTACGGATTTACCCACAGCTGCAGTCTGGTCAGCAAGCCCAGTACCCAGTTGCGTCACGTGACCTCGTTACCAGTCGCGTTCGGGCCTCGCCACGCTGCGGTCGTAACCAAAATAACTAAGCGTCATAGTACCCCTTTAAAGGAGCACTCCGGCATTTTTTTTACCTTTTTCACTTTAAACTGTTCTGAAACGTTAACAATATATCTTACCTATCGCTTACATGTTAAAAAAGTCAACAAGTCAATATGCATATGCACTTCAGATTTGTAATCATGTTTAGAATATTTATGTTCGGTCATCGTAGTTCACTGTTCCGCGGATTACGAATCGCAATCACTGAATCAGCTGGTGATACGTTGAACAATGAAGAATACAATTACTGTTTTAAGTTTATATAAGACATCGGTACGGTAAAATTGTAGAAAAAACACTTGAATGACATGAGTCTGTAACAGCATTGGTCAATATTGACAGTGGCAATTAGTTTTCTTTGGTTACATGTCAATTATGTAGTCAAATTCCATTAATGGATTGTGTTGAAGATGTCAGTGTTTAAGAAAAAAAAATGTTATTACCAAATTATACATTAAAAATTCGGAAATGGCGATAATTGTTATTGTTAGTTGTTTGGAAAGCACTATATGCACTGTCACACTTCCGCTTGGTCGTGTGTCATAAACATGCGATCGGCAACTGTAAACAAGCACGAAACATCGGTGAATAGCTAATCCATCATCAAAATAAAGCATATATCATTTGGTTTTAAAACTATTAAATAAATCGTGAAAAACCGCTTAAAAATGGCGACAACTACACGGCCGCCAGCACTTTAAATATATTCAATGGTCTATAACAAGGCGTAAATTAGATTTCTCTGTAGGCCTACTTGAGCAAAAGTAAACTTAGCTGCGACCTGGTTTGAAGAATATGTATTACCGGAGAAAAGTAGTAAACACTGCCAGCGTCATGAGGCGACGTTGTTCAGTTTAATGAGGTGAGGTGAGGTGAGGTGAGTTGGGGTTTAACGCCGCTTTCAAGAGTATTTGACTTATATCACTAGTACTGCTGTAAGTATTATAGCAGGGAGAAAGCCCGCAACGCCATGTGGCTATGCATTGCGGTGAAACCTGCGAACACCGACTAGAACTAGCGAACCATGAGTGTTACTGCACGGAAATTCAGTGTAGCATTGCACCCAAACCTTACTGCGTGTAGAACAGTTCTCTACTGCACACATGGCGGGATTCGAACCCTGGACTCCTAGGTCAGATGCCGAACTATTACGTGTTCCTACACAACTGAGGCTTGACGTGAACATTTCAAAACCTAAATTATTTGATTATCAACAAATTAAGATCAACGGCATTTTGAATAAAGTGTGAAAGCGTCCCACTCACCCATCATACCGGTGTTCTGACACTGTGACAGGTGACATGCGTCGCGGTTAAGGAGAAAATGACCGTACTTCAAGTTGGTCCTACGGCAACGTGGAAACATTCGTGCTTTCGATGGTTGCTCGCTTAACTTTTATTAATATGATTGTCGATTATCTGAAGATGGGTACCCGTCGCTGCGTCATCGGTGCTTTCGCTACACGTTTGTTTACGGCAAGCCGGGCTGATCACGTAACAGACCTAACATCACTGTGAGGAGTTTGGTGGTCCAAGTGGTGTACACGCGAGTCAATCATTTACGGTTTAGCCGCCATATTTATGGAAACGTTTCTTAATTAAGATGACAGATTTTAGCGGTGATTTTCTCGAAAACTCCTCGAAAAAGTTTAGCCATTTTTCGTGGAAGTGGCTAGATAATATAAATGAACAAATTTATGTTAAATATTTGCCTGAAAACCTTCTAATTTAAAAGTGGAAATATGCTGGACTGCACCTTTAACAGGTGAAAATCTATAATGCAAGTTATACGCGCATACACTCTTCCGCAAAAGAAACACCACCATACAAAATGTAAGATAAGTCAATCCACGAGTTATAAAACACGACTGAAACAGAGATACATCATGAATGAAAACCTGCGGGGGTATGGTCTCGATTACTCCTGCGACGCCCCTGGATTAATCTCATTATCCCCATAATCAGAATTCAACCAAATTTCGCAATATTTTGGTTGTTAATTTCAGAAACAAATCTTAAATAAAACAACTTTAAATGTCCATATATCGAATGTTTAGATTTCCAACTAGGTAATTACGCAGATGACATTTACATAAATATAGTCGCAAGCGACGATAAACGGATTAAGCGCTTAAATGGTTCTTAGACATATTTCAAATGTCATTGTGCATCTTTTAAAACAAGTAGCACGTTTCTAGCATCTCCCTAGGATTATTGATACCCAATATGTACATCTCAAATCAAAGAATTGTAATGAAAATCAAAATGGCGGCTAAATCATGAGAGTTACAACTTTGTCATGATTTACCTTTTTGCTCCTATTGTTATTGCGCATCTTTTGCAAAAAGTTTCAAGTCTCCAAGTTGATTTTAAAATAGTTTCCCATGTTAATGTTTTTCTTTATTATGACCGGAAGTGACTGTTCGCGAGAGATTTTATTATTGAATCATAAAGACCACAGACATGTCCTAGGTTTTTGAATTATCGCCCCTGAAAGTTTGCGGTTTTCAAAATTTGCCTGACTTTGAAAGGTTACTGTGAAAAAAGTATTAGGAATTCGCACAAACAAGAACACACTTGTTATTCCCCAATGTGTCAGCTATATATAAATAAAGTTTCAGCTCTTAGGTGCTAATATATTCGGAGTGGTGTTTCCGCAAATGTATATGGGGTCCGAAAATTTTAAAAAGTTAAATAATTCAAGATGGCGGGTAACCACGTGACTGACGATTTCGCCATGATTTACTTTATTGCTCGCAATGTCATTGCGGATCTTTTGGAAAAGGACTTTAAATTTGGCAAGTCTCTTAATCACAGTCGATCACGCCTAAAGGATTGCTTCAAAGCGGATCGCCGCGCTGATTGCGGCATTGTTCAAATGGGTAATACAAGTCGTCTTAATAATCAATTTCACGTGTATATTGTCTCGATTTTATGCTCAATTGATTCCGATATATAATGTACTTAGAGGTAATAATATGTCATTCTTGAGAAAAATGCATTACACGTAATCTTGAACAATCTATTCATCTTGATATAGCTGTACTCACATAATTAAGGGAGGAGAAGATTCTCAAAGACGCCTACTCTCAGAATCGCGAATGTTTACCAATTGTTTTGATTTTTCGAAAAAGCAAAACGTCTATTATTATGGAACTATTATTATACGGAACTGGTCATTATCGATTGTGAATGTTGTCCCGTACATATTGATAAAAAAAAAATGCAAAATTATATTGATTAATTTTCGAGATATTTGAGTTTAAAACTTTTCTTTATTGGCGAGATAACTCATGAAAGATGTCGAAAATAAAATAGTGGCTCAATACAAACCTAGTTTCGGTCACATTCTACGAATCCTGCATAGTAATCTGTGAAGTGGTTGAGCAAGTATACTGCAAAAAGGTCAAATCAATATAAAAAGATAAAAAAAACCACGATAATAACAATAGGTTTTCATGACATACGTCTTAAAGACCTAATAAAGTATGTCATACAATGGGCAAATCAGAATTTTTTTTTTAAAAGTTCTAGTTCTAGTGTGTTGGTTTTAATTTATCATGATTACTATTATAAATATTGTATTTGTGTTTTATTGATATATGTATTGTTCACAATGACGTTTGCGTAACATTTGATAGAGAGGGTTTCAGCTGATAAATCATTTCAAAAATATACCGAGGGCCAAAAATAACGGTACGAAATTTTCAAAAGAGTCAAACACAAAATATTTCTGCCGGTTAAAGGGGCAGTAGCACGTTTTTTCGCTCAAATAAGTCGATAAAATGTATTTGAAAAATAATGTCACGGACAGAAAACACCATCCTTTCTTCGGAAAATCAATGTATAAATGAGTGTACATGGTTCCGTAAAGTCATGGAAATCGATTTTTGTCATTCGAAATAATAAAATATGTTCACAATAAAATTGCCGCCATGCAATTTTTGCCTTATACACAACACCGGTATTACCACTACGGATAATTGGTTTGTGTAATAAGATGGTGCACCCTCTAAAGTAAACATAAATGACATAAACCATTATTCTAAATGGGAAATTTAAAAAAATAAAATTTGCAAAAAACGTGCTTCTTCCCCTTTAAGAATACTTAAATATAGTCGAATTTTCATGTCTGGGGAGGGTATATCTTGTGAAGAGTTATACATGTACAACATTCCTCTTCATGAGAGTATGATACTTAATGTTTTATATCTGTTCAAACACACATGAGTTTCTAAAATTACTATTTCAAAGGTTTTCTTGACGTAGTGTTTGGTTGATAAGAAAAAGTGTTATGGAATATGGCAATTATATTAGTATAAGATGATGTCGGCAGAATGCACCTTTTTGGACTTAAATTTGTTGTCGCATTATTAGTTTAGGACGTCATAAAACAAGCTAGAAATCCTTTTGTAACTCTCCGTTCTCGTCTAGTAAATGAGATTTAAAAAACGACGATTTCTTGAACGTGTGTTTCTCAGATATGTTTTGAACTTTCAAATTTAGTTCAGTTGGCTTCTGAAAACATGATTTAATTGAGATCTTTTATAGTTTATATAAAATACCAGACAATAGAAAGAACACACTTCAGTCGGTTCCGATTACTTCAATATTCTAAAGGAAATCAGATTCATTTGACTATGGTACGATACAATACTACTTATCTATAGTATTTTGAATGAATTAATTTTAGATAGTGGTTAAAGTTTAGTTAAAATATCTTTATTTAAGGAAGAGAGGGGTAAGAAATTACCCCTACCATGTTAAAAATGTAAATCTGTTCAGACTCCGGTTCATTTATTAATTTTCACATACTAGAATAAGTATTATATGTCAATGAATAGTAACAGTGTTTTATCAAAAATTATGTTTGAAGAATTTTGAAATTTAAAATTTCAATTTAAAAAAAAACAACAACAAAAAAACATTTAGAAGTATTCTGTAACTGTTGACTAACCGTCTGTACACAGTTTTAGAGTATGACATGGAAAACCTGAGATTGAAAATCATACATATGATAAAACCAACAGAAGAATGTACTTTCTTTTGCCTGGTAGTTTATATCTTTTTGCACCCGGGTGTCATTGTCACAACAACACCCAGATACAAAAAAATAATAACACACTATAACATATAACAAAGTCCAGTCTGTATACTGAATTATTATACTGATCCAGTTAAATGGTCTTGCTGACAACGTCACGCTTTAGTGACAGTGTTATCAGATATAAAAGTAGCATTGTACGAGTAGTGAATAACATTTACATTTAGATGAAACCGTTGACATGTGGTCAACAGAGTGTGAAACCTTTGGGCTAAACATAGGTTACCCGACCTTCTTTTGTGACAATTATAAGTAAGATCTTCATCTTAATACATAGGTTTTTAAAGGGACAATAGCACGTTTACTTTCTCAAATAAGTCGATGAAATGTATTTGAAAAATAATTTCACCAATCGTAAAACACCCTTCTATCTTAAGAAAATCAAGTTAAAAATGAGTGTACAAGGCTCAGTAAATCCATGGGGATCGTTTTTGTCATTCGAAATAATAAAATGTGTTCACAATAAAATGACCGCCATGCAATTTTTGCTTTATAGGCAACACTGTTATCACCAGTACGGATAATTGGTTTGTGTTATAGGATGTTTTCCCTCTATAGTACATTTAAATGGCACAAACTATCATTATAAATAAGAAATTTAAAAAAAGAAAATTAGCAAAAAACGTGCCACTGCCCCTTTAGGATCCTTGAACGCAAATACACCCACTTAATCATTTTCCCTTCTTAACATGAGGCAACAATCCAGTCTTTATTTTCAGTAGTTTCCAGACCAAAATTATCGAAAGAAAATATCATGCTCAAAATGGAAAAAAACGTATATTACATACAACGATAGTGTTCTCGACCGGATAAAGGCAGCGAATATTTTCTATATCAGTTGGGTCATATGCGGGTACCGATATAAATTACAGAGGTCTGGATTCCGTTCCATAACAGTGAGCGCTTATGATCGCTCATTGATTGCTCAATGTAGCGCTTAAGTAGCGCTTAAGTAGCGCTTAAGTAGCGCTCAAGTAGCGCTCATTCTCTCTTGAACGTCATGGTGCAAATTCCTTGAACTTTGCTCGCCTTGCCACGTAGCGCTACATTGAGCAATCGCGTTCAAGAGAGGTTTAAAAGTAATCGCTAATTGAGCGATTTCTTGGAAACCTCTCTTGAACACGGCTCAGGTGACGGAACATCTTTTGTAAGACTAGTTAAAATGACGTCACACGCTTTTACATTATACCTGTTCTTACTTGGCCAAACTTTACAACTAACAATAACCGGAAGAAAGTTACGAAATTTATTTACATTGATTTCAAGAATTGTTTATTTGTGAAAGTTTTAAATAACAATAACGACAAATGAATATGAATATGCCATTTCATCAACACAATTAAAGATACAATTGATCAATATTGTATGTACAAGTCTTTATGTTTATAATAGCAAGTGTGTAACAATGTCTTTACTTATCTATTACCACGTGTATATTTGTCCCTGCTGTCTTGATCAATTTATATATATTATTTTTTCGTATCTTTTTTATAGCTATTGTACCGCCGTTTGTGGCGATATGAGTAATAAATTGATTCTGATTCTGTTATAACGAGGTGTTTCATAACACTATAAATGCTATAGTTCATAAATATATATTTGGGAAATGACGAAACAAAAATTGGCCAATGGACTGTGTATTGTGATCAAGCAGTGCCAAAAAATGTTCATCGCAAGTTGAAATCTACCGGGCAAACGTTTTACTTACATTACCGAAATAAGAATAATGTTTACCATGGCAGTGTGAGTCACATGTTCCATTACATTATTTTGTGTCAATGTACCGTGAAAATAGCACACTGTTCATTTACTTCAGTTGATTGGTATCGAACAAGAACATCAAATACATAATCTTATTTAAATTTATTCATCTTGAGATTCATTTAACATTTTAAATAGAATAAAGTATATACAGCACATATATATATATATATATATATTGTACATGACTGATCATTAATTATTGATTTTATTGCCGTCTATCAGCTAATATGAGAGTATGATAATATTACCCATGTGTTTTTAAACTATCGCACAAGAAAGTACTCACTTCTGTTGATTTCATCGTATGTATGATTTTCAATTGCAAATATCTCAAGTTTTCGATGTCACAATCTAAAAATGCAAAGTACAGGTGTTTAGTCAGCAGTCAAAGAATACTTCTAAATGTTTTTTAATTTTAAAATAATTTTTTAAAGATTTCTTCCAAAATTATGCTTGATGATACACAACTGTTCATCGACATATAAGACGTGGAAATTAATAAATGTGCCTGATTCTGCACACATTTACATCATTTTAAACATGGTAGGGGTCATGTTGGTTCAAACATAGTTTAGCTAAAAGTTAAAAATAGTCAACAATTGATTCATTCAAACTGCTGATAAGTATTATTGTATAGTGCCTTAGTCAAATGCATCTGATCTCTTTTAAATATAGAATTAATCGAAATGTGTAATTTCTGTTGCCTGGTAGTTTAGAAGTGATTATCAAAAATTTTAAATGCTTGATTTGACTAAATGCTTACATGGAATGCCATTGCAACCAGGTTTTATTGGTGAGCTTGTGATGAAGTGGATAATGCTGTAGCCCTGTTTCGTATTTTCTATCATAATAATTGAATTTGTACATTTAATGAAAGCAAGCACAGTCAAAATGCGCATCCAACACACACACAAACATATATATATAATACAGCTGGCTGTCCATGGTTATGTGTAAGCTCTCAAACCATTAATTTGGCCTGATTGAGCACTCTAACATGGTACACTCATTTGTTACGGCCTTGAGCTAGCCCACTGTAGAAATACCGTTTGAGCACTTTATGCAAATGAGTGGGACTTTCTTAAACTGCTTTGTTGAGTTGATACCGTTTCATAGCTGAAAGCCCAACCATGTTCCACACATACCATGCTGATGAGGTCCTAATATTGTCCATGGTTATGTATATATATATATATATTGTATAAGGACATATTTAAACCACGAACGTACAATTAAAATTAAGGCAGGGTGCTAAGTGAGTACAATTATTGCATATATTTTGGTACCAGCCCGACCCTAGTCACAATCATACCTCCACTGTTTCTTACACCTGTTATCGGCGAAAGGACTCCAATCAACGTTAAGAATAATCACTTATGACATATAGGACTACGGACGTTGCGAGAATACATATTGCATGTTTAACTAACGTTCGAAAAACTTGAACTGATATGGACGGATGTGTCGCCCCTGTACAATGCATGAGAGAGATATTCATCTAGACTACACTCAACCGCAAAAGAAACGCCACCATACACCATTCAAGGTAATTCAACCCACGAAGTAGCAATACGAATGAAACCTTGCTGAATTCATATCATATTACATTCAACCTTTCATGCTCTACAATCTACCACATGTGTATGAAGATAATTTCTCGCTTTCGATCCTATTCTATACCACCGACACTAACGCGTTACGCCGCAGCGCCTCAGCTGCACAGCAAATTGAAACAGTTCCTAAACCAGTGTAAGCTGTTCGTCTAGCCCAGTCTGATTACAATTGACAGTATTCCGAGAAATAAACATTGCAAGATAGTGCATCTCCCGGGATATGAACTCACCACCCGAAGGTTTACAGGGTATTTTATTGACGATGTCCTGTATACGCGCATGTTATGACACAAGTTCATTTAGCCAATCACAAATCCACAAACATGCGCTTCCCGTGCGAGAAGTAAGGGGAAAATAACTCCGTACGGCAACCGTTATCCAGCCATAGCATTACAGCGTCTTAACCAATGCGCCTAAGTGCGTTCAAAATGAAGATCGTCATATTAAATACAGTGTCACATGAAATAAAATAGCTAACTTGAAATAAAACAGCTAAGATGTTATTGACCGTGGTTGACTGGGTTCTGTCTGCTCTAAACTGGTACAGCACACGCGCCTGTAAACCGCCGTCCTCAGATCCTATGGAAATGCATGTATCACACCAGTGTTTCAGTAGATGCACTGATTTGCTATTTTTATTTATCGGAAACCGTCACCTCGTTTCCCACAATGCCTATTCATATCATAAGTACATCATTTTCATGGTCTTCATTCAATCGTCAGCCTAGATTGCCTAGACTTATCTTATGTTTTCAATTGCCAAAGCTCGATCTCAAAGAAACAGTATCAATCTGAACAGTTGACACTGTATTCATGCAAACATCATCATTGTTGTGAAAAGTCAACTTTAAGCATTGCATAAACTTATCTCCTCAGTGATATGTCTTATGATTTCAGTTCCTACACTTTCATAAGAAGCAGTATCATGTTAACAGTCTACACGGTATCCATGTCAGCGTCATCATGGTTGTGACGTATTGGTGAAATAAAAGTCCATCAATTATCTCTTCAGTTATACGTCTTACGTTTTCAGGTTCCAATACATCATTAGTTCAAGAAGTGTCATTCTGAACAGTTTTAGATAAACTCATGTCAGCACCATCATCATCTAGTAAACCAGAACGTCACACCTATGAAGTTCCCACAGATGCAGTTTACTTTCGACTGCTATATAAATGTATCATTTTGTTATTTCCTTTCATTTCACCTGCTGAAGGAGGAGTGTATACTCCGAAACGTCGTGTATTTTCACATTAGAGAAATTGTTTTCAAGAAAATCTCCCTGTTCGTATGTATGCCTTTTCTACATGCCTTTCATTGACCTTCTGTATAACAACGACTTCCACGCAACTTCAACACATTCTGTACCACACAACCTCTGTTCCTCTTCGTCTCACTACCGGAAGTAAGTATTTACATAATACGCATCACACTGGAACTTCACCGAATCATCAGAATTGTATTCTCTTTTGTGAAAGGACTGGCTGAAAGCTTTGAACCCAAAATCCTTGAGCGTCATATAGGCGTATAGATACTCTGAGTATCTGTCCTTGCTGGGGTACTTGGAGAATATATGCCATTCGATGAGAAACTGCTTGATGAACGGAAGCAGCCCAGTGTCCACCATGTTGATAAGTGTTTCCCACTCGTCCGTCTCTACGTCTATCTTAAAAACGTCCAACTTTCTCTGTGGATAAAAACGAAATATTAGAAAACTGTGTCCTGATAAGGAACATAGAGATAGACAGGTAATGACAGTGGCAAAACGTGCCACTCGTCCGTCCCCATGCCTTTTACATGTGCAGGAACCGAAATTACACCTCCCATATATATATATATATATATATATATATATATATATATTTTAAACAATAAAAATACAAGCTGTCATTTTGATTTAAACAGTGGTAGCAGAGTTTGTCAAATCATTCATTCTCGACTCAGACTTGAATGTAGTGACTTAAATGCACACAAATATGAACGATTTATATCTGCAACCTCATCCTGTAGTTGTGGCCATAACTATGAAAACTCTATTCATTACTTCTTTGTATGTCCCCGTTACAGCGATATACGACAAACTATGTGTTTTTATATCAATGGATTTGACCTAAAATCAGTTCTGTTTGGAAACCAAAACTCTCACCAAAGTGTCAACAAGGAACTCTTAACTTCAGTTCATTCGTTTATAAATTTAAGTGGCAGATTCGCTTCAAAATAATATTTCAGTGACATATGATGATTTACAAGGATTGGTGTGTGTTTGTTTTTTTTAAGTTTCTTTTCAGACAAAAATGTAATATAATATATTGTACATTCATTATGACATGTTATGTAATGTTGTATCCCGGAGCGGTATTAGCATAAGCTGTAAGCTTGTTTACCAATCCGGTTCCTTTTATGGAAATAAATATGTTTAAATCATATATATATATATATATATATATTAAAACATAAAATTTGCACAAAAAAACGTGCTACTGCCCCTTTAAAGCGGAGAAACCTACCCCTTCATGTCCTAGCATCTTCATGATGCTTTTCACAGTGCGCACTTTCCAGATGGTTTTGGTCTTGATAAAGCCGTCCAACTCAGGTTCAAACGTGTCTGTGTCAATAGGTCCTATACCTAGGTTGTGGAAGCTAATGTTCCCAGGATTGTGGATGTGGTCTTCTTTGCCAATACTGCAACACGTCATGGAATATTCGTTGTGTTATTTAGATGGTCAGTTTATAGGAATTTAACATGCCCTTACGGTACTGACATTCTGGAAGAGTCCAAATATATATTCGTACAAATACAATCCTGTCTGTTGGAAGTGGACTATCCTCGAGTTTTGTTGAACTCGTGTTAAAGACTTGTAAACCCGTTGTTTATTATATTTTGATCAATTCTTCATACAGACAATACCTTCAACTGTAAATAGTGAAAATGTGGCGCAGGTGGGTCCTCATTAATGAGATATGAACATCCAAAGTGCTTAAAGGCGCTTTAGCATAATTTTTTACTGAAATGAAGTGCTCTCACAATAATATAGAAATTAGTTAGCAATGGGTACATACTACTCCTAAATTAATATAAAACGTTATAAAATGACTGTACATGGTTCAGTTAAGCCGTGCGAGTCAATTTCCCATTGAGCGTTCACATTAAAATGGCCGTTCGAATGTTGTTCAAGTGATCTTACTGATGTAAAGATGCATAACTAGTCAGAGTTAAGCTTTAAGTATGGTACAATAATGGAATGATCAACAGACAGACAGACAGACAGACCATCTCACTGTCTGAAATCTTAAATGCTCACGAGACCTACAAATCTACCCCTCACACTGAAGAGTTCCACACCAGTGTCGCTTTAAACGACGAATACGAACAGTCGTTTTATATTAATACGGCTTATCGTGTCGCGTAATGGAATGTTTAACCCATTAACATACCAATATATTGTATACACTTTAATAATAAATTGCAAATTTGAGGAAACATAATGTGCAAAAAGGTAACCACCCACCTGACAGACAGGCAGTTGACAGACGCCTTAAAACAACAACATTTACGGTTCGGTGCACAGCTGAGTTACTGCATCTTACCTATTCATTGTAAAAGACTAGTCCAAATAAAAGACAAAACAATGTATTTAAATATGAGTATTTATTTAAATAACATTGAAAAATCACCTTTCAATGTATGTTTAACAGCACAGATAATCGTCTGTCAGACGGGAGATAATCTGCAAAAACATTCTACAGCGCCTTTTAATATTGAAGTGCTTAGCGATTATCTCCCGTCTGACAGAAAGGCAGCTGACCGACATGACAGGTGGTTAGCGTTCGGCTTCGGATCAAGAGGTCCGGGGTTGAATCCCGTAACTTATCACCGGTAAGATATAGTGCAGGTTGAATTAAGTATTCCCTTACCTTGGATCAAACGCGTGAACCTCACATCCTAAACTGCTCATGTGCTCATCAAAGGCCCAATCATTGAATATCCTGGCAATAAATAAAAAATATAATGATAATGACAATGAACAATTTATCGATCCAAACTGAAAATATTATCGTAAATTAAGTGCTATAAGTGAGAGGCCGGTTCCAAATCGTTACAAGCTGATCGCATTCTTTCAGCTCGGAAGAAATCATGAAACAAAGTAAATCGGAGAAAGAATTACATCTACAATTGTCAATTGTGACAGTCACTTTCGTTATTACTGTTGAAGTTTGAAGAGAAATACATAAATAACTAATAAATTTATTTAATATATTTGCATGATCGCTCTTGGTCCATTATGTTTCTAAATTGTAGTGTAAGAGTTATCCCCCTTTGTAAATCAAACACATGATTTTATTACATCAGCACAAAAGGCAGCAGTAAAACAAGTTAAATGTTAAGAAGCTCACAAGAAAAGGAGAAAGCAAAAATAACGACTTGTTCATATTGAATTCAGTGCTGTTATAATGTAAGTAGACCCGACGACTGCTGAATTACAAGTGAAGACAAACAACGGCTGAACATGTCCCCTCTACCGGTAGCGCACTTACCCAAAGGAGTAGACGAGACAAGGGCGTTTAATCCTGTACGGTTCGTCTTGACAAATCTTGTAATTTCCTGCCATCTGCATATTTTTACATGTCATGTCCGGAGCCTTGGCAAATTCTCTGAAGTGAGAAGATAACAGAAGTTTTTGTTGACATATTGGTTCATGATTACAGGGGCATCAGGTTGGTTATACATGTACATACACTCCATTAAGAGACACATATCTGCTGAATATACTCCAGCATATAAATCTTTGGATTTGGATATTATGAATAACCCAAATGTTGGACATAAAACTATTTTCTTAACAATCTTTAAACAGGGACTTATTGCCAACCTACAGCAAACCTGGATTGAATATATAGTTAATATATCCGGCTCATATTCATATTCATATTCATATAAACAATATGAATCCCTACTGACTGTTGAATGTTATCTCAACTCTTCACTTCCATCTAGAGTTTAAAATGATTTTATTACGCTTCCGATGCAGTAACTTTGAAATTGCCATCAACACTGGAAGACACCAAACCGCGGGAAGACTCTGCACGCTCTGTTTATCTTAAAATAAGCATTTAATTGAAAATGAATATCATTTACTTTTAACATGTGAAATTTCTGTTGTTCTCATCGATAGACTAATTGGTATATATTTATTTGAACTTTCAACAGTTCAACAATAATGAGATTCAATATTTTCATGAAAAGCCAATCAAATAAGTCACAGAAATATATAATATATTTACAATATAAATTCAGACTTTGAAATTTAAGCTACATGCTCTCTGCTGATTGGGTTAAACAAGGTCATGTGACCGGTATACATTCTCATGAACACAAGGTTGACAGCTGAAAAGGATAACCTTCATAACCTGACGTTTACAGAAAATTACCTGCGGTACTACTTTATCACTGTGTCACTGCACAATTATGACACTGCTATCACATGCTCTTTTCTTGATTGGACTTTTTAAAAAGCTTACAGCATGAATTCTAATTGTAGTTAGATTGAAAATTTGATTAGAACAGCATGTTAGAACCAAGAATTAAATACTTTAATCATATTTCCTGTGAACTACGTTTTGCGCATGATGACACATAAGTGATGCGGTGTTATTGTGGGCGGGGCTTAGCGCCTGATCTAAGACAATACTAAAAAGTTGTTTAATCATGCACTGTATATTTTTTGCAGAATTATTTTATTTTCAAAAGTTTACTTACTGATTATAAATCGCTTAAATTACAAAGTTTGAATTTATAAGAAATAGATTCAATAATGTGTTTGTTCACTGGCTTGTAAACGGTTTGAAAGTTCAACTTAAACTGTAGTATAAATGCCGACGACAAGCACCGGCATTTATACCTGTTTAACTTGCACCTTTCAAACCGTTTATAAGCCAGTGAACAAACACATTATGAAATTTATTTCTTAAATAAATTCTGGCTTTGAAATTTAAGCGATCTGCTCTCTGCTGATTGGATTAAACAAGGTCATGTGACCGGTATACATTCTCATAAACACCAGATTGACAGCTGAAAAGGATAACCTTCAAACCCTGACGTTTAAAAAAAATAACCTGCGGTACTACTTTATCGCTGTGTCATTGCGCAATTGCAATTGCAATTGAATTGCTATCACATGCTCTTTTCTTGATTGAACTTTAAACACATCTTGCAGTGTGAATTGTAGTTGACAATCGACAAGCTCCGGCATTTATACCAGTTTAACTTTCAAACCGTTTATAAGCCAGTGAAGAAACCCATTATGAAATCTATTTCTTAATAGAATGGGTAATAAAGACATTATTACACTCATGAAACTCATGCATATTTATGTATAACTCTAGCTCTCGCTCTGGCAAAACAACAATTCACACTCGTTTCGTAAAAGTCATATGTCACACTTCCTCGGGTAATAATCTCTATGTATGAACTTGCATATTCACAAAAAAGTATAAATGATCGTCAAGCATTCTTGTTTACATACAGCTCTAGGTTATTTAGGGAAGTTCATTCTGGAAACAAGTGGATGGAAGGAGGCTCAGGAGATATAAAATTGCGCTGGTTTTGCATTAGTAAACGCTGTATATTTTGAAGCCTTATATAGAGGATATCCGTCTTTTCTTGAATGAGGTAGAAATGTTATATTTTCACGAATTAAACTATTTAACTTTTCTACCTCACGAGATGGGATTACCATGGTATTTGTCAAGAATTGACGGATATTCTATTTATTATATGAGCTTTTCCTTGTAATTACGTCCAAAAAGGGTCGTTTTCTCGCCGAACGGCCGCTGGAAACAGCCCGTCACTACAGCAACACCTCAAATTGTATCAGTCACTGGTCGCAGTGAAAAAATAAGTTATTTTCACTGTAGCTTGATAGACAGTTTATTTCACTGATACATCCCAGTATTTCATTGTCGTCATACAATACATAGAGGATATTTGACATGTCTCGTCGAATACCATGTGTATCTCATCGAGTGAAGTAGAAAATCGTATGTTCACGTGTGGCGCAGCCACGAGTGTAAATAAACTATTTCTACTTCACGAGATGAGATATACTTGTATTCGACGAGAAATGTCAAATTTCTATTTATTATATTTAACCATTTGCATATAAATGTAGTTCGAAATTCACGTTATTACAATGAAAGGAGCATCCATGCTTCCCTTGCTTTAACGCGGTCTTCTTATGACGTCATCCTCTTGTTACGATGACCTCATACGATCGAAAGTGTTCTTTCACGCAGTAGAATAACATGTTATTTTACTCAGTGAAAATACGGCTTTCATTTTAACCGATAAATGCGGTATTTCACCACTGAAAATATAATAAATCGATTTCCTACATTGTTGACTGATGTGTTTGTTGATACGTATATTCCTGACCTTGCTATTGACCTGGTTACATCTCTCCATGGCACATAAGGCGCAGCGCCAGGGTGTTTAGCCCTCAGTAGTCTGGACACTGGCGAGAGAGAAATATTAATGATTATACGGTAGGCCGTCAAAGTTACACATGAAATCGTCAAAACTGCCGTGACGTCAGGTTTTTACGTTTATGTAGTAAATTTAAAAAACGACGTTAAAGTGATGAAAAACGTTCGGTGACCCCCTATTGTTATTTCTGAATTCGTTTGTCCAATTAACTGCGCACATCATATTACAGTTTTAGCAATATCTAAATTAACATCTAATATCTGTTGAACATGTGAAACACGATGATAAAAATGCTGTTTTTATTTTAGAATTGCTTAATGTAATTTTGTTTCTCTTTTCAGCGTCACTAATTGTCAACATATAGACTTGTTATACATCACCGTATGTGATTGAAATGTATCTGAAAGGATTCGGAGTTTATTTGTTGAAAGAGTGCTTAATGTAAAGACACCAAATCAGTAAAGAAATTACGTAATTTGCCGACGGGAGTATTATTATTAATGCCAATAACTCTTTAAATCGTTCGGTGACCCCAAATGTCCTACATTTTTGGATAAAAGACGTAATAAACTTGCTATTTTGAAAAAAATACGAATTCTAAAATATTTGATTTCATCGTCCCATCTGTCCTTAAAGGCATTTTTCTCTAATTTACCCATTTTTTCATGAAGTTTAGTCAAATACATTGGTACGTTAGAGGGTAAAACATCTCATTATATGATCCGAGAAGCCGTACCCACAGAAAACGGTTATTAAAAGAAAATGGTGTGACGTGTACAGCGACAGTGGTGTGGAACTCTTCAGTGTGAGAGGTAGATTTGTAGGTCTCTTGCGAATTTGAGACTTGAGACAGCAAGATGGTTGATACTTCCATAATGGTGCGTTCCAAAATATAGCAATATTTTGAGATGATATGAGAGCATAGATAGGTTTCAGTAGCAGTTTTGGTATTTCAGATGTTTAATCAGAATTGGGCAGGTTTTAGGCGTTCGACACTGAGAGAAAGAAATATATGTCTTCATATCCGGTTATGCAGTGTGTTCTTCGATGTGGTTGCCTGTCCCTTGACAGATGATAACACAAGGCATATACAACTTGACATTAGCGAGGAAGAGGTTTGTTACAGTTATACATATCTCTAGAATGAGTATATAATCAGAGGTAATATTATAATGTAATAATATTTTTCCAGCAATCCGATTGGACGAGAGGCGATCACGCAAATGGGGACAGAAAAGCATACTGTGACTTGCCAAAAGAGTCTAAAAGCCGTATTGACTTGCTAGGCGTCAAACTGTTGATTCATAACGTTATTGTTATTGTTACGTCATTTAACCGTAGTCCTAACTGTTCAAACCAAATTGCCAAATTTTGACTGTATACTATTGTTTTCCTTTCGTTTCTGTATTAAATACATAATAAAACAATTATATGGACTGGTGAATTCTGTCAAAACCTGTTTTATGGACCCTAGACAACAATATTGACCGCTGACTTCGTCCTTGGTCAATATTGTTTTCTCGGATCTATAAAACAGGTATTGATCTCATCACAAGTCTATAATTGCATTAAATAGTGATAATGTTAATGTAAAGAAAAATAGAAGAAAGCTTCGCTGACACCAGACGACCGCTCAACGATGCTGTACATGTTCCACGACCTATTAGTGATAATTGTAATTAATTGCTTATATGATTAGAAAATAGAAACTGTATATATTGTGACAATGTTAATTCTATTCAAAATTAACAGCATTTTCTTATCGAATGCGACTTTTATTCTGACCTCAGATTCAACCTCTTTCATAAAGCAACGACGTTAAACCCAACATTCGCAGCACTCAACGATGGGAATACATTCTTATTTCTCCTCAGATGCGATATTTTACAGCCGCTTTTAGCCAACACACTAAGGCGAATGTTCAAGAGACGACAAGAGGCCTCACAGAGGTAACACATGTGTAAACTGCTCACTCCTTCACCCATACTTTTACCTCAAATTTATCATATTGTATTTTATCATGGATTATTTATATTTTATTTTAATTTTTAAATCGCATATTAATCTTATGTCTTAATGGGTAAAATGTGTCTAATAGGCCTCATGGCCAGACATCTGTACACATTTTAGCGCATGTATATAGGTATTTTTAATGTATAAGTTCTTGCGCATTTTTATGTATTTTATTGTATATACAGATGTGTGACACCAAAATAAATTATTTCTCCTTCTTCTTCTTCTATAAATATGTTGGTAGATGAGTGGGTGGGGGATTGATACATGTATACTTTATTATTTTAGAGTTAATGCTTTAATGTGTCTCATAAAGGCCAAGTGGCAGGATGCTATGTGACATTGTTTTAAAGTGATATTATGTATACGAATATTAGCATGTGTCCATTATTGTCCTTCTCGTCTATATCATGTACTTACCTCTGTAAGCGAGTTCATGTACGCTAATCTGGTGAGACTGGCCTAGCCCCGAATAAAGATACCCGAGGGTTGAGATGAGGAGAAGCGTCATACAGACCATCCACACCTTGACGAACTGTGACGTCATTAGATTCGGCATGGTGATTAGTAGGCTCTGTAAATGAAGAAAGTAATTAGATTCTACGTAAGAAGAACCTACTTGTACTTGTGGACAAAATAATCGTGGGTGACATGGGCGTATCCAGAGTACAAACCCCCCTTTTCATGTGACCATTGATACCATAGTCAAAACAATGCACCCCTAAAATACAAACACTAGGCCTCAGGACGCCGATTAGACACATTAAATAGTACAAATAAGATGCAATAAATTATAGATCTTAGCGTCTGCTACCCAGTACATTGTGTACATAGCGTGAGCGAGTGGAGGGTTCAATAAAAATGTCATCAAAAAGTCGACTTTATTTCGGTTAGCCTTGACTCCCGTTAACTTATGATTAAGGTTACTTTTGTGAAATACGATAAATGTGTGGTTTGTGCCAGTGGTGTCCGCTTTGTTTAGGCAATGTTTCAAAAAGAGCGGCGCGATTCGGTGGTTGACAACCAACCAACTCCATATGACCTTCAGTTGTTACTTCAGCAAATAGGGTTGGGGAAATTAAACACCCTTGTTTAACTCCCTGAGTGTATTGGACGGTATCCTCTCATTCTGTAATATATATATATGTCCAGGTCTATTGGTCACAGGATGATACTTAACCCAATCCAACCCATCCTCGAATACATACCACCTACAAATGTTACCCGAAAATAAACCTGGATACTAACTTCTCTATTTCGGTCGTTTATAAGTTTGATTTAAGGTGTTAGACATTATTTGGTGACATAACAATTTTGAAATACCGAAGATTCTATAGGGGAGAATGAGAAGATTATTTGAATATCAGCAAGGCTCTGAAATAATCATGTCAGAATAAAAAAGACGGTAATGTCAATGCAAATGAAGTAAATAAAGAACCCCGGAGATATATTCATCTTCAGCTTAGCGATCCAAACTTTTATAATAATTCTTCAAATGCCAGGTATATGAAAAATACTCGTTCACGGGGAAAATCGGGCCAAATTCTTAGACATGTGTAGAAACCGAAATAAAGTTTGCACTACACAAGTTATATGACCGTTTAAAAACTACCAACCCAAGTGATGTTGTTCGAGGCATAAGTTAATTTTAAAGAGAACGTTTGACTAACTGGCTAACTACCTGATACATATAAACCCTTACTCGATAAAACATTAATTAACGAGATTCAGTTCAGTCAGTAATTCTCAATGAAATACGCCGCTGATAACGTTTGACTAATGTGACACGTTAAGACCCCTATATCTCCGTCTTCCACCCTGCCATACCCCAATCGCCACTGATAATGCAGAGCATGGCCTTGTTCACAAACGTGTTTCAACTGGCCTCTCCGGCTAGAAGGGTAACCCACCCGGAGATTCGGGGGTAGGGTCGATGTCTGTTGAAACTCCCAGTCTCTCCTTGTCAAACATTTAGCCTCTGAAATGGGTATCTTGTAAAATTTCCAAATTTGAAAAACATAAAATAGAAATATAAAGGAGCCTCTGAAATGTGTACATTGTCACTGAGCTCTGAAATCTTCTTATAGGCTTAGCATAAACGTAGCACCCATGCTTCAAGGTAATGTATATGCATGTCCCCAACATTTGTTGCTTGACAACGATTCACGATTCTGTGTCGAAACGTCGCGTGTCTTGAATAATGGAGTTTATTATATTTTCAGTGGTGAAATATGACATTATGATCCGTATTTTCACTGAGTGAAATACCATGTTATTCTACTCAGTGAAATAACACTTTCAATCATATAACGTCATCGTGACAATAGGATGACGTCATAAGACGACTGCGATAAAGTAAGGTGACCATGGCTGCTCCATTCACCAAATGAACGACGGCATTCACAAATTATGCATAATGTCTTAAATCTAATAAATAGAACATTTGACATTTCTCATCAGATACCATGTATATCCTATCTCGTGAAGTAGAATTAATATATTTACACTCGTGGCTGCTGAAAATATAAAGTTCTACTTCACTCGATGAGATATACATGATATTCGACGAGAAGAGTCAAGATATCCTCTATTAATATCCATGTATTTCTCGTTTTCATCATTAGAATATAACAGGAATATTTCTGGATAACAACTTTCTTAATGTGAAAATACCAGGAAGATTTTCTGGATAACAACTTCTTTAATGTGAGAAAAAGTGTATTTTCACATTAAATAAGTTTGTATCCAGAAAATCTACCCGTTCTTATGTATACCACTTCTAAATGCCCTTCAAAGACTAAAATAACGCAAATATTTACGTGTAATGGATATCTTAGGATTGACTGCACTTGTTATGTAACTGAGTAACACCAATGTCCTAAGCTCTACATAAACTAAGGTAATTTAATGATTCAACAGCCTCCATGCACATTTTACTTTATACACAACACCGTTATGACCACTACGGATAATTGGTTCGTGTAATAAGATGTTTTATCCTGTAAAGTAAACATAAATGACATAAACTATCATTATAAATGATAAATTAAAAAAAATCAAATTTGCAAAAAACGTGCTACTGCCCCTTTAAACTGCCAAATGCTTAATTCAAATCGTGAACGATATCTACCCACAACAAAATGCTTTTATAACAAAATATCTAGATTAGCATACGTTCTATCATCAACAAATATCGTACATACTAAATATTTGTCAAGTTTTATCATATAGCTTCAAAATATGCTAACAAATGTTTAGTAAGTATCTGTATGTGGTCTGTTACTTAGCCATATAATCATGTATTATTCAATGAACTATTAATTGTAATCATTGTCTGTCTACAGACACATGCCTGTAAATTGTAAATTGTAATTGTGTATATGCCATTGTACAACCGAAGGTGGTTTTTAAGTAATAAAACAAATATTTATGATCCCAGGAAAAATTGGAACTAAGACTCATAACTCATTTGTCTGTCTTGCTACTGTTAATTTGTTTAAATTTAATTCTGAATCCCTGTTTAAGACAGTCACACATACAATAGTGTATTAAAGGGGCAGTAGCACGTTTTTTGGCTCAAATAAGTCGATGAAATGTATTTGAAAAATAATTTCACCAATCGTAAAACACCCTTCTCTCTTCAGAAAATCAAGTTAAAAATGAGTGTATATGGCTCAGTAAAGCCATGGGGATCGTTTTTGTCATTTGAAATAATAAAACGTGTTCACAATAAAATGGCCGCCATGCAATTTTTGCTTTATACGCAACAACGTTATCACTACTACGGATAATTGGTTTATGTTATAGGATGTTTTACCCCCTATAATACATTCAAATGGCACAAACTATAATTATAAATAGGAAATTTGAAAAAAATAAATTTAGCAAAAAACGTGCTACTGCCCCTTTAACGTTTCACTTCTACACTATTTTCTGGCTTTAGTTCAACATACTTATTTACAATGTCTTGTCACATATACATACGCCACCTGGATATCTGCCAGGTGTGGATAACTTCACGGCAGGTTACCATTTACATTTTGTATGTTTTAAGCCATGTACATTTGTACAGGGCAATTCAAACCACAATCATGTGAGGCAAACATTTAAGACAAGCTTTAACTTTATAATAATTAGATTAATAATAAGCCAGTCGCTGTAAAATTTGTAAAAATGGAATCGAGAATGGGTAGCATTTCATGTACGTCTGTCCAATCTATACCAAACTCAGAGCTAAATATCTACCGTCAGCTGATCGCTCTTCCATGTTTAACTTGAGGAAATTGTTGTCATGCACATATCCCACTTCCCAATTTCAAATTGCATTATATATTAACCATGCTTTAATATTACGCAGAACATTGTGTTAACCGCGTTGTAGATATATTGTAAAGTATGTTAGTCGACCGACATGGGTCTATGGCCTTCGTACATTAAAGCTTTTGATTTGATTTGAATGAAATTGGGAGAACGAAGAATTTAGAACGATACATTCTTGGGACAACACTGCATTATGTCAGGTAGATATGAATGGCAATACAGTGATCGTTTTATGAGGTGTAATGTATATTACGTATGTTTATGTAAGTATATAAGGGAGGGAATATAAATGTGTAACTGTACTCTTACCTGGATCATTGGCCCGGATTTTTCTCCTGAAAAGCAACTGATATCCGACCATGTGATAACGGCTCTGTATTACGTATTGCTCAACACGGCCGTGGACACCATAGAGCCGTGGACACCATTTTGAAATGCTCGTAAGATACGAGTATGCAGGAAACCGGACGGGCCCATCAAGTGGTGTGTGTCAAACTGGTATGTTTGAGATGATAATGCCCTACACGGGGGGATTGGGGGGGGGGGGGGTCCTTTGTGTGGGGGATGGCGATGGGGTGTGGGGGGGGGGGGGGGGGGGGTCAAAGTTGAAATTGGGTAAACATGACTTGCAGATTAAGTTGTTCTAATGCCACAAGACAGTTTGTTATTTGTTGACAGTGCGAACATCTGTATATATATTCTTTGATTTTATATTTTCCAATGTGGTGTCCACCTGTCTCCTGTAGTTGTCACCTAGAGCTATCAACAGTCTACGGGTTCAATGCTTTACGCTTCAGTGATTATCTATTCTTCAGTGTGGATCACTTACGGCATTGTCTCATTTAGAAATTAGGAAGTATTTTGTCAAGCTCACCTTGTCGCGTTATTTGCCTCAGGGCTTAAAGGTACATCCATTATGTTGTTTGGGGTCACATTTGCCGAACGTTACAAAATGTGTCATTTTATCAAGAAGTAGTGACTGTTGCCGAAAATTGCCATTTCGATGACATTTGACTCGATATACCGACACTATACAGGTATAAGTAGCGATTTCTGATCGGAAACCGGACAATATACCGCGTGTGGCGCGCTTAGTCAAACGCAATTTTAGAAACTTATTTACAACAGACATGTATACAACTTTAGGTTGATAATGTTTAATAGGTCTTATAACTACTGCACATGTAGAATGTTGCTGCTCGATTTTAATTGAAAACTAGTAATGATTATATATTTGGCGATAGGGGATGAAAATACAAGTTGAGTGAACTGAAATCAGCACATATCGTATGTTGGCACGTATTAAAATAAAAATAACTTGTATGAAACTATCTTTAATAGCCAATTGTTCATCACCCTTAAAGTATATTATGACGTTCTGAAGCTATATTGATACAGAAAAGGAATGAATACACTGATGATCAATTTCATCTGGTATTCACATGTACGGTTGTGTACTAACACTATTATTTCCTCCTAAATATTCTATAAAACCAAACAAAACCTAAATATGGAAAGTGAAAAATGCAACATGGAATGTAACATTTACCCCCAGAAAATCTCTTTATAATAAAATTTACTTTCGTACAAATTAAACAATGAAAGGCAATACTGGCCTTTACATTAACATGAAAATCCTGACGTCAATTTGCTCTTGAAAACGATTTCTTTAAAAAAAGGAAATTTGACTGAGAAACTGCAGCCTACAGAACACAGATACGTACTATATCTAAAAACCGAGAGCACCCCAATTTTGATCAATATGTTGAACATATTAGTATTTAGTATTTCAATTTTGAAAAAAAATTAACTCTTAATGTGTGGTTTAGAGCGAAACCAATCATAAATAAAACATGAAGTTATTTGGTGTCATCATTTTATCGTTTAAAATCACAGTTAAGCGAAATATAATTACAAACAGTTATGATTTTTCTCCTGATATTGACTGTAATTCTTTACTAGACTAGTATATATAAACTGAGGTAAACTACAGTAAACATAACAAAACAAATTGATATGATAGAACCGGGATATTATTTAATGTTCAATGTTGACTGACTCGACAAACAATCATACTAGTGTTTTTTTTCAAACATGCAGAGTTAGAGTTACTGAAAGGACCAAGGTGTATAACATAATTTTTACACCAACATGACCCCTACAATGTTTATAATGTTGTAAGTGTTTGTAGAATGAGACATATTTATTGATTTTCACTCAGCAGGTGTCCTATATTTCGATGAACAGTTGTGTTAGAATTAAACATATAATTATTCCTTGTTTGATGACTAAACGCCTGCACTTTTCAGTATTAGAGTACGACTTCGGAAACATAAGATATTTGTAATTGAAAATCAAACATATGATAAAACCAACTGAGGTGTAAAGTTTGTTTGTACCACAGTTTAGTTGGTTCAAAACTACAAGTCTCGACCGGAAAGAGAAAGACCTCCGGAAATCCGATTTTGAGAAGCCTGAAGCCTGGCAGCCTGAATTTATCCAAGTGCAAAAAACAGACCCTTGCCGTATCCGGTTATACAAGTTCTTTATTACCCATATGGTTGAAAATAATCGAGTTAATATATTCGATACGAGCACATGTGCACATATCACTTTTGCCTAGCAACCATTGTTTCACCGCGACTTACCGTATTTCGTCGACTGTGACGTCATAAAACGATTGTTCTCGACGTCACTGTAGCGTGCCGTCGCAATGGAAGTGAGCCGTTTCCTGACTATTTTTACGCGAATGAAATGGAATAGAATGGGTAATAAAGACATTATTACACTCGAAAGCTTGCCATATGACTTTTACGAAACTCGTGCAAATGTATGTATAACCCTCGCTCTCGCTCGGGCAATACAAACATTCACTATCGTTTCTTAAAAGTCATATGACACACTTCCTCGGGTTATAATCTCTATATATGAACCTCAAGATCTGTCTCTCTACGGGTACACAAATGTGTTATACAAAACTAATGTTTACGTCTCTCGATGTAAAACAACATGTAAACTTAACAAACCTAATGTTGGGATTCGTTATTTCAATGCTAATATACTCTCCATCGAAAGTAAGTTAAGACTCACTAGTGTTATTGTGGCCACTCACTTTACTCCACTGTTCCAAACTACATAATGCCAACCTTCATAAACTTTTTACATATATATATATACTGTCATTACCCGGTGTGCCGTAAAACTAAATATGAACAATTGAAAAATTAAAGTTTCTGTTCACTAGATGATAAAAATGAGTTCAATTTTGTAAATTGTGAAGCAAACTTCACACCGAACGCAACTGTTCACATGCATAATAATGCAAGTGCTTTAGCAGCAATTCGACGCGTGATACTCGTGCAATACATAGAGGATATTATGAGTACTTATGTCATACTATGTTTACGACAATGATGCCAAAATATTAGTATTTCCCGAGCGAGAGCGGGGATATACCGATATTCAGGCACGAATGTCGTGAATACAGTATGACATAGCCTTTCATATAATATTCTGTTTATTACAGAAGCATTACAGTAATAAATCCACCGAATCACTTTTGAATTTTAAATATAGGGGTGCTTAACGTTTTTCTTTGTTTGTAGATTACATACAGTTTGTTCACCTACTTGTGTATTTAGTGCAAACATCATGTAGTTTGGCATGTCTTTGAATCATCGTATCAACGCGAAAACAACACCGACCACTTTTCATTTTTCATTATAACAAGACAGTTGAGTGTCCCATAACATAATCTGAAATGATAACTCATATTAAACAGTTACAGTTACATGCACCTACACCAGTTGTTGTATCTGGATCTTCAATTATGACATATAATTGTTAACCAAAAATAATGTGAAGAGGGCTCAACAAATCCTACCCGTAGAACAAAGGATCTGCATTCTCCGTTGGAGATTTAACACTAAAATAGGGTCAATCCATTTGACAGCAGTTCTGTTGCTGGGACTTCATCTGTGACAATATTATCTGCAGTCACATTTCGATTTGTGTGAAACAATCAACGACAGGGATCAAGGGTTATGAGTCTCCCCAATGTAATGTGTCTGCTCCCTCCTTTTCCAAAAAAAAGAAGAAATAAAGACTCGACATCAACGCTCCAGAAACATTTAATGTCTATTACTTATCAGGCTTCACTGGCATATATTGTACAATTCAACATCTTCCACGGAATAGCATCAGCTGTACATCTACAGGCATGTTTTCACTGGGCTTGTATAACCGCCGTAAAGAACATTCAAGTATGTTCAAGATGTTACGGACTGCTGCTAATTTATCCTTCTATTTGGGATTATATATATATTGTGTCCTTGTTGTCAAATAGCAATACAGACATAAAAACAAAATTCACGTGCTCAATTCAAAACGTGCTACACAGCAACCAGCGTTTCCGAGGCGTGAAGGCTTGTAAATTTTCCCAAGACGCCAAAGCAACCCACGTGAATCTCGTTCTTCTTAATTGTTTCCGTCCCTTGTCACAAATTACTGAATGTGACGATTGTTAAATCAATCGTTCTTAATGTCATGTGAATACACAACTTATTAACATTTTACCTGGTAAATGATAGTTTATTGTGATTATAACAGCAAACTATGACATATACATGTTTATTGTGTAAAATACCTTTTTGGGTATTACATTTATCTCAATAAATGTAGGAACTACATGAGTGAATTAATTGGAAAATAATCACCTAAAAATGAATCAATTTCTTTGAGTGCTCTTACAATCTGTTTCTCTTTTGTTTGTGTACAGTGTGGGTGTATACCATAATGCTTTGCACTTGAAAAAACTAATATTGATTTATGTTTAGACTGAAAAACACCTTTACTAGTTAGTTTCTCCACTTATTTTGGGTCGAAACAAATTGTCTAAAATTAAGTGTATATATTTGAATGAGATAGATATATATGTATATCAACATACTCGATGGATGTTTAAGTGTTAACATGTGATGAGAATTCCCAAAATAAAGCATAGCGTTCATCAACATCTATAAACTTCCATGCATTTTCTGCTTTTTTCTTTAGCATGTTTCTGTACCTCTGCATTTGTTTATGTAACAGTGTATTTTTGAAGTATACAACTGAATCGTGGATTTAAAGGTTACATGCTGCCATCTTTACCTGTTAAAAAAGTTTATTGATCCACATGCAATTTGTTCATCAGACAGAATCATCACTGCCTGGCGATGTTGATTCAAGATCAGAATCATTTTGTACACTGTCACTGTCACTGTCGGAACAACTATATATCCTCCGAAATTTGCATATGACCATCATCATCCTCTTATACAAAATGTAGACGTGCTAACATTTGATCAAAACTACTGTCTTTCGTCGCCTGACGCTTCATAGTGACTGTCTTAGAGTATATGTTGTCACACCTACATTGGCATTTCTGCAGATAGATTGATGGATTGAAGGGTTATGAGTGGGGCTTTAAGGCCCATAGCAACAGTTAGTGTAACTAAATTTTAAAATCAATATTTTTCATTTAGTTTTTACAAATTGTTATAACAAGGTTAACTGCAGTGTTAGAGGCGCAAGTGGCATTGTTGGAATTTCTAGGAATGGGCAGTGACGGAAAAATTCTATCTATATAGACACTATTTTGAAGTTGTAACAGATAATAATCCACTAACCTTTGTTCTGACAACAGCAAAACTTGACGCCACTGGACACCGATGGTTGCATTATCTGGTTACAACTTACAGAGTGTGGCACAGAGGTTTATTGCATAAATTAAGAAATTAAGGTATAGGCGAGGGCATGATTTAATGGCTTCAATGTTATCGAAATGGAAGAACTCAAAGAGTTTTTATAAATGGTTCTTTATCGAATCAACAAGTTTTATCTGCTGGGGTACCACAAGGATCAGTTCTTGGTCCATTTTTGTTTATTGTTTATGTAAACGACATTGCCGATGAACTAGATTGTGTTGCACGCCTGTTCGCTGATGATACATCAATGGGTTTTTCATCTACCAACCATTATGCAAGATACACTTAACAGGAATCTTCAAACTTTATCATGTTGGGCAAACCGTTGGCTTGTTACCTATAATCACTGTCTAAATTAGTCTAAAAAATACTAATTTGACTCTAAATTTGAAATTTGAAAATGAGCATGTAAAATTTGATAAATCTCATAAACATCTTTGAATAACGTTTTCATCTGACTGTAAATGGAGCACACATATTAATAACATTGTTAAAACTACTTCCTTGATGGTTTCATCTATGAGAACGCTTAAGTTTATGTTAAATATAAATACTCTGAATAAGATCTACATTGTTTTTATAAGACCACATCTTGAATATGCCTGTGAACTATGGGATGGTTGTTCAGCAGATTTATCTGATAAAATTGCTAAAGTTCATTTTGAAGCCGCCGTGATAGTTACTGGCCTACCTCAATATGCTTCTCGTGAATCTCTAACTTATGAGACAGGATGGCAATCGTTAAAGGAAAGAAGTACCGTAAACTATCATTATTTTATAAAATATACAATAATAATGCTCCATCCTACTTATGTGACCTTATGCCCCAATCAGTTGAATCGAGGACCAATCATAACCTTAGAAACATGCGTGATCTCTCTTTGTCCTATTCACGTACACAGCTTTACAATCAATCGTTTATCCCATCATGCTCACAGCTTTGGAATAACCTCCCACTACACATACGAGAATCCTTCTCCATAAAAACCTTTCAATCCTATATTTGCCCAAGAAAGTTTAAAGCACCAACATATTTTTCATATGGTAAACGAAAGTTGAACATTATCCATACTAAACTGAGATATTCAAATAGCAGATTAAACGATGCTTTATATAAAATTGGTTTCGAAGATAATCCTGCTTGTAACTGTAAATTTGCTTGCGAAAACTCTCATCATTATTTTATGGAATGTTTTATGTATCATGAAATCAGGCAACAGATGTCTCGAGATATCAACAGAATTTGTTGTAATAGAGTTCTGATTCATTTAGACTTATTGTTAAATGGCAGCGTAGATCTTACCTACAAAGACAATATTAAGATTTTTAAGGAAGTTCAAAAGTATATATCTTCATCTGGAAGATTTGACAATTAACCCGGGTTTAATATATCACTGTTAGTAATACTCATTGTTCTTTCCTAATATTTTACATGGTTATGTTTTCTTTCTTTCTTGTAAATATGCAACATATCTTTCTCTTTTCTGTATATATCATTGTACATATATTGCGTTTCAATGTTATATGTCAGCACTGTACATAGGAGAGGGTTTCACTAAGTTGGATAACTTGTACCCAATCCTTTCAATTGAATAAATATGTTTAAATCAAATCAACAACTTCACCATCCGAAAGAAGACACCAATGCTGACACCCTGTCGAGACTCCCAGGGTTGTGCAAGTCACATAATGACCAGATTCCCACAGAATCTGTGCAAGCCATCTGCAATTTTGCAAATGCTACTAACTTTGTGGAGAGGCTTTGCTTTGCGACCAACATTTTCAACGAGGATGAAACACCGCTGACTGAGGATACATGTGAGTCGAATGCACGAGATTGGAGGAGGGCTCAGAGCAAGGATCCAGTCGTATCTATTAAAGGCGCTGTAGCACGTTATTTTGCAAATTTTATTTTTTCAAATTTCTCTTTTATAATGATAGTTTATGTCATTAATATTTACTGTAGAGGGTCAAACGTCTTATTACACATACCAATTATCCGTAGTGGTATTAACGGTGTTGTGTATAAAGCAAAAATTGCATGGCGGCCATTTTATTGTGAACACATTTTATTATTTCGAATGACAAAAACGACCCCCATGGCTTTACCTAGCCATGTACAATCATTTTTAACTTGTTATTTCCAAAGAGAGAAGGGTATTGTACGATTGGTGAAATTATCTTTTAAATACATTTCATCGACTTATTTGACCGAAAAAACGTGCTACAGCGCCTTTAACATGGAACATGTAGGATCAGGGAAATATTTGGATAGGAGCAAGCACATTGGAGATCCCGAAGTCGTCAGCTACTCAAAGGTGTTTCAGAGCCTTAGGATCAGAAGAGGAGTGCTATTCCGCGGCATCACTCTTGATGGCGAGGAACTTGAACAACTGGTATTGCCAAAGAGATGACGGCCATCATCCTTACGAAGCCTTCACGATGACGTAGGTCATCCGGGAAGGGATAGCACGTCGTAATTGATACAGGATAGATTCTTTTGGCCAGGAATGAGCATTCAGACGTCAAAGCTACTTGACCTCGTTTGCATGGACTTCTAACAATCAACAGCTTCTAAAATCTGATCACCGCACTTAAATTCACACATTGTTCTAGCAACAGAAGGTGTTCTAAAATGTACAACTTTAGATTTTAAACCATTGACTGACATTTTGTTTAAAACACACCAAGACTGAAGACAGTCTAATAAAACATTTAAATCATTTTCATTTTCTGCTAATAATACTACATCATATGCGTAGGCGAAAATACTAATGTTTGTGCCATCTACATTAACGCCAAGTGATAAATGATTAACAGCATTGATAAGATCATTAATATACAGGTTAAAAAGAAGTGGTGACAATAAACAGCCTTGTTTTAAGCCACAATTAACATCAAACCAGGGTGTATAGAGCCCATTTAACCGAACACAACATTTAACATTTTTATACAGGGATAATAAAGCATTGTACATATTTCCTTTCACATTGGCATTAAAAACTTTCCCCCATAAAACATCTCTATCAATACAGTCATAGGCCTTTTTGAAATCCACAAAGGCAACATAGGTAGACTTGCGGAGCGATTTCCTTGTCTCTATAATAGAAGTGAGGCTAGACAAATTATCAGTTGTAGATCTTCCTTTCCGGGAAACCATTCTGTTCCTCGTGAATAATGTTATTTTCTTCAACATGTTTAGTCAGTCTGTTATTAAGGACACCACAGTACAGTTTATCGGTGGCACTCGCCAGTGTGATACCTCTATAGGCCAGTGGGTCCCTCGGGTCGCCACCCGGCTTGGGTATAGGGGAGATTATACCTTTACCCGAAACGCTTGGTACAGCACCAGATTTAAAACACATGTTAAACAGTTTATGCAGGAATAAACAACAGCTTTCATTTTTAATAACCTCGACTGGAATATGATCATACCCTGGTGATTTGCCTCGTTTAGCGTCCATGATAACTTTCCGTACTTCCTGTAGAGTAATAAAACAATTAAGGGGTGAGTCCTCACTATCACTGCTGTCCGGCGAAACAACTGTCTCTCTAGACATGTTACAGTTTAATAAGTCACAATAAGCAGTCTTCCAAGTGTCTAACACTACGTCAGAGTCACTGCTAACACTTCAATCTGATAGTTTTACTTCCATTGGAATTCTCTTTCGTCGCTCATACCTTACTCCTATTTGTCCGATCTTTTTCCAGAACTCTCTATTGTCTGATTCACATAAATCTTCTAGTTCCTGAAGTGTGGTCCTTGTATGGTTCCGTTTGGCAGTCCGGACAGCTTTGTCGAAGCTTTTACGTTTCATTACATAAATACTTTTGAGAAACGTTTTACGTGGTCCATTACATTTACACCAATGTCTTTCCGCTTCGCACATTTCATTCCATAATTTCGACAAATTTTCATTCCACCATTCTTTTCCTTTTAGCGTTTCTATTATTATTAAGAATAACAGTTTTTACTGGAAGCTTCACTTGCATTTCTCTTTCTAAAATATCTGTAAAATCACAAAATGCTTCATCTAACTTACTCTGCTCAGAGTTTGAGGCGTTAAGTCTGTCAATCACATTGATTAAAGAGTCCACACAATCACTCGTAGCCATAAAATCACCTGGCACTGTCCGCGTGTCGTACTTAGTGTAGACTGTCTCCATGCCCCTCTCAGCCGTGGGCACCTCCTGCTCTGTACGACAGTCTAACTCAACATTCCAGGTGAGAAGAGAGTGGTCCAGTTGAAGCACAGTCCTGGAGCTACACGTGGAGACACAGCCTGCTTTTTCAACTAAGACACTGGGACGTATAACAGTAAAATCAGTAAAACACTGTAAACTTTCATAAGAGCATATACAATAGTTCACAACGGAGGTCCCCCGTGATGATATATATGTAAAATCATTTAAAGTGTTGTTTCTTCCATTCAACGTACAAAAGTTTGCATTAATTAAAAAGTCTATAAAAAAGACGCCCATCGGAGTTAATGGTTGTGTCAATTATTTCTCTAACTGGTAATGTGTCTACTCCTTCCACAAAGTCCAGCAGATTCCCACAGCGACTGTTAAAGTCACCACACATGTAGCTTGTTCCTGATTCATAATACTTATGTAACTGTAACAAAAGATTGTCATAGAAATCCGAAGCATCAATATTTCTTGTTGAGTTTTCCGGAGGCAAGTAACACACACATGCCGTCAGGGTACATAAAATGTCTTTCTTATTTACAAGTTGAATCCACATAATACCTTCGTAAGAAGAATCTAAAATATATACATTAACATAATCCAATAACACATTCTTAACTTTAAAAACCCACACCCCCAGATCCACATTTAGCGTTTATATGTAGTGATGTTCTATTCTGTCCATACCAAGTATAACCATCAACTACAAGTTTATTGTCTTTCACAAGGTGAGTCTCAGCTATACCGATTACATCTAAATCAGCACACTGTAAACAGTCAGAGCGTAATACATGATATTCTGATGAAATGTCCGATGACCAGCCCGCTATGTTCCAGAACCCGCATTTCACTCAGTATCTACGGCGATTGTTGTATGCGTTGTGATCTGTGGGTTCATCGCGTCCTTGACCTCTGCTCTGACGCGCATCACTCAGATTGGTGACCGTTGTTGATAAACATTCCCACGTGGGGACCTGTCGCTGTCAACATCGCCTGACTGAGTCCTGGTGTCGTCCAGTGTTGTCGTGTCCGAGCCGCCGATGTTCACGGTGGTCATCATGTAGACGTTGTATGCGCCCTCCGGACACTTTCAGCTGCCCACTTCCAACGGTGTCCACCAACATTTTCATATTCGATTCGAACATTCTCTGTTGGAAAGATTTGTCACCCATGACGTAAACATTGCTGTAATTTCTACTGTCTCGCAGTTTCTTCTTTTCAGCCAGTATCTGTCTCTTATCCTCAGTGGAGCGGCATTTCGCGATGATGACTACCGGGTATCTAGAGTGCCTGGATAGCTTTCTCTCTGCCGAGTCGATCTGGGTATCTCTCAGTTTCAACCCCTCCCTGATTAGACTGTTCACCTTTACAAGTATATCTTCCGATCCAGTTTCCGGCACATTTCTGATAACAATATTCAGATATGTATTGTCTTTCTTCACTGTATCAACGTATGTGCGACTCCGTTTAATATCTGCTACTTCTTTCTCGAGATTGTCTAAAACACGAAACTGGTCATCACGGAGCTGTTCAACTCGCTTGTTTACACTGTCGATGTTGGGTTGTAAAATCATTTCTCACGTGCTTTATTTCGCTGTCGACCAGTGTCTTTACCTTTCCCATTAATCGAACTTCTAATTCATCAAAACGTTGATCGAAGTGGGACGTGAGCTTATTGATAGCTATCAAAATGTCAGACACAGTTTTCGTGCACTCGGGTGAACAGTTTATGTTTACATCACTGGGCGATCGTGCAATCTGTACAGACAGACAAGTATTTTATTAAAGTCTCACTTGTGTACATTATTTCATATATACATAAAAAAGGCAATAAATTGCACGGTTAAAAGTACACAACCAATCACTTGGTGATTTATGAGAGACTAAAAGCAAAGTATAATCATATGCATAAGATAAATATAAAACTGTACAAAAGTTAAAAAGAGATAATGTACATCACTGATATTCTCACCTCTTTGCTTCTTAGTATGAGTGCTATTAATCCCGTCCTCATTATGTAATGGAGAATGCATGAGGAGCCGTGGATTCGTTAAAAATAATCAACGAGCCCCGAGGGGCGAGCGAGTTGATTATTTTTAACGAATCCACGCTCCTCATGCATTCTCCATCTTAATCCATGTATGACGTCACGAAACATATATATGTGATTATCTAGCATTATAGACAATGCATTTCAATTATGTAACCTAAAAAAATATTATTTTGCAAATTTCGGTGCCCATTCATCGGATATGGTACACGTAGCTTCGACCCTTATGAAATGGATTCTTCCACGCACGTGCATGGCGCAAATCTTCCACGCAAAGCGATTTGACTGACAGCCGAACTCCTGCATTTCATGTGTTTCAGCACGATCCCCATGCGTTTCACACTTTACAAGTTTGGTTAGAATGCAGGGATCTTACTGACAAACAATCAAATGATTATCAGCAGGCCTGGTAGTCTAATAGGTTAGGGCGCTGCGTCCCGGGTCAGACATTACACAAATAATCAGATATTTTAAGATTCTAATCAGATATACTAAGACAAAATACATCATTCTTGAACAAATTACTTTGTGAGCCATTACGAAAATGTCAAAACCTGACACCCCTCCTGACTGGATTAGTCAATGACCAGTAGATTCTTAAAAATAATCCACTGTTAACACAATAGAGTGACGTCATCACCATGGATTAACACTGGGTAAGTGTCTCTTTCGTTCATCTGATGATCGGGATCCGATGTTGAGTCGTGTCGACGACATGACTGATTCAACAAAATATTTTGACGGATCTATATCCATTGTAATCGTGTTGGTTTTCTAACACAGTCGGTTTAAAAGTTTATAAACAGTTTGTAAAACACATAAACAACTTCGATTTCTCACTTATTGCCGCCGATTGTGTCCCGATTTCACATAAAACCAAGTTAATCACTTTGTTTTCTTCGGGAGAGAAAATGTCCAACCTGTCGGTATGACCTTCACCTTTTCACCTATTCCTATTACAGACAGACAGACAGACAGATTGTTTATTACAAGTCTCACCTCATATACAGGTAAATAAACATTTTAAGAAATATACAAAATGAGCCATCCTTAAAAGGATTACGAGAGACTATTTACACATAAAAATATACAGAATAAATAAGATATAAATATATATACTATAAAAAAATACACATGTCAATTATACAGTTGAATGCGTCATTCTCTTAAAACATCATAGCAGGTCTTGGCTGTTAAATTACATAGTAAAGGACTAGACATTATAAAAGCAAACTTTTCCACATCCGATAAATTTATAAAATCACTATCTAGAGTAAGACAATTAGCTAACACACGTGTTGTAAAAGTTTGATATAAAGGACAGACTAAAAGGACATGAATTTCATCTTCAACAACATTCAAACAATTAAAACACACTCTCTCATCCACAGGCAAATAACTATAACGTCCAGTTTCTATAAGTAAGGGAGCAACACCGCATCTAAACATGGCTAACGCTCTTCTGTGTCCTCGTGGTATGCGTTCTGTAACATAGTGTTCAGCTCCATAGTCAGTCTTGAAGATTCTGTAAACTCGAAGTTTGTTACCTCCCTTGCCGTCACGGCTGGTCGTACACTCTATTTTCTCTCTCCAATCTTCAAGCCACCTATTTTGTACTGCTTCCTGGACTCGGTGCACAATTTCTTTTGACCGCAAACCATTCTCGATATCAGCTAATTCAGTCAGGTTCAGTGATGTCAGCTGTAATTGCACACGTTTAATCCAATTTCGTTTTTGTTTTGTGGCCAACTGTTTGGTCCATTTAAAAATCTTGTACGTGAGTCTATCTGGGTTTAAGCTATTTAGTCTACTATACAATCTCATCACAGATCCCCAGAGTTTCCCTGGTGACGACGTCCATCCCATATCACCCATCACCGCAGCATTAGGGGTAGCTTTTCTCACACCCATATAGAACTTCATTGCTCTGTTCTGGAGAGTCGTTGCATATGTAGAATTAGAGGTGCCCCAAATTGCTGCTCCATAGTCAACTGTCGACCATACCATTGTGTCAAAGAGTTTCTTATACGTGGTGTAACGCATACCGCCCATGGACTTGAATTTTGATATTAAAAGACCAAGCGCTCGACCTGCCGAGCTAGCTACACACTTGGCCATTCTTGTGTAGTCTAAGTGCTCTGTTATCAATAGTCCGAGATAACTGTAACTGTCCGTTAGTTCTAATGATGTTGGGCCACATTGGAAAGTCGAAGTCGTTCTCGCCACATTAACAGGTCTGCAATGCATAACTTTAGATTTATCCGCCTTGACAGTCATGGAGTTGTCCTTACACCAGTTATGTAAAATGTCTAAAAGCACTTTTAGGTCCGCTTCATCCTCCGCTAAAAGGACTAGATCGTCTGCATAAGCTAGTACAGCAAGTGTTTCGTTATTAAACTGTATTCCAATATTAAGACTCTTAAGGGTAGTTATCAAATCGTTGATATAGATGTTAAAAAGCAAAGGGGAGAGAAGACATCCTTGCTTGAGTCCACATGTGACGTTAAACCACTCAGTCATATTTCCATTAATTCTGACACAGCTCTTCACACTCTTATACAGGGATATAATAGCTCCATACATCTTTCCTGAAATTCCCAAATCAGATAGCTTTCGCCACAAAAAGGACCTATCAATGTTATCATATGCTTTTTTAAAGTCTATATAGGCTAAAAACGTAGATTGCTTACACGATTTCATAGTTTCAATAATGGATGTAAGCGATGATAAATGTTCCACTGTAGATCTTCCCCTTCTGAAACCGTTTTGCTCTTCAGATATACAGTCTCTGGTTTCCGCAAACGTGTAGAGTCTTTTATTAAGCACAGAGCAATAGAGTTTATAGCTTGAGTTCGTCAAGGAAATACCTCTGTAAGCTAATGGGTCATATTTATCAGCACAAGATGACTTCGGTATTGGGTTGATAATACTCTTCGACCATTCGCTAGGTATTTTTCCGCTAGAAAAGCACATGTTAAAAAGTTTATGTAAAAAGAGAATACTTGAATTATTTGTTAAAACTTCCATAGGTAAATTATCGCATCCTGGTGATTTCCCTTTTTTGGCCGATCGTACTGCTTCGTATACTTCATCAATCGTGAAAGGGTTGCTGAGCTGAGAAGTATAGCCATCCACATCAGTTGTCTCCCTTGGCTCCTGCTCACAGTTGAGAACTACATCAGGGTTACCGTTATTTAACAGATTGCTATAACTGTCTCTCCACACACCTAACACCGTTCCCTTATCTCCAGACAGCGTACCATCGGGAAGTCTCACTTCATTTGGTAAAATGTGAAGTCTGTCAAAACCAACTCCAACTTTTCCAATTTTCTTCCAAAACTCATTTTTATTTCCTTCACAGAGATTTTCCAATTCTGTAAGACTGTCCTCATTATAGCGTCGTTTACATCGTTTTGTTTCCTTATCAAAAATAGACCTTTTCAAACAATAAAATTCCCTTAACTTCCGCTTGCGAACACTGTTACACCTGCACCACTCACGTTCAGCTTTAACCATCTCATTCCATATCACACTTAATTGGTCAGTCCACCAAACTTTCTTTCGTAATGTTTGTCTCTTACTTTGCCCCCAGGTGGAAGGCACATGTTTTCGTGGGAGTACAGACTCCATTTCCGTCTTGACTGTATCTAGAAAAACTGTGTAGGCTACATCAACGTCTGATTGTTCACAGATCGACGATTCCAATTTGAATATAGTTTCATTTAGAGACTGTACACACACAGTAGACGTTAAAGAGCAACTCCCGGATGATTTTGCTCCAATTTCTTTCAAGTAACTGCCTATGGTTTACATGCACATTGCAAAGACATGGAAATTATGTGAATCGGTTTATAAACAACAAATTCTCGCATCCCATTACCATTGAAATCATGTGTGACTTTAGCAAATCGTAAAAGAAGTCAGAAAACTGTCTGTTTACGTCGCTTTTTGACGTGTCGGCCATCTTGTTTTACGGAGAACACCGGAAAAATCTCGATTTTCCCCGAAGGAATGTATGACGTCAACTGGAGAACACAAACCAATGCAAATGGCGGCCGCCGTAGTATTAACACTATCAGACTAGTAAACTGCGCGGGCAATAGGAATCAAACCAGTCGACCATTTAATGTAAAAACTTGCCATATATTTGCATATGACAACTTGAAGAGAATCAGAAAAGGAATATACTCAATATCAGCGATAAAGTTTTAAAAATGGTTCTTACTAAACCCGGAAGTAAATTCCCAAATAATTAACCGAACAGCTGATATCATACGTGTTTCAGTGCTGATATATCTGGCAAACTTACGTATTTTAGATGCATCATTAATAGTGTATGAATGTAGTTAAATATTTTGTAATTTGGTGACTATAATATAAAGGTTATTTCATTTTTGGCGAAATAACTTTACCGTACCTGCATGATCACGTGATATCTTCTCGGGATGCAGTGAACTCCAATGCATATCCACACGTTTCGCTGAACTCGTACCCAATTTTGTTTTAGGATGAATAGTGTATTGCAATAGAAATAATTTAATTGTAGTGATATTGTTTCATAAATTTTGAAAGACATTGAAAGAAAGAATGAAACTATTTTATCTAACTTATCTGTATTTTAGTGGATAAAATAAATAAGAATAATGGAATTTTTGGTGATTGATATCTCATTTAAATGATAAGATAATCATTATTCATTCAAAGTTTACATAATATTTTATGAGTATATTTGTCAACTATACATTATCTGATCAAATGGAAAATTCAGACATTTATTGATATAATCTGCAATTTTAACTAACCTGTATTTTCAGTTACAGATATATATACAAAATAAAAAATATACTTCATCACAATGCATATGATTAATTTTGTAAATAGCATAATCCAAAGGGACAAAGATATGTATTTATATAAAATAGATTTGTAACAGTGTGTAAATACCTATGTAAGCATGACTTGTGTTTTTACATTTGCCTACACCTACCTGCATATCAAATAAACTTACCTTGAAACAGACCTAAGAATTCTGAAAAGAAATTATGTTCAAGTTTTCTATTTTTATTGTGACATTAAAGTCACTTAAGATGCAATATTGCATTTCCACTTTTTAATCATGAATAAAACAGAGCCAAATTTATTCAACTAAGTATACATGTATTGAACATTATTTTGTGTACATTATTTTGTTTAAGTGTTTGCATTTTAGGAATTACAAAGGAACAGTGCACATGAAATCAATTTTTATCATAAAATTTATTTTTAAATAATTTGGGAAATATTTGATTTTATTTACTCTCATAATTAAATTGAATTTTAATTTGATTTACTATTACACTATTTTGTGTAGTCTTGCTCAAGTTTGCTGCAAAGTTGAATACAATATTTCTAAAACATTGGCACATTCTCATATCCAAGAGAAGATAATGATTTGGATATCATGTCACACAATCAGCATATATCACTTCTTAAGACAATGTTTATATATATCATTTCCTGATATCAAAGACCTTCAGCACCAATATTTTACTGCACATACAGTCCATTCCTAATGGGTTTTTTTTGTTGATGTGTTCTCTTGTATTAGGGACTCCCATCACCTGTAACAACAATAATAAATCTTTCTTGATGCTGCATATGTTTACACATGATTAATTCATAACATGTTTTTGTTTTGGTATTTGGTATAGGACCTTTGATATTTTTATGTCAGGCAAGTGAAATAATTCTAAACATCTACAGCCTCAGTCTAATTTCATCACAAACAAATGAATAGTTATCAAACAAATTATTGAAATCTTTTATGGAAAGCCATTTCTTTGAAAATTTAAATATGCATATACATTCATGATCACTAAAAAGGAACGTTGTTCAAATAAGCCTTGTGGTTTGTTTACCAATCCTTATTTCATTTTATGAAATACAAATATGTTTAAACCAAGATCACTAACTAAGATGGCTTCTAATTTGTAATTTTTAAATACCAGTAGTAATTTCTACTACATTGTTATATGGTTTTGAATTTGATATCTGTCTAATATATTTAATTGAAAGCAAATGTCGATATTTAAAAAAAATAATGTCCTGAAGTTGATGACAAATCAATTATAAACGTTTTTTAAAAAGGCGAGTCATGCACACATTAACATTTTACCAAAGAAATGGTGCAAATTAATTACAAGTATAAGTTCTCATAATTGACATGTTAATGAATCTCTGGGCTAAAATTAACACCAGTCATTCAGACCGAGGCTAGTAAAAATTACTATGGATATCAAAATTTGGATACTGCCATCCCTGTGGGCCAGACAAATTTCTTTAAAAAATCACTTTGGAAGATTGTGAGCGCGTATTGAAAATAGGATCTGCAAAACACACTCGACGAGAGCCACGATTTGACAGACTGATAATGTTGTTTTCCTCGACTCAGATTGAAAATTCAAGTAATATTTATATTTTCGAAAGAACATGTCCATTCACATAACAAATTTTGCATCGTTAGAAGAAAGACATCAAAGACCCACTTACCGAAATCATTCCGTGTCGACAGAGGACAACGACTGCTTCACTAGGCTACAGAATTTGACTTGTCCTTCGGATCATGAATTCTTCTCATAATTATGTACCAAAACAAATATTTAGCTAATTCCTCGTTGCCATTATACTTTCATACAGCAGATATTCGAATTTCACTCTCAGTTTAACTTTATTTGTGACCAAAATCGTCAAAACGCGATCACCGAAGTGAAGCGCTGTGTTGTTTACATTGTCACGTGGCTGTTACGTCACGTTTGTTTGCCCCAGTTGACGTCACATCCGGTTACATCACCGGAACAAAACGATCGCGGCAAGTAAATGACGCTATTTTTTATAATCGCAAATAATAAAATAATCTATTGTTTTAAACATTTTATGACCTTACGAAAAATCATATTTAGCTAGATACTATGCATACAGATGCACATTAGTGTACAATTTAGCTTGGTTTAGTCAAACGAATTTTGGTCCATTTTATCCGGGAGTTGCGCTTTAAGAATGATTCAGGTATAAACGTCACATCATATTTCACACGATTCACACTAGGCTGAGCAGAGTCACTGGTATCATCAAAGTTGTAACTATGTTGTTTGGGCAGAATTTCCAAATTCCATGTTAACATCGAGTGATCGAGATTAGTAATTGCCTCAGCATCCACACATCCCACACAATTAGAAGCTTCCACTAAATCACGCACACGTGTAACCTTAAAGCTTGATATACGATTTAAGTGTTCATATGCACATAAACAATAATCAACGACCGAAGCTCCTTTGCCTGAAATACAAGTAAAATCATTTTTTTCATTATTTCTCCCATTTACAATACACACATTAGAATTAATAAAAAATTCAGCTAAAAGATGTCCATAACTGTTTTTTGTTTCATCAATAACTTCCCTTTTTGGAAGAGAGTCCACACCTTCAATATGATCATGAAGATCGCCACATCTACTATTTAGATCACCACATATAAAACCAATATTGTACACATGATACTCAGATACCTGAGTGGGGAGATTATCGTAAAAGTCAGAAGCATCAATATTTCTGGTAGAACACTCAGGCGGTAGATAAACTACACAGATGCAAAAAGAGCATGTAATGTCAGTTTTATGGTCTAGTTTCAACCACATAATACCTTCATGCTCAACATTAAGAATGTTTACATCATAATCAATCAATAAGTCATTTTTAATAAGAAATCCTACACCTCCTGAGCCTCTCCGGGAATGTTTGTGTAGATTGTTACGATTGTGTCCAAACCACGAATATTCATTTACATTTATTGATTGATTCAAACTAAGATGAGTTTCACAAACACCTATAATGTCACATCCTGTAAGAGAGACGCATGTTGCTCTTAACAGATGTTTGTCTAAATTATTGTCACTCGTCCACCTGTTACAGTTCCAAAACCCGCATTTGTACTAATTTGCATAACTAGCCCTGCCTCTTCCAGTCACGTGGTCTCCTCTTTGGTCCCTCTCGCTGCTTCTCGTCCAATGATTGGGTCGTCTGCTGTCACGTGGTGTTTATTGATAGCTGTCACGTGATGTTTGTTGATAGTCCCGTCCACGTGTTGTACCGGGATCATTTCTTCTCTCACTCCTTCCAGTCTGGTGTTGATCTTGCCGCTGTCGCTGCACCCGTCCGCCAGTAAACCTCAAGTCCTCATGTCCGATAGCGTCCACCAGCATTTTAATGTTAGATTCCATGGATCGTTGTTGTAAAAAATATGGAACGCTTCACAAAAAATAATCCACTGTTAACACAATAGAGTGACGTCATCACCATGGATTAACACTGGGTAAGTGTCTCTTTCGTTCATCTGATGATCGGGATCCGATGTTGAGTCGTGTCGACGACATGACTGATTCAACAAAATATTTTGACGGATCTATATCCATTGTAATCGTGTTGGTTTTCTAACACAGTCGGTTTAAAAGTTTATAAACAGTTTGTAAAACACATAAACAACTTCGATGTCTCACTTATTGCCGCCGATTGTGTCCCGATTTCACATAAAACCAAGTTAATCACTTTGTTTTCTTCGGGAGAGAAAATGTCCAACCTGTCGGTATGACCTTCACCTTTTCACCTATTCCTATTACAGACAGACAGACAGACAGATTGTTTATTACAAGTCTCACCTCATATACAGGTAAATAAACATTTTAAGAAATATACAAAATGAGCCATCCTTAAAAGGATTACGAGAGACTATTTACACATAAAAATATACAGAATAAATAAGATATAAATATATATACTATAAAAAAATACACATGTCAATTATACAGTTGAATGCGTCATTCTCTTAAAACATCATAGCAGGTCTTGGCTGTTAAATTACATAGTAAAGGACTAGACATTATAAAAGCAAACTTTTCCACATCCGATAAATCTATAAAATCACTATCTAGAGTAAGACAATTAGCTAACAAACGTGTTGTAAAAGTTTGATATAAAGGACAGACTAAAAGGACATGAATTTCATCTTCAACAACATTCAAACAATTAAAACACACTCTCTCATCCACAGGCAACTTACTATAACGGCCAGTTTCTATAAGTAAGGGAGCAACACCGCATCTAAACATGGCTAACGCTCTTCTGTGTCCTCGTGGTATGCGTTCTGTAACATAGTGTTCAGCTCCATAGTCAGTCTTGAAGATTCTGTAAACTCGAAGTTTGTTACCTCCCTTGCCGTCACGGCTGGTCGTACACTCTATTTTCTCTCTCCAATCTTCAAGCCACCTATTTTGTACTGCTTCCTGGACTCGGTGCACAATTTCTTTTGACCGCAAACCATTCTCGATATCAGCTAATTCAGTCAGGTTCAGTGATGTCAGCTGTAATTGCACACGTTTAATCCAATTTCGTTTCTTTTTTGTCGCCAACTGTTTGGTCCATTTAAACATCTTGTACGTGAGTCTATCTGGGTTTAAGCTATTTAGTCTACTATACAATCTCATCACAGATCCCCAGAGTTTCACTGGTGACGACGTCCATCCCATATCACTGATTCAACAAAATATTTTGACGGATCTATATCCATTGTAATCGTGTTGGTTTTCTAACACAGTCGGTTTAAAAGTTTATAAACAGTTTGTAAAACACATAAACAACTTCGATTTCTCACTTATTGCCGCCGATTGTGTCCCGATTTCACATAAAACCAAGTTAATCACTTTGTTTTCTTCGGGAGAGAAAATGTCCAACCTGTCGGTATGACCTTCACCTATTCCTATTACACCTACATGTTATCAAGACAAGTTAACGGTCCACCGCACTCCTAATCCCTAGCTTGTTACCTCTTACAATGGAACGGTCCAAATTAAACAAAGAAAATTTAATTTTAAATTTTAAATTCGCCATTTAAATTGATAAGAAAGAACAAGATATAAGAATAGTCATTCGCTCTGTAACTCATTAGTAAGAGCTGTGTTTATTGTGTACGGTTGAAGATGTGAACTAATTATTGTTATCTCAAGTAATGCATTGTTAGTAATTTGTGAAAATGCCTTAAAACGGCATAAATATAAAAGATTAGAAGGTGTATCAAAAAGGAAACAATCACGTTTGTCTTCAACTTTTCACTTCTGCCTTTTATGTTTGTTGAACATTCCTGTATATTATATTGACATCAAGGTTATACTAATGATTGTCACAACGGCTCAACACACCTCCAGTGAACACAAATCTGTCTCTCAACATCCATGGTGTAAAGATAGCCATCCAGTAGAACGTGTGTACTTCCTGTCTGCGACAAGACCAACTCAACATTGAGAAAGCCTGCAATGTTGATGTCATGCTAGTTTGGTGCAAGTATCTATATACCAAACTAAGCCATCTCGACTGTAAGTCTTATTTTCTCAGTCTCTTTTAATTGTAAATTCCGACATTAATGAAACTTTTATTTTGTGTTTAAAAAACGATTCTTTCTCACCATACTTGCTTCCTACTCATTTATTTCACAAACAATACTAAACCTTAATTCCTGTAGACTCCCCTCAAGCCAAAGCACTTTCATTCCTACTCCATACTTAATCACTCGTTAGGGTAAGATCATTATGTCAGACAGGTAACTGCTTGTGTTGTTTTAACTAATTGTCGGGGTTATGACGTGTGGGGGGTAATGGGCTATACGATAACATAATCATGGCTTAAAGGGGCAGTAGCACGTTTTTTCGCTCAAATAAGTCGATGAAATGTATTTGAAAAATAATGTAACCAAGTGTAAAACCCCTTTCTCTCTTCAGAAAATCAAGTTAAAAGATGAGTGTTCATGGTTCGGTAAATCCATGGTAATCGTTTTTGTCGTTCGAAATAATAAAATGTGTTCACAATAAAATGGCCGCCATTCAAATTTGGCATTATACACACCGTTAATACCACTATGGATAATTGGTTTGTGTAATAAGATGTTCTACCCTCTAAAGTAAATATAAATGACATAAACTATCATTATAAATGGGAAATTTGAAAAAATAAAATTGGCAAAAAACGCGATACTGCCCCATTTAAGCATAGTAATAATTAGTACCATGTCCATATATAAGAAACTACTAAGGTAATATATTCACAAAAATTCAAATGGATGAAAGGTATAAGTGGTAACCCCCTTAAATGGGCACATCTTTGTAACAATCAACTATGAATACAAACTATTAATGAGTAGTTTCTTCATACAAAATACAATAATTTCCTCCGCAACTGACTCTATGGAAAGATGTTGTATTAGAAGGATCTGACTTTATATAGATATAAAGAGAGAGAGTCAGAGAGAGAGAGAGAGAGAGAGAGAGAGAGAGAGAGAGAGAGAGAGAGAGAGGAGAGAGACAGAGAGAGAGAGAGAGAGAGAGAGAGAGAGAGAGAGAGAGAGAGAGAGAGAGAGAGAGAGAGAGAGAGAGAGAGAGGGAGAGAGAGAGGAGAGAGAGACAGAGACAGAGAGAGAGAGAGAATGAGAGAGGGGGTGAGAGAGAGAGAGAGAGAGACAGAGAGAGAGAGAAAGAATGAGAGAGAGGGGTAGAGAGAGACAATAAGAGAAGGATGGAGTGTGAGAGAGAGAGGGAGAGAGGAAGTGAGAGAGGAAGTGAGAGCGACCCCAGTTTCTGTTCAGCAGCCATTCGCGTGTTGTGTACTTGTGCTGCTAAATATCGCTCTCATAGAGTCGGCGGCCTGTATATCATGTGCGGAACCGCTTGGAACCGGTTATCATGAATGTTCAGGGCACAGCCAAGGCGGTAGAATACATTGACTGGATACCTATTCAGAATGATGCCGACACATATAGGGTAAAGTGTTTCTGTGTATTTCATTAGTTACTGAAGTATAAAATATTGTTGCGCTGATGATAACAATTGATAACTTAGAAGTTTGACATTGCTAATGTTGAATGTGAAGATGAAGGGAACAAAACCTATCAGATATATCGGCTATTGTGTGTGCCAATAGTTATACGACATTCAATAAACAGTGATAATCGCCAAAGTACTGAACTATTCTCGTTATCAATGAATAACTTAGTGAATAAACAATACTGCATTCTCCATGTGCCAGATCACAGTGACCTCTTGTGACCCAGTTACTTAAATAAATGGTAATAGCTTTCATTTGGAGATGTAAATATTATTGAACAGCCGTTTGCGAGTTTTTAAAAGTTGAAATAAATTATGAAATAACACATATTATGTATAAACATCAAATAGTAATTAAAAACAAACATATCTTTAGGTAGACCTATATACACCAGGTCATTATGATCTCTAATGATAATGGTACATCAATACAGAATAAACAAAATATCCATGCGATTTAAAAATCAAACAAATTGTGTATGACATTTATCAAATTCATAAAAAAAATATTTTTTTTAATATCCAACTTTTATCATCAGACCGCATCGCCTCAGACGATGTTCAAATCCCGGAAAAAGAATATCGACTGGAGTAAATATAATCAATCAGAATATAATGATCTTCCGCTTACATTGGAGAACTGTCACATCGAGGAGACTGGTGGACAGTCTAACGCGCACATCATGCCTGCGTGCATGGCAACCAGTGTTTACATTGACAACCGCTGTTAAAATTCAACAGTTGCACTCTCAGATATAGATATCGCATTTAAAACAATGTCAATTATCGAGGTATTATTTTGTATTATCTAACTAGGAAATTAGGAAATACAATTTATTTATTTGCTAAATTTATTTATTTCCCAAAAATATTTTATTTATTTTATTTACAATAAGGTTTATTGTGTGTTATTGTCTAGTCATCTATCAGTGGATGACTGATTATGGTCGAGTTGGATCTCATGACTTCACTACGTGTGTTTTTATTTTTAGTTTTTCTTCTTCCTGTGTAAAGCCGTTCATGTCGGATGGTTCACCTTACGTTTTCCGGTTTAAGCAAATTCTCAGGAAATGACATCATGTCGATACAGAAACTTCGCCATGTTTATATGTTGTAATACTATTCCCTTGCAAAAACAAGAGATAAAATTTTTCTATTTAGCATACCCAATCCTGTGTTACTGTAAAATATTTGTCGCTTTAACCTTCAAGGTATGTCTATTGACATAATGTTACACAGACACAGGATTGGGACATTTCATGCAAAAGTTTGTTGCAACTCCAAGTGTAAACTAGACTGGATAACTTGTTTTTTGATAATATCTGTTTAGTGCATGGGGATATCTGGTATTAGATTGACACTTTTGTTACTATTATGTGCTGATGTGCATCCAAATCCTGGCCGAGAAAATTATGATATTAGCTTTGTTCACGTAAATGTTTGCAGTCTACAAGGCAAAATCGATATCGTTTATCATCATTTCAACGTTATATGTATTTCGGAAACGTGGCTACACTCGAGTGTCAGTAATGACGATATCGCGCTGTTAGGGTATCACCCACCCGTACGCCGGGACCGACCCTCACGTCGCTATTTATGTTTAAAGAAAATCTACATTTTAAACACAGAACAGAGTTTGAACTACCGGGACTGGAAGCAATTTGGGTTGATATAACCTCGAAAAATAACGTGTTGCGTATTGGAAACTTCTAAAGAGCTAGTACTCGCGCTTTTTATTGGGACTTGATAGATGATTTTATTGCTATGGCAGTAGACACTAACATCAAAACGATTTTCCTAGGTGACTTTAATACTAATTTGTTAAATAATGCCGACATCAACATTTCTAGTTTAGAAAAACTTTATGGCTTGACGCAAATTATCGATCAAGCAACGCGCTTATCAAGTACATGGAGAAGCCTTATAGATTCGAGTTTGATCTCATGTCCTAATCTTGTTATATCTTCTGGTGTTACCCCAAACTTCTGCAGTGATCATTTCGCAGTATTTGTCAACCTGAAGTTTCAAAAATCGAATAGACAATATACAAATATACAAATATACACATATACAAATATACAAATATACAAATATACAAATATACAAATATACAAATATACAATTTAAGAGTTACTAAATACTTTAAAATATGATAACTGAGAAGGAAAACATTAACTGTTTATTTCTTTTAAAGGTTGTTGAAAATTTATTCAAACACAAGGAAACAATTCCTGGAATTATGTAAGGTTTATCTTATACAACAATAATCGAGGATGCATAATACAAGAACAGCACTAGCATAAATTTGAAAGAAAAACATGTGTTCATGTAACAACTAATTAACATTAAATTATGCTTTGCAAACTGTTAATGAGATGAATGGTTTTAATGAATTACTAAAAGGTAAGAAGCTAAAGTTTTTATTGGTATCTTAAATAGCATTAGGTCTGCGATACGATAACTCATGATACTAACATTTTATTCCCAACGATATATTTTTAAAAAATTGCTTACCTATAAATTGTGATACGATACGGATCCCGATATAAGGGTGGCGATAGAATATGTATCACGATACATACAGCTTGCTTCTAATCCATGATATTGCATTCCAACAATAAACAAACCTCACAACAAAAATAATGTTAAAATGAAGTAAACTTGTATACATAACACCTTGGACTTTTTCATAAAAAAGGTACAGAATAAATAAACATAATACTGTACTGACTATGCTGTCACTAATGAACAAACTGATCATGAGTAATATACATTTTAGAAATCACAAAACTTGTTATCACTGGAGAGACTTAATATGATATTTAATATTGTAATATCAAGCCATGGATATCTAAATTAAAGCGATTATCAGAAAATCAAACATTTGATAATATTATTATATTAAGTAACTCAAATGAGAAATGAGATAGACATTAAAAAACATAAAGATCTTGCAAATGTCCATGAACTTCAATACCTGCATACTGGATATTTGTGTATTTTTTATTAACATGTTGACAACTCTATTGATGGCTATAATTATATACCTGTACATGTAAAGATCTAATGGGGAAAAAAGTAACTCAAGTGATGAAAATCAGTTGAAGGTGTAAAACATCCAATGGGCAAATCTGTAACATGATGATTCAAACTTTCAAACTTGAAACTTGTCCGTTACGATCAGGTTATTTCTCCAATGTTTATCTGCGGTGGTGGGATATTTGCTCCCATTTCAGTCGGATGGTGAAGAAGCTCCAATGTGTATATGTCACGGTGGGCATGTTGCTCCCATGTTTGTCTGTGGTGGTGAAGAAGTTGCTCATATGTGCATCTGTCGCAGTTGGGTTGTTGCTCCCATGTTTGTCTGTTGCAATGAGGTTGTTGCTCCAATGTGTGTCTGTTGCGGTGGTGTTGTTGCTCCAATGTTTGTCTGTGACTATTGATTTGTTGTGCATATGTTTGTTTGTGGTGGTGGTGCAGATGTTGCTCCAATGTTTGTCTGATGCGATGAGGTTGTTGCTCCAATGTTTATCTGTGGTGGTGGGGTAATTGTTCCCCTTTCTGTCTGTGGTGTAGGGGATGTTGCTACAACGTTTGTATTTTGCGGTGGGCACAGCAAAAATGAGCTGGTTTCCAGAACACTGAAACTAACAGGATACCAAATGGAAACCAGTATTTCCAGTTGGTATCCAGACAGTTTTTATAAGTTTCCATGTGGTTTCCAGCAACACTGAAACTGAATTTTGCACCAGTATCCGGATGGTATCCAGTGCGAATAATTACCCACTCCTCCAAGTGGTATCCATCTGGTTTCCATGAATAACTTTCTTTTTGGTTTCAACTCAGTTTCCATGTGATAGTTTCCACTTGGTTTCCACTTGGTTTCCATATTTCTTAGTTTCAACTTGGTTTCCATGTTCAGGTTTACTGTTGGTTTCAGTCTAGTTTCCATGTTAAGGTTTATTGTAGGTTTCAGTCTGGTTTCCATGTTACGGTTTACTGTAGGTTTCAACCTAGTTCCATGTTGAGGTTTACTGTAGGTTTCAGTGTGGTTTTAGTATAATGGTTTACTGTAGGTTTCAGTCTGGTTTCAGTGTAATGGTTTACTGTAGGATTCAGTGTGGTTTCAGTGTGATTTCAGTGTAATGGTTTACTGTAGGTTTCAGTCTGGTTTCCATGTTAAGGTTTACTGTAGGTTTCAGTGTAATGGTTTACTGTAGGTTTCAACCTGGTGTCCATGGTTGGCATTTGCATGTTATGATTTAAACGAATGCAGTGTCAACACCTACAGCAACTGCTATCTTCATCAAGAGCAATAATGCTTCGGAGAAAAAAATTCTAGTAATGATAAAAATAATTGTACTTTGTTATAAAGTTCATTACATAAAGTGCCAATAGCAAAGTCAATCTAATCATATCTAATTGCAAAAAAGAAAAGACATTTTGCCTGTTGTACTAGTAATACAAAACAAGTGTGTTGTATTATGAAGTTTATTACGTAAGTGTCAATTGCAGAGCAAATACTTGACTAATGCTGCAAAAAGGAGAATACATCTGACAATCAAATCTAAGGAATGTATTCAAATGATATCAAGTACACAATACCATATAGTGATCTTATTTATGAAGATCCTAGATATACATTAAAAATTGTATTATTTAAAATTACTTCATAAATCATCCAGCAAAATGCCATAACTGGATAACGAGGTAAAATAACAGGGCATTGCTGCTGATTAAGAAAGAGTATCACTGATAATTCTGTGGTTCTATTCTCGATTTATACTGTGCTGCCGGCAAATCACTATTCAATGTATGTTATGAAAAGGTGGTTTTATTTTCCTCGGGTAAACAGCCCGGGGAAAATTACATCACTAATCCTCTGGGGTGATTTCACACTCTTCAGCTTCAGCTTAATACGTTCTGTGTCCTCAATGGGAATGATCTTTCGACCACATGGTATGCTCATCTTCAAGCGCAGAAGTCTTTGACCGACCACATGCTTCCTTCATGTTCTTCTAGGCTGTAAAAGTAAAACGAACATAAAAATGATATTAATGACCAACATAAATTGAAAGTGGAACAACCTCTGTTTTACTTATTTGAAGTGTTTAAGTAAGATACACAATCATAAGTTCTGATTTACCAGATATTATTATTTTGTATACTGCAATTATTACATTAGTTCTTAGGTTAAGTTTTGAAACACATGTACCTGTTGTAGGCTAAGGTGAGAGGTCATCTATCGCCTTCTTCAAGTTTCCCATAAGTGCAGGAATGCTGAAATGTTATAAAAGTATCAAATCAATCAAAGAAACATGAATATTCAAAAGGGTATTTCATATTCTAACTAAATATAAAGGTCATAATATGATATTCAAAAATATACATCAGTACAACAACTCTTACTTGGTCGGTTTTTTTTAGAATGTAATTTTTATGTATTCGTATGAATCAAGAAAGTAGAGACTGTCTTGATACAATAAACATTGACATCGTTTCGATACAATATTTCGAAGGTATTTGATCAACTTTATTTAAATTGTTATTTCAATCATTAGCATATTGGACACACAATAAGAAAAACATGAACTGTACCTGCATGCAGTTGTAGAAATATCATGTTGTTTTGCCCTCCGTGAATGCCAACAGTTGTTGGCACTGAAGTTCACGTACACCCGGCAGAAAAGATTCTGTTTCTTCATTCAGTCACGGGTTATACTGGCAAATAATCGCGCCAAAATGTGGATGATGAACAAAGCTCTTTGTCTGGGAGAGCACATGGTCTGGCTATTATATAACACCATATGGTGGACAGCGAGCGCCCGGCGATACGGAGCATACATTTGACCTACATCTAATTACTAAATTAAGGCTCACTGAATCTTAGAGTGTAATTGATATTATTGTGTAGATGTTAAAAAGTAAGTCCAACATTACACACGCAATACAATGAATAATACAAAAAAAAACCATATCATGGTTGATATAAGTTAATGGCATTGTCGAAATGAAATGGAATACGGTAGATATCATATCATATCAATCAAGGGTTTCAGTTATTTACTTGTTTATATAAATATAACATTTGCAAGACAATATTTTTCTCAAAAGTATAGTTAACCATCCTTTGTTAAAGCTTCATCTGAAAAATTTATTTGAACATGTTTATCGTAATAATTAATATTGAATTTCTAGTTCTTTGCTTTGAATACACGTGTAATTTTAAATAATGGATAACTAATTTGGTTTCTATGGGTCTTTTGATTTGAACAAATGGTTAACAAATGGATACACGGGTTCTTAATTATTTCATTATCTGTTTCCATTACACTACATTACACTACATAACACTTGATAGTTTCATGTTGGTTTCCATTTTCGGGAAACAATAATTGTAATTTACACTAATGGAAACCAGCATGAAACTTCACATTAGAGTTTCATGTTGGTTTCCCTTACGGAAATATTACATATCATAGAGTCCAAAATGGATTCTAGTTGGAAACCAGGTTGCCAAGTTTCAGTGATAGGATAGCAAGTGGATACCCCTATTACCAAGTTAACAGTTGGTTTCCCGATTTCAGGATACTCAGTCATGTGTGCTGTGGCAGTTTGATGTTGGTTTCCATCTAATGGAATCTTTCAATGCAGATTTCCAGGAATGGAAACCAACATGAAACCTCACTTGATAGTTTCATGTTGGTTTCCATTTTCTGGAATCAATAATTGCAATTAACAGGAATGGAAACTAACATGAAATTTCATATTGTGGTTTCATGTTGATTTCCATTTCAAGGAAACATTGATTGCAATTTCCAGGAATGGAAACCAACATGAAACACATAATCAATGTTTCCAGTTGGTTTCCATCACGGAAATACTTAATGTTATAGAATCCAAAATGGATTCTAGTTGGAAACCAGGTTACCTAGTTTCAGCAGATGGATACCAAGTGGATACTCCTATTACCCAGTTTCCAGTTGGTTTCCAGATTGCAGGATACTCAGTCATTTTTGCTGTGGGGGTTGTTGTTGCCATGTCTTTCTGTGGTAGTGAGGTTCTTGTTTCAGAGCAGAAGACTAGGTGTTAGTCGGCTGTCTACGTTATCAAACATTTTAACTACGTTTTGGTAGGTTTGTTATTGACGCATTGCATTAAGTAAGTTCCTATACATCTGATTACTCTTAAGTAAGTATAATTACGCTGAACTACGATAAACCACACCTAACTAGGTACAAGTAGTGAACCATGTTGTAATGAAACGTTAACGTAGTTGCGAAAAATGCACAAAGGTCCATCAAATTAGAGGTTGTGTTCAGTGAACTAGGTTGAACTACGTAAAGTAACGTAAGTGTGATCCCCCCATTAGTACGTTGGAGAATTATCACACAGTGTTTACTCCTTTTGCATGAGAAGGGACGGGTATGAATAAATGCGTTTTGATACGTTCATCATTTGGGATACATAGTTTAACAAGTAAAACAAAAACAACTTGCACCTGTAAACATGTTGATTATTACTTCACAACCGTTTACTAGTGTGACGTTATAACCATGGTTACGCCATTCGAAAGAAGCAAGACGCACGGAAGCCTGAATGTTGTTTCTTATTTTCAGTTCTTTGTAATTAAATAATAGCAAAGCAAATTTGATGGTTTAATTATGTTACCGCACTGAAGAAAATTTCACTTACAGCTCTATTGGGTTGACAAATGAGAAAATAAAGATATTATTAAGATATCAAATCGTGGGTCGTGCTAGTCAAGCAACCGTCCGTGTATCAATACGCAGCACATCGTCCCAGTAAATTTATGCAACTTTATTTGTTTACCAATTTGCTAATAAAAAGGGGTATATAATAAATATAGAACATCATACTTGTCTTCGAACTCGTTGTTCCTCCGCTTCCATGACATCTTCTCGTTCAATACAAACGATCCAAATGCACAGGAATGATGTTCTATATATATATTCTACTTTTGGGTGATAGCCAAGCAACAAGAAGAAGGGTTGTTTGGTTTAAACATATTTCATTCATGATGAAACGGTTTTGGAACACGTTATCCACATTTTAGGATTTGCTCTCCCAGGGGAAGACGATAACAGGAAAGAAATTGATTATTTATGGCCAATAATTTTTGTCCACACTATTCCATTGAAGATTTCAACTTTTTCACATTGAAACTGAGAACGAGTATAAGAACGGACAAAACCGTCCTGGACATTTACATAAGTCGGTCAAGGACGTCATTGTGGTTTAGGAACAACGTACTAAGAGCGAAATGACAAAACGAGAACACTTTTTTGAAAACGAGTTGATCGGGAGACAAACAGGGTAGAAAGATATTGTGCGTATGAAGATCGAGATATGTCTCATTCAGAACTGATTTACACTGACTGATAACGGGATTGAACATATTGAAAACGTTATGTACAATAGTATCCCATTTAAACGTGGAACTAACTGTCACAGGACTAGATGGACTTTCTGAGAACAGTCTGTAAATGTACTTGGATCGTGGTATGGTAGTATATGCACAAAAGTTCCTGTCCCATTCGAGGTCGTTTTACAATAAATTTTGGACGGAGTAGAACGTAGTGAGAACTACCTTGGTGTAACTCAGACATAAGAAATACCCTGGGCGCAAGGTCGCTTTCTTTCTTTGCTGTACGATAAGTCAGTGCTAACAGTATCTCAAATAAATACACACTTTAGGCTTTCAGTCGTGCATGATACTTGAAATCCATTCAATTACTGAATAGTGAAATGTCGGCGCAGCAACCACCTGCTACGTGCAGATAATCCTTCTTGCAGACTATGGAAACATTTATGTGCGCAAATTACCCTAAAATTACGTATCCGCATGTATATGTTTATATTTTTATGCATTGAAGGGACACAACGTGTTTTTTTTATGAAATTTTATTTAGATGTGATACATACAAAAATAACAAATGCCCTGATTTACGTCTAAATCATAGCACTCGACTTGCATATGTATCCCCTAAGGCCAAATATTTGACAATAACTTGCTTTCAATGAAGAAGCCGTATTCATGGGTCCTAATTACAATTATACCAGTTATTTGTTCCATTTAACAGTATCAACCAATATCTGTCCCTCTGTCTGCTTCATATAAGTTTTCAAAATTACCTTTGAACAATTGACGCGCGCCAGCCGCGGAACAGATTGGAACTAAAAGGGTAATTTTCGACAACACTCATTACTTTTCGGTGAAATAACACCCTTGGTAACTTTTGACAAATGTTACTACAATTACATACGGATAGTCCCTATAAACATTAACTGTGCTATCCCATTGTCTTGAATAAAAGAAACTTGCATGATGATTTGAAATCAGTAACCAATAGCAATTGTGGAAATTTAGGAGTTTATAAATAGTTTCAGTGTCAGTAAGTCGTGGATTGACAGCAGTTTGGGGCAGTATTGTAATTTATTACTCAACCGTGGTGAGATCACTCATTAGATAACAATAAGTTGGTTACACACATGTGTGATACCACCGCATGCTGTCGTAACGTCACAATCGGCGCGTGACGTCATAGTTGTTTATGGTTGACGTCACAATGTTAGCCGCGCGACTGCAATAGCGGGTGGCCTATTTGCAAGTAAGCATAACTAAAAACGATTTTCTTGCAATTCAGCGCTGTTTACATCATTGGCTAATAAATAAAATACTAAACTCGGTCCCGTTTGAAAACATGTTTATGAAACTCGTGAATGGCATCGGTATTTTACTCGCTTTCGCTCATTAAAATACCAAACCATCCACTCGTTTCATAAACATGTTATCAAACGGGACGTCTTTTAGTATTCTATATATTCTTCATGTCGGATGATCTTGCGTGGTTGAACTTTAAGAACAGTTGAAATTATGGAAGAACTACGGTTTATCATAAAGCTCAGTCTTGAAGTCGAGCACATTTGGTAGTATATGAACGGGCTTGTCATGACGTTTTAGTGACATGTGTTAAGTCAAAAGCAACATGTGGTTAATTACCTCAGTGGCCAAAGACCTCAAAATTACAAATGTTAAAAGCCCTGAAATTGTATTTATTAAGGGAAAGGGATGGGAGATTGTTAACAGGCACATAAAGAGTATTGCAAGGGCCGTGTGCGTAACGTTGTGACACATGCCGCTTACTGCATGATGTTAAGAATGTAAACGTTTTAAAGAGCCATCCAGGATGTTGATGAACATATCGGGAAATTGCCAAAAATCTAGCTCCGTAAAATATATACACTTAATTTTTCATAATTTTTTTCGTCCCAAAATAAGCCGAGAAATTAAACTAATTAAAGGTGTTTTCCAGTCTAAATATAGATCGAGTCTATTATTTTCACGCTCAAACCATTGTGGTCTAGCTGGTACAAAATAAAATTTGTGAGCAATGGAAGAAATCAAAATATATAATTTTTGGCGGTTATTTATTTACCATTTCATATATGTATTTTCTACAGATATTTGAATAGGTGTTTTATTCAAATTGGTATTTTGCTTGAATTTTATAATGAATGAAAATATATTTGTAATAATTTGCTGATCTTAGCTAAAAAAAAGGTACATTAAAAAGGCAATAATGTGTATGTTCTCAAGACATTTAGAATCAATCGTCACATTCAGTAATGTGTGACAAGGGTAGCCTAACTTCCAAGAGAATCACGTGCAGCACGTGCAGCCAATTGGTTTCTGTGGCGACTGGCGATAAAGACGAGCCTTCACGCTTCGGAAACGCTTGCTACAGTGTAGTACGTTTTATGCAATAAAGGAAATTTTGTTTATATGACGTCAGATACCCTTAGCGCGCGTTACTCGAATGATTACTTCTCTTTGAAACCAAATGTCATTACATTGTCGTGATATGAAAATTATTTATTAAATGTTATATTATAGATACAATATTTCTCAAGCGATTGACGTTATAAGTATATGTTCCAAAAATATGTTGTTTGTATTTGAAACACTAACATCCTTGATGGCTCTTTAACAGATCAAAACCGAAAACAATGAGTATCTGTATCACTAGTTATCCGATGAAAATTCTTTTACTTGGACTATTTCAAGCTAAATGAATGCAGTCAAATGATTTCAAATTGTGCTGCTCTCATATCTAAAATACCTATGTCGTGATTAGAGGTGCTAAGATTTTTCATTTTGCAATATATTGCAATTTTAACTCATGTATTGCGAAATGAATTGCAATATATTGCAAGACATTTATTTAAGAATAAATTACTTTGTTTAGTTATTGCTTGATTGAGAGACAATGAACGTAATATCCTTAGTTAATAAATCTTGAATGAAACCAGAATACATGAATAATTATTGAAAATAAGCGCGTAATTTTGGATTTGGCATGAATAAAAATGCTAGTTTCCCTAAAGAAATTATAATCGAGACAAAACTTCATTTTAGTCAACTGGACTGGTCAGTCAAATAGTCCAAATACGGAAATAATTATATTAAAAAATATTATATCATTATGCGTTTACAAGACGCACTTATCAACAGTACCATCTGATCTACAGTCCCAGGACTGGAAATTAACACAATTTAGATCTAGTACGTATAAATGTTTACACAACAGGACAAAAACGAGATGTTACCGATTACATGACCATATATTACAGTGTATATATATATTGTTATAAACAAAACAATTTCTGTATGTGACTGATAATTCAATGCATGTAAAAGACTTGCAATTTGCTGTCTTAATAAACTATTTCTGGCTGTAATGTTAAATTGTGAAAAAATATATATTTGTGTTTCAGATTCATGCAATTATTCACGTCATACTCTTGAAATACTCCCCTATACCAAACAACAAAGTGCATGTTATGCAGTGTTTACAATAGTTCCAAAATGTTGCCAGTCCAAGGACTTGTTGATCCATAAGCTTGTTAGTCCTAAACAAATATTGCCAGTCCCAGAAACTAGAGCTGACGAGTGTGGCATTATTGGCATAACTGTGAACATACATGTATATGTATACACTAACAAAACAAAGTCACAACGCTTTCGTTTCCATATATCGATGGTCAACTTCGTCTACTTATGCCTACATAGAATACAAGCTACAGGGAATGATAGCTACACTGTTTGTTGTGATAGTGATACGTTTACCTGCACATAAATGAACTGTTCCAATTACGGTGCCTAGTACGGTCGAAACATATTCACACAACCCAAGAGATAAGTGGATTAAGGAGCAATCTTAGCTAATCCTGGACGTTGACTGAGACACCTTAAACAATAAGGATAACTCACATTAGAATCGGGGACACACACGAATACTGTGTTGATAATGTGAATAATTTATACAGTGAAATAAGCAGCGAATAACAACAATTAAGTTTCCCATTTATCACTTAGATAAAACTAGGTGTTATATAACTCCAGCATGTGTCGGCTTGGGAATCAATATTTCTTACGTTTGATAATAATGGCAAAGTTACGATTGACTACCTCAGTATGAATTGAAAGAAAATTTCACTGAGTGTCTATTCATATACTATAGATGTTTGGAACATGTGTTACAGGGCTGTACAGTAAATGCTTGAAACCTGAAGCCAATATTTAATATAATATCATAACGGTTTATTTATTGCCAAATTAACTTTTTTACTGAATTCGTTCCTGTGAATTAAATAAACATTTTATTGAGTATTTATTTCATAAACTAAATAGTCTGTAGACCTTATGGACATATCTTAAATTGATATGACTTTATTAAATGAAACTTGAAGGCATTATAATTTATATATAATGATCACATGAGTCTGCAAGTCACAGCAACTATTGAGACTCAGAAGTTGTCCATCGCCGTTTCAACAACAACGTAAGTAAACCGCTAAAAAGATAATTTGAATATTCATAACTGTGTTATAATTATGTATAATAATAATTATTATTATTATTATTATTATTATTCTATATATGATGTTTCTGATTATCTGACATTTGTGACGATAGGTTGATCTCAAATGGACAATTGCAGGCCCGATGTCATTAACAAGAAAGAGTAGAGTAGATAGAAATAAGCAAGCAGTGAAAAAGAGGTTTTGCTTTTAAATGTTCACCAGACGTGTCAATTAAAGAGCAACATTTAATTTCAAATGACATTATAACTTCTTCGTAGCCTGTGTGTGATTTGCAATAGATACACGTGTATCTTATATTAAGGAGAAGGTGAATACGAAAATGATTTTCGGGAAAACAACTCCTTCAGCGGGTGAGATGATGTTCTACCTGATGGGGGACTTTGTGAGAAATATTTCCATACAGAAAAACATCAAACAGTTAAGCAGACATCGTTTTCTAACTTCACAGTAATATATACGCTGCTACCAAGTTATAATCCATGTAATCCTTCACCGTTTACATGACTTTGTTAACGTTTATGCACTCATTACAAAACGTGTAGGCTTACATCAGCCCCTATCGTACATTTACTTTGATAACTGAAGAAAACTGCAACACAATAAACCTTACTATAGTATATAGCATGCCAGTAATTGTGTATTGTCGGCAATCACCATTTTATAAGAAAGCGCGATATTCGATTTGGACAGAGGGGAATATATCTGATTCAGAAGATTTCTGAATGTTACTTTTGCTGAAACAACACTCTGAAGATAGTTGTATCTAAGTGCAGAAACTTATTTATATGCAGCTGGAGCATTTGGGAATAACAAGTTTGTTATATTTTGAGTAAACTCCTAATACTAGTTTCACAATCACCTTTCAAAGTATGATATTTTTTAACATTTGAACAAGTTTGATATGACCTGACTTGATGAAGATTTTATTGAAGCGTCACTAGACAAGAGACCACTTCTAATCTAATGTTCAGTAATTTCTATTGTAGAGGCGATGGACATAGCTAGGAACGTTTACTTCAAATCAGAAGCAATTCAGGGACAATGCAGTCCATTTCATTTTGATGTGTAAACAGAGGAAATTCCTACTTTCGTTTTGACATACATTGTATTGCTTGGGAGGGGGAGGGGGGAGGGGGGAAGGGGGGGGGGGGGGGGGGGGGGGGGGGGGGGGGGGGTGTTATTGTATCGAGAATTACTGACTGTTGCCGAAAATTACCAATTTGAAGATAGTCGATTCAGGATAATGACAACCAAAAGTAGCTCTGATCGAAACCCGGACACAATGTAGGTTTATATTGCTTTAAAGGCCTGTGCATGTCAATTGGACTTGTAGTTTCGGTTCTGTATATTTAAAATGATGTTGTTGCTGATGCTGAAATAACATACACATTTGCTGTACAGTGTATGTTGACGTAATTGCATCAATGTATAATGATTCTTCCAAGAACAAAGAAGTAATCTGGGACAAATATCAACAAATGCTACATTCATTCCCTTAATTAGGTCTTCAAGAATGTTGCCCTCATTAAAGGTCAAGTTCGATTCTAAATTTCGCTTTTTAACATGGGAAAAAATGCAGCTAGAGACTTGTAACTTTTTGTAAAAGATGCGTAACGACAATGCGAGCAGAAAAGTAAATAACGGCGAATCACTAGGTCACGTGGTTTAGCCGCCATTTTGATTTTTGTCACTTTTTATAAGTGTCCGACCCCATGTACCTTTGACAATCTTCTCCTCTGAAGATACTTGCACCACGAATCTGACATTTATTTTGTATGTAGCTGAAGCATTGGTGAATAGAATTTGAATTTTGTATAAGGGTAATCGTAATACTTTTTGCACAGTGACCATTCAAAGTTGGGCGACTTGTTACATTGGACCTACTTCAAGGGGACATTACTCCAACTTCCCGATCTCATAATTGCATGAAATTTTCAGGGCTACTAGAACAATATATTGTCTTTACGAATCAATAATAATATCGCTCGCGAATAGTCATTTCCGGTCACAATTAAGGCTTAAAAATGACAGAAAATCACGATTTCGATTTTTAACATGGGGAAAATTTTCAAAATTGACATAGAGACTTGAAACTTTTTGTAAAAGATGGACGATAACAGTGCAAGCAAAAAAGTCAATCATGACGAATTCGTAGGTCACGTGGTTTTGGCGCCATTTGTATTTAAAATGTTTGTGACATTCCTCGATCAAACATGGAGCTGAGGGTCAAGCAGAAGTCTTGAAGACCTAAGTATTGACGCGTCAACCCTAGTTTCCATTAATATTATCGAAACAAAACAGTGTCTCAAAGATGTATATAATGATATCAGTAATTTTCATTATTGAAATCAGGTGTATCCTTGGTCTAAAGGTAGAGTGTCCGATGTCTAATCCAGCAGACTGAGTTTTTACTTAAATATAATTTTAAATATTCAAAACTTATTTTGTTTTAATATTCAAATTGGCAACACTGTCCAGATTAAATTTAGTTAACTGGCTAGTTTTGGTTTGTTTTATTTTGGAATATTTCTTCACATGTAACCAATAAGCTGATGTCATGAAATGATGTCCAAATTAATCTATGACCACGACCGATTTTGGATTTTCGACTTCTTTAATGAGATTTCTGTCCAATAAGTTAAAATTTTAAATCTCAATTTCTGTAAAACTGTATCAGACAATTTCACGAAACTACCAAACTAAGTACAGTAAGAACAGGTTGCCATGGCGACTGTACAGCAGGCTGGAAAAACAAGATTTTTGACAAATGAGATTTTTTCAAAATTAACATAAAGACTTCAAACTCTTTAAAAAAGATGTGCAATACTAATACAAACAAAAAAGTAAATGGTCACGTGGTTAAGCCACCATTTTGATTTTCTTTGAATGTGTTGGATTTTGACATGTCAAGAGACATGCTAGAGACTTGAAACCTTTTTCAAAATATATGCAATTACATTTGGAAGATGTCCTAATTCATTATCTTTGAATTAAAAGAAACATTTAACCGCTGAATCCGGTTGTCGTCGCTTGCGACTATATTTGACATTTTCCTACTCGCGGACGTATTACGTTACTGAATTTCCTCCTTCCGCAGATAAATTCTCGAGTTCACCAGCTGGTCTACTTCACCTAGCAGAAGTACGTATTGTGGCCATGTTTATCAACGTTGACAACTTCCCATTGTCAAAGAGCTAGGATACGTTGAATCGGATCTGACATGAGGGGAGAGGAATGCAATTTAGCTTTTTTTTTCACTAGTTGGGTGTTGATATTACGAGAGTTTTGAGAAGAACTAGAAGGAAGTTTTGTGGGGAAACAGTAAAGTTGACGCATGCGCACTGCATATAAATAAGTTGTGCATGGTTTGAGATAGATTACGCAATAACGAATGTTGCGAGATGCAGGGGGACTTTGAGGACTTTAAATGATGAATGAGGGTGAATATTTTAATAATAGGTAAATGTATACATTCATATGATATACATGATGAAGTAAGAATAATATTTGTCTCTGCACAAACTGAATACAAATCATCATTTTATTAATAGCGTATTTGTTCATCACGGACTAACTGTACGTCAGTGTAACGATTTGGCACCTGGGGAAACTTGAACAATTGATCGTTAGGCCTATAGTGAGAGCCCGTTTTAAAAGGGCAGTAGCACGTTTTTTGCAAATTTAATTTTTTTAAATTTTTCATTTATAATGATGGTTTATGTCATTTATATTTACTTTAGAGGGTAAAACATTTTATTACACAAACAAATTTTCCGTAGGGGTAATAACGGTATAAAGTAAAAATTGCATGGCGGCCATTTTATTGTGAACACATTTTATTATTTTGAATGACAAAAAAGGATTCCCATGCCTTTACGGAACCATGAACAGTAATTTTTAACTTGATTTTCCGAAGAGTGAAGGGTGTTTTACTGTTGGTGACATTATTTTTCAAATACATTTCATCGACTTATTTCACCGGAAAAACGTGCTACTGCCCCTTTAATACAACGTTCGTTTACATTGTTATTTTACAAAATAAACCTGTGTTTTCCTGTTCATGGGCAAATATTTCATCAGGTCATAGTTATCAAAAAAGAATCAATGTTTGAAAAGCTGCGTTGTATGAATTTCGGACAAATCTACAATAATTATCTTGATATTGATAACATATACATAGATTGTAACATATCGAATTTACTCAAGAAGACATACCCCGTGAAAGAGTTTTATAAACTTATGACATTTATTTGATATTTGATATTTCCACATTTATCAGATTTGGATACCAATTTTATCAGATTTCTTTATTGCATCGACACCATCAACGGTTATATAATAAGGAATCATAATTCAACCTCTACGATAATATAATATGGTATTATAATTCAACGTCGACGATTATATAATAAGGTACATGTATTTCAATTCAACCTCCAGGGACTCTGAAATGTATGTTTAATGTGCATAATTGAGTTATTGTGTTCATTGAACTTAGTAAAGCTTCAACTGCGGAAACCTGTTGAGATCCAATTGATCCATAGTTAAAAGTTGTCAGTTGTCTGTGGCCTACATGTATTTCAGCGAAATGTCGTCTGTCATCCTCGATAATCCAGCGCTATTGTTCCGATAAATCTACACACAAGCGCTGGAAAACAGTAAGGGTATTTATCCTTAACCTAGTTACCTCCCTTCGCAATGACTCAGCGAAACGCTTGCTTTCTAACAACCAATGATATCACTTGAAATCAAGGGTGAAATAACAAGCACACTCGTGTCAGGATCTTGGCTTTCGCAGATGATTGGGAACGCCTGGTAGCACAGGGATTTTAATCATTTACCTCCACCCGTTTTGATGGACATGAATACACCCTTCTTCTCGTACAGACTTCTTAAAACTTTCTTTTGAGTTTCTGTCAGGTTTTTTACGCTGAATTTGTTACAAACTTTATCGTAATCGAGTGAGTCGGCCGCTGCCATGTTTGTTTCTATAAACAACGGTAGTGATGCGTTTTGATTGGTCGAGTTGTTTACGCAGATAGTGTCTGCGTTTCGTTTCTGATTGGATAACATGGACCCAAGAGGAGGTAACTAGGTTAGGGATAAATACCCTTACTGTTTTCCAGCGCTTGTGTGTAGATTTATCGGAACAATAGCGCTGGATTATCGAGGATGGTCGTCTGTGAGTTAGCATGCAAAATAAATTACACATCTCAGTTGGTTTCGATTAATTCAATATTTTAAATGAAATCAGATGCTTTTGAATTTAGCACGATGCATTAAAACTTATGTGCAGTAGTTTGCAGGAATTAATTGGTGACTGTGGTAAGACATGAAATTTACACCAACAGTTCTGTTTTATCCAAAATAATGTTTGACGAACTTTTAAATTTACAATATCATTTTTTAAATTTAAAGAAAACAAAAACATAACGAAGTATGTTTTACTGCTGACTGAACGCTTGCAGTATTCAGTTTTAGAGTATGACATCGAAAATTTTATTTGCAATTGAAAATCATACATATGTAGAAACCATCAGAAGTGTGTACTTTCTTTTGACTGGTAGTTTAGTTTAAAACATACAATTTTGATGTGATGTAGGACTGTGTGCTTGTCGAATGTTACCCAACGTACATTATTTAAATAGAATGACTGATGTCCACTTTCTGTAAAATCAATGATTGGGCCTTCCTTCTTGTAAATATTTGATGCAGAGAGATGATACACGAACTGTTAGCTGTAACCATTGGATTCTAGCAACACAAACATCATTACCTTACTCGCTCATTGAGTTGGCTTTGGGATATCCTTCCTAACTCCAAACTGATCTTGTGACTTGTGCATATTTTATCTGAAGCACAAACTTTATTGTGACTAGCGGATGTTTTCCCTGAAGCACAAACTGCCTGCGCCGCTATTTTCTCCGAAGCGCAAACTTCATTGTGACTTGCAGATATTTTCTCTAAAGTCCAAACTGTTCTAGTATCTTTGGATAGTTTTTCCGAAGCAAAAACATTCATGTGGCCTGCGGATATGTTCTCTAAAAGTGCAAACTCTATTGTGACCTGCGGATAAATTTATTCAACTGCCAAAATCTTCTGTACAGTGTCGGGTTCAGCTAACCCAAGGTAATACCGCCAATTCCATTTATGACATTCTCATTTCAAATCTGCATCAAATGTCTGTAGTTTCCATGGTAGTGATGGCATTTTCCAGTCTAAATATAGATTTAGTCATTGTAGTCGACTCGCACACTGTAAACAAAAACACAAAAGAGAAACAAAGTTAATGAGTACTCACAAAATTAATGTAAATTTTATAAATATATATTTATATATATATATATATATATATATATATATATATATATATAAATATATATATATATATATATATATATATATATATATTTCGCGTTTAATTATCAACCATTTGATTCAGTATCATATGTGTGTGTGTGTGTGTGTGTGTGTGTGTGTGTGTGTGTGTGTGTGTGTGTGTGTGTCATAGGTTGCTGGTATAATCACAAACATACCATTTATACGTTCAATACCAATAGTTACATGTTGTTAGATATAACAATCGTCACAATCAACAGTGGTTGACATGTACAAGAGTAATCTGCAGGAATAAGATAGTCAAGAAAAAATATGTCCACGCCTCATGGTTGTCATAGCGACTTTGCGGATGACAAGCTCACAGGCTCCAAAACCCTTGTTATCGTGTTCAACTGCTCTCATTCTGTCTTAGTATTCTCTGAAAGCTGAAGGGACCGTCACAAAATATAAATATAAGTTCATTTAATTCACGTCGAATGCAATGACTTAACTGAATGATTGCCACTCACAATTCCTAATTAAATATTGATATACAATCTGTGCCAATTCCCTTAACGTCAAGCTAATCACCCTCTTGCCTGAATATTCAATTAGGAATCATGCGATTGTTAATTGCATATACTGCAGCTATGAATGCATTCTCCTGTTGTCAGAATCGCAAACCTTTGCTAAATAAAGGTGTTATAATTAGTATCTGCACAGAACCATCACATTTATTGCAATAACTACGTTAACTATCCTATCATTGTTTTCTTCCATCATAGTATGTGCCTACTTTGAAAGCTATTATTTTTCAGCAAACAAATTAAATCCTTGAAAAGACATACGAGGAGTGTTCAATCATGATTTCCCTGACCAACTTCTCTTTATCTGAAGAAGAAATTTCACATGTGATATGAAGCATGTCTCCATAGGTCAAGCGATATCTCATACTTTTAAAATATTCATTCTTTCTGTCTTCACAGGTTTTAGGGTAGAGTAAGGTGTAAAAATGGAGGCTGTTGAGTACACAGGTTGTTATTATTTAAGGGTCGTACACCAAAGGAGACTTTTGATGAGATGAAAGAAACTTATGAAGAGTATGGTCGGACCTCCGTGGAAACAGCTTCACTACCAGGTCGACCCCAGTCAGCCATTGACTCTATCAGGCAAGTGGAAGTTGCAATTTAGGAAGATCGCCGAATTACTGTCCGACAGACTAATCACACAGGATGAAACATGGGTCCATCACTATGACCCTGAAATAAAATTCAGTCAAAGCAGTGGAAGCATCTTCAGTCACCACCCCCTAAAAAGGCACGGGTCCAGCCCCTTCGGGATCAGCATCGTGTAATCATGATAGATTTTTGGGAAAGGGGTATCACACTCACTGGGGCATACTACGCTAGTTTGCTGCAAAAATTGCGAAAGCTGTCAAAACCGTGAGACGCGGTATGCTCACTAAAGGTGACAGCCTACTTCAGGACAATGCACCTGTCCACTCCTGTGTAGCTAAAACGGAAACGCAGACCTGCGGCTATGAAATACTTCCTCACCCACCGTATTCTCCTGACCTTGCACCAACTGATTTCTTCCTATTGCCAAACATGAAGTCATTTTTGAAAGGCACTCGTTTCCCTGATGATGAAACCCTCATTATTGAAGTCAAGTCCTGGCTTTTAACAAGATGCCTTTCAAAGAAAGGCCTAGAAGGCTGCATCAAGCGATGGGAGAAATGTGTTACACTGTGTGGTGCCTATGTAGAGAAAGACTAATAACTGTACCAAGTTTCGTTTCTTTCAGTAAAGTAGTAGTCAAGCAGGGAAATTGTTATTGAACGCCCCTCGTTTCAGATAAATCAATGAAAATAGAACTATTACACGGATCAAGATGACTGTGGACATCACTAAAACACGAATATTTAAATTGGAATACAATTCCCCTATTGAGTTTCGCTATTTAGCTGTGATTTTGTGCCATCATTAGTTATATGTTCACTGTAGTGACAATATGATTTGTGCAAATACAGATTATATTTCATTGCATAATCCCATCTTTCAGTACTATCTATATAATAATGTCTACTATAATCGAATATTTAATTATTATCATTGTGTATTACAATGTGATTGTCTTTCTTTTTATCATTGTCTATTATAATTTAGAGCACAGTCAAATGCGTTCGTCCAATCACATGATTGTATTGTGGTGACGTGGAGTACAATTATATCCCGATAGATGTACACTTGTCTGGTTGCGTTCGGGTATCATGCTCGTAAAATTGGTTCACAGACTTATTAAAACAACAAACAATGCCAACTAATTGTTTTATTTGTGTAAAAATACACAATAAAACACTTATTAGTTTACAATTTTAATTGCTGTGTTAACTTTCCTTCCCGAAAGGATATAGTCGCTTTTGTCGGAGGGGGTCTTCCATGTTCAGGACCTTGATATTCCTAAAAGAAGAATATTAGCATGTAACTAAAGCGAGTGATGTGAAGTCAACTGAGATTTTTTAAAGTGTATTTCATTTTCATCACGAAATTAAGTGAAATGATGGCATGCAACAAACAATGTTGCCAATGTTTGAAAAACTGATAGATTATTTCATTTTTTGTTTTCCCCCACGATGTAAAAAAATAATATTCATAAGTTATAAAGAGCGATATTAAAATGGGGATAAATTGACATAAAATTATTCAACTGTTTGGAGTGTTTGTTAGAGTATGTAGGCTGCGTGATCCTTTCACTGAAATCTTGTAATGTAACACTGCAACCAAGCCATATCCAGAACGACGTTACATACTAAATCCTTGCCCAGCCCATTTAAAACACTTTCGTTGCAGCAGTAACCTTAAATAATGTATATGCAATAAAGACGTGATGCTCATCAGCATATGCAACAATAATATTACAACTCTTAAATTAGTAAATAATAATAATAATAATAATAGTAGTATATTTATAATGCGCACATATCCATGCACAATGCATGCTCAAGGCGCTACACAATTATTACCCTGAAGTTATTTCAGTGCTGCCTATGAAGCGCTCCGCGCGACCGATAAGGTCCATACGTTCCCATATCCAGGTACCCAATTGTACAGCTGGGTGAACTGAGTGCAATGTGGATACAGCTCAACTTGTCACTTAACATGATTGATAATATTTGAATTACAAAAACACAAACTGTTAAAACAAACAATTTAATAAAAATTAATATTGACTTTTTAATGAACATTTTAAAAACTACGGAGTGAAAAACTAAAATTACCTTTCCTGAATGAATAGTGTACCTGTCTTTCTACTGTCCATGATGTGAACTGATTCATTCTAAAAACCACTCAGTCTTTATATTATAGGCAATGAAATGTATTAGTGCTCAATATATCTGAACCAAAACGTACTACTCGTGATTCAAGCACGACGCTTATGATGTAGCATGACTCGTACGTTTTATATATAATGTACGCCTCATGCAGCTCGGACAAATTAGGAAATTCAGTACTCACAGTGCCGAAGATGACGTCAATGTCCCTAACATTTGCATATTAAAACGAGAAATGTCATTGTTTTGCTTGTTGTGTTCGATAGAATGTTTCCCAAATGTGTTGACACTTCATTTTAAGACACGTTTTTCACAACTCAAGCATTTAACTGTGCTCTAAGATAGATAGATAACTCGTAGCAGTACATTATCGAGATATCAATGTACGGTTTTGAGAGGGTTGGGCTCGGTTGGCGCCTCGGCCAAATCCTCTTAAAACCGTACATGTATATCCCGATAATGTACTGCTACTCGTCCTCTATCTATTAAATATATGTTAACCCTTTGTTGTACTTTTTGAAATGGTTTCATCTGAAATTATAGCTTCTTTAGCCTGTGATTATTCACTCTAAATTGTAAATGTTTCAGAACCATGATCATGACACGACGACAGGACCTCATTCCCTTAGTGATGTTTGGAGTCATTGTCTATCTACTATATGCGTACACATACAAGAACATTGAAACAAAAGTCGTGACATTGAGCGCACCATGTGTCTCAGATGACGAGAGGATGACAAACAATATAAATTTGGAATGGAACTTAAATTTTGAGAAATTAACAAAGGGTAAAACTAAGGTGCTATGGTTCAATGGAGAACAGTTTGAGAGACTGTATGAGTTCTGTACGTGGACTCAACCCTTCCACTGCAGTATGCTGAATGTTCCTCAAGGAAAGATGCCCATCTTCCATCATGACCCGGCTATCGACCCGGTAATGGGAGCACAACTAGCAAAGCATGGGGGAAGGGATGGAAAGGAAATAGGCATTGTTTTGCGAGAACTTGAAAAACACCCTGAGGCCATGTTTCTTGACCTTGGGTCAAATGTTGGTATTTACACCTTGACCATCGCCAAAACTCTTAAACGAAAAGTCATTGCCGTTGAGCCTGTGGTTCAAAACGCAGCTAAGTTGTGTAAAAGCATTCAGGAAAATGGACTTACGGACAATGTGACGCTTGTGTTTAATCCGTTATCAGACCAACACACTCAGGTGGATATGGAGAAGCCGCCCAGACATCTCAGTGCATCCATTGTACGACCTCTGAAAAGTCAATGGGTCCAGGATAAAGGTAATCCCACCTGTCCAAAAGATCAACCATATAACACCGTGTGCTTGGACGACCTTCTACCCTACATGACATCCAAAACTGCTGTTATCAAGATTGATGTGGAAAGTTTTGAATACAGTGCTTTCAAAGGAGGTCAGAAGTTTCTGGATGCCATAGACGTACCAACAATATCTATGGAGTGGGAACATGTCAAGAAAAAAACAAATTCAAACAATTTCGTTGAAATGTTGAAAAGTCGGTCGTATATTGCATATACTACAAACGGCGAAATTCTTGATTATAAACTCTACATGAACTGGCCATGGGATGTGGTGTGGCGGAAGAAAGTATCTTCGTAATTGTTTTTTTTATAAGAACGGTTGTTGTTGAAGAGTTACTGCCCCTTGCCCCTAATTATTGATTAGGATTTGAAAGGTCAGGTTCTTGATTTTAAAAAAACAAACCTACTTTAATATGATATTGCCGCAAAAGAGATGGTTCTACTGGGCTGTTTCTTTGGTATTACCATACAGCAGTTTTACAGATTTCATTAATACTTTTGTAAGTGTTTGCTCAGAATGTGTATACTTGAAGGTATAAACGATATATATCCTTGTTCTGTTTGACTTATGACAAGGCATAACAAATATTCTGAGTGTAAAATGTGTAATCAATCCGAAGTAACCTTCCGAGCGTGTGGTTCCATTTATTTATCATATTGCCCTAGGGCAACATATCACTTTGTCATGGTGACGTGACGTCATAAACAATGCTATGACGTCACGTTTCGTCTATGACGTTGCGTCCTAAATGCGTGACGGCGGGTCGTCAGCCTATGGTTGAAAGTGGATTTTAGCGTGTTTTCGTTAATTTTACGACTTCGGTAATAAACAGAATATTATATTCGTGTCTATGCCATACTATGTTTACGACACTCGTGCCTGAATATCGGTGTATCCCTCGCTCTCGCTCAGGAAATACTAATATTCAGGCACTCGTGTCGTAAACATAGTATGACATAGACACTCATAAAATATCCTCTATTTATTATGTGAGCGTGTTTTTTCAGCGATCTGATTGGTCAAGAGGCGATCACGTGCCCGTCGACAGAAAGTCATATTTACTCCAGCCGACCAAGAGCCATATTGACGTCAAACGAGTGTCGCATGACGTCATGCCATTGTTTTCATGGCGTCATTTGACCGTAGTCCCAGCTGTTTAAACAAAATTACATGTTACATGTATTTCATTGTTTCCCATCGTTTCTGTATTAAATACATAATTAAACAATTATGAGATACTGGGAGATTCGGTCAATACCTGATCGATATCCATTATTATTAGTATTAGTATTCAATGGAGAAGTAAGTGCAGCGTATACGAGACAATTTTTACAAAAGTGCAGGCTATATGTTGAAAGGAATTGGACATTGTTACTCAATTATTTTGTTAACAAAATAAAGACACATTTCTTCAACCCCAACAAGCATTTTATCAATACTAATTTTCAAAACTAAATATTTTGAGCCGTTCAAATTATGAAAATTCAGCAATAGTGACTGTCCCATAGTTCAATCTCATTTAAATCAGATCGAACGTAACACTTGGTTCTCGCTGCAATTCTGATCTGAACACTCCATCACAGAGGTCATGTCAGGTGACAGCGCCCCATCTTCACTCCCAACCAATCAGCAACGAAGCTTGAAAACCTTCAACTTCCCAATGCAAGGCATAACTCTTGCCAGTCTCCATTACTGGCTGATTTAGGCCTTGCAGTTTTTCCTTAAGAAATCTGTGCTTAGAAATCCAGGCCAACTATGCATTTCTGGTGCAGCGATTCACTATCTAGGCACAACAAAGCGAGGGAAATACCGCAAGGCTTAAATCAGCCAGTAATGCAGACTGGCAAGAGTTATGCCTTGCGTTTGGAAGTTTGAAAACCTTCGGACCGACACGAGTTGACGTATGAAACACCACATTCAATGTCGTATCTAATTAGGCCTCTGATTGGCTGAACTCATTGACGATTTAAGTTCACAGTGAAGGTCACCTGACATGACCTCTATGGGGTAGTACTCAGATAGGCGAACGAGGTATGAGTGTTAACAAGTTTGATCTAATTTTAATGAGATTGTTCCACACTCAGGATTGACAAATTTTAGCATAATTTAAATTAACCCACCTAACGAAACAGGAGCTTCATATTTGTAATTATCAAATCAACAAGATTCACAATTGTCAACTTCGAGGTATTAAACCAGTGTGAGCACACGGTTAAAAACATTGCGCATGGCTACATTGCAATGGCAGCGCAACAGTTTACAGGAAATGTCAGAAAGACAAATTAAGCAAGATATCGTCATAAACCTCATCTTTGTGACGACTCTGCTTGTCGTCTTGGAAGACATGTTTTGCTGTTTTAGATGGGTGCTGTGCTATTCGTTTTGTGTCGACTGAATAGTCCGAGCCTTCGTGTGTCATTGCGGGACAAGAAAACACAGGGTTTAATTAAGGCAACAATCATTAAAGGGGCAGTAGCACGTTTTTTTCAAATTTTATTTTTTCAAATTTCTCATTTATACTGATAGTTTATGTCATTTATATTTACTTTAGAGGGTAAAACATCGTATTACACAAACCAATTATCGGTAGTGGTAATAACGGTGTTGTGCGTAAAGCAACAATTGCATGGGGGCCATTTTATTGTGAACACATTTTATTATTTTGAATGACAAAAAACGATTCCCATGACTTTACGGAATCATGTACACTCATTTTTAACTTGATTTTCTGAAGAGAGAAGGGTGTTTTACTATTGGTGACATTAGTTTTCAAATACATTTCATCGACTTATTTTAGCGAAAAAACGTGCTACTGCCCCTTTAATTCCCTAAAGTCGCGTGAAATTATATTTTTGTATATAAAAGTGACATTATGCACTTGTTCATTGGATGTATTTTGGCGTTTCACAAACAGAGATACTAATTCGATTCACCTATTAAAATATCAAGGTTAATGAAATCTTAAAATATGCGCTTGGCCGGTTTGGTATAATTAATTTATTCAATGAGAAAAGGATTAGAAACAAATTCTCCAACTTAAATTGCCTTCTCATTGATATATACAGCTGCATACTAAATGTCTGTTCACCTACATGTGTATTTCAGGAGAGATATCATGTAATTTGACATCGAAAGCACCGCATCAACGCGAAAATTAGACTGATCACTTTACATTGATGCATTATAAGAAGATATATAGTTGAGCGTCCCATTACATAATCAGATTTGATGTATCATAAACTGACGGGCAAAAGAAAGTATAACACTCACGTGTTTTCGATTAATTCAATATTTCAAAGAATTGAGATTCATTTGATTATGGAACGATACAATAACACCTCTCGGCAGTAGTTTGAATGACTTAATTGGTGACTGTTTTATCTTTTTAACTAAAATATCATTATTTAAAGTAGACAGGGGTAGAAATGAAATTTACATCAACATGGCCCCTACCATGTTCAAAATTTTGTAAATGTGTTCAGGACATTTATAGATTTTCACAGAGAGTAAACTAGTGTCCAAAAGAAAGTACCCACCGATGAATTTTATACCAAAGTAGACATGCAACCTGCAATAAGAAAAAAAATTATTGACCATTGAAGAAAATATGACTTGTCAATAGCAATGAACGTTGTTTACTTTGTTTACCATCCGAGAAACGGTCAAACTGTCCCATTTTCACTAACAAATAAAAAATATATTCACCCAAAATGTTTCATAAGACCATAAGACACTATTATAGTTGTGGTCTTACCGTATGCATTTATGACACAGAAAAGAAACCTATACAGAAATTATATAAGATATAGTTTTGGAGATCATTACGTTGCAAGGGAGACGAAAGACCTATCCTCTCGTTCACAGAGACATAGCACGGACCCATAGGATATTGACAGCCAACCCAAACAAAACAAGACCTATAATAGTTTCAAAGACTAGGGAACTTCGTCGACGAGGGACGATGAATACGACGATGAATTGAATAGAGGACTGACGACTGTTGTTTTGTTGGTCGACCATTTTTCTTTATTTACGTGGATTCCCGAGCCGGTATTACAATCACAACTTGGAGTACACTACAGGGTCCTTCTCAAAACCCTGTCGTGGAGACTCTCTCCAAGCTGTGTCCGACTCGGGGCGTTGATGGACTTAATTTACATAAGCCTGTGTTGGAGTCTAGCACGCAGGGTGTAGACTGGTCAGCCCAGCAGAGTAGCCGAGCCTGTCGGCTGTCAACCCGTCTGCTTTTCTGGTCAGTGCGAGTCTGATTGAGTCTGCTGAGAGTCTAACGTGAGTCTGCCGAGAGAACACCTCTCTACGTATTTAAGCACATACATGTTACATCATAACATTCATATTATCCAATAACACTGATTTGGCCTGTCACATGCTGGACGCTGGTCAGATATAACCAAGATTGCATGGTCAGTGTAATATTAGTTACATAATCACCGACAGTTGGTATGGATGCCTGAGGCGATAGTAACAGCGGTCGAGTGAACACGTTCTCCACTGATAAAGATTATGCAAGTTTACAAATATATATGCTTAGTTTGAATAATTTCTCAATGATATGAAATACAGAATTTGGAAGATATTTGGACCGTAACGTCCACTATGACAATTTCTCCGGGCCTCCCCTAGTTTTTCTTTGAATTATTTGTACATGAAATACTTGTATATTTGACATCCATATTGATTGGCAATTGGTACACGAGAAATAAACAGTTGTGATAATAGATAAGCAAGAAGACAATACAAATTACACATTGGAGCGGTAGTGTGATAATCAAGCCAGTTTGTAAAATGATGAGTAACATGCTAAAAATCAATGTTACATGGTCGGTGAATGTATCTAGAATTGAAAATTGCCGTATAGATGAATCGAGTTGGGAGTCTTATATTGGTGGGCCTAGACTCGACAAAGCAAGGGTAAGTGGGAAGGAATGCCGTGGAATGGCGAAGTATGTTAAAAGAAAAACCTAACCGACTCGAATCGCCTGATGAGGATATTGACAATATAGAACATTCAATCATATTAGAAATAGGCACGACATGGGACACGAGTATATCTTACGCGGGGAATCGAGATTTGATTGTTTTCATTAGGATACATGGTGTGTCTAAAGGTGCGACCTTCTAAATTATATGATACAAACATTTGTTTGATAATGGCGGAATAATTTTGAACTTGAAAGTGAAGTTAAGTATGGTGCAATTTCGAACGATATGCGTCTCTTAAGAGTTGTATATTTGATGCAGAGAATCAAAGCTATTGGCATCGAGATACTTAGTACTCGTCAGAGCGATATGCCGAGATATACACTACTGGCGGAAACATGTCAGCTTCTCTTTATGTCTTTATGGGGTTTTCAAACCAGTTACCAATTATCAGTAAAATGATTGACATCGAGAGTCGCAATTTGGCGATAGGGAGACTCACGAACCTGTGAAGCAAGATAATGTGAAAATGCATAAACCTAACCGACGTCAACGATTTAAGTTGATAAATGAAACTCGACAGGCTCTCCCAACAACTCCAGTACACACAGAACTTATTAACATAGTATATACAATAATTAATTATACAAAACATTGTTACTGGCTGATTAAATCACACGTACCTGTTTGATTGATCCAAAGTTATATCATATATAAATAAAATTGTTAAATCCAAAGAATTGTCTGATAGAAATTCTTATTATATAATTGAAACACATAGTCTTTGTTCTCGATGTCTTCACAAGGCACACTGGGAGATGCGCTGGTAGCGTTGATTGTGTGGTCTTGAAGATGGCGAGTTCAACAAAGACTGCGGGTATGTTCTTTTGAAAGTTGATCGGTTGTCTCGGTTGAATGACGCAAAGGTTGATGAATGTCTGTTGTAGATAGCAGATCGTCGTTGTAGTTGTGGTGACAGACGTTTGGCGGTGGTTGTCTTATTTTGACTAACTGAAGTTAAGATGAGGTTGGACTCACTTTACTTAGTTCTTGAAAGATGATGATCGGCGTTGAGGTTGTGGTCTACGTCGTTGTATCATTCTTCATCCTCCATCGTCTTCGGGTTCCCAGTCGCTTTGCTGCAATTTGAGGTACCAAAACGGCGTAAGCTACAGAAAACTCACCACCATTTTCAAAGACTAGGGAACTTCGTCGACGAGGGACGATGAATACGACGATGAATTGAATAGAGGACTGACGACTGTTGTTTTGTTGGTCGACCATTTTTCTTTATTTACGTGGATTCCCGAGCCGGTATTACAATCACAACTTGGAGTACACTACAGGGTCCTTCTCAAAACCCTGTCGTGGAGACTCTCTCCAAGCTGTGTCCGACTCGGGGCGTTGATGGACTTAATTTACATAAGGCTGTGTTGGAGTCTAGCACGCAGGGTGTAGACTGGTCAGCCCAGCAGAGTAGCCGAGCCTGTCGGCTGTCAACCCGTCTGCTTTTCTGGTCAGTGCGAGTCTGATTGAGTCTGCTGAGAGTCTAACGTGAGTCTGCCGAGAGAACACCTCTCTACGTATTTAAGCACATCCATGCACTGGGAAAACAGAAGCTATTTATTACCTTTACAAGTATTTATTATTTTGTAAATATCATCTTTAATAGATATTTAATCTTTGTAAATAGCATCTTTAATCTGTATTAAATAGTTGTAAATATTTGTAAATGTTTGTAAATATTATTAAACATTTGTAAATAACATCTTTAATCTGTATTTAATATTTGTAAATATCATCTTTAATCTGTTTTAAATATTTGTATATATCATCTTTAATAATGTTGTAAAGGTTTGTAAATATCATCTCTAATCATGCTGTAAGTTTGTTAATAGCATCTTAATGTATGTAGTAATTAGTGAAGGTGACAGATACCATGGGGGGATGGGTGAGTGGGGAGAGTCTGCGCGGGGGTAGGGGGAAGGATGGAGGTGTGGGTTTGGATTTTGGCTTTTTGGGTCAGGTTCTTTTTGGGTCGGGGTCGGCGGACTGCAGGGATTGGAGGGGAGAGGGGTGTCTGTTGGTTAGGGGTTGGAGGTTTGGGGTGACTTATGTGGACTGAATAGAGATTGAGGGTAAGAAGAGGGAGTGTATGTTGGAAGTGAGGGTGGTTAAGTTGTGAAGTAGGGTGACTGGGGTTTCGTTGTGGTTGGCGTTTGTGTGTGTGGTGGTGCAGGGGATACCATTTTTCTGTGTTGAGCTGGAAGGCGAGAGGCATGAGTGCGCGTGTGTCTGTAGGGATGGGGTTGGGCGGCAGGCGTTGCCTGTGTTGAGTTTTGGGTGATAGGCGAGTGCATTTGTATGTATGTTTGAGGGGGTAAAACTGGCGAGGTGGGTGGCTTCCGAGTTGGGGATTGCGGGTGTTGACTGTGTATAACTGGAGGGTGATGGGAGGTAGCTTTGGGTTAGAGTTAGTTGTGGCGGGCGTTGCCTGTGTTGAGTTGGAAGGTTGGAGGGGAGTGCATGTGTATGTATGTTTTCGAATGTTGACTGTATAACTGGAGGATGAGAGTGGTGTTAGTGCGTGTACATTAGCCAGGATAGTAGTCGTTGATTGTTGGTCAATTGGGGTTTTCGTATATGGTACTTGACAGGTTTAGGAGTGCGTATTTGAACAGTGGTTGAATTTCATTGTAGATGTACATGTAGAGGCACAGTTTGTAATCTGCCCTAATTTGAAGAGGTCGATCTAGGGTGGGTGATAAAATGATAGGTGAAGATGGGAGCTGGGGATAGTCAGTAATGAATATAGTGAGTGACTGGGGGTTGGGAGAATGGATCGGCCTATGGTGCAGATGAGGATGTAAGATGACTAAGGCAGGTTGGATATGGGGAATTTGATGTAGGGAGAATGCCAGTCACGGGATATACTGGGGGCTGGGGATACATGTGCCAAGCAGTAGACACAGGGGTGAGACCTTAAATGGCTATGCTGAGAACATAGACAATGACTAAGACATAAAATGTAACACATAAATGGTTTGTTTAGCGTATAGTTGTATTCAGTGAAATGTATAGTTGAGTATCGGTGTGACATGTGATTCAACAGTTATATCAGGGTCAAAAGACAGTTAACATAGTCATAGTCAAGATGTATCATAGATTTATCGATCAATGTTTGGGTTTCAAACATCATTTTAATTTCGAAAGTGCTACATTACATTCCTGTATAATTTCAAAGATTACAGACGCATGCTAGATTTAAATACGTATAAAAGCTTGAAATATAGTAAATGTGATTAGTCTTAACATAGGAAGATAAATAATTATTATATTAATGATATAAATGGTATTTTCATACTATTTTCCTCGTTTTATGCGTGAGTAGTCGTATAGTATATGTCATTCCAATGTCATTCTGTTCTCAAATACAAAGCTGTACTACCATATTGTAAATGTACCAAGTATCTTTAAGGATAACAGTATTTAACGAACCCTATTGGAATTGTGAACTTCATAGATTATGTAGATCCTTTTGAAGAGCGAGTTTATTGGGGCAATAAATTAATTAGGGAATAGGTGTTTGTACCGATAACAGTGATTAACGATCCGTAACGGACATGTGAACTGACTAGATTCTAAACATAACCCAGACGTCCCATAACTCAGACGCGTTAAAACAACATCCGTTATGGTTGGTTGCACTGAAGATGACTCCATTGTTACCTTTCACAACTAATGGACTGGCCCAAAGAATAAGAATTAACATTATATGATATTATTCAACATACAAATAATAAATCAAATTTATTCAACAATAAAGTTATGTGTAATATACTACTCTTTAGCACAAAATATACATTCGGTATATTTTTCAACATAAAAATGTGTTTCCATAATTGAAAATTTTATGACTCTATTCATCAATAAAATTCTGTATATTTTAAAATGTACTACATTTTAGCACAAAATACACATTCAGTATTCAGTTCAGAGGTGTGTCAAAAACAGCCTGTCCAAAAACTTGAGAACTACATTTACACACATAATTTGTCAGTTTTTCAAAAAGGAATAAAAAGAGAACATTAAGAAATATGTTCTACCTACAGCAAACAAATATCATACCAATGTTTCAGGTGTAATTATATTGGGAAATACTGAAAATCCAGCCTGTTGTATGTGTCCGTGGTTTTGTGTTCTATGCTGTTACCATCATATAAATCATCATGGAATAATGACTTCTCCCCCACTAATCAAAGTAAGATTAAACCCAAACTTGATCAAAGAAATCAAAGGTCTATGGGTTGAGGAATATATTTTAAGTTTCCATGCTGTTACCGTAATTGTAGGTAAAACAATAATACATAGCTATCACTTTTCTCAGTCAAAACATTTTAACATGGATAGCGAGTCATAATAAAAAGTCTTAGCACTGTGAATTAATTAATTTCTCTGATAAAACAATTGTAAGGGTGGTAACAGCACAGAAAATACTTTCTCTGCTGTTACCTTCATTTCTATGCTGTTATTGTAACTTAGAAAGTAAAAAAAATAATAATGATAACTTTGTCTTAACTGGAAGGAATTCATAATAAAAACATAGTTATCAGTTATATGAATTGATTACTTTTAAAAAATAATAATTTATTAATAGCGGTAACAGCACGGAAGTATTTGATTAATTTTAATTAATCATTTGTTGTTAATTACCAAAAAGTTGTCGTTATGCTTGCATATTTCTATTTTGTTATTTGGAAATGAACCTTGTTTCAATTATGACAATACTCTATCACTTTCCAAATGATTTAAAAAAATATTTCATGGTATTGAAAATCAGACATTTTTTGAAAATTATCCATTTATGTTATATACATAAAGATAACTTTATTCAGTCGGATGCCAATCAAACAAGTCATGACTATATTCATCAATAAAATTCTGTATATACTACTTTTTAGCACAAAATACACAGTACACAGAGCACACAATGAATAATATGGTCTCAGCACTTTTTTTCAAAAGCACATAATGTCTCATTAACAACATGACATCTAACCAAGTTAACTAATTTACTCTTATGGACATATTGCTCACTATCACTTGCAAAAAGTTATAATCTTGTTCTGGTCAATGCGTCTATCTCGTTAGTCTATGGGATAGGTCCATTATACAAATGGGTAACAGTAGGTTGTAACCACAGTCACACCTGACTGATTCGTCTGAGTATTGGGCCGTATGAATTATGGGACGTCTAAGTTATGGGGGTAAACCTTTTGGATAGCTTGTTTATTGTGGCAATAAATTAATTACAGAATTAGTGCTAGCTTCATTGCCAAACTAATTGTTGCTTATTCATATTATTAAAGTTTGTCCAGAAATTAAAAATGTCAGTGTTACAGTGTTGAAAATCTATATTAGCTATATAACATAAGAACCATTTGTAAAATGCATGTGTTCAAATACTTCAACTCGATATACTGTCTCAATCAAATTGTGTACTTCCTTAGTTTATTTCATTTTGGGAGCATATTCCTCATATAAACATTAGAATAACGACTTTGCTTTTACCAATGTGTTACTTTTCAAACATGAACTCTTTTGATGTTAAGTCATGTGTAGCCATGTTTAGAGATATCTTAATTTTATGTTTGCATATAACATGTATAACTGTAAATAAACGAATTTAAATATGTGAGCGAATACAGACAGAGTCAACAAACAGGCAAAATGATAATCAAGGGAGAGTTAAATGCGTTTAATATTCCCTCTAATTACAAAATAAGATAAGCATATAACGATGTGATTCATATGGAGCTTAGTCCAACCCAAAAACTATATTTCACATTAACAATATTTGTCTACTGCGGTTAAATTCACTTTCATTATATATTCCTGTCAATGGTCAGGTAAATCTAGTTTCTAATTAGCATAATGTATTAACTAGTAATTGTAGAAACACCCTTGTATTTTTTCTTATTACATACGAAAAGCGTTTGCGCAAAGAAAATATGTCAATTCATAGTAATTAATTAATGTATTTGTAAAATGTTATTGTTTACTCAACAAAATTGTAATGTTTAGATGCATTGTACATGGGCCGAGGACCTATAAAATAATTGAACTATAATATACCATATAACAAAAACAGAACACTATTTATAGACAGGCAAGTAAATAAACATTTGTTCGGTGTCATTATAATTGTGTCATTTTTTAATGATATTCTTTATCTTAGAGATTTCTTTTAATCTCTCATTTTAAACAAATGTCGGGCTGACAGAAAGATAATGTAAAAACCTAAAACTTGTTACACAATGCCATTATTTTGTCTCTCTCTCTCTCTCTCTCTCTCTCTCTCTCTCTCTCTCTCTCTCTCTCTCTCTCTCTCTCTCTCTCTCTCTCTCTCTCTCTCTCTCTCTCTCTCTCTCTCTCTCTCTCTCTCTCTCTCTCTCTCTCCCCCCCCCTCTCTCTCTCTCTCTCTCTCTCTCTCTCTCTCTCTCTCTCTCTCTCTCCAAAATAAAGACATCAGTTCAGTTTAAAAGAGTACGTCTTTTCGTAAGTTTTGGCAATGGTTGAATACCAGAGCGACCACACTGCAATCAGTACCGGTAAATATATATGCAACCCACGGCGAAGAACAAACTCATTTACAATAAAAGGGTAGTGTCACTGAACATAATTATAACATACAAACGGATATGAATAAACATGCAACATGTGCTAACCCGTCAGGTTTGACCTATGAGACACTCAATTACTAACTACGTGATTAACATTAATATTATTTTAATAAATGTCCATCCGCATATCATTACAGTACAACAAGAATGATTGAATAAGTTTTTATCTATAGGTATTGAGTCATGCACAGATAATAGGTAGACAACGTTAAAAAATGTGATGACTATTTTGTAAAACAGTAAGATATGAAAAAGGAAAATTCATAATGTTAGATAAAGTGCCGTATGACACATACGAGCCCACAACACTCATAAAAATATAAATAACATAAAACCATATTTTTTACAAATATGAGATAGTGTTACTACAGTTAGTAAGAACAGATTACATTTTTCAATTACTAACCACTCTCGTGTATTGCATAGGATGTTTTATGACCCTCAATTGCTATATTTAGATGGGCTCAACAGCGTGTATTCGCGACTTCGCATACATGTATATTCGGTTGTGTATTTGTGAATTCTGATGAGAGTAGTCTCTTCTTTGACCAATACGCATTCACGTGTACACTGTATATGGGACAAGCATTCATTCTTCAACAAATTAAATTGTATTATTAAGATAGCTAACATAGGTTTTCTGTTTTATTGTTGTCCCGTATGTATATACTGTCTGTTTTGCAATTGTGTCGGGTTGTGATTTGTAAGTATTTTAATATTTTCAATAAAAATAATAAAATATGTCATCTTCTGTCCATCGTTCTACGTTTTCGGATCACAAATTAAAACTGGTGGAATCAATCAAATATTTACGTGTACATGACGCAAGAATGTGTCTACTGATTTTAGATATTTAGAATTATTATAAAAAAACGGAAAATAACGATGATATGTATCGTTTGTGGAAATAAATTGAAACCGACTGAAGATGTGACAGAAATTATGAATTTGTATTTGTAAATGATAAAATGTATAAATGTATGCTTTGTTTATGAAGCATATTACATTAAAACTGAATGCGTGTGCTATGTAGTACGTTCGCAGCAAACGGCCTACTAATAGCTTTAATATATATATATATCATACTGATGCAAATAAACACAGCTGGCAAGTTCGTATGAAATGTCACATGCAGAACATTAAAGTATATCATGTTTGTTTTCATATTGCTGCAGACAAATCCAAAAAGCTCACAGTTTTCATGTATACAGCTTTGATTTCTTAAAATTAGTTTAAATATACATTTTCAATAACGAGTACGCATCCTTAAATATGTCCCGTTAACACGCATTAGTTAGCTGATATGAGAAATATGTATTGTCAAGTGAGTTGTCTTATATTTGGTTGAATCAAAATGTTGGTGACAGGTAAATATATTTGTTTATGTTTAAAGGATATGTTTATACAAATTGGTCCGAAACAATTAATTCATCAAGTTATTTCAGTCATTACATCATTTCAAATCAGGGTTTTGGCCAGACTAGTATTTAAGTTTTCTTAGTGATAAGTCACTCTTACGAAATCTATGAAAATTTAGAATCGCATTACACTCCTTAAAAATACAACATTTTAGAAAGGACTATTACATACTGGATGATCTATGATGTTCTAATGGTTATTCTGGTCGTGCAATCCATAAAGGATGTATAATCTACTAATTTATAATGTATCTGAAAATACGTTGCCATGTTAATAAAAGATTTGATGAAAACTCCGGGGGAAATAATTATCGAAGTAACGTCATCTCAAGCCGTCATGCTGAAACGTGAATTGTACTTTGGGCCAGATTGTTTGGGCCTTATATATTGAATAAACCTGTCTGTATGTGCTCCTTTCACAAATAGCTATTGCATAAATGTACATCAATAAAACATGCATTAATTTAACCGTCCGTCTGTCCTACCAGAAGACGTTTTTACAAGGTTTAAAACAATCCAGTATGAATGAGTACATTGTTTACATATCACGCATACCACTGCAGGGTATACACGTTTACGTTCCAAAGATAAAATTGAAAAACCAAAGCTTCGAAAGAAGAATCTGTAGTAAAATGTAAATAATATAAGTGATGATAAGATATAGAGATAGCATTACAGTATTAACGGACAGCTAATACACGCAAAATTTAAGATAATTGTCATTATTCAATTTAGGTAACATAAGAACAGGAATATTTTCGGGATAACAACTTCTTTAGTGTGAAAATACAGGACGTTTCGGAGTACATACTCACTCCTTCATCAGGTGGAATGTAAGGAAATAACAAAATACTAAAGAAGTTGTTATCCAGAAAATCTACCTGTTCTTATGAATACAACATCTAAATGCCCTTCAAAGACCTAAGGTAACATACATAGCGATTTTCTAATTACGAAATATTCAATGTATTACGCGTAATTTCTCGCCTGGTTTATGACCGGCAATTAAGCTAACATTGTCTGGGTGACTGGGCGACTAGCTGTGGTTGTGTATTCGGATGTATATTCGTCAACTCTGACATACACAAAGAATTGTCATTGACATAAGCAGAGCAAAATGAAATATCTAGATATATCTAGCGTAGGTATTCGAGTCTGCAATTATGACCATGTATATATAAATCGCCATCCATGAATTTATTTGAGCAGGATAATATGAAACATCACCCCATCCAAACTGTTTTAAACCGGAACGCGAGACTTTGGCACATGTGTGCTTATTTTATGTTTTCATTTGATTTTATGATTTGTAGTAATACATGTTCAACTTCTATACATACCTTATAGTATCGTTGTTTACACAACTGTGACCAGTTATCTAGGTCTATATTGTTTATATATTTTATTTAATAATTTTATTTGTAGTTTAGAAAATAGTCATACCTTTCACATCTATAACATATAAATGTCATTGCAATTTTACAATTCGACATTCAAATTTTGTTTTAACAGATAATGAAACATTCACGGGCTAGTGTACAGCAATAAATTACCTAATCAAGTCAAATTGCAAAGCTATTTGATGTTCAAACAATGAACGTTGATACAAAGGCGCATACTGGTACCTCTTTGTCATCATAACAATTAGTTTAGATACCCATATGAAAGTGTCTATAGCGATTGATGATAGATGAATAGCTGAATATGGCTGCAGTACAAGATAACCGAATCAAGTGTAACAGTCCACCAGGAGACCCGTTAGAATACAGCGAATACACATGTTACATAACACCGAGCGGAACGCATCGTTTAACAGGTTGTTCTGATAGGCATTTACACGTGACACTTGCTCCTGTATATAGCCAGGTACTCCCATCTGATTACAGAGTCCCTGGTTGCCCGCCGTCAGTGAAGCTCAGCAAAAAGGAGATTGACAAAAAGAGTCAATGCAAAATGAAATACAGATGTATATAATGTTACAACTTGACAGCATTATTATCATGATAACCGCTGCATTAGCTTGCGACATAACAATACTAAATTTAATTTGTATTATGGCAGTATGAAACTTCCTCCAATAACAGAAACTCTTCCGCATACAATCTTAAAAATAAAGAACAGGCGGAACAACAAGTATTAGTATTTTAATTTAATACACTTAAACAACATGTGTTGAATTTCTATCATTAATCATTAACATTCAAACGTATACACTTTCATAAGAGTTAGTAGTGTGATAGTTGTAATGAGCCTATCGGCTTATGATAACTTGTTTTACTCAAAATGATAAATTACAATCGTGATACCATTTCACCTATTCATTAAATATAAGACTGTGAAGTGATCATGTCAAAATAACCGGATGAAACATCATGGAAATAGTCAATTTCGTAACTGAAGGTTTTAAATAAAACTTTTGTTATAAAGAACATGTGTAAAGGTATTGACATTTAAAGCTTTAACTTTACTTAAACAACAATCTTTGTTGGCCATTCTTGTAGATGCTATCTGTGTTTGAATTTGTCATAAAAAATAGTGCCGAGATACTTATACTCTGGGACAACTTCTATGATGGAATTGTCAATGAGAACAGGTTTATAGTTGTCTTTCTTCACTGTTTAATCTCATTGGCTTTATTTACCGGCTATTAGAACTATAAGGTTGTCTCAGCACCATATACAAAGACGTTATATGGCCTTATGGCAAGTGAAGTATACATTTATTTAAAATCGTAACCAAAAAATATTTAAGAATGAGAAAGTCAGCAATTAAAATGTTTTAATTATAGATTTTAATATAACATACTTCAAATTGGTAGTTAGTTTATTTTCTCTCTGTGTTAATGAGCGTAAGCACGAAAAATGACCTTGAAAGGCTTTGTAGCGTGATATATGGGGCCGCGGCCGCGGCCGCCTTTGATGAAACTATTACGTAATTCATTGGGACACATCGTGTGTGCAGACGGCATAATGCCGACATATGATCGCTAATTGGTTTATAACCCTCGTACTGTTTATATCAAAGACGACGATCGTTTTCAAGTGTCACAGGTATGAAACCATCCATCTAAAATTTATCTAGGAGATACTAAACGCCACTATGGAACATTCTATACATAAAAATTTAGTATGACTGCAAGTTACCCATTGCTGTGAATGTCGATGTGAACAGTTGAGAACAGCTTTGACATAACAGACATATGTTAATGTACATGATCGTATATCTCTTCTTCATCACCTTAACTTAAAGAATGCCAATCAAAGAAATGTACATGCTCTTTGAATATTTCTTCTTTAAAATGTATACCTGGTCAATACGATCGTTTTTCATAGCTGTTAGTGAAAAAGAAATGGTTAGTAGTAAAGAAACCGATATTACCCCACATAACAATAACATGACTAATTAAGAGGTTAAGTGAACAATCTAATGTGATTGATAATATGGAAATTGATGTAGGATAATTGAAAGGCAGTCCTATGATAAACACTTAGACATATTTCTATAATCTACCAGTAATTGAACTTAATTGATTATCAAATGTGGAAGTTGAGAAGCAGTAGTGGAGCAGTAAACATACTGTAAGATAGGTTATCATCAAGTTGACACAACTTACTTTGTCAATAAAAGTTGTTTTAAGCTTGCTCTAGTTCTTAATATAACTCATCATTTCACAGGTGTTATGCTATGTATTTTTGTGATTCAGGTCGAATGAATATAAGATTATCTTTCGGGATATGTCTGTTATACTTATGATAATTTAGATCACTACTGCTTGGGTGAACATGCCAATCTTTCATTCATTCTCTCTGTCGTTCCATCATTCAGTCAAACACTATGTATGAAGGACCTACTTTTTAAGTTATTAACTTATTAACTTGGTTAGCTAATGAAATTAAGGAATGAAATTAAAATTGTATCACCTTCCCCTGTTCTATCAGTGATTAGTTACATTTCAAAGATAACCACATTACGCCCGGAGTATTGGTAATGCCCTGTAGGATCATGTAGTGTTTAGACATGGTTATAGTGATAATATTATACATGGTTATCTTTTCTTATGATAGCATCAGGCTGGTCGGTTATTTATTTTATCTTTGAAGACACCTGTGCTCCTTTTGTACATGCAAATAGTTCCAAAATATAATATGTAAAGTTAGTGAGATGTTGGATACTTAGAAATGAAACGTTACCTGTAAATGTGGTCATATGCAAACGTATTCTTTTAAAGATGCATAATCAGTTTTGCATGATACTTTATATGGTTCTAAAATGTACATATTACAGTAGGTGCTGGGTTACGTTATATCATCTTACCCGACTTTCTATCAACTATATATATATATATATATATATATATATATATATATATATATATATATATATATATATATATATATATATTTCAATGGAAACTAAGGAACAGTCACATGCACATGTAGTATCCGACATATACAGTATCTACTCGTTATCAAACCTATTAAAAGCTATAACAGCAAATCTGTCTTCCTATCCATTTCATGAAAGTTTCCAAATATAAATTTGACTTAATGGCTGCAGCATGCCAAGGTTATATGTCCTGTTTTCGATCATGACCCCGACTTTGAATAGTTGTATTTTCTTTATAATGAACTGACTGACCTAAAACTGGTTATTTTCGGTTAAAGTTGATCAATCTCAATTAAATAACACAAATTTTAACATTGGACATACATGTGACCTCACCAACATCATTTAGTCGCTTTACATGATATGTAATCAAATTGGAGACCCAGTTTGAGTATATTAGCGTTAGTGACTTTGAAATACATAATATATTCTTGCTCGAACTACATAAAGACTAAGTGAGCAAAATTGATTACTGACAGAAAGAAATTAATACTTCAATTTATCAATGTTTTTTTCATTAAATACATTTTTGTCATGAAAGACATTTTTGTCATCAAAGGCCATTTTTTAAAATTCAAAGTCATCAAAGGCCATTTTTTAAAATTCAAAGTCATGCTATCATCAAAGTTTTTACCATCACAGTCGGTTTTGCAATCAAAATCATTAATTAATGAAAATAATTTTGTTTCATTAAATTGATTTTTCTCATTAAAGTCATTTTTTTAATCAAATTAATTTTGTCATCAAATTGAATTTTTCATCAGTCATTTTTTTAAATACAAGTCATGTTTTCATCAAAGTCATTTTTTAAAATCAAAATCATTTTTGAAAATCAAAGTAATTTTTGAAAATCAAAGTAATTTTGTTTAAATCAAAGTCGTTTTTTTAAACAAATTCAAATCAAAATTAGATTCATTTTCTCATTAAAATTATTATTTTTCATCAAATTATTTTTTCATCATATTCATTTTTTCATCAAATTTATTTTTCCATCAAATGTTTCTTTTCATCAAAAGCCTTTTTTTATTATTCAAAGTCATTTTCTTCATCAAAGTCAGATTTTCCATCAAAGTAATTTTTTTTACATCAAAATATTTTTTTTATTAAAGTCATTTTTCTTATCAAAGTCATCTTTTTCATCAAAGTCTTTTTTTAATCAAATTAATTTTTTCATCAAAAGTAATTTTTCTTAATTAAAAGTCATGTTTTCATCAAAGTCAATCTTTTCATCAAAGATATTTTTTCTTCATCAAAGTAATTTTTTTCCATCAAAGTCGTTTTTCTCATTAAAGTCTTCTCTTTTTTTATTCAAAGTCATGTTTTTATCAAAGTCATTTTTTTCATAAAAGATATTTTTTCTTCATCAATGTCATTTTTTTCCATCAAAGTCGTTTTTTCTCACCAACGTCATTTTTTCACTAAAATTATTATTTCATTATAGTCATTTTATTAATTAAATTCATTTTTTCATCGAACTTATTTTTTTAATCCAAATTCATTTTTTTCGGTAATTGAAGTCATGTTTTCATCAATATAAATTTTGTTCATCAAAGATATTTTTTATTCATCAAAGTCAGTTTCTTCCATCAAAGTCGGCTTTTAATCAAAATCAGTTTTTTTTTATTAAATTAATTGTTCTCATTAAAGTCTGATTTTCAATCAAAATCATTTTTCCATCAAATTCATTTTTTCTCATTCAAAGTCAGTTTTCTCACCAAAGTCATTTTTTAATCAAATACATTTTTTCATCAATTTTTTTTTTCATCAAAAGTCATTGTTCCTTATTCAAAGTCATGTTTTCATCAAAGAAAATTTTTTCATAAAAGATATTTTTTCTTCATCAAAGTCAAATTTTTCCATCTCACCAAAGTAAGTTTTCCATTAAAATAATGTTTTTCATTAAAGTAAATTTTCTCATCAGGTCACTTTTTAAATCAAATTCGTGTTTTTTATTCCAAGTCAAGTTTTCATCAATATCAAATTTTTTCATCAAAGATATTCTTTATTCATCAAAGTCTCTTCCATCAAAGTCGGTTTTTAATCAAAATCATTTTTTTCATTAAATTAATTTTTCTCATTCAAGTCTGATTTTTATTCAAAATAATTTTTCCATCAAATTTATTTTTCCCATTAAAGACTTCTTTTTAAAAAAAATTATAAGTCATGTTTTCATCAAAGTCAAATTTTTCATCAAACATATTTTTCCTTCATCAAAGTCATTTTTTCATTAAAGTTATTATTTTCATTCAAGTCATTTTTCTCATCAAAGTTATTTTTTTTCATCAAATTCTCTTTTTTAATCAAAGTTAGCTGTTTTCATCAAAAGTCATATTTTTTTTATTCAAAGTCAAAGATGATATTTACAAAACTTTTCAACGATATTAAAGATGATATTTACAAAGTTTTACAAAGCTTTACAAAGCTTTACAAATGTTTACAAAATAATAAATATCTTGTAAATACCATCTTTAATATTTATTTATTACCTTTATTATTTTTGTAAAGAAGTATTTTAATATTTGTAAATAGATTGTAAATACCATCTTTAATAGATATTTAATCCTTTGTTTATATCATTATTTCATGTAGTGATGTTACATCATAACATTCATATTATCCAATAACACTGATATGGCCTGTCACATGCTGGACGCTGGTCAGATATAACCAAGATTGCATGGTCAGTGTAATATTAGTTACATAATCACTGACAGTTGGTATGGATGCCTGAGGCGATAGTAACAGCGGTCGAGTGAACACGTTCTCCACTGATAAAGATTATGCAAGTTTACAAATATATATACTTAGTTTGAATAATTTCTCAATGATATGAAATACAGAATTTGGAAGATATTTGGACCGTAACGTCCACTATGACAATAGTAAGAATGTGCCACTGGGAGAACAAATGGCACTCCCTCACGTTTAGAGGTGCCGCAAAAGAACGGCGATATGGAATCGCCAACGATCCGACAAAAGTTCCAGAGAAGTGAGTTCAACGGACTGCGAATCAAGGAATCGATCCACCCGCGGACCGAGAACAGAACCCAGACCTAGGTAGGGCTCTAAGATATTCCACCCGGGCCGACAGCCGGGATCAGCGGCGGTAGGGGTGGGACACGGTCCATTCTATGTTTCATTCCACGAGCGCCGTGGTAATCTGTATTATGTCTTCAAGAGTTCTCATGGGAATTGTTGGTCATTTTGAAGAAACATGTGTCATTTTTAATCTTAATAGTTGAGAGAAATGTTATCAGATTTTATGAGTATGATATTTGCAACACACAACAATAATTGGATTAGAATTTTAGATCCAGTTTCAATGCATTTAATAATGTTAATTTGTATATTTCGTCAAAAAGTAAGTCCATACAATGAGAAGAGGGAGACATTTTGAGTCTCTATATGGAGTACGGCGATGACCTACATATTTTAATTGGAATGCTTAACTCGTGGGAGCTTTGTGGGTTACCAGTTAAGAGCCTCGCAGATAACGGCATAGCATAAGGCTTGAATAGAGTACTGCCTGATTAGGAGGTGTTGACCAGAAGGGGAAATAACTGCAGTTGGCTGGGGATTATTCTCTTGAAAGCATGTCTGCAGTGTTTGAAATATACTCTCCTACAGTCTACTATGGGTTATTACTGCCGATTGCTCTATTTTGTTTGATTTGTTTTTACTATGATGCATTGTTCTCTCATTGCTTTTTTATTATAAATATAGCTCAGTCCTGTTGTTGCTTTTATCTTAAGAAAAATCTACATCTAGATTTGGTTTATGAAAAGAAATCATATCTTGTTATTCTTACTTATGACACATTGTGATATAAATCTACTCTAAATGCTTCCTTGCAGACTTAGGGCTTCAAGTTTTACAAAATTCCATAACTCTAAAACACGGTGAAGGGGTTTGGAAAGACACCATTATTTTTACTATGGTAAAACAATGAAAAACAAGAGATAAAAGAACTCATTTCACATCATGACTACACCAAAACTTTCCCCCGTTACCTACCTATTTTCTTGCCAATATTTCTGACATCACAAACAATGTCTATATTTCGAAGGTGTTCGGCGCCGTGTTTTGATCCTATGGATCAATATTTTCTTGTCTAGTATGTCCTCACGTGCGCGTCTTCAAGTGCGAGTGATTTTAGGACGCTTCAAGCAGATGACAGTTACAGTGACAGTGTAAAGAACCTAGAAGACAGCAGAGGGAACATTAATTATATTTATATTCAGGTATTACACAGAAACTGTACGACAACGATTTTGTTAACCTTATTAAATCGTTCGATATTATAGATTCAACAGAGACTGAATGTGATGAATATTGTGCAGATGAAGTGTTTTCAGACATTGATTGCTTTTATAAATATGGAAATGAGATAGCCTCTTCTGGTAAACTATCTGGTGATAAACTGATACTGATAAGAAAACCACCAAGCTGCCTATTCATACAACAATTAGATTACGGAATTCCCTACCAAACTAATGCTCCTACCATCAGTCAATTTAAAAGTTTGTTAAACAAATTATGAAACAAGTAATTTTCTTGATCTGAATTACGGTAGTAGATTTTGTCAGATCATTCACAGTCGTCTAAATCCCGGTTTCAGCGATCTTAATGCAGATAAAGTCAACAGACATATATCATCCAAAACTGGGTTCCACAGGAGATATCCCCTGTATGAGATCAAGCGATATCTCCTTTGAAGATTTTGAACAATGCCCTATTGGCGTCAGCAATGGTTTTGCATCATCAAGTAATGACATCACAGTGCAAGCCTCGGATATTTGTAACTTTTATCTACTCGTGTTGATATATTTGACATCAGAAGACACTTGGGTGAGATTCTCTATATATCAACCAACGCTCAATGTGCTTCTGGATACCTCGGCGAAGATGTAATTCATTAATACCTTTTTACATGCAGGTTCTATATTTATATCAGAAATAGTGCGTATTTTTATGTTAATGGCCACAGCCTCCAAACTGTGTTATATGGGTTACCGCCAGTTATCAGCATTGACAATAAAAAAATAATTAAATCTTGACACAATAATAATAAAAGTGGCATTTATATTGCGCAGTATCCACGCCATAAAGGTATGCTCAAAGCGCATGGTTGTCACATTATTACCCTGGTGTAAGCTGAGCTGCCGCAAAGCGCTTAAAGGTCACCTACTCTCAGCTTACACCAGGTACCCACTTACTGCTGGTTGAACAGAGGCACATGCGTTGAATAAAGTCACTTACCCATTCATGTCTCAGTGTGGGGCAGGGAGTCACCCTTCAAACTCTCAGTTAATTCAGCAATGAAGCGGGTAACCCACCCATACGGCAAATTCATATATAAATCAAAACGATTAGAAAACAATGACGTCAAGTTAAAGACATCACGGAATTTAACTGCGAGAGTTGTATTATTTAGAATGTACATTCGATGTAATGAGTATTTGATTTATTCTGTTTTTGTATCATGTCTAGTTCTTGTGACTTTATGTTGTTGTCTTGTACTGGTGCGGCAGTTACAAAATCAAGACTTTGATTGTTTGCCAAACCAGATTCTTTATTGCATAAAAACGTGTTTAAACCATAATACAGCCAGACGGATCTTCCTAGTGTGATACATCTAGTTCATATTCTAAAAATGGTATTACGCTTTTCCAGGAGAAACTGTTCAATATAATAATGTCCGATCTACCAGATATATAATTTACATTCTCTGTGGGGTGACTTTAATGCTCGTACAGTTTACATTTTATCTTCTGCACATTAAATTTTATTCGACAAAGAAATGATTTAAACATACCCACAAATACAAATTCATTCCCTTTACCTTTTATCAATGAATACGTGTTAGAAAAGGCTGTATTTTAAGCCAGTTTTTATTTTATTTTTGTTAATTACTGAACTAGCAAGGCAATATGTGAGACCTGTACAGATGGGATCCAACTACATCAGGACACAATTCAACTTTTTTTGTTACTCTTTGCGGACAATATTTTTTTTTTTTTTTGTAGCTAAGTGGTTTACAAAAACAAATATACGAACTATACACATTTTCAGACCAATGCAACTTAAGTGTTAAAGAGACTAAATCAAATTGTTATTTCTAAGAAGGATCTTTCTGATAGCTTATCATGGTGTAACCACACTAGAACATTTGATTACACGCCTTGAGCGTTTAAATGGGAGTTTACAGAATTATGAGATAGATATGTCCAATATGTATGTATGATTTTGAAACATGGGGATAAAGACAGTATGAAAGCATTGAACGAGTTCATCTTAATGCATGGAAACATTTTCTTGGTGAAAATCCAAGCACATGTAATACTTGGTAGATTCCTGTTGTTTACATATTCATCCATTATTGCGATGAAGTATTGGTTAAAGTTTTTAAATATGCCATGTTACAGATGTTCGATTTTATAAAATGAAATGATGGTACTGTATGACCAAAACGGGAAGAGAAATTCGGTGACTGATATTAGAGGATTGTAACGGCTATGTTTGGTTGGATCAGAAAATTCCACGCTATGCTAATTTTATCTTATCATTTACACAAAAATTAAAGATATGTATCTACAATTATGGAGGGAATCACTACTTTTGTAAACTAAATGTTTATTTTACAACCAATGGAAATGGGTTTTATGTTTCGAAGAGTATCTGGCAAAAGTTGACGTATGTTTAGCATATCTCTCACCCGAATTCATTGTTCTTTCCATGAGAACTGGCAGATATCGAGGTATATCAAGAGATCAGAGAATATGCAAATTATGTGACCATAATCTTTCTCGAGATATATTGATTATTGATTACATAATTCTGGATCATTCTCATAATGCAGTCATCTCATAAACTTGATGACGTCACAAAGTTATGAACTATCAACTTGATGACGTCACAAAGTTATGAACTATCAACTTGATGACGTCACAAAGTTATGAACTATTAACTTGATGACGTCGTAAAGTTATGAACTCCCTGCACTGCTTGTCTGATAGCAGTGCCATGTTCATTGAAACCTTCTGGAAATTGATTTTGGATGTCAAAGCAAATCTCTTTCTCCCGTCTTCTGATATCAAATATAAGACTTATTAAAACAACAAACAATGCCAACTAATTGTTTTATTTGTGTAAAAATACACAATAAAACACTTATAAGTTTACAATTTTAATTGCGGTGTTAACTTTCCATCTCGAAAGGATATAGTCGCTTTTGTCGGAGGGGGTCTTCCATGTTCAGGACCTTGATATTCCTAAAAGAAGAATATTAGCATGTAACTAAAGCGAGTGATGTGAAGTCAACTGAGATTTTTTAAAGTGTATTTCATTTTCATCACGAAATTAAGTGAAATGGTGGCATGCAACAAACCATGTTGCCAATGTTTGAAAAACTGATAGATTATTTCATTTTTTGTTTTCCCCCACGATATCAAAAAATAATATTCAGAAGTTGTAAAGAGCGACATTAAGAATGGGGATAAATTGACATAAAATTATTTAACCTTTTGTAGTGTTTGTTAGAGTATGTAGGGTGCATGGTCCTTTCACTGAAATCTTGTAATGTAACACTGCAACCGAGCCATATCCAGAACGACGTTACATACTAAATCCTTTCCCAGCCCATTTAGAACACTTTCCTTGCAGCAGTAACCTGAAATAATGTATATGCAATAAAGACGTGATGCTCATTAGCATATGCAACAATAGATATTACAACTCTTAAATTAGTAAATATAGCTCAACTTGTCACTTAACATGATTGATAATATTTGAATTACAAAAACACAAACTGTTAAAACAAACAATTTAATAAAAATTAATATTGACTTTTTAAAATAAACATTTTAAAAACTACGGAGTGAAAAACTAATATTACCTTTCCTGAATGAATAGTGTACTTGTCCTTCTACTGTCCATGATGTGAACTGATTCATTCTAAAAACCACTCAGTCTTCATATTATAGGTAATGAAATGTATTAGTGCTCAATATATCTGAACCAAAACGTGCTTCTCGTGATTCAAGCACGACGCTTATAATGTAGCATGACTCATACATTTTATATATAATGTACGCCTCATGCGCCTCGGACAAAATTAGGAAATTCAGTACTCACAGTGCCGAAGATGACGTCAATGTCCCTAACATATGCATATTAAAATGAGAAATGTCATTGTTTTGCTTGTTGTGTTCGATAGAATGTTTCCCAAATGTGTTGACACTTCATTTTAAGACACGTTTTTCACAACTCAAGCATTTAACTGTGCTCTAAGATAGATAGAGAACTCGTAGCAGTACATTATCGAGATATACATGTACGGTTTTGAGAGGGTTGGGCTCGGTTGGCGCCTCGGCCAAATCCTCTCAAAACCGTACATGTATATCCCGATAATGTACTGCTACTCGTCCTCTATCTATTAAATATATGTTAACCCTTTGTTGTACCTTTTGAAATGGTTTCATCTGAAATTATAGCTTCTATAGCCTGTAATTATTCACTCTACATTGTAAATGTTTCAGAACCATGATCATGGCACGACGACAGGACCTCATTCCCTTAGCGATGTTTGGAGTCATTGTCTATCTACTATATGCGTACACATACAAGAACATTGAAACAAAAGTCGGGACATTGAGCGCACCATGTGTCTCAGATGACGAGAGGATGACAAACAATATCAATTTGGAGTGGAAGTTAAATTTTGAGAAATTAACAAAGGGTAAAACTAAGGTGCTATGGTTCAATGGAGAACAGTTTGAGAGACTGTATGAGTTCTGCACGTGGACTCAACCCTTCCACTGCAGCATGCTGAATGTTCCTCAAGGAAAGATGCCCATCTTCCATCATGACCCGGCTATCGACCCGGTAATGGGAGCACAACTAGCAAAGCATGGGGGAAGGGATGGAAAGGAAATAGCCATTGTTTTGCGAGAACTTGAAAAACACCCTGAGGCCATGTTTCTTGACCTTGGGTCAAATGTTGGTATTTACACCTTGACCATCGCCAAAACTCTCAAACGAAAAGTCATTGCCGTTGAGCCTGTGGTTCAAAACGCAGCTAAGTTGTGTAAAAGCATTCAGGAAAATGGACTTACGGACAATGTGACGCTTGTGTTTAATCCGTTATCAGACCAACACACTCAGGTGGATATGGAGAAGCCGCCCAGACATCTCAGTGCATCCAGTGTACGGCCTCTGAAAAGTCAATGGGTCCAGGATAAAGGTAATCCGACCTGTCCTAAAGATCCACCATATAACACCGTCTGCTTGGACGACCTTCTACCCTACATGACATCCAAAACTGCTGTTATCAAGATTGATGTGGAAAGTTTTGAATACAGTGCTTTCAAAGGAGGTCAGAAGTTTCTAGATGCCATAGACGTACCAACAATATCTATGGAGTGGGAACATGTCAAGAAAAAAACAAATTCAAAAAATTTCGTTGAAATGTTGAAAAGTCGGTCGTATATTGCATATACTACAAAAGGCGAAATTCTTGATTATAAACTCTGCATGAACTGGCCATGGGATGTGGTGTGGCGGAAGAAAGTATCTTCCTAATTTTATTTTTATAAGAACGGTTGTTGTTGAAGAGTTACTGCCCCTTGCCCCTAATACTGATTAGGATTTAAAGGCCAAGTTCTTGATTTTAAAAAAAAAACAAACCTACTTTAATATGATATTGCCACAAAAGAGATGAATCTACTGGGCTGTTTCTTTGGTATTACCATACAGCAGTTTTACAGATTTCATTAATACTTTTGTGAGGGTTTGGTCAGAATTTGTATACTTTTGTAAACGATATCCTAGTTCTGTTTGACTTATGACAAGGCATAACAAATATTCTGAGTGTAAAATGTGTAATGAATCCGAGCGTGTGGTTCCATTTATTTATCATCTATTAACGATGGGTGGTGTATGATTAGCATTGTTTAAACTAGTATCGTTCAGTTTGTTGTTTTTTATTCTAAAGACTGAGGGAACCATGTCAATATTATCACAGCTACCAAAGACCAGATAACTTGTTCCGAAGTCAAATAACATGTCTTTTGTTTTCTAAAAATTAATGTAGGGTAAGTTTATCTGACACCATGCAATACTAAAAACATCTCATCGATATCCATTATTATTACCTACGGGGGCAATCATATCGGGGTTCATATTTTTCATACGATGCCCTAGGGCAACATATCATTTTGTCATGGTGACGTGACATCATAAACAATGCTATGACGTCACGTTTCGTCTATGACGTTGCGTTCTAAATGCGTGACGGCGGGTCGCCAGCCTATGGTTGAAAGTGGATTTTAGCGTGTTTTCTTTAATTTTACGACTTCGGTAATAAACTCGTGCCTGAATATCGGTATATCCCTCGCTCTCGCTCGGGAAATACTAATATTCAGGCATTCGTGTCGTAAACATGGTATGACATAGCCACTCATATAATATCCTCTATTTATTATGTGATTTACGATCTGATTGGTCGAGAGGCGATCACGTGACGTCGACAGAAAATCATATTGACGCCATATTGACGTCAAACGAGTGTTGCATGACGTCATGCCATTGTTTTCATGGCGTCATTTGACCGTAGTCCTAGCTGCTCAAACAAAATTAAATGTTTGACTGTGTTTCATTGTTTTCCATCGTTTCTGTATTAAATGCATAATAAAACAATTATGGACTGGGGGATTCGGTCAATACCTGATCAATATCCATTATTATTAGTATTAGTATTCAATAGAGAAGTAAGTGCAGCGTATATGAGAAATTTTTACAAAAGTGCAGGCTATATGTTGAAAAGAATTGGATATTGTTACTCCATTATTTTGTTAACAAAATAAAGACACATTTCTTCAACCCCAACAAGCATTTTATCAATACTAATTTTCATAACTTAATATTTTGAGCCGTTCAAATTATGAAAATTCAGCAAAAGTGACTGTCCCATAGTCCAATCTCATTTAAATCAGATCAAACGTAACACTTGGCTCTCGCTGCAATTCTGATCTGAACACTCCATCACAGAGGTCATGTCAGGTGACCGCGCCCCATCTTCACTCCCAACCAATCAGCAACGAAGCTTGAAAACCTTCGGACCGACATGAGTTGACGTATGAAACACCACATGCAATGTCGTATCTAATTAGGCCTCTGATTGACTGAACGCATTGACGATACTCAGATAGGCGAACGAGGTACGGTGAGGTGGGGTGAGTTGGGGTTTAACGCCGCTTTCAAGAGTATTTCACTTTTCACTGCTAGTATTATGGCAGGGAGAAAGCCCTCAATGCCATGTGGCTATGCTTTGCGGTGAAACCTGCTAGCATCGACTGGAACTAGCGAACCATGGGTGGTACTAAGCTGAAATTCAGTGTAACATTGCACCCAAACCTTAGTGCGTGTAGAACAGTTCTCTACTGCAGAAGTAACCGGCGGGTTTCGAACCCCGGACCTCTTGATCCGTAGCCGAACGCGCTATCCACTGCGCTATCCCGCCCCCCAAACGAGGTATGAGTGTTAACACGTTTGATCTGGTTTAAATGAGATTGTTCCACAGTCAGGATTGACAAATTTAAGCATAATTTAAATGAACCTACCTCACGAAACAGGAGCTTCATATTGTAATTATCAAATCAACAAGATTCACAATTGTCGATTCCGAGGTATTAAACCAATGTGAGCACACGGTTAAAAACATTGCGCATGGCTACATTGCAATGGCAGAGCAACAGTTTACAGGAAATGTCAGAAAGACAAATTAAACAGAAATATCGTCATAAACCTCATCTTTGTGACGACTCTGTTTGTCATCTTAGAAGACAGTTTTTGTTTTTTTTAGATGGGTGCTGTGCTATTCGTTCTGTGTCGACTGAATAGTCAAATGTAGCGAATCTGTACTTCTCCCAGCCTTCGTGTGTCAGTGCGGGACAAGAAAACACAGGGTTTAATTAAGGCAACAATCATTAATTCCCTAAAGTCGCGTGAAATTATATTTTTGTATATAAAAGTGACATTATGCACTTGTTCATTGGATGTATTTTGGCGTTTCACAAACAGAGATACTAATTCGATTCACCTATTAAAATATAAAATATAATATAAAAAATTATATCAGTGACTGAATATTTGAGCTATCAAGGTTAATGAAATCTTAAAATATGCGCTTGGCCGGTTTGGTATAATTAATTTATTCAATGACAAAAAGGATTAGAAACAAATTCTCCAACTTATAATGCCTTCTTATTGGTAGAAACAGCTGCACACAAAATGTTTGTTCACCTACATGTGTATTTCAGGAGAGATATCATGTAAATTGACATGACTCGAAAACACCGTATCAACGCGAAAATTAGACTGACCACTTTACATTGATGCATTATAAGAAGATAGTTGAGTGTCCCATTACATAATCGGGTTGATGTATCATAAACTGACGGGCAAAAGAAAGTATAACACTCACTTGTTTTCGATTAATTCAATATTTCAAAGAAATGAGATTCATTTGATTATGGCACGATACAATAACACCTCTCGGCAGTAGTTTGAATGACTTAATTGGTGACTGTTTTATCTTTTTTACTAAAATATCATTATTTAAAGTGACAGGGGTAGAAATTAAATTTACATCAACATGGCCCCTATCATGTTCAAAATGTTGTAAATGTGTGCAGGACGAGGCACATTTATTGATTTTCACAGAGAGTAAACTAGTGTCCAAAAGAAAGTACCCACCCATGAATTTTATACCAAAGTAGACATGCAACCTGCAAAACGAAAACAATTATTGACCATTGAAGAAAATATGACTTTTCAATAGCAATGAACGTTGTATACTGTGTATACCATCAGAGAAAAGGTCAAACTGTCCCATTTTCAATAACAAATAAAAAATATATTCACCCAAAATGTTTCTTAAGACCATAAGACACTATTATAGTTGTGGTCTTACCGTATTGCATTTAGGACACAGAAAAGAATCCTATACATTAAGTAAGATATAGTTTTGCAGATCATCACAGTGCAAGGGAGACGAAAGACCTATCCTCTCGTTCCAGGAGACATAGCACGGACCCATAGGATATCGACAACCAACTCAAACAAAACAAGACCTATAATAGTAAGAATGTGCCACTGGGATAACAAATGGCACTCCCTCACGTTTAGAGGTGCCCCAAAAGAACGGCGATATGGAATCGCCAACGACATGACAAAAGTTCCAGAAAAGTGAGTTCAACGGACTGCGAATCCCACCCGGACACCCGAAACCAGGGAAGCTATAGCTAACAACTCACAAGGAATCGATCCACCCGCGGACCGAGAACAGAACCCAGACCTAGGTAGGACTCTAAGATATTCCACCCGGGCCGACAGCCGGGATCAGCGGCGGTAGGGGTGGGACACGGTCCATTCTATGTTTCATTCCACGAGCGCCGTGGTAATCTGTATTATGTCTTCAAGAGTTCTCATGGGAATTGTGGGTCATTTTGAAGAAACATGTGTCATTTTTAATCTTAATAGTTGAGAGAAATGTTATCAGATTTTATGAGTATGATATTTGCAACACACAACAATAATTGAATTAGAATTTTAGATCCAGTTTCAATGCATTTAATAATGTTAATTTGTATATTTCGTCAAAAAGTAAGTCCATACAATGAGAAGAGGGAGACATTTTGAGTCTCTATATGGAGTACGGCGATGACCTACATATTTTAATTGGAATGCTTAAAGGAGCTCTGGTCCAAGCGATCTTGAGACTGCGGTAGAGACCGTTACGCAATGTGTAACGAGGTCACGTGACGCAAACTAGGTGCAGGCGAGCGATCGCCGGCTTTTCGTATCCAAAGTAAACTCGTCTTAATCGGGATTCGTAATCAAAACGTAATTCGTACTAAAAAGCCTGGATATAGGTTATATTTTGCTTTGCATGTATTAATAAATAGTTTGGTAGGTAACTGAACGATTGGTTGTTCAAACAAACGAGACATTTCAGATTTAGATTCATTTATTATCCTTACCTTTGCAGACAATTAGTACAATAAGAAAACGGTGTGGGTACAGGTTGTATTAGCATCATAAAATGTGAAATAGATAAAATCATGTGTCTGATAAAACAGCAAAGATGTGACGAATAGAAAATGCCGGTGAAGAGAAAAAGATAAGTCGCCGACAAAGTAATTTACACCCAAAACATCTCACCACACACCAATATGTACACCTCTTCCTGAGTTGTTCAGGCTTCAGATGACGTATTTGAAGAGTAAGTTGTTATACATTTATTAACATTATTATTACTGATAATATTATATCATCATGAGACAAAATTAATATAACCATTTTCAACTCGCAATTAATTGACAGGTTGTTGATACAATATTACGGAGTCTTCTTCCACAATACAACTTCACATACGGGATTAAATGTAAATGTAAGTACTCGTATATTATTTAAACGGCATTTATTTCAGGATCTTACATGGAAAGATGGGTTGACAAACAGGGTTACAAGTACATATACACGCGTATATGTTGTTTATTATAACCATACTTCATGTGATGTTCATCCATGATTGTGTTTCAACAAATTTATTACGATATTTCACAAAGAAAGCCGTAGTTTATCAAGGTGCTCAATAATACTAACAATAGAATTAAAATGCTACTGGATGATTTCAAGGAATGCATAAGAGAGGTAATAGTGTGACATCGATTTCCTGAAAATATGTCTCCGTGTTTGGCGAAAAATCAAGGTTTAATCTTACATTTCATTTAAAGTTTTTTTATTTGTTGCTATAATGCTTGATATAGTTTAAACGTATTAAAACACTGAAAAAGTGACGGAATCGGCAAACAAGCAAAAAAATGCTTGCATAAATGCCTCTCCCTACAAACTGCAAACACACCAAACAAACAAATAAGTTGCATACATTGAACAATCATAAAATATTAAACCAACAGGCATGTATATGGTACCAGATTACAAGACACAATTGAAGGCGTTAAACTTGTAAAGATGTTGAACGTTACATAACAGCAAGGCAATAGATGATAAGAAATAATTAAGAAACAAAGATTGATTTATGAAAAATCCGAAAATCTTTTAAATTTAACGATAACATTGTGGATGGATTTTAGCAGTACACGATTTTCGTGGTTCTTTGCTCAAGCATTTCCTTGCAATATGGATGCTATATTGAAACATGTTGTAAAGAAACATTCGTTTACTCTTGTACGATTGTATATACGTTTGATATCAGTGACAAAGTATATCAATAAGTGTAATAAAGTTACATTGTGTATCAGATATAAAAGGTTACTATAATTATAAGTGTGTCAAACAATATATTTTAATGTAATGCAAACCATAAACAAAATATTTTATGTATAAGATTTTCAACAAGCTCAGTGAAATTAACATTAAGATTGCACCATTGTACACGCACATATATACAATATGATTATACACATTTATAGAACACGATCGAATGAATGAATTATGTTACCAGATGCAGCCTAATACACACTCTCGTAAATGAAAACGTAATGGTAGGGTAAATACGATGATAGCTCCAATACAAATTCTCAATTTAACATACCATATAGATGTTTCTTCAAAGGAGAGAAGTGTTGTGACAGCAAATTAGTTTACGCAATTAAGCTGATCAAAGTCATATACGCTGAGTAGTGTAATTATGTTTTTACAGATAACAAGTTTATTGGACCGGTTCAATTATATAACGAATGGCATGTCGGTGACCGGCGGCATTTCAATTGTCACGTTAATTGTCAAAAGTCTGGTCTAGGTGACACACAAACAATCATGAAATAACATTAATGCGACTGTCAGTCTAGATATTTGTCAGCCAATTAAACGTTCACTGAAAGGTTGGAACATATATTCCACCAATGGAATTTAGGGATAGGATGAGTTTGTATTCTGTGTTCTTTGGCGAAAAACCTCCAACAAGCAGATTTGGCATTTGAAGAATAACTTATCGCTGACATAGGACGATTATTATAGTACATGGATTATAAGGCTCATGGAGAAAACAGGTTCGTTATTCTAATCTTTGTCATCATTATATATTGCTATATTCGCATGCGAAATACTTGCAAAATCATCACAATTGTACTTTTGTTATTTACAAAATGATATATAGATACATGTTTCTTGAAGAGCGATACGTAAGTCCTTTAGCTAGTTTGCCGATTCCCTTCTTTTTTGTATCATGATAAGAGACAATTACCATGTAAAACAAAACAGACAGTTAGAAGTATTTGTTTCGATTAAAATGCATTCACATTCGCGCTTGTACGGCAAGTAGTGGCGAGTAGGCCACTGCGCAACGGAAACATAGCTGCGTAGGAGTAACGCTAGTTCCATTTTCCCACTAATTGAATTTACGCTTTCCAGTGTTTTATTCAGGAGCATAGTGGGCCTTTAACTCGTGGGAGCTTTGTGGGTTACCAGTTAAGAGCCTCGCAGATAACGGCATAGCATAAGGCTTGAATAGAGTACTGCCTGATTAGGAGGTGTTGACCAGAAGGGGAAGTAACTGCAGTTGGCTGGGGATTATTCTCTTGAAAGCATGTCTGCAGTGTTTGAAATATACTCTCCTACAGTCTACTATGGGTTATTACTGCAGATTGCTCTATTTTGTTTCATTTGTTTTTACTATGATGCATTGTTCTCTCATTGCTTTTTTATTGTAAATATAGCTCAGTCCTGTTGTTGCTTTTATCTTAAGAAAAATCTACATCTAGATTTGGTTTATGAAAAGAAATCATATCTCTCTCTCTCTTGTTATTCTTACTTATGACACATTGTGATATAAATCTACTCTAAATGCTTCCTTGCAGACTTAGGGCTTCAAGTTTTACAAAATTCCATAACTCTAAAACACGGTGAAGGGGTTTGGAAAGACACCATTATTTTTACTATGGTAAAACAATGAACAACAAGAGATAAAACAACTCATTTCACATCATGACTACACCAAAACTTTCCCCCGTTACCTACAATCATCTTCTATTTTCTTGCCAATATTTCTGACATCACAAACAATGTCTATATTTCGAAGGCGTTCGGCGCCGTGTTTTGATCCTATGGATCAATATTTTCTTGTCTAGTATGTCCTCACGTGCGCGTCTTCAAGTGCGAGTGATTTTAGGACGCTTCAAGCAGATGACAGTTACAGTGACAGTGTAAAGAACCAAGAAGACAGCAGTGGGAACATTAAATTATATTTATATTCAGGTATTACACAGAAACTGTACGACAACGATTTTGTTAACCTTATTAAATCATTCGATATTATAGATTCAACAGAGACTGAATGTGATGAATATTGTGCAGATGAAGTGTTTTCAGACATTGATTGCTTTTATAAATATGGAAATGAGATAGCCTCTTCTGGTAAACTATCTGGTGATAAACTGATACTGATAAGAAAACGACCAAGCTGCCTATACATACAACAATTAGATTACGGAATTCCCTACCAAACGAAATAACTAATGCTCCTACCATCAGTCAATTTAAAAGTTTGTTAAACAAATTATGAAACAAGTAATTTTCTTGATCTGAATTACGGTAGTAGATTTTGTCAGATCATTCACAGTCGTCTAAATCCCGGTTTCAGCGATCTTAATGCAGATAAAGTCAACAGACATATATCATCCAAAACTGGGTTCCACAGGAGATATCGCCTGTATGAGATCAAGCGATATCTCCTTTGAAGATTTTGAACAATGCCCTATTGGCGTCAGCTACATGACATCGCAATGGTTTTGCATCATCAAGTAATGACATCACAGTGCAAGCCTCGGATATTTGTAACTTTTATCTACTCGTGTTGATATATTTGACATCAGAAGACACTTGGGTGAGATTCTCTATATATCAACCAACGCTCAATGTGCTTCTGGATACCTCGGCGAAGATGTAATTCATTAATACCTTTTTACATGCAGGTTCTATATTTATATCAGAAATAGTGCATATTTTTATGTTAATGGCCACAGCCTCCAAACTGTGTTGTATGGGTTACCGCCAGTTATCAGCATTGACAATAAAAAAATAATTAAATCTTGACACAATAATAATAAAAGTGGCATTTATATTGCGCAGTATCCACGCCATAAAGGTATGCTCAAAGCGCATGGTTGTCACATTATTACCCTGGTGTAAGCTGAGCTGCCGCAAAGCGCTTAAAGGTCACCTACTCTCAGCTTACACCAGGTACCCACTTACTGCTGGTTGAACAGAGGCACATGCGTTGAATAAAGTCACTTACCCATTCATGTCTCGGTGTGGGGCAGGGAGTCACCCTTCAAACTCTCAGTTAATTCAGCAATGAAGCGGGTAACCCACCCATACTGCAAATTCATATATAAATCAAAACGATTAGAAAACAATGACGTCAAGTTAAAGACATCACGGAATTTAACTGCGAGAGTTGAATTATTTAGAATGTACATTCGATGTAATGAGTATTTGATTTATTCTGTTTTTGTATCATGTCTAGTTCTTGTGACTTTATTTTGTTGTCTTGTACTGGTGCGGCAGTTACAAAATCAAGACTTTGATTGTTTGCCAAACCAGATTCTTTATTGCATAAAAACGTGTTTAAACCATAATACAGCCAGAGGGATCTTCCTAGTGTGATACATCTAGTTCATATTCTAAAAATGGTATTACGCTTTTCCAGGAGAAACTGTTCAATATAATAATGTCCGATCTACCAGATATATAATTTACATTCTCTGTGGGGTGACTTTAATGCTCGTACAGTTTACATTTTATCTTCTGCACATTAAATTTTATTCGACAAAGTATTAGATTTAAACATACCCACAAATACAAATTCATTCCCTTTACCTTTTATCAATGAATACGTGTTAGAAAAGGCTGTATTTTAAGCCAGTTTTTATTTTATTTTTGTTAATTACTGAACTAGCAAGGCAATATGTGAGACCTGTACAGATGGGATCCAACTACATCAGGACACAATTCAACTTTTTTTGTTACTCTTTGCGGACGATATTTTTTTAATTTTTTTTGTAGCTAAGTGGTTTACAAAAACAAATATACGAACTATACACATTTTCAGACCAATGCAACTCAAGTGTTAAAGAGACTAAATCAAATTGTTATTTCTAAGAAGGATCTTTCTGATAGCTTATCATGGTGTAACCACACTAGAACATTTGATTACACGCCTTGAGCGTTTAAATGGGAGTTTACAGAATTATGAGATAGATATGTCCAATATGTATGTATGATTTTGAAACATGGGGATAAAGACAGTATGAAAGCATTGAACGAGTTCATCTTAATGCATGGAAACATTTTCTTGGTGAAAATCCAAGCACATGTAATACTTGGTAGATTCCTGTTGTTTACATATTCATCCATTATTGCGATGAAGTATTGGTTAAAGTTTTTAAATATGCCATGTTACAGATGTTCGATTTTATAAAATGAAATGATGGTACTGTATGACCAAAACGGGAAGAGAAATTCGGTGACTGATATTAGAGGATTGTAACGGCTATGTTTGGTTGGATCAGAAAATTCCACGCTATGCTAATTTTATCTTATCATTTACACAAAAATTAAAGATATGTATCTACAATTATGGAGGGAATCACTACTTTTGTAAACTAAATGTTTATTTTACAACCAATGGAAATGGGTTTTATGTTTCGAAGAGTATCTGGCAAAAGTTGACGTATGTTTAGCATATCTCTCACCCGAATTCATTGTTCTTTCCATGAGAACTGGCAGATATCGAGGTATATCAAGAGATCAGAGAATATGTAAATTATGTGACCATAATCTTTCTCGAGATATATTGATTATTGATTACATAATTCTGGATCATTCTCATAATGCAGTCATCTCATAAACTTGATGACGTCACAAAGTTATGAACTATCAACTTGATGACGTCACAAAGTTATGAATTATCAACTTGATGACGTCACAAAGTTATGAACTATTAACTTGATGACGTCGTAAAGTTATGAACTCCCTGCACTGCTTGTCTGATAGCAGTGCCATGTTCATTGAAACCTACTGGAAATTGATTTTGGATGTCAAAGCAAATCTCTTTCTCCCGTCTTCTGATATCAAATATAAGACTTATTAAAACAACAAACAATGCCAACTAATTGTTTTATTTGTGTAAAAATACACAATAAAACACTTATAAGTTTACAATTTTAATTGCGGTGTTAACTTTCCATCTCGAAAGGATATAGTCGCTTTTGTCGGAGGGGGTCTTCCATGTTCAGGACCTTGATATTCCTAAAAGAAGAATATTAGCATGTAACTAAAGCGAGTGATGTGAAGTCAACTGAGATTTTTTAAAGTGTATTTCATTTTCATCACGAAATTAAGTGAAATGGTGGCATGCAACAAACAATGTTGCCAATGTTTGAAAAACTGATAGATTATTTCATTTTATGTTTTCCCCCACGATATCAAAAAATAATATTCAGAAGTTGTAAAGAGCGACATTAAGAATAGGGATAAATTGACATAAAATTATTTAACCTTTTGTAGTGTTTGTTAGAGTATGTAGGGTGCATGGTCCTTTCACTGAAATCTTGTAATGTAACACTGCAACCGAGCCATATCCAGAACGACGTTACATACTAAATCCTTGCCCAGCCCATTTAGAACACTTTCCTTGCAGCAGTAACCTGAAATAATGTATATGCAATAAAGACGTGATGCTCATTAGCATATGCAACAATAGATATTACAACTCTTAAATTAGTAAATATAGCTCAACTTGTCACTTAACATGATTGATAATATTTGAATTACAAAAACACAAACTGTTAAAACAAACAATTTAATAAAAATTAATATTGACTTTTTAAAATAAACATTTTAAAAACTACGGAGTGAAAAACTAAAATTACCTTTCCTGAATGAATAGTGTACTTGTCCTTCTACTGTCCATGATGTGAACTGATTCATTCTAAAAACCACTCAGTCTTCATATTATAGGTGATGAAATGTATTAGTGCTCAATATATCTGAACCAAAACGTGCTTCTCGTGATTCAAGCACGACGCTTATAATGTAGCATGACTCGTACATTTTATATATAATGTACGCCTCATGCGCCTCGGACAAAATTAGGAAATTCAGTACTCACAGTGCCGAAGATGACGTCAATATCCCTAACATTTGCATATTAAAACGAGAAATGTCATTGTTTTGCTTGTTGTGTTCGATAGAATGTTTCCCAAATGTGTTGACACTTCATTTTAAGACACGTTTTTCACAACTCAAGCATTTAACTGTGCTCTAAGATAGATAGAGAAGCAGTAGCAGTATATTATCGAGATATACATGTACGGTTTTGAGAGGGTTGGGCTCTCAAAACCGTACATGTATATCCCGATAATGTACTGCTACTCGTCCTCTATCTGTTAAATATATGTTAACCCTTTGTTGTACCTTTTGAAATGGTTTCATCTGAAATTATAGCTTCTTTAGCCTGTGATTATTAACTCTACATTGTAAATGTTTCAGAACCATGATCATGGCACGACGACAGGACCTCATTCCCTTAGTGATGTTTGGAGTCATTGTCTATCTAATATATGCGTACACATACAAGAACATTGAAACAAAAGTCGTGGCATTGAGCTCACCATGTGTCTCAGATGACGAGAGGATGACAAACAATATAAATTTGGAATGGAACTTAAATTTTGAGAAATTAACGAAGGGTAAAACTAAGGTGCTATGGTTCAATGGAGAACAGTTTGAGAGACTGTATGAGTTCTGTACGTGGACTCAACCCTTCCACTGCAGTATGCTGAATGTTCCTCAAGGAAAGATGCCCATCTTCCATCATGACCCGGCTATCGACCCGGTAATGGGAGCACAACTAGCAAAGCATTGGGGAAGGGATGGAAAGGAAATAGGCATTGTTTTGCGAGAACTTGAAAAACACCCTGAGGCCATGTTTCTTGACCTTGGGTCAAATGTTGGTATTTACACCTTGACCATCGCCAAAACTCTTAAACGAAAAGTCATTGCCGTTGAGCCTGTGGTTCAAAACGCAGCTAAGTTGTGTAAAAGCATTCAGGAAAATGGACTTACGGACAATGTGACGCTTGTGTTTAATCCGTTATCAGACCAACACACTCAGGTGGATATGGAGAAGCCGCCCAGACATCTCAGTGCATCCATTGTACGACCTCTGAAAAGTCAATGGGTCCAGGATAAAGGTAATCCCACCTGTCCTAAAGATCCACCATATAACACCGTCTGCTTGGACGACCTTCTACCCTACATGACATCCAAAACTGCTGTTATCAAGATTGATGTGGAAAGTTTTGAATACAGTGCTTTCAAAGGAGGTCAGAAGTTTCTGGATGCCATAGACGTATCAACAATATCTATGGAGTGGGAACATGTCAAGAAAAAACCAAATTCAAACAATTTCGTTGAAATGTTGAAAAGTCGGTCGTATATTGCATATACTACAAACGGCGAAATTCTTGATTATAAACTCTACATGAACTGGCCATGGGATGTGGTGTGGCGGAAGAAAGTATCTTCGTAATTGTTTTTTTATGAGAACGGTTGTTGTTGAAGAGTTACTGCCCCTTGCCCCTAATTATTGATTAGGATTTAAAAGGTCAGGTTCTTGATTTTAAAAAAACAAACCTACTTTAATATGATATTGCCACAAAAGAGATGAATCTACTGGGCTGTTTCTTTGGTATTACCATACAGCAGTTTTACAGATGTCATTAATACTTTTGTTAGTGTTTGCTCAGAATTTGTATACTTTATTAAACGATATCCTAGTTCTGTTTGACTTATGACAAGGCATAACAAATATTCAGAGTGTAAGATATGTAATGAATCCGAAGTAACCTTCCGAGCGTGTGGTTCCATTTATTTATCATCTACTAACGATGGGTGGTGTATGAGTACCAATGTTTGAACTAGTATCGTTCAGTTTGTTGTTTTTTATTCTGAAGACTGAGTGAACCATGTCAATATTATCACAGCTACCAAAGACCAGATAACTTGTTCCGAAGTCAAATTACATGTCTTTTGTTTTCTAAACATTAATGTAGGGTAGGTTTATCTGACACCATGCAATACTAAAAACATCTCATCGATATCCATTATTATTACCTACGGGGGCAATCATATCGGGGTTCATATTTTTCATACGATGCCCTAGGGCAACATATCATTTTGTCATGGTGACGTGACGTCATAAACAATGCTATGACGTCATGTTTCGTCTATGACGTTGCGTTCTAAATGCGTGACGGCGGGTCGCCAGCCTATGGTTGAAAGTGGATTTTAGTGTGTTTTCTTTAATTTTACGACTTCGGTAATAAACTCGTGCCTGAATATCGGTATATCCCTCGCTCTCGCTCGGGAAATACTAATATTCAGGCACTCGTGTCGTAAACATGGTATGACATAGCCACTCATATAATATCCTCTATTTATTATGTGATTTACGATCTGATTGGTCGAGAGGCGATCACGTGACGTCGACAGAAAATCATATTGACGCCATATTGACGTCAAACGATTGTTGCATGACGTCATGCCATTGTTTTCATGGCGTCATTTGACCGTAGTCCTAGCTGCTCAAACAAAATTAAATGTTTGACTGTGTTTCATTGTTTTCCATCGTTTCTGTATTAAATACATAATAAAACAATTATGGACTGGGGGATTCGGTCAATACCTGATCGATATCCATTATTATTAGTATTAGTATTCAATAGAGAAGTAAGTGCAGCGTATATGAGAAATTTTTACAAAAGTGCAGGCTATATGTTGAAAAGAATTGGATATTGTTACTCCATTATTTTGTTAATAAAATAAAGACAAATTTCTTCAACCCCAACAAGCATTTTATCAATACTACTTTTCATAATATTTTGAGCCGTTCAAATTATGAAAATTCAGCAAAAGTGACTGTCCCATAGTCCAATCTCATTTTAATCAGATCAAACGTAACACTTGGCTCTCGCTGCAATTCTGATCTGAACACTCCATCACAGAGGTCATGTCAGGTGACCGTGCCCCATCTTCACTCCCAACCAATCAGCAACGAAGCTTGAAAACCTTCGGACCGACATGAGTTGACGTATGAAACACCACATTCAATGTCGTATCTAATTAGGCCTCTGATTGACTGAACGCATTGACGATACTCAGATAGGCGAACGAGGTACGGTGAGGTGGGGTGAGTTGGGGTTTAACGCCGCTTTCAAGAGTATTTCACTTATATCGCGGCTGCTAGTATTATGGCAGGGATAAGGCCCGCAACGCCATGTGGTTATGATTTGCGGTGAAACCTGCGAGCATCGGCTGGAACTAGCGAACCATTGGTGGTACTACGCTGAAATTCAGTGTAGCATTGCACCCAAACCTTACTGCGTGTAGAACAGTTCTCTACTGCAGAAGTAACTGGCGGGTTTCGAACCCCGGACCTCTTGATCCGTAGCCGAACGCGCTAGCCACTGCGCTATCCCGCCCCCCCAAACGAGGTATGAGTGTTAACACGTTTGATCTGGTTTAAATGAGATTGTTCCACAGTCAGGATTGACAAATTTAAGCATAATTTAAATGAACCTACCTCACGAAACAGGAGCTTCATATTGTAATTATCAAATCAACAAGATTCACAATTGTCGATTCTGAGGTATTAAACCAATGTGAGCACACGGTTAAAAACATTGCGCATGGCTACATTGCAATGGCAGAGCAACAGTTTACAGGAAATGTCAGAAAGACAAATTAAACAGAAATATCGTCATAAACCTCATCTTTGTGACGACTCTGTTTGTCATCTTAGAAGACAGTTTTTGTTTGTTTTAGATGGGTGCTGTGCTATTCGTTCTGTGTCGACTGAATAGTCAAATGTAGCGAACCTGTTCTTCTCCCAGCCTTCGTGTGTCAGTGCGGGACAAGAAAACACAGGGTTTTATTAAGGCAACAATCATTAATTCCCTAAAGTCGCGTGAAATTATATTTTTGTATATAAAAGTGACATTATGCACTTGTTCATTGGATGTATTTTGGCGTTTCACAAACAGAGATACTAATTCGATTCACCTATATATAGATATATATAATATAAAAAATTATATCAGTGACTGAATATTTGAGCTATCAAGGTTAATGAAATCTTAAAATATGCGCTTGGCCGGTTTGGTATAATTAATTTATTCACAGAACAAAAAGGATTAGAAACAAATTCTCCAACTTATAATGCCTTCTCATTGGTATAAACAGCTGCACACAAAATGTTTGTTCACCTACATGTGTATTTCAGGAGAGATATCATGTAAATTGACATGACTCGAAAACACCGTATCAACGCGAAAATTAGACTGACCACTTTACATTGATGCATTATAAGAAGATAGTTGAGCGTCCCATTACATAATCAGATTTGATGTATCATAAACTGACGGGCAAAAGAAAGTATAACACTCACTTGTTTTCGATTAATTCAATATTTTAAAGAAATGAGATGCATTTGATTGTGGAAAGATACAATATCACCTCTCGGCAGTAGTTTGAATGACTTAATTGGTGACTGTTTTATCTTTTTAACTAAAATATCATTATTTAAAGTAGACAGGGGTAGAAATTAAATTTACATCAACATGGCCCCTATCATGTTCAAAATGTTGTAAATGTGTGCAGGACGAGGCACATTTATTGATTTTCACAGAGAGTAAACTAGTGTCCAAAAGAAAGTACCCACACATAAATTTTATACCAAAGTAGACATGCAACCTGCAATAAGAAAAAAAATATATTGACCATTGAAGAAAATATGACTTTTCAATAGCAATGAACGTTGTATACTTTGTTTACCATCAGAGAAACGGTCAAACTGTCCCATTTTCAATAACAAATACAAAATATATTCACCCAAAATGTTTCTTAAGACCATAAGACACTATTATAGTTGTGGTCTTACCGTATGCATTTATGACACAGAAAAGAAACCTATACAGAAATTATATAAGATATAGTTTTGGAGATCATTAGGTTGCAAGGGAGACGAAAGACCTATCCTCTCGTTCACAGAGACATAGCACGGGCCCATAGGATATCGACAACCAACTCAAACAAAACAAGACCTATAATAGTAAGAATGTGCCACTGGGAGAACAAATGGCACTCCCTCACGTTTAGAGGTGCCCCAAAAGAACGGCGATATGGAATCGCCAACGACATGACAAAAGTTCCAGAAAAGTGAGTTCAACGGACTGCGAATCCCACCCGGACACCCGAAACCAGGGAAGCTATAGCTAACAACTCACAAGGAATCGATCCATCCGCGGACCGAGAACAGAACCCAGACCTAGGTAGGACTCTAAGATATTCCACCCGGGCCGTCAGCCGGGATCAGCGGCGGTAGGGGTGGGACACAGTCCATTCTATGTTTCATTCCACGAGCGCCGTGGTAATCTGTATTATGTCTTCAAGAGTTCTCATGGGAATTGTGGGTCATTTTGAAGAAACATGTGTCATTTTTAATCTTAATAGTTGAGAGAAATGTTATCAGATTTTATGAGTATGATATTTGCAACACACAACAATAATTGGATTAGAATTTTAGATCCAGTTTCAATGCATTTAATAATGTTAATTTGTATATTTCGTCAAAAAGTAATTCCATACAATGAGAAGAGGGAGACATTTTGAGATTCTAAATGGAGTACGGCGATGACCTACATATTTTAATTGGAATGCTTAACTCGTGGGAGCTTTGTGGGTTACCAGTTAAGAGCCTCGCAGATAACGGCATAGCATAAGGCTTGAATAGAGTACTGCCTGATTAGGAGGTTTTGACCAGAAGGGGAAGTAACTGCAGTTGGCTGGGGATTATTTTCTTGAGAGCATGTCTGCAGTGTTTGAAATATACTCTCCTACAGTCTACTATGGGTTATTACTGCCGATTGCTCTATTTTGTTTGATTTTTTTTTTACTATGATGCATTGTTCTCTCATTGTTTTTTTTATTATAAATATAGCTCAGTCCTGTTGTTGTTTTTATCTTAAGAAAAATCTACATCTAGATTTGGTTTATAAAAAAAAATCATATATTGTTATTCTTACTTATGACACATTGTGATATATATCTGCTCTAAATGCTTCCTTGCAGACTTAGGTCTTCAAGTTTTACAAAATTCCATAACTCTAAAACACGGTGAAGGGGTTTGGAAAGACACCATTATTTTTACTATGGTAAAACAATGAACAACAAGAGATAAAACAACTCATTACACATCATGACTACACCAAAACTTTCTCCCGTTACCTACAATCATCTTCTATTTTCTTGCCAATATTTCTGATATCATAAACAATGTATATATTTCGAAGGCGTTCGGCGCCGTGTTTTGATCCTACGGATCACTATTTTCTTGTCTAGTATGTCCTAACGTGCGCGTCTTCAAGTGCGAGTGATTTTAGGACGCTTCAAGCAGATGACAGTTACAGTGACAGTGTAAAGAACCAAGAAGACATCAGTGGGAACATTAAATTATATTTATATTCAGGTATTACACAGAAACTGTACGACAACGAGTTTGTTAACCTTATTAAATCGTTCGATATTATAGATTCAACAGAGACTGAATGTGATGACTATTGTGCAGATGAAGCGTTTTCAGACATTGATTGCTTTTATAAATATGGAGATAAGACAGCCTCTTCTGGTAAACTTCCTGGTGATATACTGATGCTGATAAGAAAACCACCAAGCTGCCTATACATACAACAATTAGATTACGGAATTCCCCACCAAACGAAATAAATAACGCTCATACCATCAGTCAATTAAAACTGAATTACGGTAGTAGATTTTGTCAGATCATTCACAGTCGTCTAAATCCCGGTTTCGGCGATCTTAATGCAGATAAAGTCAACAGACATATATCATCCAAAACTGGGTTCCACAGGAGATATCGCCTGTATGAGATCAAGCGATATCTCCTAGGACAGTAGATTTTGAACAATGCCCTATTGGCGTCAGCTACATGACATCGCAATGGTTTTGCATCATCAAGTAGTGACATCACAGTGCAAGCCTCGGATATTTGTAACTTTTATCTACTCGTGTTGATATATTTGACATCAGAAGACACTTGGGTGAGATTCTCTATATATCAACCAACGCTCAATGTGCTTCTGGATACCTCGGCGAGGATGTAATTCATTAATACCTTTTTACATGCAGGTTCTATATTTATATCAGAAATAGTGCGTATTTTTATGTTAATTGCCACAGCCTCCAAACTGTGTTATATGGGTTACCGCCAGTTATCAGCATTGACAATAAAAAAATAATTAAATCTTGACACAATAATAATAAAAGTGGCATTTATATTGCGCAGTATCCACGCCATAAAGGTATGCTCAAAGCGCATGGTTGTCACATTATTACCCTGGTCTAACCTGAGCTGCCGCAAAGCGCTTAAAGGTCACCTGCTCCCAGCTTACACACACCAGGTACCCACTTACTGCTGGGTGAACAGAGGCACACCCAGTCTTTGGAAGGGAAATTGACCATAAAAGATTTGACCGAAGCACTTAGAGGGATGAAAAATGATAAGAGCCCTGGTCCTGATGGCTTTACAACAGAATTTTACAAATTCTTTTGGAAAGATATAGGTATGTTTTTGGTTAATTCTTTAAATACCGGTTTCGAAAAAAGAACACTGTCAATCTCACAAAAGCAAGGTTTAATAACCTGTATTCCAAAAGGCAAAAAAACAAAAAAGTACCTAAAAAATTGGCGCCCTATCTCTCTTCTTAATTCATCCTACAAAATTGGAGCAGCAGCAATTGCAAATAGAATAAAAAAGATACTTCCCTACATAATACATTAAGATCAAAAAGGATTTGTAAAAGATCGATATATAGGGGAGATAACCAGATTAGTTTACGACATTATGGAACATACTGAAACATTCCAAATTCCAGGACTATTACTCTTAATTGATTTTGAAAAAGCATTCGACTCAATTGACCGAAATTACCTTTGTAAGTTTTTCAATTTTGGCCCAAATATCATTGACTGGATTACTACCTTCTACAATGACATCGAATCTCGAGTCTTGGTAAATGGATTCCCTTCGTCGCCCTTTAAAATCGAACGAGGTTGTCGTCAAGGAGATCCCGTAGCGCCATATTTATTCATTCTTTCCGTTGAAATTTTAGGCATTCTCATCAGAAATAATGCTGACATAAAAGGTCTAAACATTGGAAATATAGAATATCTTTTGTCACATTTCGCTGATGATACATCTTTAACCCTAGATGGATCTGAAAAATGCTTATATGCTGTTCTAAAAACCTTACAGTTTTTTGCCCGATTTTCCGGTCCAAAGGTTAATGTAGAAAAAACAAGACTTCTATGGATATAGGATCCAAAAAACGATCTCGACTCAAACTATTTAAAGACTGGAACTTTGATTGGTCGCAGACCGAGTTCAAACTCTTAGGAATAAACTTCGACATTGATTTGGATCGTATGATCCAAATAAATTACGACGAAAAATTTATGCAAATAAGAAATTTAATGAACATTTGGTTAGCAAGAAATCTTACACCTTTCGGAAGAAATACAGTTTTAAAATCTCTCCTTCTGCCCAAGTTGAACCACCTTTTCTCCGCCCTTCCCCGCCCACCTGAATCTGTTATAGACAAATTCCAAAGAGAATGTTTTAGATTTATATGGAGAAATAAACCAGACAAAGTTAAAAGAGATATCATTACTCTATATCCTGATCACGGGGGCCTAAAAGTTCCGGTCATTAAACATGTCATATCTTCGCACAAATTAAAATGGATACAAAGACTACTTAGTAGTCAATCAGATTGGAAACACTTGCTTATGCAAAGGCTACTTTACCAAATTTATTGTTGATTTCAGATAAAACATATATTGAAAATAGAGTAATATCTTCCATTTCAAATCCATTTTGGATAGAGGTCTTTAGAGACTGGTCAAAACTTATTAGTAGATACAAAAAACACGTTAACAGTGAGTATGATCTACTTTCTCAAAGTGTATGGAATAATGATGACATTAAAGTAGGAAACAAAATTATCTTATACAAACGCTGGTTAGAACAGGGTATTTTATTCGTAAATGATTTACTGGATGAGCATGGTCGATTATATTCTAGAGAACTACTGCACACTGTATATTCTCTTAAAACAGACTTTCTTCAATATGAGGGAATAAAGCGTGCAATTATCCATTATGCTAAATCATTAGGCATTAATTTATCCGATTGTAAATTATGCAATCCTATACACCCTTTCATTATTAAATCCACTAATGATATTTTAGGTCATCTAACTATATGATCTGTTACTCGACTCGCACTTTGTTAAACTCACATGCTATGATAAATGGGAACAGGTCACTGGTTCTCAATACACTGATTTGGACTGGAAATGTTTTAGCTCGATTGCAAACAAATGTACTCCTAGTACCGATCTAAAATGGCTACAGTATAGAATCATTCACAGAATATTACCACTAAACATTTCCTCCATAAGATACATTACGTTGATACCGCAAAATGTTCATTTTGCAAAGAATATGAGGAAACTATTTATCATATCATACAGCTCAGTTTTACAATTTCCCAGGTATTGTTTGGAATTAAAGGGAAAAACAATTATGCCTTAAATGCTATGATAATATTAGTGAAAAATATGTTATACACTTGTAGTAAGAGAGGATATACCCCAAATATAGGGTATATCAAAAGACAAATCACGCAATACTATGATATTACAAAATACATCTACGTTAATCTCGACCAGGAAACATATTTTCTCAAGTTATGGTCTATTCTACATTTGTTATTTAGAACCAATGAGTATCGATAATTGATAATCTTCGAACTGTGAACTATGTGTATATGTTTTAGATATATATGTATATGAAACGATGTATGTCCCTGAATGTCACCCTGTATGTATACCTGGAAAAAAAAGTGAAATAAAAAAAAAAATAATAATAAAAACAAATTAAAAAAAAAACCCAAAAAAAACAGAGGCACACGCTGAATAAAGTCACTTACCCAGGGTGACACCATAAGTCTTTCCACTCATGTCTCAGCGTGGGGCAGGGAGTCACCCTTCAAACTCTCAGTTAATTCAGCAATGAAGCGGGTAACCCACCCATACGGCAAATTCATATATAAATCAAAACGATTTGACAACAATGACGTCAAGTTAAAGACATCACGGAAATTAACTGCGAGAGTTGTATTATTTAGATGTACATTCGATGTAATGATTATTTGATTTATTCTATTTTGTTTCATGCCTAGTTCTTGTGAACCTTATTGGGTTGTCTTGTACTGCTGCGACAGTTACAAAATCAAGACTTTGCTTGTTTGTCAAACCAGATTCTTTATTGAATAAAAATATGTTTAAACCATAATACAGCCAGACGGATCTTCCTCGTGTGATACAGTCTGATTAAAATCGACGGTTTTCCGTGGACTAAAAATTGCAAAATAGTGGATCTACCGGGATACGAACTCGTATCGTTCGCAGGTTTCCTGTTCGTATCCCGGTAGATGCAAAATTTTGCAAATTTTATTCCTCGGAACAAGGTCGATTTTAATCAGACTTGGTGTGATACATTTGGTTCATATTTTAAAAATTGTATTACGCTTTTCCAGGAGAAACTGTTTAATATAATAATGCCCGATGTACCAGATATATAATTTACATTCTCTGTGGGGTGACTTTAAAGGGGCAGTAGCACGTTTTTTGCAAATTTTAATTTTTTCAAATTTCCCATTTAAAATGATAGTTTATGTCATTATGATTTACTTTAGAGGCTAAAACATCTGATTATGCACACAACTTATCCGTAGTGGTAATAACGGTGTTGCGTATTAAGCAAAAACTGCCTGGCGGCCATTTTATTGTGAACACCTTTTATTATTTCGAATGACAAAAACGATTCCATTGGCTTTACCGAACTATATACACTCATTTTTTAACTTGATTTTCCGAAGAGAGAAGGGTGTTTTACTATTAGTGACATTACATTGAAAATACATTTCATCGACATATTTTAAAGGGGCAGTAGCACATTTTTTCGCTGAAATTTAAAAAAAAAAAATTGCAAAAAACGTGCTACTGCCCCTATAAGGCGTAAACGTTAGAATGACTGCTTGTAGGTAGTTCAAATTATCTTACTGATGTATCGGTACATAAACACTCAGAGTAGAGTTTTAAATATGGCACCATGATGGAATAGTCACCCATCTGTAACTTTCTTCCAATACCGATAACCGTTTTCTATGGATACGAGGTCTGGTAATGAGATGTCTTACCCTCTAACATGACATGATGATAACATGTTACTGTTACATACATTGTACATACCGAAAGTTGTTCACCCACTTTTTCAGCTTAGTGCAGCTCTCATATAAATTGCCGTTGATTGTAATGTCATTAAAATTGCATCATATACAGTAAAATTATCATTCTCGAACGGAGCATGTGATCCTGTGAAATTTGGCATAATGAAATAGACAAAAGGGGTTAAATGTTGAAAGTGAAAATCTCATTCATTTCGAATAAAAGTATTTATATCCACTAAATTTCAACAATTTCATCACAAATACATTGAATGAGTTTGATAGGAAATATATGATGTATGACTTTCTACAAAGTTGATCACTTACTGTATATTTGATAGTTTTAAAAACAATTGACACCTGATCACTTCAAAAAGCTGCCAAAACTGTAAATGTTGATTAAGAGGCACCAAATCAGATTATGTTTTTGAACTCTCAACCATCTTCACAAACTACAAAAATGGTCGGTTTAGTTTTCGCGTTCACGTGATGCTTCAAAGAGATGGCAAATTACATCATATTTGCGTTGAAATACAAAAGTAGGTGAACAATATTTGGTATGCAGCTGAAAACTTAAATAATTTATGTCAGATTTGAGAAATAACAATACAATTATGCAAAACAGGTGTTACAACGTCTTTAATGTGATCTGAAATCTGAAGGGAGTAACCTTTGTAGGAAGAGAATGTAAATAGTACGCCAAATTGAATTTACCAATAAATTACTGTTTCTAGCAGTTATTGATAAAACAAATAGACCAATCCAATGAGTGGTTAAATTTGTAAGTCTGCTAGTCGCCTCGGCACTTTGATATACGGGGTAGAAGATCCACATTTTAAGGTGTAAAACCAAAATTTGCAATATCAAACCACTGGAGATGTTTTGCCGACAACAAAAACAAGCCAATCAACAGACACAATGCCTGAGTGAAAAATGAAACAAGAAAATTTTACTTACACAATATGACAACTAACTTCATCATCACCATGGTATAACATGGTTATATTTGGGATAACACTACCTTCAATAGTACAAATTCTTGTACTTTTTCGGGCCGAGTCCCATGCGGGATTCGAACCCACGCCCTCAGAGTAAGGCAACTATCGCCAGCATTGACCAACAGCTTACCACACGACCATTTCGCCTCGTTCAGATATCAATAGAACGGTACTGACCCACTGAATGGTTACTTATATATGGTACAGCAGGTTAATCCCACTGCGTCCTTAGTGATAGGAGAAGAGCAGATAAGTAGGTTTGTTTGGTCGAACTTAATCATGTAAAAGGAATGATGGTTAATGAAATAGCTTTCATCATTCTGTGGATAGAGGACTGAAGTCCGAGTTTGTTTTGTATGAAACCCTGTCACATCTATGGAGAGTAAATGACAACTACTTGCTAAAGTGCGTGCTCACATCTTCACACAGGTAACAGGTAACACCCATGTAAGGTGAGGTGAGTTGGGGTTTAACGCAGCTTTCAAGAGTAGTTCACTTATATCGCGGCTGCTAGTATTATGGCAGGGAGAAAGCCCACAATGCCATGTGGCTATGCACTGCGGTGAAACCTGCGAGCAGCGGCTGGAACTAGCGAACCATGGGTGGTACTGCGCTGAAATTCAGTGTAGCATTGCACCCAAACCTTACTGCGTGTAAAACAGTTCTCTACTGCAGATAAAATTAGCGTGCCCCTGTCGGGACTCGAACCATGGACCTATTGTTCCGAAGCCGAACTCGCTAACCACTGCGCTATCCCGCCCCCAACACCCATGTAAACCACAGTGGGTACAAACAGCAGGGCACTTGGGTCAAACGAGAACCGATTCTTCTGGAACTGACTTAAGTGACTTTATTGTCAGTCCAACACCGTAGAAGATCAATCCCCAATAAAACATACAACCACTAAGAAAATATAGATCGATCGATTACAATGTAATATACATCACATTCCATTGTAATTATGTCAGATACACATCTAAAACAACCCCACATTTATATCATAAGATGCATAATAACATAGTGAATAGTATATGTATGTGAACATTATGTTATAATAGCATACTGATCGAGTACATCAACATGATAATAACACATAATGGTAATTGGTCCACAATACGGCGGCCTGTATATCATGTGCGGAACCGCATGGAACTGGTTATCATGAATGTTCAGGGCACAGCCAAGGCGGTAGAATACATTGACTGCATGGATACCTATTCAGAATGATGCCGACACATATTGGGTAAAGTGTTTCTATGTATTTCATTAGTTACTGAAGTATAACATATTGTTGCGCTGATGATAACAACTGATAACTTACAAGTTTGACATTGCTAATGGTGAATGTGAAGATGAAGGGAACAAAACCTATCAGATATATCGGTTAGTGTGTGTGCCAATAGTTATACGACATTCAATAAACAGTGGCAATCGCCAAAGTAGGCCTACTGAACTATTCTCGTTATCAATGAATAACTCAGTGAATAAACAATACTGCATTCTCCATGTGCCAGATCACAGTGACCTCTTGTGACCCAGTTACTTAAATAAATGGTAATAGCTAACCTTCATTTGGAGATGAAGATATTATTGAACAGCCGTTTGCGAGTTTGAATTTTTTTTTTATGAAATAACACATATTATGTATAAACATCAAATAGTAATTAAAAACAAACATATCTTGAGGTAGACCTAAAAACATCAGGTCATTATGACCTCTAATGGTCATGGTATATCAATACAGAATAAACAAAATATCCATGCGATTTAAAAATAAAGAATTTGTTTTCTGAATATCCAACTGTTATCATCAGACCGCATCGCCTCAGACGACTCTGTTCAAATCCCGGAAAAAGAACATCGACTGGAGTAAATATAATCAGTCAGAATATAATGATCTTTCGCTTACACTGGAGAACTGTCACATCGAGGAGACTGGTGGACATGGCAACCAGTGTTTACATTGACAACCGCTGTTAAGAGAGGTAGGGCTAATTAATTTGCACAGAAAGACAATTTGCCTGAACAGGTGTACGTCGAGAAGGTGAGTTGCATTCATTGTTCCATTAACTACCATTGTTGTTTTCGTATCAACAACTTGCATATACTGACAATATCGGAGGGTTTGCGAGAAATTTTCAGTATGTGTATAAAAATACGTATATACAAGTATATTAGTGCAGTAATGAGTATCATCACAGAGAAAGAGAGAGGGAGAGAGAGAGAGAGAGAGAGAGAGAGAGAGAGAGAGAGAGAGAGAGAGAGAGAGAGAGAGAGAGAGAGAGAGAGAGAGAGAGAGAGAGAGAGAGAGAGAGAGAGAGAGAGAGAGAGAGAGAGAGAGAGAGAGAGAGAGAGAGAGAGAGAGAGAGAGAGAGAGCCCAAATAATATCACTCAAACACTGTAACAATAAACAAATGCCAAGATCTCAGGACACCAGGAATGAAATTCTTTTATTCCTCTTTCTTTGTTAGAGACTTCTACACCTCCGCCGCGGGTTTGTCTGTCGTTACGGAATAATAAACGAAATCCTTGAAACATGTTTTTAAAAATTATCAAAGTTAATGTAACGCTAACTAATATAGCATCATTAAATGATGAAAAAAAATACATATGTAATAATAAATAAATAAAATACATATCACTGATAAAAACAATTTCTAGTCAATATCAATCTTATCAACAGAAATAGTAATATAGAAAAAATAAATCTTTTGGTAACAACTCTAGTTTCTACATTATAAACCTAGGTCGGATTTTGTCTGTTGTTTTGTAGGTATCTTCTTTTCTTGGAATAACCTCTAATGAGGTCTTACTTCCGAGAATAACCCGGTATGAGGTTTTACTTTTGAAAGTAAGACCTGATAATAAGGTTTTTTTTAAAGTAAGACCTGTAAATGCACTTAGAATAATTTTTCAGACTTGCAACGCAACATCCAACAAGCAGCAATTATTATCGAAAATTATACACAGTTAAAAATTTCCAAGTTGAAATAGCTGGGTTCGAACCTGGCACCCTTCGCTCTCTAAACTGGCGCCTTAGACCGCTCGGCTATGCAGACCGAGATGATGAGTGGAGTTGAATTACTCCATTTATAGTCATACCTTCTTTGCCTCGATATAACGCAACCGAGGGCGACATACCCTTTATAAAAACACGATTTGGGAATCAAAAATTATAAAATGTAAATTTTTACATTTGACGTTTATAAATAGGAAGAAAACATTCCTCCTTCGTCTTCTGCTTTTAAAATGGTCTAAGCGGAGGAATTAGGCCCTTTGAGCGTCCGAAACTATAACTCGTAAATTTTGATAGTTGACGGTTTAAAAGCTGGAGAAAACACTCCTCCTCGGTCTTCTGCTCTGAGAATAACCTCAAGGTCGGGATAGCCCCTCGGGCTGACGCCCTCGGGGCTTTATCCCTCCCTTCAGGTTATTCTCAGAGCAGAATACCTCGGAGTCATGTTTTCTCCTTAACATAAGGACTTGTGAGGTGATTTGTGGTTTAACTCCATTTTCAAGAGTATTTCACTTATATCACGGCTGCTACACAGATAGTATTGTATCGGTGTTTTCATATCACATTTTGTGTTAGCCCGAGACCCAAATATCAGCCCGAGAGCTTTAGCACTGTTGGTCGAGGGCTGATACAGGATGTGATATGATAACACCCATATCATACTATGTTTATCATATACACATACAACCCAAGTAATTTAAACATTCATCAACTTTAATTCCTGAATCTATTCATACATATCTATTCATATCATAAAGCTGATACAGGTTTTCTAGTAAATTACCTAGGGCTGATACAGGTTTTCTAGTAAATTACCTAGGGCTGATACAGGTTATCTAGTAAATTACCTAGGGCTGATACAGGTTATCTAGTAAATTACCTAGGGCTGATACAGGTTATCTAGTAAATTACCTAGGGCTGATACAGGTTATCTAGTAAATTACTTAGGGCTGATACAGGTTATCTAGTAAATTACCTAGGGCTGATACAGGTTATCTAGTAAATTACCTAGGGCTGATACAGGTTATCTAGTAAATTACCTAGGGCTGATACAGGTTATCTAGTAAATTACCTAGGGCTGATACAGGTTTTCTATTAAATTACCTAGGGCTGATACAGGTTATCTAGTAAATTACCTAGGGCTGATACAGGTTTTCTAGTAAATTACCTAGGGCTGATACAGGTTATCTAGTTAATTACCTAGGGCTGATACAGGTTATCTAGTAAATTACCTAGCGCTGATACAGATTATCTAGTAAATTACCTAGGGCTGATACAGGTTATCTAGTAAATTACCTTGGGCTGATACAGGTTATCTAGTAAATTACCTAGGGCTGATACAGGTTATCTAGTAAATTACCTAGGGCTGATACAGGTTATCTAGTAAATTACCTAGGGCTGATACAGGTTATCTAGTAAATTACCTAGGGCTGATACAGGTTATCTAGTAAATTACCTAGGGCTGATACAGGTTATCTAGTAAATTACCTAGGGCTGATACAGGTTATCTAGTAAATTACCTAGGGCTGATACAGGTTATCTAGTAAATTACCTAGGGCTGATACAGGTTATCTAGTAAATTACCTAGGGCTGACACAGGTTATCTAGTAAATTGCCCGAAGGTAAGGGTTTTAACTCTCATAAACACCCTGAGTTAAAATATATTTGCAGACTGGAATTAGCTTAAAGAGTACGAAATATTTTTTACAAGTATAAGAAGAGTCCTACAATTGACAGTCACAGTAGAAATATAGTTATACACAATTGAGGCAGGGTTGTTATATTTTACCGCATATTGTGTTACAATTTACCTCACATTTTGGTAACATTTTACCGCACCCCCTTATTACAATTTACCGCACTAATATTAATTTCATCTTACCGCATTTTGTTTACAATTTACCGCAGTATTACATTTAACCGCATTCGTATTACAATTTACCTCAGTTATTACATCTTATAATTACCGCGTTTATTACATCTTACGTCGTAACAGGTAACAGGTAACACGTCGTTGATGGACTAAATCTACATAAGGCTGTGTTGGAGTCTAGCACGCAGGGTGTAGACTTGTCAACCCGTCGGACTAGCCGAACCTATCAGCTGTCCACCAGTATCCGTTGCTGGTCAGTGCGAGTCTGTCAGTATCTGAATATTAGTATTTCCCGAGCGAGAGCGAGTGATATACCGATATTCAGGCACGACTGTCATATGCTATTCTGTTTATTACCGAAATTAATGAAAATATGCTAAAATCAACTTTCAACCATAGACTAGCGAACCGCCGCCGCAGTTAGAACGCAACGTCATAGACGAAGCGTGACATCATAGTGTTGTTTATGACGTCATATCATCATGCCAAAGTGATATTTTGCCCTAGGGCATTGTATTAGAAATATGAACCCTACATTTTGGCCTCGTGGGTAATAAAGCTTTATAAGGTTTACAGTTTGCTCTCATGAGTTACTGAAAAAATATTCTTTGATGCAATCATGTAGAAGAAGTCTCAGTATTGATCAAAGACACCAAGCCATGTCACTACGTTGTTGCATCGGACTCGATTCACTTGTAAAGCAATCATTTTGTATCATGTTTATCTGAATAGAGGATACAATTTTATCATAGATTGCATCTACATCCATTTCATTCTCTGTGATGTCAGATCCCAATTACATTATTTGAAAATAATGAAAAGTGTTCATTTACTCATACCACATGTTCATTTGTCATCATGTTCTGATGATGCCTTCGTATCACGTCCTCTAGATATAGAGAGATTATTACCCGAGGAAGTGTGTCATATGACTTTTACGAAACGAGTGTGTGTTTTTGTATTTCCCGAGCGAGAGTGGGGGTTATACAGAAATTTGCACGAGTTTCGTAAAAGTCATATGACACACTTTCGAGTGTAATAATTTCTTTATTACCCATTTTATTCCATTTAATTCGCGTAAAAATAAACGGCCCACTTCTCTTGCGACGGCAAGCTAAAGTGACGTCACGAACAATCGTTTTATGACGTCACAGACGAAATATGGGAGGTCGCAGTGAAACAATGGTTGCTTGGCAAACGTGATATGTGCACATGTGCTCATATCACTAATATTAACTCGGTTGTTTTCAACCATATGGGTAATAAATGTACATATGCCATTGTTGAAAAGCATTCAATATTACTTTTGAATTGATGCCTTAACAGTTATGTATAACATTTTCAGATTGGAAATAAATATTTATTGTAACATATACATGTACAACATGAAATTATGTAAATAACTTCTTTCTTAACCCATTCTGTTCAAATTTATGTTTGTATTACTCAAAACAGATTATCAGGAAACAAACAAGAAAATGTGTTACTATTTGGAAATAACTTAATTCATGTCTCCTTTTCCCAGATGTAATTTACTTCTAAGTTTCTTTCATGAAACTCAGAAATGATTGCTAATAAAATATACTAAACAGCAAATAATCAATATGAGGCTTTTAGTCATTATCACAATCATCGTCGTCATTGTAGTTATTACCATTGTCATCATACTCATCAGTGTCGTTATAATTATCAGTGTCATCATAATCATTATTGTCGTTATAATTAACAGTGTCATCATAATTATCATTGTCATCATAATTATCATTGTCATCATAACTTTCATTGTCATCATAATTGTCATCGTGATCATAATCACCATTGGCATCATAATTATCATTATAAGCATACTCATCATTGCAATCACAATCATTATTGTCCTCACAAACATCACTGTCTTCATAATCGTCATTGTCATCATAATCGTCATTGTCCTCATAATCATCATTGTCATCATAATCATCATTGTCATCATAACCACCATTGTCATCATAACCACCATTGTCATCATAATCATCATTGTCCTCAAAAACATTATTGTCATCATAATCATCATTGTCATCATAATCATCATTGTCATCATAATCGTCATTGTCCTCATAAACATCATTGTCCTCATAAACATCATTGTCCTCATAATCACCATTGTCATCATAATCATCATTGTCCTCAAAAACATTATTGTCATCATAATCATCATTGTCATCATAATCATCATTGTCATCATAATCGTCATTGTCCTCATAAACATCATTGTCCTCATAAACATCATTGTCCTCATAATCACCATTGTCATCATAATCGTCATTGTCCTCATCAACATCATTGTCATAATAATCGTCATTGTCATCATGATCATCATTGTCTTCATAATCGTCATTGTCCTCATAAACATCATTGTCATCATAATCATCATTGTCATCATAAACATCATTGTCATCATAATCATCATGTCCTCATAAACATCATTGTCATCATAATCGTCATTGCCATCCTAATCATCATTGATATCCTAATTATCATTGGCATCATATTCATCATTGTTATCACTATCATTGACATCATAATCATCAGTGTCATCATAATCAGCATTGTCATCATAATTGTCATTTTCATCATAATTACCATTGTCATCATAATCATCATTATCATAGTCATCATCATTATCGTTATCAAAAATGTGTTTATCATCATATTACTCATTGTTATCACTCTCATTGACATCATAATCATCATTGTCATCATAATCATCATTGTCATCATAACCACCATTGTCATCATAATCATCATTGTCATCATAACCACCATTGTCATAATAATCATTATTGTCATCATAATCGTCATCATAAACATCACTGCCATCCTAATCATCATTGATATAATAATTATCATTGTCATCATATTACTCATTGTTATCACTCTCATTGACATCATAACCATAATTGTCATCAAAATCATCATTGTCATCATAACCACCATTGTCATCATAATCATCATTGTCATCATAATCGTCATTGTCATCATAAACATCATTGCCATCCTAATCACCATTGCCATCCTAATTATCATTGGCATCATATTCATCATTGTTATCACTATCATTGACATCATAATCATCAGTGTCATCATAATCAGCATTGTCATCATATTGTCATTTTCATCATAATTACCATTGTTATCACTATCATAATCATCATTATCATAGTCATCATCATTATCGTTATCATCAATTTTACCATTATCATTATTGTTATCATTATCATTATTGTTATCATAATCACCATTGTTATCATTATCATTATTCATTTTTTAAACGTGAAAGTGTGTTTCACATGCATAGATTGAAACCTAAAGTAGGAAACACTGCCTGCAGTTATCGCGTTATCATCATTCACGTATGATTTCTTTTAATCTTAGAGATTGTTGTTTTAAGGAACATTCACCAACAGAGAGAAGTCATCTAGCTATTCATTGTTTCAGTTATGTATTGCCCGGAGCTGGTCCCGGTCCGATAAGAACAGTTCATATTCTCTATCCTAACTTATTGTAATATATGATTTTTATGATATAAAATAGTTGACATATGGTCCCGATCCATCAGGTGATGGGCAAAATTGAAGCTTAAAGGTAAGATGTTTAAATTCAGTGTTGTCGAGGTGTTTGCTTCTGCATTTATTATGTATTATCATGTTTAATCAGGATCTTGAAGTTTCCTCATAGATTAGTCTCATGGCAATAAATATTTGTCATATTTTATCCTAAATAGTAATTATAATATTGAGTAGGTGTCTGGTTATGTTTAGTAATCACTTAAGATCGCTTTAGCTATGATATTTATAGCTATGATCGTTATAGCTATGATCAGTATAGCTATGCTCATTCTAGCTAAGAGCGCTATAGCTATGCTCATTCTAGCTATGATCGCTATAGCTATGATCATGATAGCTATGATTATTATAGCTATGCTCAGTATAGCTATGAGCGGTATAGCTACGATCGCTAAAGCTATGATAATGATAGCTATGATCATTATAGCTACGATCATTATAGCTATGATCATGATAGCTTTGATCATTATAGCTATGACCATTACAGCTACGATGATTATAGCTATCTATGATCATTATAGCTATGATATTTATAGCTATGATCATCATAGCTATGATCATTATCGCTATGATCATTATAGCTACGTTCATTATAGTTACGATCGCTATAGCTATGATCATGATAGCTATGAGCATCATAGCTACGATCATTATAGCTATGGTCATAATAGCTACGATCATTATAGCTATGATCATTATAGCTACGATCGCTATAGCTACGAACATTATAGATATAATCATTATGGCTCTGATCATTATAGCTATGATCATTATAGCTATGCTCATTTTAGGTATGATCATTATAGCTATGATGATTATAGCTTTCTATTATCATTATAGCTATCTTTGATCATTATAGCTATGATCATTATAGCTATGATCATTATAGCTGTGATCATTATAGCTACGATCTCTATAGCTATGATCAATATAGCTATACTCATTATAGCTATGAGCGCTATAGCTACGATCTATATAGCTATGATCATTATAGCTATGATCAATATAGCTGTGATCACTATAGCTATGATAATTATAGCTACGATCATTATAGCTATGCTCATTATAGGTATGATCATTATAGCTATACTCATTATGGCTATGATCATTATAGCTATGATCATTATAGCTATGCTCATTATAGGTATGATCATTATAGCTATACTCATTATGGCTATTATCATTATAGCTATGATCATTATAGCTATGCTCATTATAGGTATGATCATTATAGCTATCTATGATCAGTATAGCTATGATCATTATAGCTTTGAGCGCTATTGCTACGATCGCTATAGCTATGATCATTATAGCTTTCTATTATCATTATAGCTATCTTTGATCATTATAGCTATGATCATTATAGCTATGATCATTATAGCTGTGATCATTATAGCTACGATCTCTATAGCTATGATCAATATAGCTATACTCATTATAGCTATGAGCGCTATAGCTACGATCTCTATAGCTATGATCATTATAGCTATGATCAATATAGCTGTGATCACTATAGCTACGATCATTATAGCTATGATCATTATAGCTATGCTCATTATAGCTATGATCATTATAGCTATGCTCATTATAGCTATGACCATTATAGCTATGAGCGCTATTGCTACGATCTCTATAGCTATGATCATTATAGCTATGATCATTATAGCTACGATCATTACAGCTATGATCATTATAAGTATGATCATTATAGCTATCTATGATCAGTATAGCTATGATCATTATAGCTATGAGCGCTATTGCTACGATCGCTATAGCTATGATCATTATAGCTTTCTATTATCATTATAGCTATCTTTGATCATTATAGCTATGATCATTATAGCTATGATCATTATAGCTGTGATCATTATAGCTACGATCTCTATAGCTATGATCAATATAGCTATACTCATTATAGCTATGAGCGCTATAGCTACGATCTCTATAGCTATGATCATTATAGCTATGATCAATATAGCTGTGATCACTATAGCTACGATCATTATAGCTATGATCATTATAGCTATGCTCATTATAGCTATGATCATTATAGCTATGCTCATTATAGCTACGATCATTATAGCTACGATCTCCATAGCTATGATCTCTATAGCTATGATCATTATAGCTATGATCATTATAGCTATGATAATTATAGATATGGTCATTATAGCTATGATCATTATAGCTTCGATCATTACAGCTATGATCATTATAGCTACGATCTCTATAGCTATGATCATTATAGCTACGATCATTATAGCTACGATCTCTATAGCTATGATCATTATAGCTATGGTCAGTATAGCTATGCTCATTATAGCTACGATCTCTATAGTTATTATCTATATAGCTATCTATGATCATTATAGCTATGATCATTATAGTTACGATCATTATAGCTACGTTCGCTATATCTATATCTATATCTATCGCTATAGCTATAATCATTATAGCTTGGTCAGTATAGCTATGCTCATTATAGCTACGATCATTATAGCTACGATCTCTATAGCTATGATCATTATAGCTATCTATGATCATTATAGCTATGATCATTATAGATACGATCATTATAGCTTCGATCGCTATAGCTATGATCGCTATATCTATGATCATTATATCTATGATCATTATAGCTACGATCATTATAGCTACGATCTCTATAGTTATTATCTATATAGCTATCTATGATCATTATAGCTATGATCATTATAGTTACGATCATTATAGCTACGTTCGCTATATCTATATCTATATCTATCGCTATAGCTATAATCATTATAGCTTGGTCAGTATAGCTATGCTCATTATAGCTACGATCATTATAGCTACGATCTCTATAGCTATGATAATTATTGCTATCTATGATCATTATAGCTATGCTCATTATAGCTACGATCATTATAGCTACGATCTCTATAGCTATGATAATTATTGCTATCTATGATCATTATAGCTATGCTCATTATAGCTATGCTCATTATAGCTAGGATCTCTTTAGCTATGATCAGTATAGCTATCATCATTATATCTACGATCATCATAGCTGTGATCATTATAGTTACGAACTCTATAGCTATGATCATTATAGCTATGCTCATTATAGCTATGATCATTATAGCTACGATCTCTATAGCTTCGATCTCTATAGCTACGATCATTATAGCTAAGATCATTATAGCTATGATCATTATAGCTACGATCTCTATAGCTATGATCATTAAAGCTATGATCACCATAGCTATGATCATTATCGCTATGATCATTATAGCTACGATTTATATAGCTATGATCATTATAGCTATGATCATTATAGCTATGAAAGTATAGCTATGCTCATTATAGCTACGATCATTATAGCTACGGTCTCTATAGCTTCGATCTCTATAGCTATGATCATTATAGCTATGATCATTATAGCTACAATCTCTATAGCTACGATCTCTATAGCTATGATCATTATATTTACGATCATTATAGCTATGATCATTATAGCTATGATCATTATACAGAATCATACAGAATTCATGGCATTGAAATGGGAAATGGATATTTTCAAAAGCATTTAAATAATTTATCGCGCCTTGCATTCTCTTGTTCCGGCTAGTGTTCAGGGTAGTTCTATGCATTGGGTCGCGGTTAAATTTTAACCAAAGTTAGCCCAATCACATATATCTAAACAATAAAAACTACCAATAAATAGCATTTGTATCTACTTTAACAAATGTTTATGTTCTCTGTGGTGGAGATGTCAATGCCAGAACTGGGATAAATCCCATTGATGATTTATTTGAATTCACAAACCATGGTGAGAATTCTTGTTTTCCGCCGACAGAGTGGTTAACACCTTCGGTTAAACTCTGCTTGATTTGTGTTCTATTTTCAATATCCATATTCTGAATGGGCGATGCGGGTCGGACTCACAAATTGGGGATTTTACATTTATTGGTAACAACGGCACACGTGTTGTTGATTATGTCATTTCTTCTGTTCCTTTATTTGACTATGGAAATGAGTTTTCGGTAACATCTCGGTCAGAATCATCGCATCTCCCAATCGCTCTCAAATTGAAAGCACTTCATAAACGCACGTCCAATCAGGTAACAATGACTGTAGTAAAAGCTTCAAGTTTGGGATAATGATAAACTAGATAATTTTCGGCAAAATATTTGGTGCAAGAAATAGTAGATAAATCCATAGATTGTGCTTTTACGTGCATTGATACCAGTATCGATTATATTGTAGAGGCTCGCTGTATGGCTGCATCAGATATGTAAAGGAGATGTTGTAAAATGAGGTATGAGGTCAATAATTGGCATGGCAATGAATGCAATTGAACATCTGAACGTTGTCGAACATTGAATAATTTTTGAAAACGAAAGGACGGACACTCATTTGATCAATATAATATTTCAAGATATTACAATTCTTTGAGTAAACAGAAACGATTGGACTATTATAAACGAAAACAAGACATTATTGAAATAAATATCAATAACTCTAAACGGTTTTGGTACGAATTAAAGAGGCAGTATCACGTTTTCGCGGTGAAAGACGTCGATGAAATGTATTTGAAAAATAATGTCACCGAAAGTAAAACACCCTTCCCTCTTCGGAAAATGAATATAAAAAATGAGTGTACATGGTTCCGTAAAGTCATGTGAATCGTTTTTGTCTTTTGAAATAATAAAATGTGTTCATAATTAACTGGCCGCCATGCAAGTTGTGCTTTATACGCAGCACCGTGTTTACCACTACGGAAAATTCGTTTGTGTAATAAGACGTTTAACCATCTAAAGTAAATATAAATGACATAAACTATCATTATAAATTGGAAATTTCAAAAAATAAAATTTTAAAATTTTGTTCAAAGCTGACGATGAATGCTAGCTACAATGAGAATGGCAGTGTATATTGCCCACCACATTTGATAATATATCAAAACCATGACACCACGCAAGATATTCTTGATTCTCCAATAACAAGAGAAGAAATATTAGATAGCATAAACAACCGCAAACCTGATAAATCCCCGGTCATCGATAGCGTTATACCTGAGTTTCTAAAATATTCCGCTGATTTGTTGTTGCCATACCTTGATCTGGTGTTCAATTTAGTATTGGAAAAGGGCATATTTCCTCAAACGTTGTCAGTTGGGATTATAGTTGCCTTACACAAGCAAGATGATTTAAATAATATGGACAACTATAGAGGCATCACTCTACTAAGTGTATTTGGTAAAGTTTTCACAGCGATTATCAAGAAGAGATTGGTTTTTCTGGGGGGAAACAATGGATGATATAAGTGAATCACAGGCAGGTTTTAGACATGGATATACTACAACTGACAACATGTTTATACTGCAGAGTGTTATCCAGCGATATCTTAATTTACAAGGAGGTAAAGTGTATTGATTCGGTACAAAGACATAAGCTATGATGGGATTTATTTAAAACAAGTGGGTTGAGCAGTAAAATGACAATATTACTTACCAGTATTTATGAGAACGTGAAAGCTTATGTGAGAACTAAAAATGAAATATCAGAATCGTTTAATGTAGTTGGTGTTAGACAAGGCTGTATACTTAGTCCATTTCTATTCTCCTTTATCAATGAATTAGCCATGCAAATAGAAACTAACTTCAGAAATTGAATCCAGTTACACCCAGATCTGTTTCAAATCTTCCTTTTATTATTTACAGACTCTTATCTCTAGTACTGTTGTAGGTTTCTAACTAGAAAGTTAGTGTGAACAATATAAGATAACTGTAAATATGGACAAAACAAAAGTGATTACATTCAAGAAAGGAAATAAGTTGTCTCAACGTGAAACATGCCATTTTAAAGGCAATCTGATAGAATCAACAACCCCATATAAGTACTTGGGTGTATATTTTACTAATCATCTTTATTCACAACAGGTTTTAATCACATGTGGTATGCGCAGAACGTTGAATTTCCTACAACCTTTATAAGTTCAATCACGCAAAGAGATATATACCAACAACACTGGCTCAACAAACTTTCCCATTTCACTAAATGTGATTGCTATTCAACTCTTAAACCATACATTTATACCGAGCTTTATTTATCATGTGTTACTGTAAAAAATATTAAGTAAGTTTATCACGTTTCCGATGCTCGTCACATGGCTTGTGGATTGAAAAAGGCAGATTTTTTAAAATGAAAAGAGAAGATAGATTATGTAATTCATGTAATATCAATGTCCCAGAAAACGAATATCATTATTTGCTTGTGTGTACATTGTACAATGAATAACGCAGAAAACATCTTAAAGAATTTTATTATGTCCATCCATCTACAGACAAATTCACGTCATTATGAAATTGTACTTATTGTAATGTAATTCGGAAATCTTGCAATGTATATATGCAACGCATTGAAATTGAGAAAATAATCATAACAAATAATAACATGTATATTTACTTTATTAACATGTACCTTTGCATGATGTACTACAGACCTGTGGCCTTTAAGTATTGAATAAAGATTGATGGTTGAAATAAGTGAGAAAAACTGAGAATATCAACAAAACCTGGTAAACATGGGTGTTTTCTCTGGAATGTCTTCAAAATCTATGATTTGTTGTTTTACAATTTACCTTTTTTAAATCGTTTCTATTCTGAATAACCCACCCAGTGTTATTGTAAATAGAGCAACGCAGATTGATGGCTTGCCTCGGGCGTATTACCAAACCTTGGCGAGGTTCATATAATCGGTCATGGACCGTGAGGCATAATTTTACAACTCAATATCATTTTGGTGTCCAGGAGCAACGTTGCCAGATTGTTAAGAAGTATTGATAATGTCAGTCATCATTTGTAGACAATTATTTTGCGCGTGTTCAAACACAAATGGGGGAGGAAATTGCTCATTGGAAATGGTGTTTTTTTGGACAAAATATTTTGCATTATATTTGATTAAGGCATGCATTATGGAGATAAGTTAATAAAGGTGACATAATGTACAATCATATACTTTAATTCGATGAGGCGTCGTTACTGTAGTGCGTTATAAACAAATAAAAAAGCCATATTTCACTCTCCTATCTCGCCAAATTAAAAAGATTCCAAACGACGATTTTTAAAAGGTAGATCCGTCGTGTTGTTGGGGATCACATATACAATACGTTATAAACGGTTTTGTTTTATCGAGAAGAACTTTCTTTTGTCGAAAACTACCATTTTCATAGTTATCGGTAAAGTATAATGGCGTTATAAAGGTAAACGTAGTGATTTATGTACGTATATCGGTCAATGCACTGCGATTGGCGCTCGTCAATCAGTCAAACGCAATTATGGAAACTTATATACAACAATCAAACAGACAAATTTGGGTTGATAATGTTAAATAGGTCATATAACTTCTATGGATGTTAATGCGGTGTGTAGTTTCGGTGTCTTCACGTGTATATTGATGTTGCTATGATTTCCCTGGACACTAATAAATATGATATATTTGGCGATTGGAATCAATATATGCAAGTTGAGTGAACTTATGTAAACGAAAATAAGCACATACGGTATTTTGGCACGACATAAAAGCAAATAGAATATTACGAAACTAAATGGATGCCTCTTTAAAAGGCGGAACAAGGAATTGTTTCCAAAACGGGCGGTTTAGTTTAACTGGCTTCTTGACACAACACGTAACTGTGTTTAGTCGCATTCTCATTCGTGTCTTGTGGACACTGATGAAGTTCAATGAGTGTGTTCTTAGCGGTACCTGGCCATGTATCTTATGACAGAACGAACACAGACGACAAGAAATACAGATTCACGTCAACATGGTGTTGAGTACAGGTGTAAATATTAAGTTTTTGACAATATCATATTACGTGTTTGAACAAAAAGTTTGTTTTTGTTAATTTCATACCATGTCTATAATTCGTATTCATAGTTTTTTTCCATTTTCAAAATTATAGCGGATAAGTTCATTCGATTACCTCTAAATATGTGTGAATGTATACGAGAGATAGTTTGCAAAGTTTCATTCCGGGTTTTCTAAATGGATCAATCGATTTCAATGAGCTGGGGTGCAACACAAACTGCCACAAACCCCCAAAATGCCACATTTAGCTCCTCTAAGGGAGGTGATTAGACAGACAGACAGTTTATCCACCATAAAGGCCAAAGGCCCACAATAAAATAAAAGTACAAATTTGAAACAAGCGCAAAAATAAGATAACAGGTTCATGAATTTAAAATTGCAGCTCTAGTTTTACATATACATTTAAGAAAGGTAACAACTGTCACGATAATATCTGTATCTTTACTGCTAAGAATGTAGATTAAATTCTGTGTGTTTGATGTATTGTACAATAAGCTTCTCTAAGAGAGGTGATTAGATCATTTTTAAAAACTAGGAAGAACCAAGCAATAATTATCATAAGAATCAACTAAACTGAATTCATAAATTTGGTAACATTTTCTGTTATTATTTCTTTAAAAAATGCGCTTTTAAAAAACATCTCTCAGTGCGAAGATAACCGTCATGATGAGTGCCATGATTAACTACTTAGACAGCTTCGAAAATCTAAGCCATGCTTTTAAAGTTATGCATTCGGCATTTAGGTAATTCAGGATATTGGGTGTGTTTGTTCTTATATTGCAGAACAATAATTACTGAACATTATACTGTTAATGCTAAACGATCCTTAAAATGATAATATATTTGTTTTGTGCTCACGGAAATAGAAATATGTGTAAAAACATATTAGATATAAATAAAACTGGATTTTTCGTCATTATTTTGTGGTTTATTATATGTGGATGAGGAAAAAGATGAGAATTTAGATAGCCATTGCTTATCCGGGGGTTATTGGTCATTTTGAAATGTGTGGATAATTCAATCCCGCCCGGTAGAGGTGTGCATCATCTTAATTATTTACACACGAGACTGGGATCCAGAAGTGACTCTGATTATTGACTGACTTATGAATTATTTATCCTGCAGGTTGGGCTAATTAATTTGCACAGAAAGACTATTTACCTGAACAGGTGTACGTCGAGAAGGTGAGTTACATTCAAAATTTAATTTCCATTGTTTCCATTGTTCCATTAACTACCATTGTTGTTTTCGTATCAACAACTTGCATTTACTGACAATATCGAGAGTTTGCGAGAAATGTTCAGTATGTGTATAAAAATACGTATGTACAAGTATATTAGTGCAGTAATGAGTATCATCAGATAGAGAGAGAGAGAGAGAGAGAGAGAGAGAGAGAGAGAGAGAGAAAGAAAGAGAGAGAGAGAGAGAGAGAGAGAGAGAGAGAGAGAGAGAGAGAGAGAGAGAGAGAGAGAGTAATGTTTGCTGCATCATTGACTGTATTTACATTAATAAACAAAACTTACCTATTTTCAAGCTTCTGCCCATAGACTGTAGTATTGGTATGTTTGAATTACTAATCCGATTAATTTGATTCGTATTCATTCTTTTCATCTTAAATGTAGTTCATACTATCATTAATTGATGATTACATGTATATATTTCTTTTCTTTGACCTTACCTTACCTTACCTTACCTTACCTTACCTTACCTTACCTTACCTTACCTTACCTTACCTTACCTTACCTTACCTTACCTTATCAAACCTAGCCTTGCCTTACCTTACCTTACCTTACCTTACCTTACCTACTTTACTTTACTTTACTTTACTTTACTTACTTCATTTACTTACTTACTTATTTTACCTACTTACTTACTAAATTAATATATTCCTTTCTTTACAAACAAAACAAAAGTCATACTGTGCTCCTGAATAAAACACTGGAAACCGTAAATTCAATGTGTTAACAGCGAGTAGGAAAACGGAACTAGCGTTACCCCTACGCAGCTATGCGCAGTGGCTTACTCGCCACTACTTGCCGTACAAGCGCGAATATGAATGCATTTTAATCGAAATAAATACTGTCTGTTTTGTTTTACATGGTAATTGTCTCTTATCATGAAAAAAAGAAGGGAATCGGCAAATCAGCTAAAGGACTTACGTATCGCTCTTCAAGAAACATGTATCTATATATCATTTTGTAAATAACAAAAGTACAATTGTGGTGATTTTGCAAGTATTTCGCATGCGAATAGCAAGATACAATGATGACAAAGATTAGAATAACGAACCTGTTTTCACCATGAGCTCAATAATCCGGTGTACGGACAAAAGCCCACCCTGACAAAAGCCCACAAGGACAAAAGCCCATAGGACTAAAGCCCACCCTGACAAAACCCCACACCAATCCCACAGATACTAGGACAAAATCCCACACTTGTATTTTAACAACTTTTATTCAATAATAATACATTGGAAATACATTTGAATAGCAATAACAGTAATAACAGTGGTCACAGCACAATACAGCAATAAAAGCATATGTCATATCATACTTGGAGTTTTTCATCTTTATTAGATAAAATACAAATATTTTAGATATTTCACATTTCATAAATAAAATACATACTTCAGCACTACTTCACATCCATTGATTGTCACTTAAAAGCACTACATGCATTACATTGACATTGCACACCTGTCAGAAAATCATATTTCATAAACTAGCAAAGTCTGATAGAACCTTGGCTGGTTGTGCAAGAGATGTTGGTGCATGCATCTTGAATTTTGTCACCTGAATCATCTTAGGATCTGAAGGATAGGAGTGGTCATGAACCAGTTCTGGATCTTCCATCTGCAATATATATAAAATAAATGAATGAATAAATGAGAAAATTTTTAAAATATATATATGAATAAAACATTAATGATATGTTAACTTAGTAAAACGATTTTTAAATATATATGAATCGATATATCAATTTAGTAAAAATATTTTTTAATTTCTTTCTTAAATTAGTAAAATAGATTAAAATAGATTAACTTACAGTTAAGGATGTTTTCAAAGACCCCCCGCATGAAAGTCCTTTCCGGCGGCTGCATTCCAATCTAATCATGGTCTTGGTTGATCTCTTCTTTGTGTAAAAATGTCCACCAAAACTAAGCTTAACACCTCCTTTGTTCTTCAATATCTCCATCTCCATCTTAATGCATATTGAGTAGAGTAGAGAATTTCTGCTTCCTTAACACCTACTCTAAGTGACATTGAGTTGATACACTTACCTTTGAGTTAATTACTCAATGGTACATCCAATAAATTAACAACACATTAGTTGACAACTCACTTATCTCCTTGTCAGTTATCAACACATGCTCAACTACAAACAATACATTCTCTACTCTACTAATTAAGATTGGTGGGCTTTTGTCTACATATGAGAAAATAGGTGTGGGGCTTTGTCAGGGTGGGCTTTAGTCCTATGGGCTTTTGTCAGGGTGGGCTTTTGTCAGGGTGGGCTTTAGTCCTTCAATCCAATAATCCATGTACTATAATAATCGTCCTATGTCAGCGATACGTTATTCTTCAAATGCCAAATCTGCCTTTTGGAGGTTTTACGCCAAAGAACACATAATACAAAGCTCATCCTATCCCTAAATTCCATTGGTGGAATATATGTTCCTACCTTTCAGTGAACGTTTCATTGGCTGACAAATATCTAGACTGACAGTCGCATTAATGCTATTTCATGATAGTTTGTGTGTCACCAAGACCAGACTTTTGACAATTAACATGACAATTGAAATGCCGCCGGTCACCGACATGCCATTTGTTATATAATTGAACCGGTTCAATAAGCCTGTTATCTGTAAAAACTTAATTACACTACTCAGCGTATTTGACTTTGTTCAGCTTAATTGCGTAAACTAATTTGCTGTCACATCACTTCTCTTCTTTGAAGAAACATCTATATGGTATGTTAAATTGAGAATTTGTATTGGAGCTATCATCGTACTTACCAATCCATTTCGTTTCCATTTACGAGAGTGTGTATTAGGTTGCATCTAGTAACATAATTCATTCATTCGATCGTGTTCTATAAATGTGTATAATCACAATGTATATGTGTGCATGTACAATGGTGCAATCTTAATGTTAATTTCACTGAGCTTGTTGAAAATCTTATACATGAAATACATTTTGTAATGGTTTGCATTACATTAACATATTTTGATGGACACACTTGGAATTATAGTAACCTTTTATATCTGATACACAATGTTACTTTATTGCACTTATTGAGATACTTTGTCACTGATATCAAACGTATATACAATAATATGAGAGTCAACGAATGTTTCTTTACAAAAGGTTTCAATATAACATCCATATTGCAGGGAAATGCTTGAGCAAAGAACGAATATATCGTGTACTGCTAAAATCCATCCACAATTTTATCGTTAAATCTAAAAGATTTTCGGATTTTTCATAAATCAATCTTTGTTTCTTAATTATTTCTTATCTTCTATTGCCTTGCTGTTATGTAACGTTCAACATCTTTAAAGTTTAACGCCTTCAATTGTGTCTTGTAATCTGGCACCATATACATGACTGTTGGTTTAATATTTTATGATTGTTCAATGTATGCAACTTATTTGTTTGTTTGTTTGGTGTGTTTGCAGTTTGTAGGGAGAGGCATTTATGCAAGCATTGTTTTGCTTGTTTGCCGATTCCGTCACTTTTACGTTTAAACTATATCAAGCGTTATAGCAACAAATAAGAAACATTAAATGAAATGTAAGATTAAACCTTGATTTTTCGCCAAACACGGAGACATATTTTCAGGAAATTGATGTCACACTATTACCTCTCTTATGCATTCCATGAAACCATCCAGTAGAATTGTAATTGTATTATTAGTATTATAAAGCACCTTGAAAAACTAGGGCTTTCTTTGTGAAATATCGTAATGAATTTGTTGAAACACAATCATGGACGAACATCACATGAAGTATGGTAATAATAAATTACATATACGCGTGTATATGTACTTATAACCCTGTTTGTCAACCCATATTTCCATGTAAGATCCTGAAATAAATGCCGTTAAATAATATACGAGTACTTACATTTACATTTAATCCCGTATGTGAAGTTGTATTGTGGAAGAAGACTCCGTAATATTGTATCAACAACCTGTCAATTAATTGCGAGTTGAAAATGGTTATAATAATTTTGTCTCATGATGATATTATACTATCAGTAATAATAATGTTAATAAATGTATACAAACTTACTCTTCAAATACGTCATCTGAAGCGGGAACAACTCAGGAAGAGGTGTACATATTGGTGTGTGGTGAGATGTTTTGGGTGTAAATTACTTTGTCGGCGACTTATCTTTTTCTCTTCACCGGCATTTTCTATTCGTCAAAACTTTGCTGTTTTGTCAGACACATGATTTTATCAATTATGATCATTTTATGATGCTAATACAACCTGTACCCAAACCGTTTTCTTATTGTACCAATTGTCTGCAAAGGTAAGGATAATTAATGAATCTAAATCTGAAATGTCTCGTTTGTTTGAACAAGCAACCGTTCAGTTACCTACCAGGCTATTTATTAATACATGCAAACCAAAATATAACATATATCCAGGCATTTTTAGTACGAGTTCCGTTTTGATTACGAATCCCGATTAAGACGAGTTTACTTTGGATACGAAAAGCCGGCGATCGCTCGCCTGCGCCTAGTTTTCGTCACGTGACCTCGTTACTCGCTTGTACGCATTGCGTAACGGTCTCTACCGCAGTCTCAAGTGCCGCTTGAAGACAATATGCTATTACGAATTTAAAAGTATCGAACTCCTGCTATGACACCTCCTTAATTATCTCATAAATATAACATGCTTTAATGAATGAGTGAATGGGACAGTGTGTAACCTTATCGTATCGCTTTGCCACAAGTTTACCGACGCCAATGCCCACCAATACAAGCTATTTCAAAGGGAGGTAACTCCTCAACATTTCCTCATATCGCCTGTGAGCGAGCTTGGGGACGGGACTTTATGTAGTTCCCTTTCCAATTTCTCTGTCCCATCAAGATCAAAACATTGAGGTAAGATCTTGTCCTTCGACTTATGCCTGAAAAGCAAAACACAAATATTCAAAGAGAGGGTTTTATCGGGGTATTTTTAGTGGAAACGAAATTCAAGAGGACGTTCTTGTTTTCACATATATGTTATTATTACATGCTTATTGCAAAACCCATATGGAACAGGGAATATTTCTGTGACATTATATTAGGAAATTTGATACTGGCTAGCGCACATTCATTTAAAAATGAGAAGTTAAGCCATTCATCGGCGTTACGAGTGCTCAAAGCTTTGTCTACGGCACAACTAGACCATTGTTATTAGTTCAACTATACATTATGTGTTACCTTGTAAAAAATCCTATCAATACGTAAGTTTTATGATTTAAAACAAATAGAATTAGTGAAAATAGAGCGTTTTTCATAATAGGTCATGCAAAAATGCAAGATTGCGGCCAGTCGACGATAGATTACATTTAATTATGAGACAAGGATTCGTTCTTTCGCCCTTACCATTATTGCATTTGGTATCAGTTTTACTGTCAATATGATGTAGAGTGTGTTATTGGAGTCACATGTGTCAAACATTATCAAAAGGGTTAATGATCGAGAAGTTGACTGTTTCTGAACTTTACTATTTTAATATTCAGGAAAGTGATGGTGTAAAGGTGAAATTAGTGATTTCTGATCGAAAACCGAACAATATGCACCGATATTTTGTCAAACTGAATTTTCGAATTTACACATTACATAGCAGTGTTTAATACATGTATAATACATGAATATAACCGTTATACAGGGAGCGTACAGAAGTGATGTTTAAATTCGTAATTTATGATTACGGAGGTTGTGTTTTAGTTGCCATTATATACATGTGCCAAACTATTTGTTACTGTTTTGACAAAATTGCCTTTAGTGCTGTGTTGTTGATGAGTCATATAAACTCATTGTCTAAAGAAACGTATCACCTCAGTTGGTTTTGATTAATGCAATATTTAAAAGAAATCAGATACATTTGACTGTGACAAGATACACTAATACTTATCTGCAGTAGTTTGGATGAATTAATTGAGGCTGCGGTTACATTTTAGTTAAATTCTTTGTTTAATGAAGACAGGGGTAAGAAATGAATGTTCCAATAACATGATCCCTACCATGTTTAAAGGGACAGTAGCAAGTTTTTTCGCTCAAATAAGTCGATGACATGTATTTGAAAAATAATTTCTCCAACCGTAAAACATCCTTCTATCATCGGAAAATCAATTTATAAATGAGTATACATGGCTCAGTAAAGCCATGGGGATCGTTTTTGTCATTCGAAATAATAAAATGTGTTCACAATAAAATGGCCGCAATGCAATTTTTGCTTTATACGCAAAACCGTAATCACTACTATGTATCATTGGTTTATGTAAGAGGATGTTTTACCCTCTAAAGTAAATTTAAATGGCACAACCTATCATTATAAATAGGAATTTGTTTTTAAAAATTGCAAAAAACTTGCTACTGCCCCTTTAAAATGTTGCAGAATCAGGCACATTTATCACTTTTCGAAAAGAATATGTCTTATATGTCAATGGACAATTGTGTATCATCAAAAACATTTTTTGAAGAAGTTTAAAATTTAAATTTCATTTTTTTTAAAATTTAAAAATATGTAGAAGTATTCTTTGACTGCTGACTAAACACCTGTACTTTATAGTTTTAGATTATCATTTCGAAAACTTGAGATATTTGCAATTTAAAATCATACATTATGATAAAGGCGACTGAGGTGATAAGTTTCTTTTGCCGATGAGTTTATGTGACTACTAGTACTTGTTGTCAGACAATAACACTGCGCGTCAACGAACTCTCGATAAGCTGCGACGAACACTCTCAGAAAAGCATCCACATCTATTGAAACATAAAGATAACTACACCTACGGCTACATTTCACTTCACGCTTGGGGGGGGGGGGGGGGGGGGGGGGTATTTGTACGACTAAATATGTCAATGTAAGGTTAATACATTCGCTACTGTTTAGTAGTATTTGAGTTGAAGACGAAGAAAGAACCCGCTTCAGGTCGTCTATTTGTTATATGAACTCGCATGGAATAGTCCGCGGACTAAATTATACATATTGATCACGTGATCCCTGCATTCAGAGCACGGTAGGCTTTCAATCTAGAGCTCATTCTCTTGTGAACGAAAATCTCCCATCCTACAAAACAAACAGTGTATCATGAAGAGTCCCCCTCGTCTGACCCTAAAACTACCAAATACACATTTAGTACTATTCCCTCTATAACTCTCCGGCTGGGGTCTCGGGATGATGCAAAATGTGACAAACCCAATACAATGACAGACCCTCAATCAGTCTGCACGCCCTGGCTCTGTTCCATAACATCCATAACAGCGAGCGCTTAATAATCGCTCATTGAGCGCTACATTAAACCTCTCTTGAACGTGATTGCTCAGTGTAGCGCTACGTATAGCAAGGCGAGCAAACTTCGAGGAATTTGCACTGTATCGTTCAGGAGAGAGTGAGCGCTACTTGAGCGCTACATTCAGCGATCGATGAGCAATTTAAGCGCTCGCTGTTATTGAACGGAACCCAGGGCTCTGTTCCATAACATCCATAACAGCGAGCACTTAATAATCGCTCATTGAGCGCTACATTAAACCTCTCTTGAACGCGATTGCTCAATGTAGCGCTACGTAGCAAGGCGAGCAAACTTCGAGGAATTTGCACTGTATCGTTGAGGAGAGAGTGAGCGCTACTTGAGCGCTACATTCAGCGATCAATGAGCAATTTAAGCGCTCGCTGTTATTGAACGGAACCCAGGTATCGACCAGCCCGTCGGCAAGGGCAGATAACCATGGAAACCTAGGTGATTAATGATAAATATAGTAAGCTACACATTTGCGTGGGTGTTTAAATACCACCCTCGCGCAATACCAGCTACACGTGTAGCCATCCCAACAGAGGTCAATTTTCTTTTAACAATGATTCATTCCCAGTGGAGCGTGTAGATGCCGTTGTAACGCGTCTAGGATCCGCTTTAGCTCGCCAGAATCAGCAAACATCACCTTTGGATAGCTGTGCTCTTGTCTTCAGGTAGGTTGTTTTGATATTATTATACCCCCGCTACGAAGTAGTCGGGGGTATAAAGCAGTCAGCACGTCCGTCCGTCCGTGCGTCCGTCCGGTTTTTGTTCCGCTCATAATTCTGAAATCAGTTGCTCAAATTTTACGAAATGTACAATCACCATGATGTGTACATCTGTACGACTTAACCATTCACACTCATAACTCAGACACTAATTGTTCAAATGTCACGAAACCACTGATGTGTACATCTGTCATTTTTATATTTCATACCCTCATTTGCATATGTGTATGTTTCATACCCTCATTTGCATATTTAATGCCATTTTTTCAAATTGTTTGACTTTTACTTCTCAAACATGCTTACAAGTGTAATACTTACTCTGCTTTAATAATACTTATATATAATGGTCTGTTCATACAAAACATTGATGTCCTTTTGCTATTTTCAAACATTTCTCTTTGACCAATGTTAAAAGCGGGGGTATATTAGTGAGCTCTGCTCACTAATTCTCTTGTTTACATCGCGCTCGTTCGAGGTCCTAACACCTGATAAATATCATATAAACAACATATATCTTGTCCTGAATCAATCATCTTGGAAAATATGGAAGTGGTAGAATTTCATCTAATTTAGACCCAGTCTTGGTATATTGACTCAGTGTGAGGATGTCTAGTTAAATGCTTCTCAAAAAGGACAGGTGAGAATGTGTACCAAGACTAGTTATTATATACCCATGTAAACTGATGATAGTGGCACAGGCGTACAATAGGTCCCCGTTATCGATTTCCGTATTGTGCGGTGAATTGCACAGCTGACTGTTCTACTTTCTCTAATTTTCGGCGCTTCTCGGAATTGTCCGTAATTTTCAATGTTTTCCCTATTCATTCTTCGGAATTTATGTTTTAATAACACTGCTAGTATGTTTCAATTGATTAAAGCATCAGCGTGGATTTAGACCTAATATTAACAACACAAGCAGGAAAAATGTCACTCAAAATATTATTAACAAGAAAGAACAGCGACAATCATAAGGGGAATTGAAAGCATTGGCGAAAGCATCGCCCGTCATGCTGCGTCATTATGGCGTCACGTTTACTACTGTGACGTCATATTCATGGTAACGTCATTCGCAAGACGCCCGACGCAGGGAAGCTTGAATGCTGTTTCTAATTTTCAATTCTTTGTAATTAAATGATTGTAAAGCAATTTTGATGTATTAATTGACATATTGTTACTACACTTGAGAAAATAACACTTCAAGATGCATGATCGGTTTTGCAAGATATTTTATTTGGTCCTAAAATATAGCAAATTACAATAAGTGCTGGTTTACATTATATAGAGAATCTCACCCAAGTGTCTTCTGATATCAAATATATCAACACGGGTTGATTAAATTACACATTTCAACGAGTGTTGATATATTTGATATCATAAGAGACGAGATTGAGATTTTATTTATCATTCAAACTCATTCTTCAACAATTATTAGCAACAGAATGAACATATTTAAAGCACAAAACGCGTTATAAGACCTATTAAACACTATAGAAGCAAATCTGCTTTGCTTGGCTTGTTTTATGACGTCATATATGCTCCGTTACTCTCCACTATATCACCCTGGGTGATATAGTGGAGAGAAACGTAGCATATATACAACCCTGGGTAACCGAGGATGCGCATCATGTGGTTCTATTGCATATAGTTATAAGTGTAGAAGTGTATTTAGGAAATCAAGTGTAGACCTATCCCCAATAACCCATCATATGGTTCTAGTTGATAGAGTTGAAGGTATATCTGGTACACATGCACATGAGAATCGGGTCAAAATAACAATGCGGAATATCAATAGATCGATACACTGACCATCAAGGATGTGGCTAAGAGCTTTTACCTGGGCATTGTCCGATATTGATATAAATATGCACGGACAATGTCAGGGCCGCTTAACTGACCAGGACATGATTTATTCATCAATTGATTTCAGTTACCTTGTCGTGTTTCTAGACAACAATTGTGGAAATATTGCACAGTGACCACTTTATAAAGGATATTTTCTCAGCGAAATGATATATGTGAAGAATAGTGATTTAAATAACAAACACATCTTTATATTGAGCTATTGCTGTAAATATTTCAAAATTTCGTCCATCAAAACCGGTCGTATAAATCACTTTATTATTAGGGTTTATGTTCATACTTTATATTTTCATACGCCGGCAGTGTAAAAAAACTCCCACAAATCCAAGGTAACTGAAATAAATCACCAATTAGGAAGAAAACTTACCTGTCCGGTTTCAACATTCACATATTTATGTATCTTACTGCGAGTACCAGTATAATTATACAGTATTATTGTATTAGTATAGACTATAACACAGCATTTGTTTCAGTTTTCAGTTTTCTGATCAACCACGCTATTTTCATATGATATTTGTATACTGATATTTTCCTGCGATATTTGCATACTGATATTTTCATACTGATATTTTCATACTGATATGTTCATACAATAATTTCATGCTATATCTTCATTCTTTGCAGCATGCTATTTTACCATGATGACAAGGCATCATAAACAATGCAAAGATGACATTTGTCTTCAATATCCATCCTCGGTTACCCATGGTTTTATATATGCTTCGTTACTCTCCACTATATCACCCATGGGAAACCTTCTCAGGAGAATCTGTACTCAAATTACCCCTGGCCGACGTGAGCCAACCAAACTGCTACGCAGCTTGGACCTGCGAGCCAATGACAATTGATATCACTTCGTTTCAAAGCAAGCGAGGTCATTGTGTTAGCCATCCGTCACCGGCTATCTCCCTTGACCATTTCCGTCTTATCCCATTGAGCATTTTCTTTAGTTACTGACTTCGTCACGCTGGCCAAGGGCGGGTAATTTGAGAATTGATTTCCCTGATAAGGTTTCCCATGGGTGATATAGTGGAGAGTAACGGAGCATATATAAAACCATGGGTAACCGAGGATGTCAATATCAGTATTGGTTATGAATTAACTGAAGCATATATGACGTTTCGGGGTATATGCTTACTCCTTCATCAGGCGATGAAGGAGTATACATTTACAGTTACAAAGAATATATTGAGATGATTATACTAAAAATAGTTTATACCATAACTATTTGATGGTGGTCATGTTGGATATATTATGATGATTTTGATTAAAGTTTATACTGGGACTATATTATGATGATGGTAATATTTTACTATGGATATGATTTGACGATTATGATAAAGGTTTATACTGGGATTATATTATTATGATAATATTTGACTTTGGTATATTATGACGATTTATTCCAAGCAAAAGGTTTATTTTGAATGAACCTGTCCCCGATCATGAAGCGAGGGATGGGATAGCGCAGTGGTTAGCGCGTTCGGCTTCCTGGTTCGAATCCCATCAGGGGCACGGAAACTTTGTCTGCAGTAGAGAACTGTTCTACACGCAGTAAGGTTTGGGTGCAATGCTACACTGAATTTCAGCGTAGTACTACCCATGGTTCGCTAGTTCCAGCCGATGCTCGAACGGTTTCACCGCGATGCATAGCCACATGGCGTTGCGGGCTTTCTCCCTGCAATTATGCTAGCAGCCGCGAAATACTCTTGAAGGCAGCGTTACATCCCAACACACTCACTCACCATGAATCGAAATAGAAACATTTTGCTTAGCAAATATATTAATTGGCTTATAGGAACTAGGAGAAAGGGAAAATTATAATCAGCCTCATATACCTATAACGTTATTTGAATTTCACACTGTTCACTGTGCTGGCCCTAAAGCATTATGTACTTACCTCTGAGTTTATTATGAGCAAGGGCCTACAGTTTCTGAAAGATCGACACTGTATATCGTGTGTGCGTATGTCGCTTGTCCCTATGTCAATAACCTCTGGAAAATGATTTAAGCAATTTTTAACTAATATGTACCCAAGGGCATTTCAATCGGTAGGCAAATAATATTATTTGAACAACCGTGCTCAATGATTTCCTTGAATCATAACTTGGGCGAGCAAAATGTTAGCTGGCGTCGTATCTCAACTGAAGAAGCGGTGCTTAGATAAGTATATATAGTCACGGCTGAATGATTGCACGGGTTACTAGCCTATATGTATGGTTGATATATATTTTTATTTGGGTCATACATGAATAGTTTATAATCATATTTTCGTATTCGTATACATATTACCATTCTTGACAAGTTCTACAATTAGTATCTGCAGTCTAGTACATTGCAATAGTTCATCAATGGATCTATCGTTATCTATTTAACTAAACTGAGGTGCAAAAGAAAGTATATCACTCAGTTGTATTCATCATTTGTATAGTCACATATCTCGAGTTTTCGACGTCGTATCCAAAAACTGACTAGTTTGGCAAATTAGTCCAAAACATTAAATCAGTCAAAGAATACCGCTACGCAGTTTTTTGGGTTTTTTTTCAAATTTAAAAATTTAAATTTTGAAATTCCCCCAAATTAATTTTGACAAAACACAACTGTTCATTGACTAAAAGACATACTCTGTTTGAAAATCAATAAATGTACTTCGTCCTGCACACATTTAGAACATTTTGAACATGGTAGGGGTCATGTTGGTGTAAATTTCATTTCTTACCCCCGTCTACTTTAAATAAGGATATTTAAGTTAAAAAATAAAACAGTCACTAATTAAGTCATTCAAACTACTGCCGAAAGGTGTTATTGTATCGTGCAATAATCAAATGCATCTAATTTCTTTAAAATATTGAATTAATGGAAAACAACTGAGTGATATACTTTCTTTTGCACCTCAGTTTAGTTATTGAATGTATTAATATTGGACTATTACATATGGTAACGGGACTTAAATTGCATGCTATTTAATAGTGAAGTCATATGATGACCATATTTATGTCAGTTGGGTGTCAGATGTTCATATTTTCATAATGGAGACATGTTTTCATATGTGGAGATCTCCAAAGACCGTGATGCTTTATGCAATATTAAACAAACATCAAGACATTTAGATTCAAATTTGGCACATCATATTAAGTACATCGTCGTATCTTCAAACTTTTTGTGACAACATGAGTGTTCTGGAACCATAGCGTTTCATTTTGGCATTTTATTATGTGTAGATATAGAGGATATCTGTATTTTCTTGACAAATACCATATTTATCTCATGAGATGAAATAAACATGACATATATTCTATTTATTATATGATGTTATCCTTGTAATTGTGCCACAACAGGGTCGTTTTCATGTTCATCGGCCGTAAGGAACACCCCGTCATCACAGGAACAGTGTGACGTCATAATATAATTCGTTTTCAGACCATTGTTTTATGATGTCAAATTATATCAGTCACTGGTCACTGGTAAAGATTAATTTCATTGTAGCTTGATAGCGTTTATTTCACTGATAAATCCTAGTATTTCATTGCTTGTCATATAATAAAATTCAATATCTATGAGACGTACATTTATTCAGCAATATCGATATGATAAATATGTAAATACACAGTGGTGTAGTGGTTAGCATGCTTGCCTCTCACGCCAACGGCCCGGGTTCGAATCCCGGTGGAGACACCAAACATTTGTGACCTGTGTTGTGCTCGGGCAATACACTTCATCCACATTGCACTCAGTCCACCCATCTGTTTAAATGGGTACCTGAACACGGGAGGTACGGACCTATATGGTCGCGCGGTAGCGGCACCGAAAGTACAATTCCTTCAGAGTAATAATTGTACCGCCATTAGGCGTTTAAATGTATATTATTTATTATTATTATTATTAATACTGATAAAATGAAGAGATGAAACAGTTATTATTACGTTATCTAAGATGGATACCATTTTCATTAGTCTGCCCATGCTATGATGAAAGTAGAAATGTAGTGTCACCATGACATGTTCATACCCAACAACCACTGTTACTTTTGTCAATATCTTCCTCAGAATATTGAATGCTCCAAACCTCACAATAGACCGATCGATTAAGCGTCGTCCCTGGCAACTGTACCCAGACAGACAGACAGACAGATAATTTATTTACCCAGCAACAGTCAATCTGGGAGAAACATGCGGAAATATCCGAAACGTGTTTACCTGAGAAGAACGTAATCTGCCGGCGACCAATTCTTATTGCAGCTTTGTCATGTTTTAGAATGAACTAAAATGATAACCATGATGTCTGTTGATAATAAATTGTAAAAGTTAGAACACTATGTACGTTGAAAGATATCGATATTATTTTGAATTCTTTGAGTTATAGTATTGCAGCGTCATGTATGTACACTGAGTATCATGTTTCAATGTAATTTGAATAAATCAAGATAAATTTGTGCTGTATACATAAAAGTGTATGTACATTTATAACAAGGCATCAATGATAATAGTGATTCAATAAATGAAAATAAAAATGGTTGAAACACATAAACATTTAGGAATAACGCTTGCGAATAATGGAAAATTAACAGAACATATTGAAGTTTTTTTTATAAAACTTGTGTCAAGAATTGATACTTTTAAATATTTACTATGCGAAAAACTGGTTGGGGAAACATTTCAAGAACGTCTGAGAAAATGAAAGCTAAGATTGATGTATAAAAATAAAAATGGGTTAGCTCCTCAGTGCATTGCTGGTTTCCTTTCTCTGAATGTAGTTTTACATTTACACAAGTCCTTCTTCCCATCAACAACATGTTCTTTGAACATTCTACCAACCACTCATCGTCAGACATATAAAACAGTTTCAAATTTTAAATGAAGTATAACCCACCAGAACGCATCTGCACCACAGTACTTTGCATGTGGCAAAAGAAAATTGAGTATTGTTCATACTAAGTTGCGATATATTGTATATGATTTCTTCAAAGTTGAAATTAAATGAAATGCAAACTGTACATATGGTCACCATGCTTATCATTTATTGTTTCATGGTACATTGTATCCTCACAACAACAACGTATCATGGCACCAGCATGTATTTCAATTGATCTTAAAAGTTTGCTTGTGGGAAGTGCAGACCTATCATTATGTCAAAACAAACGTTAACGATTATTTAATTCAGTCCAAAATATTATCAGTGACACAAAATAATTCGTTTAGCATACATGTTACAACCTCACTTGTTTCAACCTTTCATGACATTGTTATTGTTGTTATCTCATGTTGTTGTTATCTCATGTCGTTGTTATCTCATGTTGTTGTTATCTCATGTTGTTATGTCATTATCAAATGTCAATTAGTCCTGCCCCATGACTGTGTAAAAATAAGAGACTTTACTACAGTCTAGATCCTTACTCAGCAAGTCTAGATAAACTGAATATTGAACTGGTAGTATTGAAAAATATAAAAATTATAAGGAGGAAAGTACAGTTATTAAAAACATTCCATAGACTAAATTTTAGTCTATTACCATGTTTAACCTCTGTTCTATTATCTCTCTCATATGCTCGATAGCGGTATACGGATCTATACCGAAACGGCGCTATTGTTAATAAAGACTTTGATCATCCATATATTCCTTGTCTTCCTCATTTTATTTTTATTATGTTTCTCTTCACCCTTTTTCTCTATTCCTGTTTACTCTCTGTCATTTTGCTTCTATATAAATAAATCAATGTGTACATCTTAAGGAGAGGGTATTTTCAGTTGGGTAACTTACACCTAGTACAGTAAACTGTGTTTAAATCAAACAACAATAACATGAACATACTGTCATTATATAATATTCTGATACTTTGCAACATGTCAAATAAGGAGTTAATCATATTCATGAACATATAAGATAACAAACACTAATTTTATTTACCCTTTAGGATTATCCAAATCAAAAACAATAAATAAGATTATACGTGTTGTCACGCTACTTCAAAATCATGTTCAGTTTGATATACATCCTGAAGATCACTCTCATCTTGTGAGTCAAATAATCAAACAAAAAATCAAGCAATAGTTGTTACCATTACAGTTATGCAATTATTGAAATTATTGTTAACTTTAAAATCATTTTAAAAACAGTTCTGGCCAATAGTGTAAATGAAAATAAGAATGTATTAATAAATGTTGAGCAAGAGGATGTCAACAAATAATCTCCACAGTTTTCAAGAGATGTGGCAATTACACATTAAAGAGACCACAGACATATATTGAATAAACATATTTAAGGTAATATTAAAGGTATCATATTGAACTCACGTAATACAAGGACAATCGTGATCCCCATTTTGTTGGACCTCATATTAGTACCATCAATAACGCCCAAATCAGAAATAAATCTATAACAATGTTTTAGAGACAATCTATTCAAGTTAGTATTATAGTTATGAAAGAGGTAGAATTTCTCTTGATACACACAAACATGCGATTTAAATCCACTCACCATTGTGCCACCGGGCTTCCGTATTTACATATCACTGAAAACATGATGACTTGCATAATATCGTTCACATATCACTCAATGCTAACGTTTCCTTATATGGTATCTTAAACACAGTTTTACATTTCAAAACATGATGACTTGCATAATATCGTTCACATATCACTCAATGCTAACGTTTCCTTATATGAGAACAGGAAGATTTTCTGGATAACAACTTCTTTAATATGAAAATACACGACGTTTCGGAGTACATACTCCTTCATCAGGTGGAATGTAAGAAAATAACAAAATGTGGTACATTTATATAGCAAACAAACAATGGTGAGGAAACTCAATCAATATATGGTATCTAAAACACAGTTTCACACTTCAAAACAAGATGACTTGCATAACATCGTTCACATATCACTCAATGCTAACGTTTCCCTATAGAATATCTAAAAGACATTTTTTCCTTGCAGACTTTGATCCGTAATGTCCAGCCTGATGCTATCCAAGTACATGAAGGCCTGGATGGCCGGGATCTCCCTGCTCATGTTCCTGGTGGTGATCAGTCAATACTCGACACCCACCGTCACCCAGGCGATCGACATGGACGTGGTCGTTAAACGAGGTAATGTATGATAAATATGATAAGTATACACTATCGGCTAAAAAAAACCACCTAACATATATCAAATCAGATTTCGTAAAAAAAATAATGAATAGTTTAGCAATATTATATAGATTCAGGAACAGATTCAGGAACAGATTCATTTATTAAGCTCAATTGCCACCAACGGTGGTACAAGAGCAATACAGTTATACAAACATATATACATAAATTAATCAAGACAGCAGAGAGAGGCAAATATACACATACAGATCCATGTAAATACGTATTCTCTATTATGTACATGAAATATTTACATAAAATAAACATTCATCAAAAACAAAAACAAATAAGAATTTCTTTTAGCAGTTCTTAAAGATAATGTTTATACATTTTGCAAGTTTATTTAGTACTCTAATATCGTTATTTGCCATTAATTTTTTAAATTTTATCAGGTTAGGCCAAGTGTAAAAACAGCTATCAATTAGTAATGATCTTTCGTTATTCAGTTTAGAATAATGGTACTCGTCACCGATTGAAGGGGAGTTACAGAACTTGCATATTCTATCATGTTTAACAATATTTTGCCAGCGTCCAATTTCTATGGGTAGTCTATGGTTAGCGGTTCTAAATCGAAGTATTGGGGTTGAAATGGTTTTAGGAAGAAATAAATATTTTTCAAAACTTTTAGAAGTTGGTAGTACTGTCCCTTTGAGCTAGATGTTACATCAGTACGCCAAGATTGACAAAATTTATCTGTTAGAATTGATTCGATTCGCAGGAGTAACCAAGAGGTATTACATGCTGTTGGATTTTTAAATATATACGACAACCCACAAGTGTCTATTATATGTTTAACATGTACTATCCATGGATTAGTACCAATATTATTAGTAAAATTGAAGGATATGAATGAATAGAGAACTTGAGATAACTTTACCTTTTCGTTATTGCCCGCTAATTTATGCCAGTATGAGATCATTCTTTTTGCTATTTGAATTGACAAAGGAGTCCTACCGAGCTCTCCATAGAACATATCTGACGGGGTGGAAGATTTTAAACCTGCAGCTAAGTTCAGAAATTTCAAATGGGTTCTTTCAATTATGGACGTATTTTCTTATCCCCATACCTGACATCCATACAATAAAATAGGTACAACCATGGCATCAAATGCCGTTAATAGGCAATCAAGTGGCATATTTATATTTCGAGCTCTTTTTAATAGACAAAACATCGCCTTTGAGGCGCTTTCTGCGATAGATTTCAACTCAGCTAACATTCTTTTATTTCGGTGAAACTTAATACCAAGGTAGACGTAATCATCAACTATATCTAAACGGGAGTTGCAAAACATAAATTTAAATTTGCAGTTTTTTGAGGGGCCACTTCCAAAAATTAGAATTTTCGTTTTCGAAATATTTACTTTTAGATTCCATTTAACACAGTACTTGGGGAAAGCGTTGTAACGGTGAAAGGTTTTCTCCCTGGCGTACGCCGGATCGGCAGGGGAACAGATCAGATACTTCGTGGTTAAATGTGACAGAGGATTTTATATTGCGGTACATATTTTTAACTAGAGTCATAAATTTTCCTTCAATTCCGGATTTCATCATTTTAAACCACAAGCCAGCTCTCCAGACGGTATCAAATGCCTTTTAAAAATCTATGACAACGCAGAATAGATTTCTTTTTAATGTTTCCGTAACTGATTAAGTATATGAAGTAAGTATATATTGTCAATGGTGGAGAAACCTTTTCTGAAACCTGCCTGAGAAGGGTTTAAAATTTGATTCGTTTCAAGGAATAGTGTCAGTCTAGTGTTCATGATACTCGTAAAAAGTTTACCGAAACAGCTCAAAATTGTAATCGGACGGTAGGAGTTTGGATCTTCAGCATTACCTTTGCCTTTATAAATCGGTTTAATAGTACCATTTAACCAGGCTTCGGGCATAACACCCGATTCGAATATAAGATTGAAATATTCAACTAAGAACGGAAGAAGTATTTCATAGGAATCAATCAAATAATCATTTTCTACCATATCAAGCCCTGATGCTTTATTCCGTTTAAGATGTTTCACTGCTTTGACTATTTCTTCTTCGGTAATATCAGAATTGAGTAGATAGGTATCGAGGCTATGATCCTTTCCAATATCATAATTGATATTTGGTTGTTCCACTCTTGGATTATAAAGTTCTTTATAGAATTCAAAAAAATCTTTTAAATTTGAGGATACAGCGTTTTTCTTTTTCTGACTAGTATTTATCATTTTCCAAAATTCTTTAGGGGAGCGTTTCTTATTTTCCCTAAATAAATCAGTTAATGATTTTTTATATTTTCTAATGTATTTATTCATACACTTTTTATACTCGCTGGAAATTTGCTTTAAATTGGATCTATTTGTTTGGGATTTGAAATTTTTATACTTTCGTTTAGCTTTATTAAATCTTTTTCTCATTTTCCTACATTCACTGCCAAACCAGGGTTTACTATTATTTCCTCTTACAGGCTTCGTTGATTCTGATGAAATCCGTTTAACCCCGAGCGTTTCTCGTGCAGCGTTGACTAGCACGTGCGTGATATCGTCAGTCAGGCTGTTTACCACTATGGGGTCAGCGTGACCCGTGCGCGCTAACTCTGTTTGGTCGGTCATTATGTCGATGGATGACAAGTCGATTTTCTCACAAAACAATTTGCTTTTTGAAGTATCATATCGCCTAGGGATCCTAGAACTGTTATCGGGAGTTGAAACATTCGGGCTAATCTTACGTTCTGAAGCGTTGTTTGTGTCATCAGCAAGTAAAGTAAATTGGATTGGGCAATGTACATCCGAAAAGAGAGGTGAAAATTCAAGAATATCAAAATCAATAACAAGCGGTAACAAATGAGCAGATACAAGTAAGTAGTCTACAACCGATTTGTCTTTACATGTATTACTACCAATATTCATATCATTTCCAATTCTACCGTTGCATATGAACAGATTTAAATTTTTACACATTTCAATAAGCTTATGTCCAAATTTTTTTTTATTCTACCTCCGTCTTGGGACTTTCTGTTAATAGGAAGATTCTTCTAATATATCTTTAGGATGAAGCATGTTATCATTTTCCGGGATATCAATGTTCAATTCTTCCATTATATGTTTATCAAATGCACAGTATTCACAAACAACGCTAGTTCTTGCATTAAAGTCACCAACTAGGAATTCACAGTATTCACAAGCAACGCTAGTTCTGGCATTAAAGTCACCAACTAGGAATTCACAGTATTCACAAGCAACGCTAGTTCTGGCATTAAAGTCACCAACTAGGAATTCACAGTATTCACAAGCAACGCTAGTTCTGGCATTAAAGTCACCAACTAGGAATTCACAGTATTCACAAGCAACGCTAGTTCTGGCATTAAAGTCACCAACTAGGAAGACATAGTCAGTTTTTGAGAGATAATATAAAGCAGATTCTTCTACATTGATAAAAGCATCATGTGTTACATATCTGGAACCCTCTGGGGGAATGTATACATTACCAATATTTATTACCCATATGGTTGAAAATAACCGAGTTAATATTATTGATATGAGCACATGTGCACATATCACGTTTGCTTAGCAACCATTGTTTCACCGCGACTTCCCGTATTTCGTCGACTGTGACGTCATAAATCGATTGTTCGTGACGTCACTGTTGCTTGCCGTCGCAAGAGAAGTTGGCCTTTTCCTGACTATTTTAAGGCGAATCAAATGAAATAAAATGGGCAATAAAGAAATTATTACACTCAAAAGTGTGTCATATGACTTTTACGAAACTCGTGCAAATTTATGTATAACCCTCGCTCTCGCTCGGGCAATACAAAAATTCACACTCGTTTCGTAAAAGTCATGTGACACACTTCCTCGGGTAATAATCTCTATATATGTCTTGGTCAGTGTTAAAAAGAACTTTTGACAATTTTATCCAAAACGCAAACTCATTTTTCTGATCAGCTGGAAATATCAAGTTTTTATACTTATCCTTTACTGCGAATCCTATTCCCCCAGATTTCCTAGTTGATTTTTGTCTATGTTCCAGATATACTGTGAAGCCATCAATAATTATATCATCTAACATATCAGTCTTTGTCTCTTGTAGACAAATAACATCATTTTTATCTAGCAAATCAGTAAATTCTTTGTAGTGTAATCTATTCCTCAATCCACAAACATTTATGGAGATAAAATGCAATTTCGTATGTTTTGATGTCATATCATCATCATCATCATCATCATCATCATCATCACTATTATCACTATCATTATTATTATTATCATCATCATCATCATTAAACACATCAAGGGAATCATTGATTTGTCTATCATCATAACTCTTATCAACAGAGTAAACCTCATTTCCTTCACCACTGACATAATGGTCAACTATGACATAATCTACATCAGGCACATTGGTTTGGATAACTTGGTAGGATTCAACTGATCTTGCACTCTCAGATAGATATAAATTTCTATCAATAATCAACTTATGATGTTTACTAATTTCATTATTTCCTAAGAAATTACCATTGTCAGTCATATAATGGGTTTCTTTTTCAGTTGCAATATTTTTAGCATATGTGGTATTGACATCATTAACACAAGTTCCTTCTTTACATAAAAATCCTTTTGATTTCATACATTTGGTATTGTTTTGATCAAGTGTTTCCATTTCAAATGATTTTAAGATAGTACAATTCACACCTAGTTCATCTTCAGTTTGTTTTGTTAAGGCACACTTAGTATTGTTTTTGGCACATGTTTCATCTTCAGTTTTTTTTGTAATAGCACATTCAATATTGTTTTTAACACATAATTCCTCTCCAGTTTGTTTTGTTATAGCACATTTGATAATGTTTTTAACACATAATTCCTCTTCAGTTGGTTTTGTAGTAGCACATTTGATATTGTTTTTAACACAGATTTCCTTTTCAGTTTGTTTTGTTATATCACATTTAATAATGCTTTTAGCACATAATCCCTCTTCAGTTGGTTCTGTTATAGCACATTTGATATTATTTTTATCACATTCCTCTTCAGTTGGTTCTGTTATAGCACATTTAATACTGGGTTATCACAGGTTTCCTCTTCAGTTGGTTCTGTTATAGCACATTTGATATTATTTTTATCACATTCCTCTTCAGTTGGTTCTGTTATAGCACATTTGATATTATTTTTATCACATTCCTCTTCAGTTGGTTCTGTTACAGCACATTTGATATTGTTTTTATCACATTCCTCTTCAGTTGGTTCTGTTATAGCACATTTGATATTATTTTTATCACATTCCTCTTCAGTTGGTTCTGTTACAGCACATTTGATATTGTTTTTATCACATTCCTCTTCAGTTGGTTCTGTTATAGCACATTTGATATTATTTTTATCACATTCCTCTTCAGTTGGTTCTGTTACAGCACATTTGATATTGTTTTTATCACATTCCTCTTCAGTTGGTTCTGTTACAGCACATTTGATATTGTTTTTATCACATTCCTCTTCAGTTGGTTCTGTTATAGCACATTTGATATTATTTTTATCACATTCCTCTTCAGTTGATTTTGTTATAGCACATTTGATACTGTTTTTAACACACATCTCTTCTTCAGGTGGTTTTGTTATAACATTTCATATTGTTTTTACACACATTTCTTCTTCAGGTGGTTTTGTTATAGCACATTTGATATTGTTTTTAACACACATTTCTTCTCCAGTTGGTTTTGTTATAGCACACTTGATATTGTTTTTATCACATTCCTCTTCAGGTGGTTTTGTTATAGCACATTTGATATTGTTTTTAACACACATTTCTTATCCAGTTTGTTTTGTTGTAATACATTCAGGTTTGGTTAAATTACACTTTTCTTCAAGTGATTTGGTGGTAGCACAGTTGATGAAATTTTTATTGAAACATATCTTCCCTGCACATGGTTTGTATTTAACACTTGAAATATTGTCAACTGTTGCAATATGTTTGGTTTTAACACATATGATACTGTTTTTGTTTACATCATTCTTGTTAACTGTGTTAATTTTGTCATTACAACATACTTTGTTTTCATTAAGATATATGCAGTTACATTGTTTACTTGCAGACACACATTGTGTCACATACCTGTTTACTTCATAACATGTATTTTTGTCAGAGTAGCAACGCTGTAATGGATCATATTGGGGATAGGAGTCTATAGGGGCTCATGTCCACCTAGCCTGTCCTATACAGGGTGGGTCCTGGGGGTAGAGTGTACTGGGCGGCTGCTCACTCTGTAGGGGGAGGAGTGACATTCTTCTGCAGGGATCTATCTATGTATACTCTGTCCAATACAATATAAGCCTGCTTTTTTGTCTACTGGCATCTCTGAGAAGTGGCATTAAAACATCTCTCCTATATGAAGATACTTCCTCTGGAAATTGCTCCATGATTCTATATGGTGTGTTTTTCAAGAGTTTGCCAGCTCTTTTGATAGCATCCCTTTGGGGGGGGGGGGGTGGGGGTGTAAAGGAATATAGCAATGAGTGGTCTCACACTGGGTGTATCTCCCTTATAGCTCTGCCTTGGTTTCCCTATTCTGTGGACCCTCTTGAATTGGATGTCACCACTGTCCATGCCAAGATTCCTATCAATAAATTGCCTGTGAACTTGTTCACTTTCTTCCATTGAGAAATGGTCTTCCCTTTCAGGGATATTATGAAAAATCAAGTTGTCCCTCATTGAGCGACAACGCTGGTCAATGAGGGACTCTCTCAATGATATGTTTTCTGATTGTAGGGAGGAGATGACAGGTGCACATGTACTTACAGCATCTTTTAGGGAATTCATTTCTTTTTGGAATTCAGATTTGTCAATTGCCCATTGGTCAAAGCTTCTGCTTACAAATTCAATACTGTGTTCAATGTCATTTACTTGTGTTTTCAGAGTGTCTATCCCCTGCACTTTAGTCTCTAGTCTAAAACCAGTCATCTTGATCGATGCCACGTCATGTTCGATGGCGTCTAACTTAACAAGGCGTTCATCCATACTGTTAAATTAAGACATGATCTGTGATAGCGCTACGGACCACGGGGCACTAGCATCGGGAGTAGGGTCAGGTTGAGACGACATGGGCTGGGTAAAATATAGCATTATGAAGTTGCATCATTTCTGCATAATATATTTGAATTTCAGAGGTTGTCATGTCAAAAACGAATGGCGATTTGTTGAAATGAGACAACAGAAATTGTTAAGTTTTCGATAAGTGTGATAAGAAAAAACTTTTGAAACAGACTTCATGCAACCACGAGCAACAATACAGGCACGCATTAGCATTAAAGTTGTGACGACGCTACAGATGTACGTGATTACGGCGCGCAAGTGAATCTTCATTGAGCGTGTTTTTCTTGAATGTTATCGACTCAAATCAAAGTTTTACCACGATTTCAATGGACTTTCATATCAATTATTGTTTCAGCATAACGCGGAGACCACCAATAATTATATTTCAGAAATGATTTCATCTTTCATTTTAAGTAAAATCAAGGAGGCGTTTCTTTTGGCCAACAGTGTATACATATGGCGCATTTACCCACAGTAAATACATGCATCATACTTTTTTTAAAAAGTCACCTTCAGTATATTTTGGCACTTTTTCAATTTCAAATAACATGTGTATGTCATTTAAAAAGGATTTATTTTTTCTATTGACATTCTGAGAATTTAATATGCAATGATTGTGGATGAATACTCCATATAGATGTTTTCATTAATTCAGAATATCAACTTACATTCAAGTTCAAGAGAGAAATGTGAGTTCGACATGGAGTTCGACAGCTTTTTTTCCTGACTGATGATGGTCACTCAGTAATTAATTACATTAGCACCAGTCCTTAAAGGAACTGTACCACGTTATTTTGGCGCAAATAGGTTGATGAAATTGAATTGAAAATTAATGATAACCAACAGTAAAACACCCTTCGCTCTTCATAAAACTAAGTTAAAACGAGTGTTCATGGTTTAGTTACGCACTGGCAATAAATTGTATTTTTCGAAACAGCACAAGATAGTCACCATTTGTAGTGATAGTTTATGTCATTTATATTTACTTTAGATGGTAAAACAGCTTATAGCACAAATAGTGGTAACAACGTTGTGGTGTATAAAGCAAAAAATGCATGGCGGCCATTTTATTGTGAAGACATTTTATTATTTGGAATGACACAAATGATTCCCATGGCGTTACGGAACCATGTAGCCTAATGTTTCAACTTGACTTTCCCAAGAGAGATTGGTGTTTTACTATTGGTTACATTATTTTTCAAATAAATTTCATCGACTTATTTTTAGCCAAAAAACGTACTGCCCCTTTAATGCCATATTTCAAATGAAAACCCGTGCCTCGACCCTCTACGTTCATAAACCTCTGGTAGTTAACACTTTCCCTAAAACAAAAACTCATAGAAGTTAAATCTGACCTATCGAACACTATTAATGCTATCATTACATTGTCATCATTGTGCAAATCAAATCATTGCATTGTTAGTGTTCATGATATGAACATACAAAGTATTAACAATGCTATTATTACATGTTCATCATTCATATTCAGTTTTGTACATATGCTATGAAAATACATTGTCATCATTGTGAAAATCAAAGTGAAATTAAAGTCATTTGTTTTTTCGTTATTCAATTCAGGTGTAGGCCATCTGCTCATAAATACATAGGTTGTTACATTATATTTGACAAAACATGGTGTGTACAGTGCAAATAAATAGTTTTTGCACCTTTGATACATTGAATGATTAATACACCTTGCTAAATTATTAATAATTTACAATGTTAGCTTGACATGGTGTATTTCAATTTAGCTCTGTTTGGATTTATACAATATGATTTAGGTAATTGGTTTGAGCGGAGTTGATTAAATATGGAACACATAATTAGGAAATGGTATTCATCATCACATTGTAAACATTGTCTATGATGTATATTTAGCCTATGATACCTGCCGCTTTCACTATTACTCTGGTGTGAAAAATTGATCGAGTGCTTCTCCAAATATCCTTATATCAACTACACTTCAATATAATTCCTTGGAAAATGAAATTTTAAATTGAAAATAGATATACCTTTAGTGCTATTTTGAAGTGGACTATACCAATTCTGTTCATGAACACCATAATCCGACTAACAAACTCCGTTAAAAACGAAGTAGGAAGACAAACAAATTGTTGTTAAAAACATGGCCAATATCTAAACTGTACAACAGATTCCGACATATAAAATATAATTCATGAAATATATACATTTTTTCAACTGACCTTATTTTCAAGATTACACTTCTGTTAATGGGATATCACATGATCCCAAATTCTATGACTTTAAGTGGTTTGGTGTTTCAGTTGCAGCGGAGCTTAAACCTCATTTACCGCAACAACCGCCACAACCTCCACAGTCTCCTCAGGGTGTCGTCGAACCGCAGTCGCCCGATGCTCCTCGTGAGGATCGACCTAAACCGCATCTGGATTTGGGTTGGTTAGACGCCATTGGCTATTTCAGGAGGTGAGTGTTCTTGAGAGAGAGAGAGAGAGAGAGAGAGAGAGAGAGAGAGAGAGAGAGAGAGAGAGAGAGAGAGAGAGAGAGAGAGAGAGAGAGAGAGAGAGAGAGAGAGAGAGAGAGAGAGAGACAGAGACAGAGACAGAGACAGAGACAGAGAGACAGAAAGAGAGAGAGAGAGAGAGAGAGAGAGAGACAGACAGAGAGACAGACAGACAGACAGACAGACAGAGAGACAGAGACAGACAGACAGAAAGAGAGACAGAAAGAGAGAGACAGAGAGAGAGAGAGACAGAGGACTGTGGTGTGATGCGAAATTAATGTTCAAGCTTATCTTAATAATCGTGATTTTAGCTGGACAAATCTCTGTTCCATTTTGGAATCTGTTTAATAAATCACTCACAAATTAACAATTCCTGTAGATATGGAAACATCCATCTGCCGTACCAAAGCATAATACATTGACGTCATGGACATGGCGATCACTATTTTGTCAACAATATTTGAGAAGTGAGCATGTATCGATTATGCTCTTCACAACAACATCATTGCAATGAGGTTTGACGTGCTTGCTATTCATCTGTCTCTAACTAGCTGTTTGGGAAGTGTGATTAACATGCTTCGTGTTTGTTTCACTTATCTGATTCCCATTTTTCTGATTCCCTTCCAGACAGTGGGAGAAGTCCCCAGACATGAAGTGTAATAAAATCGAGACAGCAGGAAACTGGGAGATATGTCAAGATGACCCGTTCGAGGTCAAACCGCCCTGTCTGGTGTATTCGTTCGGGTAGGTCGGCTACAATCGATCATCAGTATTGATCTTCAACATTACTAATCTATGCGTTCCAACAATGCATGTTGTTGCGTGTTTATCCATGCCATAATGCTAGCAGTCGTAATATAACATATTAATGAAAGCGGCGTTTAACCCCAACTCCCCTCACCTCTATACTATTTCTAAAACGATAAATACATTCAGAATAAGAACAAGCGTGATTTTTTAAAATTAAATTGTATAATTACGTATATATATAAACTTGCTGATTTGAAAAGAGAAAACTAGTTGATAAGACTAGTGTGATGTTGAAAAGTATGAATACATTTGTGTCTGTAATGCATGATTTTCATTTGGACTTCTTATTCACAAAGTAACCCATGTTTAAGTCAGGGGTTGTTCATTCACAAGAGTTCACAAATTTATGGATAACAACTTCTTTATTGCATTGATTTGCGACGTTTCGGTGTAGGTAATAGCATCGCTATCAAGTATATGATACTGAACATTGTGGCATATATATAAATACATGGCATATGTGTTTAACAATTAAGAGGACTGATGTCCAACATGATTATAAATGAACTAGGTTGATATTCACAGTGTTTTACAACAGATAGGCAGTGGAAATATTAAACTTGTTAATTCTTCATATTACAAACTTCTAAATGCCTCTCTAAGAAGTGATTCATGCAGTCTTTTTATTCTAACAGTCTCTGGGCATCACATTGTATTTTAAAAAATTACGAATTAACTTCGGTTTGACTTTTGTCCAGATACAAATTTAAAAGGTAATGCTTTGTACGTTTGACAGAGGGCGCTTCGACGTTTGAGAGGAAATTTGCATTAGTCGTCTATTTAATAATGTAATTAAACCTGTACTTTCAAACAAATATTAATATCTAAACCTGCCATTTTAAAACAATTAATTGTGAGAAATCATATATCTTCTTCTAACATTTTCCAGCTACTACTTAAATGATGATAGAAGAGTGAACATATATTGGAAACCCTCCAATTTTCTGAAAACCGTAACCAAGGGTTAATTTCATTAAATTTATACCGCTAATAAAAGTTAGCTGCAAGTTAGAGATAGGATATCAGTGTTTTGAGGGTACGATCTCGCTGAAGAGGTCCTTGGTTCGAATCTCACAAACGTAACTTGAATCGTGGTTACTGTGTATCTTTGTAACTTTGTATCTTTGTAACTTTGTATCTTGGTAACTTTGTATCTTGGTAACTTTGTATATTGGTAACTTTGTATCGTGGTAACTTTGTATATTGGTAACTTTGTATCTTGGTAACTTTGTATCTTGGTAACTTTGTGTATTGGTAACTTTGTATCGTGGTAACTTTGTATCGTAGTAACTTTGTATCTTGGTAACTTTGTATATTGGTAACTTTGTATCTTGGTAACTTTGTATCGTGGTAACTTTGTATCTTGGTAACTTTGTATCTTGGTAACTTTGTATCGTGGTAACTTTGTATCTTGGTAATTTCGTATTTTGGTAAATTTGTAGCTCGCTAACTTTATTTCTTGGAAATTTGTATTTTGGTAAATTAGTATTTTGGTAACTTTGTACCAATTGTCGTCTTTTATAAATCCATCTACCAATGCTCTGTGTCAAGTATTTCAAATATTAAAACAAATATTTGCAATTTGAATATGAAGATTCGGATCAGCTGATTAGTCAGAATTAACAGAAGCAACGAAACTCAATTTTTCAAGTTGGGTCTGAAATAGATATTAAATTGGTGGGGAGACGAGAATCACGTTCGCTCCTTTTTTCTGGGAGGGGATTCTTATTTACTTTAATCTCCTACACCTCTCTCTGGGATGGTATCACCATTATGAATAAACCTTTTTGTATCATTTGTTCCAGAATTTTCGTGGACTGGTCATTTGATGAACATATGGGAATGAAGGGATGTGAGGTCCATTCGTTCGACCCCAGGTAGCTCGTGTTAACAGTATGAATTAACATTAAAGGGGCAGTAGCACGTTTTTTCGCTTAGATAAGTAGATGAAATGTATTTGGAAAATAATGTCACCATTAGTAAAACACCCTTATCTCTTCGGAAAATCAAGTTAAAAAATGAGAGTACATGGTTCTGTAAAGCCATGGGTATCGTTTTAATCATTCGAAATAATAAATTGTGTTCACAATAAAATGGCCGCGATGCAAGTTTTACTTTATATGCAACACCTTTATCACCACTTAGGATACCTGGTTTGTGTAATAAGATGTTTTAACCTCTAAAGTAAATATAAATAACATAAACTATCATTATAAATGGGACATTTGAAAAAATAAAATTTGCAAAAAACGTGCTACTGCCCCTTTTAAATACACACCATCTGTCATGTATTGAAGTACAGGAAGCGCTCTTATAATATTGTTAATCTAGTTTCGAGGAATATAATTTGAAAAATAAATGCATCTACCGGGATAAGACTCCTCTCCACAATGTCCCAGAACACATTATATGGTTGCGTGTTCTGTACCAGTTTATTGCAGACAAAACCCAGTCTCAAAGCTGACCAATCAGATCATTATTTTCAAGTTAACGGTCGTCGTTTTGAAAGCACTCGGAATCATTCGCTAACACGTTCCTCAGGTTACGGAAAGTGACGAAGGTATGGATGTTGAAAGTCTCTCGCACCGAAAGCTTTTTGTTGTAATGGGCTTAATGACTGCTGCATTGACTGTATGAATGTCGAGTAAGAAGATATAACCTAAACCAGCACCTATTGTAAAAAAATACATTTTAGAACCATTAAAATATCATGCAAAACTGAACATGCATCTTTTAGGGATACCTTTGAGCAACAGTATATTTTGATAATATGACACCCGTGACAAAGTTTGACATGTGACCACAAATCAATTATTATAACAATTATTATACCTGTTTCAGTCTCGGCAAGGAAGACCACATTCACAGCCCTGGCAACGCTAGTTTCCACAATATGGGTGTTGGAGGTAGAGACACAGACACCCATGAACCTGAGTTCGACAAATACGTCAAGTCCAAAACGTACTGGAAAGTGCGCACTGTGAAAAGCATCATGAAGATGCTAGGACATGAAGGGGTGTGTATTCCTATTTGAATGTAGATGGAAGTAAACTAGCGTTAAACAACGTCACCAAATTTAGAACTGAGTCAAAATCAATATTCGGTCTTTGATGAGTTTAGCTCTCTTAAATTTAAATTTTATGATTATAATTATTTTTTTTGGTGCTGAAATCGCTATTTCAAGGACAATTATAAGTTTAGAATTTATAAAACATGGAAATTAAGTTAATGAAATAGAATGTCGATATAACAGCATGTTATAGATTATTTACTAATATTTAAGCCATTGTACCTGAACACGTTCTAATTGTATATTTATCTCTCCACAGAGAAAGTTGGACGTGTTGAAGATGGACATAGAGACAGACGAGTGGGAGACGTTGATCAACATGGTAGACACGGGGCTGCTTCCGGACATCAAACAATTCCTCGTAGAGTGGCACCTGTACACCAAGTACCCCAGCAAAAACAGATACTCCAAGTATTATCACGCCTACGAGGACATGAGAGACGCTGGGTTTCGGTCCTACTCAAAAAGCTTCCATCACAAGATTTACAACAAGAATACTATAACATTACAAGCAGATGTGAACTTTTTGAATACAAAATATCAGAAATGAAGTTAGATGTAGTTGTATTACATTTTCATACGGATACACCTGTAACATACCTGATACAGACTAAAGAACTATTTAGAACTGAAGTTAGACAAGAAAGAGTTCAAAGAGATTAGATTGACTGCTGCATCAGTTTACCAACCTCATTGACATCAGATCGAACTTAAAGGGGCAGTAGCACGTTTTTTGCAAATTTAATTTTTTCAAATTTCCCATTTATAATGATAGTTTATGTCATTTATATTAATTTTAGAGGGTAAAACATGTTATTACACAAACCAATTATCCGTAGTGATAATAAAGGTGTCGCGTATAAAGCAAAAATTCCATGGCGGCCATTTTATTGTGAACACAATTTAATGATTTCGCATTACAAAAACGATCCCCATGGCTTAACCAAACCATGTACACTCATTTTCAATTTGATTTTCCGGAGAGAGAATGGTGTTTTACTATTGGTGACATTATTTTTCAAATTCATTTCATCGACTTATTTGAGCGAAAAAACGTGCTACTGCCCCTTTAATACTCGTACCTAGTTGCGTCTGAAAACTGCACCATAGGGTAATGTCAGGTGAGATTATAATAACGCTTCGGGCAAACATGAAACATACGAAATACCACATTCAACGTTGAATATACTAAGGTCTCAGGTGGGCTGCAGTAGAAAGTAGAAACTTCACAGTGAAGGTCACCTGACATGACCTCTGCGGGGTAGTACTCAGATCAAGTTACGAGTGTTACGTTTCATCTGATTTAAATAAAATTGACCATTTTACAACCATTGACAACAAATGTTTTAAAGGGGCAGTAGCACGTTTTTTGCAAATTTTATTTTTTCAAATTTCCCATTTACAATGATAGTTTATGTTATTTATATTTACTATAGAAGGTAAAACATCTTATCACACCAAACAATTATCCGTAGTCATAATAACAGTGTTGCGTTGAAAGCAAAATTTGCATGGCAGCCATTTTATTGTGAACACATTTTATTATTTCGAATCACAACAATGATTCCCATGGCTTAACGAAAGCAAGTACACTCATTTTAAACATGATGTTTCTATGGGAGAAGGGTGTTTTACCATTGGTGACATTATTTTTCAAATACATTTCATAGACTTTTTTCAACGAAAAAACGGTGTACTGCCCCTTTAAAAGTCCTCACTCACAGGTGTGGATGCAGCATAGATCACCTGTAAAGTCATTTTGAGTGGAATAATGCTCAAAGCTGCTGAACCCACCATAAACAAATACTCGCTGTGCGGTGTACGATGAATTAACCAATCTATGATATATTTCTGTTGTGTATATAGACTTGCTATTGGTCAGTCAATACCACAAGGACGGTTTGGAATCGAGACACCGAAAGATACGTGTAGTGTCTAGGTTTGCACATCTGCACACCGGAAACTGTCCAATATAAGCTTCATAACAATCAGGATGTATGGGTACACTGCGGTATGCATGTTTAGGTCGATTTTGACCATTTACCCTCCAGAGGGTTGCATTATCAATAGTCTCCTATGTACACTTTGTGGTTGTCGCATTTGAGGTAAGGCTGTAACCAACTGGTCTGCTGTAGTCATTGAGAAATAGTATATTGCCGTCACATTTGGGAAATGCTCCTAAACTACTAACATCAGCCACGGGGTTTTTACAGGGGAGATAATTTCCACACTCAATTTAATTTCCTGAATTATCTGTTCCTCAACTAAGGCTGCTGAGTTCCAGTTGTTACTAAATATATAGTTTTGGTACTGAAAAGGTTTAAGTTTTACATCCTTCGAAATAATTCGGAAATCAAAAGAAACACCATAGGAATGAACTTCTGTCAATTTCTAGTTCAGTCTTCAAAGTTGACAGGCATCTACCCAACGGGCTACTAATATATGGAACGAGGGAACGAGGGAACGAGGGGGTAGTTCCCTGTTCTTCTGATGTTCAAACTGTTGATGTTGTCTCATTACATCCTGGAGCATGTATGACTGTATCTACAGGAAAATTGCATCCAGATTAATGTTTGACATTGATAAAGATAAAGGTTTTCCAAATTATTCCACATGTCTGGATCTACCTTGAGGTGCTGAACCCGTGGGAGGCTTTCTTGTGTTTTGGACAATAGATTTATTTTCCAGGTAGTAGAACATGTCATGAACATTTATACTATTTCATGTGCTGCCCTCATCTGATTGGCGCCGTCTATGTTTGTCATCAAGTAACAATGTTGACTGTGTGGTGTAAGTCTTAGCAAAGTCCCCGATCTGTGGAGTGTTATCGAAGTAAGAGTTCACCCCTGTCATGTCAGTTCTACCCTCAACTATCAGTTTACGTTAGATTCTGGCATTTGCTGATATCAATTGGGACAGGGAAACTTGTTCTGCACTTGGCTTACTGCTTCTTCTCATGTATAGTTTAGTGGCACCTTCACTTAACCTTTACTGGTGATTTGCCTTGTGATAAAGTCAATAATAAAATAATTTTCTCACCTTCCCGTGTTTGACTTTGGTAGTCCTTGCTAACATTTATTGTAGTTCAAATAGTTACATAGAAATGTCACGATTGAAGTTTGTTCATGTTGTAGTCCCCCAACCCCGCCACCCTCAAGTATAAGCAAGGACTTTAAACCTTTAAACGACTTCTTCCCCCAAAGTACTTGGCATAGAAATCTGATATTTCAGGAAATCAGCCTTGTTACAAGGAGACTAAGGTTTGTTCATTTCATCTTGATCCCCATCATCATATTGAGCGTGGCAGGGTGTCCCGAAGAAAGAGTATTGAGTATTGATAGGGAATTGGCAGTATTTCGGATTAATGAGCGACAGATCACGTGACTACTCTATTTTTGGAAGGATTTACGGCATCCTACAGATATAATGCGTCAACGGAGTACAGTCCATGAAGTCAACGAAATATTTTATTAACGTATTGTTTTTGTATGTATGTTTATATAAATGCTGTCAAATGCCATTTTGAATCAGTGATTTCTACACCTGATTGTATGTTTGAACACATATTAATATTAGAAAATTATTCTGTGATGAATGAAATTGTGTTACTTACTTAAAATATGCTTTTCAAAGACATCAACTTTACCCAACATAAATATTTTGTTCTTAGTAGTTTGTGAGATTGGAAATGCAGTTATGTGTCAAGGGCAACGGTGCTTTTGATAACATGTAGATGTTACTAGTTTTAGTTTGTCTTTGTCGTTGAGTATTTTTATGAATTGTAACTAAATTATACAAAACATGAGTAATTGTTTTGTAAATAGTTTTATAGTTTCCTGCACAAAGAGGGTTTTGTCAAAATGTATACATTTTGTTGGTGAACGCCAGTATGGTATATACATAAACATATATAATAATAATTATTTATCATGTAATACATATAGAATACTAAACGATGTCCCGTTTGATAACATGTTTATGAAACGAGTGGATGATTTAGTATTTTAAATACCGATGCCTTTCACGAGTTTCATAAACATGTTATCAAACGGGACCGAGTTTAGTATTTTATTTATTACTCAATGATGTAAATAGCGCTGAATTGTAAGAAAATCGTTTTTAGTGACGCTTACTTGCAAATAGGTCACCCGCTATTGCAGTCGCGCGGCTTACATTGTGACGTCAACCAAAAACGACTATGACGTCACGCGCCGATTATGACGTTACGGTAGCACGCTGTAGTATCACACATGTGTGTAACCAACTCATTGTTATCTAATGAGTGATCTCATCATGGTTGAGTAATAAAGGATGTTATCGGCGCAATGAACTTGATTAAAACAATATGATAAACTTGGTAATTTCTGTTCAAATTTGATAAATATGGAAAACATATGTAAACTACAAGAACTACTTTCGCTAAATCCCTTATTTCCGAATCGTAAAATTGTAGACCTTAAAAAGTATATGAGTGCTAATAACACCGAGGTTGATTTGTTGTATTGTATTTCTCAATACAAGAACTAGTAATTGTGAATTGCATCACCGCAAGTTAAAGGGAGTATTTATGCTTAGTTAAGTAAAATTTTCGGTGCAACATTGACGAATAGCATGCAAGGAATAGCTTCTGTTTCCTTTGTAAAAACATGAATCATGCGTTTTAGCCTACCCACGTACACGTATTTGTAAGCATGGATATTTTTATGAATTTAAAATGATTTTTACCAAACATGTGTAATTGGTTTTAATTGTAAATAGTTTCACTATTTTCATGCATTAGAGGGTATTGTTGAAATGTGTAATTTTCTTTTATGAATGTCGATATGTGAAACGACCGCCTACATGTAAATATATGACACTACTTATATACTTTTGTATGTATTGTGAATCATTAAAGGTATATAAGTACTAATAACACAGGGGTTGGTTTTCTGTTTTGTATTTCTCAATACAGGAACTAGTATATTTTTCAAGTTTGCTTAACATATCTATTACAATAAAATACGTACAATTGTGAAAACGTATGTGTGCTTCATTTTTATCAGATGTTCTTACTTTCTCTACAGAGCGTGTGGTAATTATCAGTAAAAATCAAGTCTGTTTTTTCACTGAGTAAATACATTCAATCCTGCGGCATTTTATATTAATAGCCATCAAGCAAGGTGCCCTGTATAGTATAGTCATATAACAAAGGAAATTTCCGAACCATTTCGCCTTTGGCAACATTTAATATTTCTCCTTAAATGCGATTTCTACCAGTCTCATTTCATGATGTAGAAAGTATACATGGAACCCATGGTTCGTTTACGCTTTGTTACTTACAAATTAAAACCAAAACAGGTTACTGACTCCATAGACAAACCAGGCAGGTTACACACTGCGTTTCGGGAACAGCTTGTAGTAAAATGCCTAGATAATACTTGTGCAGGCCACTACAGGTCACTACAATGTGTAATTATGTAACTATTAATGAATGCAGAAAGTTATTCAAACAGGTATCTATGACACCAAGTTGCCATATTAATGCAACAAAACTGGAAATGGAATGTTCTTTGACTTTTGTAATAAGTAACAGGGAGTGAGACAGATAAGGTACACCTGCCGTCAACATCGAGTTTAAAGGGGCAGTAGCACGTTTTTTTGCTCAAATAAGTTGATGAAATGTATTTGCAAATTAATTTCACCAATAGTAAATCATCCTTCTCTCTTCGGAAAATAAAGTTTAAAATGAGTGTACATATTTCGGTAAAGCCATGGGAATCCGTTTTGTAATACAAAATAATAAATTGTGTTCACAATAAAATGGCCGCCAAGCAATTTTTGCTTTATACGCAACATAGTTTTTACCAATACAGATAATTGGTTTGTGCAATAAGATGTTTTACCCTCTAAAGTTAATTTAAATGACAATAACTATCATTATAAATTGGAAATTTGAAACAATAAAATTTGAAAAACAACCGTGCTACTGCCCCTTTAACATTGAGGATAAAAGCAGTGGCTATGCTCTTGTTACCAAACATGATATTATCAGGATAAAACTCAAGAAACCAATTTGGGAAGCTATCAAAATGACTATCCCCGTTCCACCAGCATGCTGATCTGTGTATTTCCGGTACTGAATAGATGCAGGCTTGTATACGTAGTACAATACATTTCAATAAAATAATATGTACATGCACCTGGCGGTGGCACGTGGTCCTGTGCACAGCTCAGTCGACCGCTATCAGTGAAGTTCATCAACAACGGGCGTGGCTCGCTGGATGGGTTGGTTACCCGCCTCATTGCTGGATACAAACTGAGAGTTTGAAGGGTGATTCCCTGCCCCACTGAGACATGAGTTGAGAGGCTCGTGGTGTCACCTTGGGCAATGGACTTTATTCGAAATGTGCCTCTGTTCACTCAGCAGTACAATTGAGTACCTACTTTGGAAGTGAAGGCAGTGTGACAGATAACCTTCGAGCGCCTTAACTGGTAGCCCAGGTTGAGGAGTTGAGAATGAAAAAGGAACGATGTTGGTCCTTATACCAGGGTAATAATGTGTGTAGCACGGCCCCTTGTGTTGTGGATTTAGCGCCATATAAGTATCCTCATTATTATTATCATTATTATGTAATACACATGAAACTGACAATTAACAGTAAGATGTTACCAGTATCATGTTTGAAATAAATTCCGATCTGAATGCTCAATAAGCGAAATTAGCAAAATGAAGGCCATTGCCCCGGGGTCATGACGACAAGGCCATTTCCTTAGAAAATATTGACTCATCGCTACAATGTAAAGTAATTAGCAGAATGCAGTCTTTTTCAGGACGACAATATTCATTTGTTAATCGTGTACGACAATGTAGCATGATGAAATTTACATGAGATTGCAACTGCAAAAATGAGTGGAGAATAATCGATGTAAATTCGAAATGAATTCTCAACTTAGCAATTCCCGATGCCACAAAAGATAATCAATATTGAAGTTCTGTCGAGTTTTTTAACATTGATTATTTAAACTTCATTGGAACCTTGTTATGTTCCCCGCAAAGCCTTGCAGAAAACCTAATGTGTTCCCAGCCGTCCGTAATTCCATAATTACAAATACAATAATTATAAATCAATACAGAAACATTCAAAAGAGGATTAACTAGGCAACTACGACCTTTACAATCTACCCCTTACACGCAGTTGCATTTGCAAATTATTTTAGATTACATGTACCTCCGTATAAAAGATATGTGTTTCAGGATCTACTTCTCTGTAACGTAGTAATAACCCATATATGAATACATATCTGATTGATTGAGGTTAGGTCAACGTTCAAACAGCGTTTTATTATAAACAAATATGGTTTTTTTTCTTCTTTACAATGCAATGTTCCTTACTGATGCGAGTTTAAGTTAAACAGATACAGAATAAAAAATATAATGAACATGGCTTAATCAACTTTGATTTATTAGTTAGTCGGGTAGTTGATATTTACGGTACCAGTGCAGTAACGGTCAAACTAAATTAGTGAGTGAGTGAGTAATTCTTTAACGCCGCTTCGGCACAAACTAAATTAGGCCAATGGGATGGCATAATTCTAGTAAAGGCATGTTACTGGTCCAGTTCTGGGCTGGTACAATGACAGTGAAGGCTGTTCTGAATTCGGCCAGTATAAGCAATGATATCGTTCCGGTAATTGTCCGATATTGGCCCAAGGCTGTCTCAGTACAGTAAGCCAGTTCTGGGCCAATACCACGCCAAAGAGAGAGAAGGTACACAATCTAAATCAATTTAGATCAACAGGTTTTATATTAGGTTACACCGACTGTATAACCATAATATAGGATATTCGATCTAAAGTCATTTAGATTGGTAGGTACAGGGTAAGTACTGGATGTCTGCATCGGACCAGTATTGGAAACTAGTACTTACCAATACTGGCCCAGTATTTGCACAGTTTGTTGGTGTTTTCATTCTCTGCATATCGAGGCTAGTTTAATAAAAAAAATTATTTTTTTAAATTTTTTGTTTACAGTCTAAGTATTAGACTACTTGGTACACGAAAGTGAGGGGGAAACAACAGCATGACGTTAAAGGCCAGCAACAGTTGAGGCATGTCGAGGTGGTGAGGAGGAACTGGGTTCGATGTGTCATGTAGACTAAGTAACGCTATAGTAACTGCGAGAACCATAAGTGCAGTCATCTGTAGGTAGAGAAGACGAGACAACTGCATCAGAACAAAGAGGGCACACGAGGACGAGATTAGTTACAAGGAACACACTGTCGTTGTGGCAGAGAGTGTCAAGAGCAGTCCTTCATCAAGAATTAGCAAACTGGGAAAAAGTGTACCAGCAACGTGATCTTGAGCTATATCAGGAAGTTTTGAATGCAATACGGCACAACGATGCAGTGAACTTCTGTGAAGCACAAATAACTGTAACCCAAGAACGCAAATCCACTGATGTTATTCTTGAAAAATCCTTTGCATAGATGTCAAGTAGAACATCGCTCTTGTTGTCCTTGAAAAACAAACTTTGTTCCAAAGAATAAAAGTTAAAACATAATGGCTCTATCACGGCTTGAACTCGTCGGATGGATGTCATCTTACAAGGCTTAAAGACGTTCCTTAGAGCGTTTGCGAACATATAATACCTTCTTGAACTAAATAGTATTAATTTTTTAACGAATCTTTACTGTAGGATGTCATCAAAACAAGCGAAAAAGCCCAATTTCATCATCCATTCTCCCATCGTAAAACATATTTCCACACAATGATTTAAAAAAATATTTTTTTTGTCAGAAACAAAATATAATAATGAATGAAAAAGATAATTTAAGTTAGGAGGGTACGAGGCACAACATTTAATTATGAACATGTATCATTGGGTTATCACTTTGTATCACTATGAGGATTTTTGTTTATAAAATAACAAAATTTAGAACGTTTGACATGAGAGACTAAGAACACAATTGATGACCCTTGAAACTTTTGACCTTTGACTTCTTTGCTCTTGAAGCGAAATTTGAGGAACACAGAATATGGCTCATTCATTCACAACCCTACCAATATATGTATGCAACCATCCATCAATGCTACGAGTTTTGGAAGCTTTGATGGAACATAACAAAACATTGTAAATTAGTCTAATGATAACTAATTATCTATTGTAAGGATCATTATATACGGGATTTTTATGTTTAAAACGTTATATTATCAAAATACATTTCATGTAATGCACAAACAAGCTGATAAAAGCTTTGAATGTGTCCTTTCCCTGACAGTGTGTAATCACTTAATGTACATTTTGCCTCAGTGATTTAACTATATAATACACATTTGTAATCATCATGTGGTTAATGAGTTATACATACATGAAGGATTAGTAGCTCAATTTTAATTAAAAAAGAAATATTCTGTGATTAAGTGAATAAAATATGAATGGGTGGTTAAAAGTGTGAACAGTCTAATTAGATAATTAGATAACGTAAACTTGTATAAATTTGCATAGTTTCGAATACCTCGTATGTAGTACATAATGGCAATTGAAAAATTATTAATGTGCAACCAGCATATACAAAATAGAAATGTAAGTGTCAACGTACAGACCTTTTTTAATATTGACACGTTTTATAAAGTATTTGATGAAGTAAAGACATAAGTGTATGTGCAATACCACTATGGAAATAATTATATTGCTGATAATGTTATCCCAACTATACCAATGGCAAAACAAACGAACTGTGATTTTATACATGCTTCTTTTAATGATTTTCAAATAATATTAGTTTTTAATTGTGTTGTATACAACCAAACATAACTTGATGATACTTATAACCCTTAACAAAAAACAAAACTACATCCATTGCAATGTATGACTCGTATTTGGTGATTAATTTGCTATTGAAACGAAATTTCACTCACTCAATGTTACACGGTTATGCCACTCGTGCTTTGTTAATATTTGTTTGCAATATCTGTGGATATGCAGTCGTTTAGTTGAGAAAATAGATTCACCGTAGGTTCTATGTAAGGATAGTCTTAATCTCAAATCATTTTAATTTCCTATTCAACAATTATTTCTGGTTATCTGAATGGTGATAATTTAGTCATTTAAATTACAATGATCTCATCTATCACTCGTTCAGGAAATTATAGGAAAATATCATTATTTATTGTACTGGTAATGAAACTATTCCAAAATGTTCCCGTTGCTTCAGAAAACTGAACCACGATTTTATGAACGCTTCACATAATGACATGAACAAATTAAATACTACATTAAATGATAAATATATATTTTCTCACTTAAATGTAATTACATTAAAATAAATTACGACAGATATGTTGAAAAGGAGTTTTGAAGAGTGATTCTTAATTTAGTTTAAGAAGTAAGGAGATGAAAACAGATAATGTGATTTTATTCACGCTTCAATGTCTAAAATTTGGAAAGGTCGGCTGTGGAAATTTGATCATTCCACAGTGTGGAAAGGACGCCTTTCGGTTTTGTAAAGATCGTTATTTCCAAGTGTGGAAAATTGTGTAATGGACGGGCGTTTCTCCAGTGATATTTCTTGATCCCACCAGCTTTCCCCGATGATTACTGCACACGCAACAGTACTGTTTTCCCATTTCGCGCTATCTTGACCTGACTTGAACGTCATCGAGTACTCACCGGAAGTGCTATCTTACTTGTAAGAATTACTTATACCTATCCCTAAGTAACTTACACCAACTGTGTGGAATATCTTCATTATAGATACTTGGTACTGTGTGCCGTAGTTTTATATCCCTATTTAACTCGCTCTGTGAGTGAGATTGCTTCCCAGTAGAGTGTCACAGGTCCAATCCCATTGTCTACCCGTAATTACCACTTATCGCAGTTGTTACGTGCTTGAGTAGTGTCATTCTCACGTGGAGCGTTTCTTTAATCTGTGTGTATATTGTTGAGCGGGTTTTGCTTGAGTGATTGTCTCTTGAGCTATTAAGCATTCATTTAGTGGTGTGTATTGGTCAGAGAGTGATGCGCTCCAGTGCTTAGTTGCTACTTGCTTGATTGAAATAAACATTGTTCGTTAATCTGTATCTTGGCTTTCTGTCTTGTTTTGATGTGTAGTAGTTTATTTTTTCCTGGTTTGGTGTCTTCCAATTGTTGAGCTATTATCACCGTGACAATAAGATATGGTTATCCGGGAAGAAGTTGAAAACATATTAAAATACGCATTTTTCAAAAACTTAAGCAACGCAGCTCATTTAACGCAACAGGCCTATAGTTTGAACAGTCGTGTTCCTCGCCTTTCTTAATGCGGGCGTCACACATTGCCGGAGCTAAGATCCCGGACATCATACGAATGTCAATAATTTCCAATTATGTCGACTTCGGCTCTAAATCGAGATGTCCATGTGACCGTCGTATGTCATCGTATGGCCATCTTGGAGGTTTCTTGGGGTCCGGGAACAACTTCGTGTGTGAGCTAATATTTTTTGGCATGTCAAAACATTGGCCGATGGTCACACGAACATATCCCTTCGTGTACCTTTCATGTAGACATCGGGTCCATCGCATGGTCATCGTGTACACATCGTGTAACCATCGAATAATATTCGCATTAACTTCGGCTCAAACGGCACTCGACGCTCATGCGAATGCTGACGATGGTCTACTAGATGCTTACACGACGTCGTAAGACCTGCGGGTTACCCTCGTGTTACCCTCGCGTTGCAAGTTATTGCTATCGTGAATGGTACTATATTGCAACACGGCGGCGGGCCCCAGTCTTTCACAGGCGTGCACCTATAAAACCAGCGTCTGAATAATGTATCCCATAATAATTAATGAGTTAAAATCAAGTACATGCAATACTTAATTATAACAACTAATGTGCGCTTTAAACAACTAAACAGCAATCAATAAATCGTTATACAGTTCACATTTTGATATTGACCGTCGTTTTAATCCCTTAAAGGGACATTGGTTATGTTACTTAAAAAACACTATGCGCTGCTTAATGTTCAAATCAACTCTCTCGGGTTGCATATTCATCAATAAATGACAATGGTATTTATAAAGATGCAGATGGTTTCCACAAAACCCCATATTGTTTTATATTCCATTGACCATATGCTCTTGATCTATGTAAATGTTGGGGTCACAATTTGGTTACAATAGTGAAAATGTGAGTCTGTGATAGGTGCTCAACAGCTGACTGGAGAGCTTAATGTAAATCTTTTGATTAGGAATGTTTCATTAACATTTGCTTAAAGAAACTTCGGAAACTGGATTCATTCCAACAGAGGACTCTGTTCCATTCTTGCGCTCAAAAGTTTGAACATTCCTTTTACCAGAGAAGTTACTATTTTCTAGGTGCTGTCTTCAGGTGTTGATTTCGTTTAGGAACGTGGCACAACTGTTTAAACTGTTTTAATCGTCTTAAGATTCTTTTTATACACAATAGGCTGGTCATTCTCTTCTATACAATTTTCAGAAAAGCAAAAATGTAAAGAAAACCTCAGTCTCTTTTCTGAAATCGATTCTTGCAGCATTAAGCGTTTTGGTCTACCAAACCGTATATGGTCTTTCCCAGATTCTACAGGTTGGATATTCTTGTTGTACGTAAACGTACCCTTGAATTGAAACCTTGCAAAACTAAATCCTGATCATATATTTTTTCACATCCTCTAATGTTATACTCCCATGTCGTAAAATAGATACGTAGGTTGCTCAAATATTGCCCTCTTGTTGTTATTTAAACATATCATTGGTTTAATTCTTATGCGTATGTTTGCGTTGAATTCCAAACCTGACACCGTAAGAGGTACGATAGAATATTACCTTTGCATTACCAGATGATACAATACATGTGTAGAGACACACAGTGAGTAATAAATGATTTTAAAATACACTCTGTGATGGTTTACAAATAATCAGGAATTTTACATTTCAATTGGAGGCCTGACATTCAGAATTTTCGCAATAATTGACATTGCTGGTTTTAATGAAGATAAAGTATTATTATTAAAATATGACAAACCATTTAAAGAAATAGTAAAAGTTTTTCAGATATCATTTAACCACTAGAACAGTAAAAGAATTCATATTGATAACAAAACACTTCCTGATTGAATAGATATTTCATCTGTAGCATTTTAATTATTTTAGCTTTAGTATTTATTTAAATGTCATATTTGATCTTATATCTTGTGTATCACCATATCAATTGTATAACATGTATATACTCTCTCAAAGCCTTTATTTACAGGGTGGGTCTTCATTGTTTTAATGGATTATCAATATCTTGAATGTAATTTAACTGAAATGTTGCGGTGAGATTCTAATAGAGAATATGCCTGTCTGTGTAAACCAACACACCAGAATTGCAGATTGACATCCTTCGCGTATTGTTTTATCACTAAAAGTTATCCTTACTTAAGGCACTGGATGCATGCTGAATCACAAGTAACGTATACTCAGAACATATTCTACGAGAAATGTGATTCTGCAACGGTCACATGGAGTTTGATACCATGTCACGTGGTTGGTTCGGATGGCCTTCCAGTATCCATCGTGTGCCCATACGAACATCACACGACGATTACACGACGTCGTGAAGATTTCGTATTATAGTCGTGTGATATTCGTGTGTTATTCAAGTATGCATCGTGTCACCGTCGGTTCTAACCTCCTCCAGGATGACAATTTGCATTCGTATGATGTTCGGGACGCTAGCTCCGGCAATGTGTGACGCCCGCATTAGGAGCGGAATTGCAGAGGCTAGTATCCAAGACGAAGGGAATAGTTTACTCCGAAGCGAAAAGTTAAAAAGATCGGTCAGTAAAGGGCTTAAACACGATGCCGTTAATCTCAGAACTTTATTTCCAATTCCATCTGGACCCGTCGCTTTCGAAGTATCTAGACTCAATAGAATATCACGAACATCATCATTGTGGTGCTCTGGTATGTGTGAATGAACATTTGTGATTACATGTGCATTTAATGTGAACAATCATTTTATCTATATTTTATTGCATTTTTATCTGTACTATGTAAGGTGTCATATCAGCCTCCTGAAGCCTGGTGTTTGTATTCATACCCTGTTACAAATGTTTTATTAATGTAACACATGACACTGTAATAAACTATATATTATCATTATTAATCTTCACCGTTGACATAACTTCATCAATTTCACAGGTTTCAATATCAGGTAGATCGGCATTAGGGTCGGCAACTCTCTGCATTATGTACATTAGCGATATCCTAAGCATTATCATAAACTACGTTATTTGAGACAATCGACGGAAATTGCGTTTTGACAGAATCATTCGATTTAACATAGTGTTTTACTAATCGGCACCACATTTTAGTACCCTGAGCAGTATTTATCGTTTCATCAACATTAGCATCAATTGCCCGTTTTGCATTCATAACAGTTGAAATTTGGTTGTTGCGGAGCTCGTTGAACTTAGACCAGTCATTAGGACGGTTTTAGTTTTTAGATTTCTAATGAATACGGTTATGCTTTCTTATCAAAGATCGGATTTCGCCACTCATCCATGCAGGGTTTTTTGTTCTAATTGTTACAGTCTTATTTGGCATACATCTATCCATAATATGTAGTATATGAGATGTTACATTTTCGGTAATTGTATCCACAATACCTGAAGCGAACATGACGTCAGGGTTTATTTCTTTGAAACTCTCATGTATGCCGTTTAGTGAGTGAGTGAGTTATTGTTTAACGCCGCTTCGGCAGTATTGCAGCCATTAGCGTGGAGATATTTAATTTATATGCCTAATTTAAAAAAAGAAAATTGCAAAAGAAAAACAGAACACGGCACGAAGGCCGCAAAAACACCAGCATATTATCACATGTTGAATAAAAGCTGATAATGAAAAGTTAAAATTTACAATTTATCAATAAGGTGTATAGCCTTTAGAAAATCTAACATGCCGTTTACATTTGCTGATGAACAATCTTAAATGTTCCTTTTGAATTGATGTTTTTTATGTAAAATTTCTGCTATATTAACACACACCGGGCAATGATCGCTGCATATGGGATCTAATACACCATAATCTCTAACATCACCAGTTATTCTGGTAGCATTTGTTATTATTTGTTAAAGGCCGTAAACGCTTTGTATATAGTCTTCCTTAGGATCTTTTCTTTGAAGAATGTCAATATTTAAATCACAGGTTATTATCGTGTGCCCGTTGAGATCGATTGCGTTGCCTATTGATTCATCGATCACATTCCAATATCCATAGCTCCTGTCGGCACGATACAAAGTTCCAATAAGATAGTTTCTAGTTTTAATTTTTTTTTGTATCCGTATCGCCTCAATCCCGACAATATCTAAATCAGATATTACCGCTGCACAAATATTTTCTTTCACGTAGACTGCTATACCTCCGCCGCGAGTTTGTCTGTCTTTACGGAACGGTAAACCAGGAATCCGTACGTCAATGTTTTGTGTGTCTGAGTTTAACCAGGTTTCGGTGATACATATCACATCATAAGACCCACATTCCACTGTTAGGATATCTAATTTTTCTTTAAGACTGCGCAAATTGAGATAAACTATGTTTAAATCTTTTAAACAGTTTGGCCCTGGGTTTGAATGGATATCTCCAAAGCACAACAACAATATCGTAGACATTATTCAAATGCTAGAGGTATACAGACATCGAAATGTGTAAAGATGAATATAAAGAGCAAGTTTGCCGGAATGTTTTGAATGATTTGCTGCAGCAAATATACCCACTGCCTGTCTATATTGCGATATTTCAACTGACATCAAACTTCATAAATTGGTAATCAAATAAACAGACAGTGGGTAATGAAAGTATGTAACGGTATAGGCATACATCAGACACAATAAGGTACAAGTGAGAAAACAGAAAAATGACCTTTTGTTTGTGATACACTCATCAAGAAAAACTTGTATAAAAAATGAAAAGATAGTATAAAGAAAAAGCAAAGGAAAAAACATTTCAGTAGAAAGCAAAATTCGAAAAAAATAGATTCATATTTTCAAAAACTGCCTAAAGTATAAAGGGGTGAACAAACACATTCAATTTTTTGAAAACACCAAAAACAACAACAAACAAATAAAAAAATAAAAAAACAAAAACACCCAATCTATCGTAACAAGTTTGCAGTGTTGATATTTGTGAAAGCCTTTGTAGCATAATGTGATAACATGAAACAGACAACTGATAACGTGGGCCCCTTGCACGGATTCCGGTTATCGTGCATGTTCAATGCAGGGCCGAGGAGACACAACACACTGACTGGATACCTGTGCTGAATGATTCATGTTGAAACGACAAATAGTGAGTGAGGTGGTTCTATGTATTTCATTATTTACTGAAGTATCACATTGTTGCACTGACGATAACAGCTGATAACTTATAAGTTTAACATTGTTAATGTCGAAGTTCAAGGTGAAGGTGAAAGAAACAAAACCTACCAGGTATATATCGTTGCCTATAGTTATAGTACATTCAATAAACCGCGGTAATTGTCAAGTTACTGAACTATTACTAGTCGTCAATGAGTAGCTTAATGAATAAAAACAAAACATCTCGCATAGGTTATAGTGAACTCATGTGACCCAGTTATCAAAAAAAACAAAGGTAGATAGTTTGTCACTTGGATATGAAATTATTATTGAGACCGCGAGGTTTTATAATCAGGCATCACCTCTGTTCAAATCCTGGAATAAGAACATTGACAATTTAAATGTCTCTGAAGTAAATATAATAAGTCACAGCATAATAATCTTCCGCTAACACTGGAGAAATGTCACATTGAGCAGATAGGTGTCCCGTTTTGTCCTGGTAAACAATACAGTGTAAATCCTTGAACAGTTTCACATATTACAATGAACAATGATGAGTCGGTTTCTCTCCAAAAATGTGATAAGAGGATCTTTAATATCCGCTGTGAGAATGTAACCAATCACTTTTGATAATAGCAAGATAATACACATAATATAATGTCGATTATTTTCTTCTCACCTTTTCAATATGTAGTGTCGTTCCCGATACCTGGATAGCTCCTTGAAATGTGCATGACATACAGCGGTATGCTGTTATTAATAACACAATATCCAAGAACCCATATTGAATAAATCACAGCCCAAACAACGCATATAACACTTGATATATGCATGTGGCACAGAGCTGATTTGGCGCTCGTTTGGTCGTTATACAATATATTTAACATAAAGCAGTAGAAGATGTTATCATGATGTTAAGGCGGTAGAGCCCATCACCGTTGTTACATATAGTGTCCTAGATTCAGTATATTTGGACGCACTGGATTCTATAATGGAACTTTATGATTTGTATTCTCAACGTGGTCAAACTCTGCTACTAGGGGACTTTAATGCTGACTTGAGAAAACATATTGAACCCGTGAAGAAGCGTGCAGCCAGCCTATGCAGAGCCCTGGCAGAGAGACAGCTGTACTCTATTGTCCCAATTGATGACGCAACACAATATACATATACCACAAAGGATGGACATACTCGGACTCTGATTGATTACGTCTTTGTTAGTAAAGATGACCTCCATTGTGTAACAGGATATCTGATTGACTCTGATGTCACCTACTCGGTTTCCGATCACCTTCCTCTCATCATATTCATGAATATACAGGGCGGTTATAAAAGTTATGGAGGGCAGAAACTTAACTGGAGAAAAGCTAGTGAGATCGACCTGATGTTATATAGGTATGAAACCGAGGAACATCTCCGCGAAGCTACAGTGGACATGTCCTGTTATCCAACACGGGCATAATACATCAACGCCTATAACGACATGATTGTGCACAATCTCCACGAATCAGCAAAGCTCAGTATCCCCTGTTCACTTTTTCGTCCTCATCTCAAGCCATACTGGACAAAAGACAACCTCAAGTCGTACCATAATGAAATGAGGACATGTCGGCGACAATGGAGCCAGAATGGCAAGTGCCACAGTAGAGAAGATGCATCATACATTAAATACAAAGAAGCAGAACGAGAATTCCGCAAGCAACATCGACGCTCTAAGCAACGTTTGATTGAAGAAAAATTCAGTGAAGTATCAAATTCTGCAGAACTGGACATTAACAAATATCATAAGACGACCAAGAAACTCTCCAGAACCACGGCTCTTACTAAATGTCTAATCATTGATGATTGCAAATATGAAACTCCAGGTGATATGTGTTCTGTTTTCAGCTCTCACTTTGGAAGACTTGCAACACCGGAGAAGGATGAACATTTTGATGAACACTTTGCTTCATCTGTTCGTGACAAAGTAGGCACTATTGAACATTCCTATTCTGGAATAACCACAGATACGGACAAGTCACCTATTGACAAACCATTTACATCAGACGAGGTATGGTCAATTGTGAGAACATTAAAACCAGGGAAATCTCGAGGACCTGATTGTCTTACAAACGAGCATATCAAACGTTCAGGACGATCTGTTCTCAATCATCTAACAATCATGTTTAATGCAATTGTACAATATGAATGTATACCACCTTCGTATCATGTTGGTAAAATCCTCCCTATTCATAAGGGTCATGGCAAAAGTAAATCGGATTGTAACCATTATAGAGGAATAACCTGAACAAGTGTATTAAGTAAACTGTTTGAACGGCTACTACTGTCTCGGATCGAGAATATGTTGAAAGGTAAATGTGAATTTCCACACCCATTGCAGTTTGGATTTCGAAGAAATGCTGGAGCAGAAACAGCATGTTTCAGTCTCAGTGAGAACATCGCATACTATAATGAGCGGCAATCGCCTGTGTATTGTGCCTTTTTAGATAATGCTAAGACATTTGATAGAGTTTGGCTTGATGTACTGTTCTGTAAACTCTATGATATGGGTATAATTGTAAAGACATGGCGACTACTACGTAATGCCTACTCATCAATGAAGTCCTATGTGTCATTTTCAGGCTGCGAATCAGATATATTCTCAATCAACCAAGTTAAGGTGTAGGACAGGGGCGTGTTTTATCAGCCTGGTTATTCACTGTGTACATAAATGGCCTCATTTGTCAACTGGACAATTCGGGCTATGGTTGTAGCGGTATGCTAATCCTCGCGGAGTTACCTCCCTTGCACTGTAGTCTCAATATGTAGTATTAAACATGTCCGACCAACACAGACGTCTCTGTATTGAATGAGCCAGTTCGAGCTTAACAGAACGTTACATGGTGTCAGAAGTGGGATTTTAAAAAACATTCAAAGGACTCCCTCTACATATCTACTGGTATTTGCAGTCGACAAATTACTAGTTTGTGATAAAAATTCAAATACATGCCTTGTCAGCAACGCACATGGTTTCGACGTAAGTCCCCCAGTTTTCGAGCAGGGATGAATGTGCAATTGTGATTTGATAATTGACTTTTCCAAATAACTTTTGCTGCACAAATCATTTATACAGTGAACCCTAACTGTCATGAAGTGTGTTTAATAATTTTGATATCCACAAAGTGAAAATTCAAGCAAAACTACGTTCGAATTGAAAATCTAGACTTGCCGAGGCTCTATTAAAAATGAACTTTTTCTACGGTGTTCACTAAAAAGTCATTATCATGGCTGAAGGTGAGGAAACAAACACAAGAATTGTTTATATGCCTTCTGCAATTCCTCTACCACCAAAATTGGACCTAAAAGGGAATTTAGCTTCAAATTGGAAAAGATTCAAGCGTGGATGGAATAATTATGAAATTGCTCAAAGACTTGATTCAGAACAGCCCAAATTTAGAACAGCAACACTCTTCACAGCTATAGGACCTGATGCTCTTGAACTGTTCGATGGTTTCCATTTTGCAAATGAAGATGACAAAAATGACATTGCTAGAGTTCTAGAAAAATTTGAAACATTTTGTGTTGGTTGGACAAATGAGACATATGAGCGTTATATCTTCAACAAACGTGATCAGGAAAGTGTTGAATCAATCGACACGTATGTAGCAGCTCTACGTTCTCTTGCAAAATCATGCAATTATGGTGCACTATCAGAATCACTAATAAAAGACAGAATTGTCATTGGAATTCTGGACAATGGTATCAGAAAGAAACTGTTACAAATTACAGACTTAACTTTAGAAAAGTGCATTACTGTGTGTAGGGCTTGTGAGACAACAGATCATCAACTGAAGTCTATGAAAACTGAACAGGTGTCATCCTTCAGTGGAAGCAGACATGGAAAGAAAACCTATTCAAGCAAGGATGGAAGAATGGACAGGGAACAGACTAGACCAAAACAGCAATTCAACACAGTAGAATGCAAGTATTGTGGAAGATCTCATGCTAGAGATAGAGACCAGTGTCCTGCATTTGGGAAAAAGTGTACATTCTGTCAAGGCATGAACCATTTCGAGAAAAAGTGTACACGAAAGAAGAATAAACCCAGACAGAAAGGAAGCAGAAGACAAAGGGTCAGTGCTGTTGAAGATCTTTCATCTGAGTCAGAGAGTGAACCTGATGACTATGTCTTGAGTCTAGGAGAATCCATATTGTCTGTTGAAAGTAACCCCCCAAAGAAACTGTTTGCACACATGACAATCAACAATGAAAAGGTGAAGTTTCAACTTGATTGCGGAGCTACAGTCAATGCCATGTCTATCGCCTTATACAGGACAATCTTCAATGACACAGATGAAGAATTTGACCCCTATGACACCCCACTAGTGATGTACAACAATTCTGAAATGACAACTATTGGGAAAACCAGGATTTCAGTTATCAATCCAAAGAATGGTGAGAAGCACAAACTTGACTTTATTCTCGTGAAGGATGAAGTTAGACCGGTCCTGGGTGCACAAGCAGTTCAGAAGATGAAGCTGATTACTGTCAATACCGACAACATCCTGTCAATATCACGTGACACTCTAATTGATGAATTCTCAGATGTCTTCAATGGAGAAGGAAAGCTAGAAGGGTCACTCGAACTGAAGATAGATACAAACGTCTCAGCAGTGAAGATCCCTTTGCGAAAAACTCCAATAGCGATCAAGCCAAAGCTCAAGACTGAACTGAATAGATTGGAGAAGCTTGGAGTGATACAGAAAGTTGATGTACCGAGTGAGTGGATCTCATCTATGGTGATGGTCATGAAAAGTAATGGACGTCTTCGTGTCTGTTTAGACCCACAGCCTCTCAACAAAGCGTTGAAGAGAAATCACTACTCAATGTCAACGATCGATGATGTGTTGCCTGAACTTTCAAATGCAAAACTGTTTACAGTGGTGGATGTCAAAAATGGATTTTGGCACGTGTCCCTGGACGAAAAAAGCAGTTATCTAACGACATTTGATACCCCATGGGGAAGGTTTAGGTGGAATCGAATGCCCTTTGGTATCTCACCTGCCCCAGAGGAATTTCAACGAATCTCGATGAAGCGAAAGCGATACATGATGACATCATCATCTATGGATCAGGCAGCAGTATGGATGAAGCAAGAAGAGATCACGATTCGAATCTCAGAGCTCTCTTTCAAAGATGTCGATCAAAGGGCATCAAACTGAACTTCCAGAAAACTCAGAAGAACTGAATTCAACTATCTAGGTCATATCATCTCATCAGATGGTCTGAAGGTTGATCCCTCAAAAGTTGAAGCAATCTTGAAAATGCCAAAACCAACTGACAAGCAAGGAATACAACGTCTACTGGGCCTCACCAACTTCGTGCAGAGGTTTGCTCCACAGCTGTCGGATGCAACTGCACCTTTCAGAGAACTGCTCAAATCCGGTGTCGTCTTTCGTTGGAATGATGAGATTCACACAGTAGCATTCAATGAAGTGAAAATAATTCTGTCAAGGCAGCCAGTTCTGAAGTACTTCAATCCAGAAGCTGATACTGTCCTACAGTGTGATGCGTCAGAGAAAGGGCTAGGAGCGTGTCTCATGCAGAATGATCACCCTATCATGTATGCATCGCGAGCACTGACAGAGACTGAAACCAACTACGCACAAATTGAGAAGGAACTCCTTGCCATTGTTTTCGGGATGGAGAAGTTTGACAGATATGTGTATGGGAGACATGTGAAGATCGAGTCTACTCCGTTAGAGACCATCTTGAAGAAGAGTCTACTCAACGCTCCAAAACGCTTGCAACGGATGATGCTTCGTTTGCAACGATATGACTTTGAAGTGACCTACAAGAAGGGTACCTTGATGGTCATGGCAGATACTCTCAGTTGCGCCTTCCTACCTCAAAGGTCGACACAGCAGCATGATGATGCTCAGAGTATCATGATGGTAGACGATCGATCTCAAGCGGAAGTGGATGTTGAATCAATCAACATGGTGACCTATATTCCAATATCTTCAGAAACATTCAATCAAATCACGAAAGTTTCATCTGAAGATTCAGAGATCATTGCAGTGGCTGCAGTCATCAAAGATGGATGGCCGGACAGTAGATCCGCGCTTTCACCTGTGGTACAGCCGTACTTCAACTACAGAGATGAACTGTCAGTCCAGAACGGTGTTGTCTTCAAAGGCGAACGTGTAGTGGTTCCAAAGGCTGAACGTCAAAATATCATGGCCAAACTACACTCCAGTCATTGTGGAGTTCAGAATTCTCTCAGAAGAGCTAGAGAAGCTGTGTTCTGGCCAAATATGAACAGAGACTTGGGTGAATACATCAGCAGGTGTCAAATCTGTTTGTGCTACAACGATGAGCAACAGAAGGAACCACTGAAAAGTCACAGTCCGCCAAGCCGTCCGTGGGAGAAAGTAGGTGTCGACCTCTTTGACTTCGAGGGAAAATACTTTCTCATAACCACAGACTACTACTCAGACTTCTTCGAAGTAGATAGACTCCACGACAAGACTGCAAAGACTGTCATTAAAAAGCTGAAGCAGCACTTTGCCAGGCATGGTATACCTGTTCAAGTCATGTCTGACAATGGACCACCTTTCGGATCCAAGGCCTTTGCAACATTTGCAAAAACCTACGAGTTCCAACACCTTACAAGCTCTCCTCGATATCCACAGTCAAATGGAAAAGTTGAGAACTCTGTAAAAGTGGTCAAGAGACTCATGTTAAAAGCAAAGAAAACTGGTACAGATCAATATCTGTCATTACTCGACTGGCGTAATACGCCATCAGAACAGATGGGAAGTTCTCCAGTTCAGCGGCTGTTCAGCAGAAGAACACGAACTTTGCTAACCCTGTCAGCTACGCAGCTGACACCGAAGACAGTTAAATACGTCTCGAAGAAGCTCCAAACGAGACAGATGAAACAGAAGAAATTATATGACAGGAACGCCAAAAGTCTTCCAGAGCTACGATGAGGCGAGACTGTCGTGATGAAGCCAGTGGGAGGAGAGAAGGAATGGAGAACTGCGAAGGTAACAGACAAAGTGGGAATCCGATCCTACACAGTTGAAACTGAGGAAGGAATGCAGTACCGGAGAAACCGAAAACATCTACGAGGTCCGAAGCAGATCAGGTTTCAACCACGCTCTTCAGATCCAGTTCCCGATCCAGTCCTGGCAGAGAAAGAGAAAACACCAGAACCTGAGAGTCAACCAATCTCAGAACTGTCTACAACTAGGGGCATACAGATGTGTCCTACCCAAACCAGAAGTGGCAGACAGGTGAAGCCACCACAGTACCTGAAAGACTATGTGACTGACTAAACATCAATCCAGATAGGTCGCAGTGTCTGAACCGATAAAAAAATGATGTCGTGACAAAGAACTCTAAATTCAAACTAATATCATGTAGTGTATTTTATTTCAGAAGTATTTATTGACTCTCAACTCGCTTTCAATTGATCCTACAAATGTTTTGAATATGCCATCAATTCCTACATAGTTAAGTTATCAAGCTTTGTACATCTTAAAGAGGGGAGATGTAGCGGTATGCTAATCCTCGCGGAGTTACCTCCCTTGCACTGTAGTCTCAATATGTAGTATTAAACATGTCCGACCAACACAGACGTCTCTGTATTCAATGAGCCAGTTCGAGCTTAACAGAACGTTACAATGGTCTACATCTTCCATGGGGCCACTATCCAGGCCAACTGTTAGCAGACGACACAACAATAGCAAGTGGCTCCCCGTCTTCACTTCAAAAGCTGCTGGACATCGCTCATGATTATTCCTGTAAATTGAGATTGGTGTATAATGTAAGCAAAAGCTCTGTGCTAGTTTTCGCTCGCTCTCAATGTGATGTCCTGTGTCCCGAAGTGTCCTGTGGAAAGATTGAACTACCACACAAATCAACTGTTATTTATGCAGGTGTACTTTTCTCATGCAGCGGTAAATCTATGGAGCAAACTCTACGTGGTTGTGAGAAGATTAAGAAATTAGTTTATACAAACCATAGCCACGGACTCTACTTTGGAGGCTTAAATCCGCTATCTGCTGTACGGATTTGTCAACGTGTTATATTGCCATGTGCATTATACGGCTGTGCCACATGGGGGCAATTATCATCAAAAGAATATGAAATGCTTGAACTACCTCAACGATATTTCAGCAAAAAAGTTCAAGGGCTACCTAAGCAAACGCCATCAGAAGTTGTTCGGGACAGCTTGAAGCTTATTACAATACAATCATATATTGATTACCAAGCCCTCCTCTTTATTGGTAGACTCTGTAGAGTAAGCTGCTGTTACTACTTCAAACGTGTTTTTATTGGCAGACTTGCTCAATTCAAATGTGAGTCTAAGAACTGCAAAAAATGTATTTATTCCCCATGTTTTAATATGTTTAGGTTGGTTGAAAAATATAATCTCACCAATGACTTTGCTGAATATGTTAATAACAGCAATGTACTATGCAAGTCTAAGTGGACAGAAACTGTGACGGAAAAAGTGCAATATGTGGATACTTCTTTCCTTATCACCCAAATGAACAAACGACTGGATCTTTCACGATATGTCTCCATCAGATGTGCAGGTCATAATAAGTTATGGCTGCTTTGTCAACTCTATCCATTTAGATTTAAACATCTATCTCGTGTTGTATTGACTGCATCGAGAAGACTTCTGTCAAAAGAATGTTGTTGTGGTATTGTTGTCAACGATATTGTTAAGCATGTTTTTATGTCTTGTCGTATGAATATGCAAGAAAGAAATGAACTGTATGAACATGTTTTTGATATCCTTGATGTTGACTGCTTTGTCAAATTGTGGGCAATTGATGATGATATCATGATTTCGTTCTTGCTCGGTGGCTTTCCAGAATGTACTGTAGATATTGAATTTGATACCTGGTGTAAAATCATGTTTCTTGTTGCTGACTTTATTTTCAAATGTAAAGCAGTGTTTGTGTAATATCAATCCTTTTGTAACTGTACATTAGACCTGTCTATCATATATACAACTGTATCCATGTAATCTTCAATATTGGAGGTAATAAAGACAATCTATCTATCTCATCACCGTTGTTACATATAGTGTCCTGATTGAGGTTGTCAGTTTGAAGTACTGCGAGTCCTGACTCAGAGAGATACTCATTGTCAGACTAAGTTTGTCATAGACCTCCTATAAATGGATCCTTGTAGCGACCTTTTTCAGATTCCTATTCTTGAATTTCACAAGGATTACTCCCCCAGCCACCCAGGTTGAGTCTAGTTTGCCCTTTTTCACCATGATTCTTGCTTCTTTAGTAGAGGTGGGTATTGCTAAGATTTTTCATATTGCGATATATTGCGATTTTAACTCATGTATTGCAATATATATTTCAATATATTGCAATAAATTTATTTCAAGAATAAATTACTTAGTTTAGTAATTGCTTGATTGAGAGATAATTAAAGTAATATCCTTGGTTAATAAATCTTGAATGAAACCAGAATACATGAATAATTATTGAAAAGAAACGCGTAATTTTGGATTTGGCATGAATAAAAATGCACTGGTTTCTCTAAAAAATGATAATCGAGACAAATCTTCATTTTAGTCAACTTAGCTGGTCAGTCCAATAGTCCATTGTCCTATTGAATTAAGACAAGGTTGTGTTTAAAGTCCCCTTTTGTTTTCAATGTTCATTAATGATCTTGCAAAGGGAATAGAGTATAATTGTTCTCATGGTATTCAAATGCATCCGGAACTAGTGGAACCATTTTTATTATTATTTGCTGATGATGTCATTTTCATTTCTGACACTATTTTTGGTCTTCAACATCGCATAGATATTTTACAATCGTTTTGTGAGGAATACAAGTTGTCTGTAAATTTAGATAAAACGAAGGTTGTCGTTTTTTAAAAAAGGCGGGGTATTGTCTCATCAAGAAAAGTGGTATTTTAATGGAATCAAATTGGAATGTGAAAGTTCTTATAAATATCTTGGATTATTGTTTGCGAGGTCACTTTCATGGCGGAAACATATACATAATGCGGTGCTTCAAGCAAAAAAGGTGTTATATGGTATTTTTGCCTCATTCCATAAACTAAGGCCTCTTTCATTTAAGCTTTTCTTTAAAATGTTTGATTCCCAAGTAAGTCCCTTATTATTGTATAGATCTGAAATCTGGGGGTTAACTAAAGGCATCTGTTCGGAAATAGAGGTTATACATATGCAAGCTTGTAAACGTTATCTCGGTGTAAAGTCATCAACTTCCAACCATATTGTTAGAGGTGAATGTGGCCGATACCCTATGTATATTTTTGCATATAAAAGAGTGATATCCTACTGTGGTAAAATTTTAGCTATGCCTAATTACAGATATGTAAAAAAATGTTATAATATGCAGTTGCAAGCTATTAATAATGGTAATGTCAACTGGACTTCTAATGTCAGATATATTTTATGTTCACTCGAGTTTTGGTATGTTTGGGAGTATCAGCGTATTAACAATATTTCTATGTTCGTAAATGAAGTTTTCAATAGATTAAAACTTTGTTGTGAACACGATTGGCACTCTGCTGTTCAAGATAGTCCCAAGGCTTATGTATATGCTATGTATAAACACAGTTTTTTCCACTGAATTGTACATTACTGTTTTAACATGTGATAAATTTAGACATGCAATGGCTCGCTTACGATGTTGCTCTAGCCATCTTAGAGTTGAAACCGGTAGGCATAATAAGGAACCCAGAAATGAGCGAATATGCAATGTATGTAAATGTAATTATATAGAAGATGAATATCACTTTATTATAATATGCAAATGTTATGATGATTTAAGAAATGAATTTATTCCTAAACGATATTTTCAATTTCCAAGCAGACATAAGTTTTATGTTTTAATGTCGTCATATAACCCAATTACTATCAAGCTCTTAGCAACTTTCATTGTTAAAGCTATGCAATTAAGAGCATCAATTCTATAACACATGCATTATGTACATGCTGTATTATGGGCCTATGGCCTACATACTTCAATTGAATAAACTTCTTCTATAATAGTCCAAATAAGGAAATAAGAAATGTTATATCATAATATTAGTTTACAAGAGTTTATCAACAGTTTCATCTGATCTACGTACAGTCCCAGTACTTGAAAGTTAACACAATTTAGATCTAGTACTTAAATGTTTACACAGTATACACAAAAACGAGATGTTACCGAGTACATGACCACATTATACCGTGTATATGATATTGTTATAACAGTAAACAATTTCTGTACGTGACTGATGTGATAATTCACTGCCCGGTTAATTTGTTTGTAAAAGACTTGCAGTTTGCTGTCTAAATAATCTATTTCTGGCTGTAATGTTAAACTTTGAAAAAATATATATTTGTGTTTCAGATTATTATTCACGTCATACTCTTGAAACACTCCCCTATAGCAAAGAACAAAGTGCATGTTATGCAGTGTATAAAATAGTTTCAAAGTGTTCCCAGTCTAAGGACTAGTTGACCCATAAGCTTGTCAGTCCTAAACAAATATTGCCAGTCCTAGAAACTAAAGCTGACAATTGTGAGGTAGTTAGACTGGCATTATTGGCATAACTGTGAACATACATGTATATATACACATTAAAAAAACAACGTCACAACGCTTTCGTTTCAATAAATCGACGGTCACCTTCGTCTACTAATGCCTACATAGAATAAAAGCTACAGGGATTGATAGCTACACTGTTTGTTGTGACGGTGATACGTTCACCTGCACACAAGTGAACTGTTCCAATTAGAGTGCATTAGTGTGCATACGGTAGAAACATATTCACACAACCCAAGAGATATATGGATTAAGGAGCAATCTTAGCCAATCCTGGACGTTGACTGAGACACTTTAAACAATAAGGATAAATATTGCAAGCGACGATCAACGGATTCAGCGCATAAATGATTCAATTAATTTAAATATAATCAATTAATACAACTTTTCAATGTCATTGCGCTTCGTTCCAAAGAAGTTGCAAGTCTCTAGAATGTCTATAGGATTATTGATACCTAAATTGTATCAAAGAAAAGAAAAATGGCCCCTAAACCACGTGACCTACAAACTCCCCAAGATATACTTTATTTCTCCCATAGTTAGTGCGCATTTTTTAAAAAAAGTTTTAAGTTTCTATCTACATTTTGAATTTTTTTCCCATGTTAAAAATTTAGATTTAAAATGAATGGATATGGAGCTCAAAAGTTACACACCTTGCCTTCACACTGAGGACTATCAGTACCTTTATTTTCAGAATGTGAATTGGAACCGAGTGCAAAAAAATAATAGAAGAACAAAGGAATTTCTACTTTTACACAGTCTATATCACATGTTAAGGGCGTGACCTATATCTCTTGTTTCTGTTGATCAAAGTGCGTGAAAAGTTTCATGTTAATAGCGACGAAACCGTAAGATTTTCGAAATCGTCATGATTGACTTTATTGTTTGTACTGTTCCTGTCTATCATATAAAAACAATCTGCAAGTGCATTTTGAAAATTTTCCCCAAATTAAAATTGTCAATGTTATTTATCTGTAATTTTGGATTCATAAAGACTACGGTCTTGTTTTACTGTCCTGAAAACCTCTTTAAATTCGCGTGTTAAGTTTTTGAGTTATGTCCCCTTAAAGTTTTAAATATTTGAAAATGATCTAAATTTGATAGCTCACTGCGCAAAATTTATTAGGAATTGGAGACTGCAATGAGCAAACTATAATAAACAATGATTCAGCTACATTATGTGTAAATATGAGCATTCTCACGCTGTTATCCTCAGAGGAGAAGATTCTCAAAGCTACATGGGGTCCGAAGATTTTGAAGTGTCCAAAATCAAAATGACGGCTAAACGACGTAATCTATGAATACACTGTCATTTACTTTTCTGCTCGCATTGTCAATGTGCATCTTTTAAAAGCAATTGCAAGTCTCTAGCTGCATTTAAAAAAAAATCCCATGTTAAAAATCGATTCTTCTAAGGGGGATAACTTAAAAAGCAAACCGAAAATTCAAAATTCGGCCGACGTAGCGATCGCATCTTCCCACGGCAAGGTGAAAATGTATCGAGATCTCTCCATTTTTTACCTTGACTTCAACCTAGCCAGCAGTGGTGAAACGAATCAGCGACACCTATCGTGATCACGAGTTACGTCCCTTACCATCGGCTAACATGAAGCCAATGAAATCGCCGTTTACATTCGGAACCAATTCAAAATAAGCGACTATCGACACAGTCACACAGGCAATACAACTGTCTTCTGATTGGCTTAGCACTGAAAATGCCAGGGTTGAGGTCAAGGGCGGAAGGAGAAGATATGGAAATCTTTTCGTTACGCCTGTGACGTTGTGAAGATGTACACAGCGAGATCTCGACACGGGCTATCATCCCTGAAAAAGTCATGCCAATCGGTCCAGCCGTTAGTGAATCTTTAATAAATCACTTTAGAATCGGGGATGGACACACACGAATACTGTGTGTGTGTAATTTTCACATTGCACACAGTGACAGTGTACATACCTGTAGATCTTGTGTTTATAATGTGAATAATTTATACAGTGAAATAAACAGCGAATAACAACAATTAAGTTTCCCATTTATCACTTAGATATGTGAATTTAAATAAAACTAGGTGTTATAAAGGTCTAACATGTGTCGCCTGGGGAATCAATATTTCTTGAGTTTGACAATAATTGTTAAGTTACGAAGACGAGTACGACAGTATGAATTGAAAGAAAATTTCATTGATTGTCTATTCATATACTATAGATGTTGAGAACATATGTTGCATTTTATTAAGGACATATCTTAAAGGCACAAGTGCACGCTTTTCGCATTCAAATAAGCTTATTTAGGTCATACGAGGGCATATAAACTCACTTTAGCTTCCTTTCGGTGCAATAAAATACTTATTATTCTTTACAATTGATCTGCAGTCAATAATTGAATATTTGAGACGGCCGAAGTCAATCAGAGATATCACTAATAGAAAGAGTCGCAGATGTGCAAAATTGGAAACATAGATTGTAGAAGACGGCTGAACTAAGATTTCATTCAGCTCTTGCATATACTTTATTCTCTTAACTGACAACAAAGATTGGATAGTCTTCATTAAGGAGTATTGGTAACTTCACCGGTTTGTAATACGCAGTGCAAGTATTGTTGTTACATTAACGAAAGCGGCTGCCGTTTTCGGTCTTCGGTTTTGGTTGCGATTTTTTAATATTGCTGATATTGTAGTTCATGCGGATTTAATGCAACGTTGCATTATATACTTCCGGTCTTTTAAAGTTAACTTTAAAACCTGAAGACGTACATATTTTCCAGATAACTAATATAATTCATTATCTGCGGGTAGATCGTTTGTAATATTGAGAGATGTGAATTATCCGTGCATTATCAATATTTTAAAACAATTGGCGTGACAGAGTGCTTTTAAATTGATATGACTTTCTTAAATGAAACTTGAAGGCATTAACATTTATATATAATGATCACATGAGTCAGAAAGTCACAGCAATTATTGAGACTCAGAAGTTGTCATAATCTTCTTTCAACTTCGTTAAATAATATCGGAAAAAATAAAACATTTCCTTATAGTTGCCCCTGATTGCATATGACGTTTCTTTAAGATCTAGTCTCGATTGGGTCTCATGCTGTGATGTGTTCCTGGGCAAGGCACTTCATCCACATTTCACTCTGTCCATCCAGCTGTTTAAATGGGTACCTTAACACGGGAAGTACAATTCCTTCAGGGAATAATGTACCGCCAGTGAAAGTGCTTGCATTAGGTATTTTGCGTTAAACTCTATATTATTATTATCATTATTATTATTATTATTATTATTAAGTATTCAGCACTAAAGTGCTGAATCCGTATTAAGATTGGCGTGTTTTATTATTATTCCACGAAATTATGCTCGCGAATGCGAACAAAAAAGTCAATTATGACGATTTCGTATGTCTTGTGGTTTCGTCACTTTTTACATTTTACTTTTACAACAGGGACAACGAGCCAACGTCACTCACGCGCCAGGTGTTGTAGACTGTGTAACAGCCACATTTCCTTTGTTCTTCTATTATTTTTTGCACTGAGTTTCTGCCCAAAACTATGAGAGTTAACATTCTGAAAATAAATGGTTTTGATATTACATAACTATAAAGTCATGGTGTGGAACTTTTTGGCTCAATCGGTCAAGTCATTCAAGGTCCAGTTCGACACCAAAACGAGCAATAAAGTCAATCATGGCGAGTTTTTATGCCGTGTGGTTGAGCCGCCATTTTGATTATTATTATATTTAATTGAAGTATTTGGACAATGTCGGGTGTGATGCTATCCAAGTATATACAGGCTGGGATTTCCCTGCTACTGCTCGTGTTGTTGTTCAATTACTTCTCCACCCGAAACGTCACTAAGCAGGTCGATACGAAGAATAGAGGTAATGCACATGTGTATGGTAAATATGACATGTGAAATGTTTGCGCTGAGAATACATCCTTGCCACGCTTATATGTCGTTTTAAATATTATTGTTTCTCATCAACTTTCTTTTAAAGATTTAAATTAAAAAAGGATGTATTATTCCGTTGACATTCTGAGAATTTAGTATGTAAACTGACGATCAAAAGAAAGTTGTCACCCACTTCAATTGACTCTAAAAGATAAACGACAACAGATACAAGTTTGATGTTATGAAATATTTTTACTGCGTTAATGTGTGGTTATCCATGCAAAGAATCGAATTGCTGGCAGTGCATCTCAAATATTTACAGTCTCTGAAGACCACTGGGGGTCCAAAATGTCATTTTCCACACAACTTTGGAAAACGTCTATGGCACATGAATCGGCGATTCCTAGTACTGACAAGTGTACATATCCCATTAGCACCTTGTATGTCCTCCCCTGGCACGAACACAAGCGTCACATCGTCTTCTCATGGATGACGTCAATCTTCTGATGACGTAATCAGGTATCTGTTGCCACGTATCTTGTAAGGCATTTTCAAGTTCTCGAATAGTAGTTGGTTGGTTTGGACGGTTTCTTAACTCTCTACCAAGATGATCCCACAGGTGTTCGATAGGAGACATATCGGGAGAACGTGATGGCCAGGGCAAAACGACGACATTAGCGTTGTCCAGATAGGTCTGAGTGATCCTGGCTGTATGGGGAGGTGCATGGTCTTGCTGCAGAATGGTTCCCATTTCTCGTTGCTGCAGAAATGGCACTGCTACAGGTCTCAATATCTCATCAACATAGCGTTGTGCGTTCATATTGCCACATATCATCACAAGTTGTGTCTTCTGGTCATCACAAATTCCATCCCAAACCATTAAACAAACTCCTCCTTGTTGATGAACGTCTTGGACACAATTTGGAGCCTCTCTTTCATGTCTACGACAATAAACACGTATTCTCCCATCAGCATGGAACAGGTTAAACCTACTCTCGTCAGTAATGCCCCTATTTCACTACGACCCGAATTGCCACGAATCGCCACGAATTGGAAAATTTGCACTTTCGTGAACATTCGTAGATAATTCGTAATTGATTCGTGATATTCGTAAATGATTCCTTGTTGATTCGGCAACATTCTTGTAATTCGTGACATTCGTGTAAAAAAATTTGTTTGTCAAAATATTTTCACGAATCATCTACGAATTTCAGATTCGTAGTTGCTTCGTAAACTGTTCGTATTTAATTCGGGACGTTCGTAACAACTTCGTAAACAATTCATGGAAATTCGTGGTTGATAATTTTGATGTTCTCATCCCGAATTAACCCCGAAGCATTTACGAACTATCGTAAACTATTCGTACTTGATTCGTGATATCGTATCTTATTCGTGGAAATTCGTAGTACATTCGTGACTGTGTCTTAATCATTTCGTACAATTCGTAGACAATTCGTAAATAATTCGTACATGTTTCGTAGGTTTTTAGCATGAAAAGCTACGAATGTTCGTAAACATTTTGTACAAGTGTAAATGCTGTTCACGAATTTTGCCGAATGCTCACGAATATTTATGCAGCCGCCTATTCGTGGTGATTCGTGGCAATTCGGGTCGTAGTGAAATAGGGGCATAAAGAGAACGCGTTGCCATTCGCGTCGCTGCCAAGGTAGTACACGTCGTGCCCATCGAAGTCTGGCGAGGCGATGTTCGAGGGTCAGTGCCATCCCACGAAGAGGTCGGTAAGCCCTGATTCCAGCATTAAGTAATCGTCTCCTCACAATGTGTCGACTCACACGACGACCAAGCGCTGTTGCTGCTGATTGCGTCACTGTCAGCAACTGATTACGAAGATGTCAAGTTCTATGGAAACGGTCTTCCCTGCGGGTTGTGACACGTGGTCTGCCACTCCGAGGTCGGTCACGTGTTGTGCCAGTCTGCTGGAACCGCTAAAATAACTAAGTTATGCATTGGCGTGAACAACCAAGTCTTCTTGCTATTGTTGACTTTTCCGTCCCCATCATGGCCATGCCAATGGCCCTCTCCCTCTCTTCAGCAGTCAAACGTGGCATTGCTTTAGTGCTTTTCGGTTGATGTGATAGCAAGTTACCATTGTCACGGGTTTATATGGAGTTATGTGCATGAAAATTCAATGGAAATGGAAAAAAAACGTGGTTTTGACTTTTGGGACGCAGCACGGATATTAACAAATGCATCAGCTTGGTTCTTTGGAAATGAGTGTGTTGCGTTTGTGTGAACTACTCCTGAAAGTTAAAAACCTGGGTTTGAATCCATTTTGGAAATATTCAAAATTTTATGGTGACAACTTTCTTTTGATCGTCATTTTACTCATTGTGAATGAATACACCATAAACGTGTCCTCATCAATACAGAAAATCAACTTGCTTCCATCTATGTGTTACTAATGGTTATCACTCTGTAATTGAGTGCAGTCTTACCCGGATGCACATATTGCTTCACATTAGCTTGACTAATTTTGTCATAATTGTACGTCAAGCAAGTTATTTAGGGACTTAATGTTTAAAGGATGTATTATCCAGATAATCAAATGGAGAAATATTTATAAATGTGCATGTGTGGCCGGCGCAGCAACGGGGAACGGGGGATTATGTATCAGCACGTTTGAACGCAGTATCTCATGAACTACAGAACATAATTTCTTCAAAAGTCTATATGCCTTGTATGACCTTGAGTTTATTCAAGCAAACTTTTGGTGAGATGAGTTGGGGTTTAACGCCGCTTTCGAGAGTATTTCACTTATGGTATCATGGCAGGGAGAAAGCCCACAATGCCATGTGCCTATGCGTTGCGGGGAAACCTGCGAGAAACGGCTGGAACTAGCGAACCATGGGTGGTATTACACTGAAATTCAGTGTAGCATTGCAAACCTTACTGCATTAAGAACAGTTCTCTACTGCAGAATAAGTTGCCGTAGGTGGGATTCGAACCCCGGAACCCTTGATCCGAAGACGACCACGCTTACCACTGCGCTATCCCGCCTGACTCCCATTAACTATTTTGTTGACACAATATCACATGACCCGTTGCATCCAATGTCTGACATTGTATATTGACGGATTATGCAAACACACTTCATTTTCAGTGACTTTGACCTTTAATTTATGACACTGCTTTTACCGAGATGTCTCACAGCACAAAGATCTGTTACAGTAAGTTGTTTTTGGTTTCAATCTACCATTTACCACTTCAACTTTCACAAGATCCCTGGCTTTCTGAGGCGGCAGTCATATCGCAGCCGCAACACTCTCCTAGGAGAGAGAGAGAGAGAGAGAGAGAGAGAGAGAGAGAGAGAGAGAGAGAGAGAGAGAGAGAGAGAAAGAGAGACAGAGAGACAGAGAGAGGGAGGGAGATACAAAGAGAGAGAGGGAGAGAGAGAGAGAGAGAGAGAGAGGTAGAGAGTAAGAGAGAGAGGTGGAGTGACCACCTGTCATAGGGGCAGGGGCAGAGAGAGGGAGGAAGAGGGACATGATTACAAGGAGAGAGAGAGAGAGAGAGAGAGAGAGAGAGAGAGAGAGAGAGAGAGAGAGAGAGAGAGAGAGAGAGAAACTTAGGAATATATGACGTCACTTGGGCTAACTATCGACCTGTCACTGACTTGCTGTTTATCAAAAGTGTTTGAGAAGTGAGGATGTGTCAAGATTTTGTTTATTACATAACGATAACATCAATGCCGTCATGTTTCATGGTTGGTGATTCAAATAATCCAAATGACATCAAATAGATTACCCATATATATGTTGAGTTAAAGCGATGGATAGTGGTAAGCAGATTAGCGGTTTTTTTTTAAATTGTCGCATTTCTCCTCTACATTGTGTTTCACTTAACTGATTATCATTTTGTCTGACTCCAATCAAGGCAG